>OY728136.1:2042780424-2044030424 GCA_963277665.1 Viscum album
TAATTGGTATAAAACATGCCCTCTATTTCCATTATGATGGATTTATTTCAATAAAAATTATGTCATTCAGTTAAGAATTATGTGAAAACAAAATAAGATGAAATCGAGGATCATCCATTTTATTTATAGTATGAACTAAGTGTATAATTATTTAAATGAATATAGCATAACTCTAAATTATGGTTTTATTGCAGAAGTCATTTTGGGAGTGATATTTTATATTCATTTCATCATTTACTCTAATTATATAAGACATTAAAGAATACCATTTTAATTTTTATTTTATTGAGAACATGGTAAACAAATTTTACATGAAAAATTAATTTCCTTATACACTCCTAAAACATAGATAAGGATTTATATTTGGGATAAATAGTGAGAATCTTAATATATGTCTAATATGATATAACAGTATAGTTAATGGGATTTTTTATGAAACTAAGTTTCATATATTATAATCATAATATATCATAAGATATGTATATATTTTACTTACACATATCTAATTATACTAGAAAATAATTTTTATTATAGAGTGGGAACCATTTCATTAGGGGGTGGGGAGGATATAACACCACGAGATGTTGGAATATTTTTCTCCAATTTATGGATCTTTTCAAAATCTTGTTTGAGAGACAACCCCAAATTAAAATAAATTCTCAAATATTGTTCAAATATTATAAATAAAAGTTATTAATAATATAATATCTAGTAAATAAAGATATTTTATCAATTCTAAATTCATTTAAAATATGATTAAGAATACTTAAAAATTTAAAATGGAACGTTTTAACATAAGATTATTTTCATTATATATTTCATTTCAATACAATAGTAAAATTTATATATTTTAGATGTTGAATTTTTCAAAAATTAATTCATTTATAAATTTAAAATTTAAAATTTTTTCTTAGGGTGATTGCATTATATTTTTTGAATACAATTTAATTTTTTGTAAATAGTGAACATTCCTTTTTCACATAGAAGAAACCATTTAATTAAATTATCAAAATACAATATTGAGTTAATATTCTATGAAAAAATTGATATACAACATATATCTCATTTGAAATATAAATCACTGAAAAATACATTTCCAAATGAATAAAATCAACTTTTAACATTTTATTTGATGACTAATATTTTAAATTTAAAAAATATTAATTCAAATTAATTAAAAAGTAGTGTTCCTGAACTATAGAAAATTAAATAACTAATATATATTTTTTTATCATCATGTCAATTTTAAAAATAATCGTCAATTATATTTTTATGCATAATAATATGAATACTAGGAGTAAATATATATATATATATTGATAATGGTGAAACTGTTATTTTATTTAAAAAAATAGTAACATTAAGAAATTTATATCTAATGAATTAAATTAATATGTCTTAAATAATTTATTTAATATTTATTTTAACACAATATATAAATATATATAAAAACATTTAATTATTCAACAACACATAATAATATAAAAAACAATTAATGATTGTTACATCATTTTTCTACAATACCAAATTTTCCCTATAATAATTAAATAATAAATGATAATTACTAATTAATTATCAATTGAATAAAACTATATGAAGATTACATTTTGGCTCATAATATTAATATTATAAAATATGGGTTACATAGTATTTTTAATAAAATATAGATTATTTGGTTAAAAAGTAGTTACCTTATAAAGAACTATAATGGTAAAATGTATAGATCATGATGTAAAATGTAGAAAAATGATTATTTTTATTTAAATGATTGTTAAAAGAATTCTAATCATTTTATCACCTTAAAATCAATTACTTCTCTCTTTCAGAACCATTTAATCTTTAATAATATTATTCCATTATTGAAAATAATGTGTGTTCACAAAAGTCCCCCTTTCATCATTTTAAAATGTGGTTACTTCCACCTGATTAGTGATATATAGAAATGTCAAAATTCCCTTAAAGCACAACTTAATTTTCACCTAATTGTTTTTCCATGAATGACCCACACCCTTGGGTAATAATATGTTATCCCATGCACTGAATTGTGATTGAGACATTCAGAAAATATTTAAGGTCCCAAGATGACTATAATAAAATACATACACTTTTATTGACAATCAGTATCTTCCAAAATAATCATAAAAATTGAAAAATAATTTCTTTTGTATAATTATTATACCAGATTACTATTACATTAATTGAATAAATATTATTTATTCATTTTCTTCCACTATAATAAATAAAATATTGTATATCATGTTCATGAATACTATGACCTCTAACAAGTGGAATTATTTGTTTTCAATCAGCACATAGCATGGATGAAATTAAAAAAAATTGTAAATAAGTTATTTTCAAGAAAACTTTTCATATTATATATTAATAATATTATACATTATATAAGTCTAATTAGTAATAAATTATCATAGTAAACTCAAAAAAATTAAATGAACTTATTAGAGTAAATTTTAAAATCATGAGTTTATTTTATACACCTATATAACTTTATATAAAATTTAATAATATATTAAAAAATGTAAAATAACTCAATAATTTTTAAATATTAAGATATTATTCTATCACACCTTTAATTGTTGTAAATCTCTAAAAAAGATATGTAGAATTTTAATTAAGAACATCAAATATCTAACATAAGAAAAAACATTTAACAAAAAAAAATAACATGATATTAAATAGTTTAGAGTTAATGAAATATAGATGAATAATTGTGATAAAAAATAATATAATCATCTTAATTTTATTATTAAATAATTTCGGTACTTGCACATAGTGAATTAGGAGCATGTTAAGGGTTTATGGTTACTCAAATTTATTTTATAAATTTACATTATTTTTTAGTTAACACTATTGTTAAAAGATCGATTTATTATAATTAATGAATCCATTTTAATTTATTTTCTCCATAAAATATAGTATTCTATAATTATTCCTTTTTACCTCATTACCAAATTATTCCTACATAAAATATTATGTTACTTAAATTGGTTTTATAATATTAATTCTTATTTATTGATATATAATTATTATTATGAACTATTTTATCGTATATAGTGTATAAATTTTCTATTTTTTAGATTATATCATTAATAATATCTCATTAATGTTATATGATGTTATTTTTCAGGATCTTTTTCAAACAAGTGTTTTTATTTAGGTGATACTCTAACTTTATGGTCTGTTTTCCCGACTTCATATTAAAATCTAGATATCTCAAATGAGTTTACCCATTTAAGGAATTTTTATTTATATTCTTATAACTATCACAATAATTCTATTATTCACTTGTAATACATGGTAAAATTTATTCCACATTATAATTTTTAAATTATATTGAATATAATATATTTAACTTATTTGGTAATCACTAGTGGTTGTTTTTTTGTAATAAAAAATTCAATTTCAATCACATTTTATCTCCCACTCTACATTCTGTGTAAATTTCAAATTTTTCATGAATATTAATAAATATTTTTTCCACTTACCTTGAATTTTTTTGATATTTTTTTAATTTAAATACATTTTTACATTTTCTATATGAGTTATTCTCAACAAAAGAATCTCTTTTAGCATTTTTTCCAGTATATATTTGATGCTTCTATTTAATTGTATATGAAACCTTCTTTTAATGTTTCATGGTTTTTTAATAAATTATTATTATTCTATTTTAATAAAATATTTCTTCTATAATTCCATCCTATGTTCATGTATATTTTTTATTTGATAAGTGATTTTTTATAAAACTACAAAATTTTGCTTTTAATTTAATTCATCATCATTTCAAATATATATTTTTCTTGATCAAGGATATTATTCAATTGATTAAATCCGCATTAATTTTTTAGATTGATTATATAATGGTTGTTTCTTTCAATGAAATGATATTCAATATTTTTATAATTCATAACCATCACCTATAAATAGGCCTAACACATCTTATAATACATTCCCATTGTAAATACAATGGTTTTCATTTCATTTATGTAAGTGTATTCACCTCGATTCTATAAACCTAATGACATAGAAAATTATTGATATAAACTACATGTTTATCTATACGATGTAAATTCCATATATGCGATCATCATTATTGATGGATATTTACCTAAAAATTAATAAATAAATTCGAATGACCAGTTTATTTCAATGGTTTTATCTGGAAATCATTATTGATTGAATTATGAATGATTTCTTTATGTGAATCCATTTGAAAAATCATATGAAACCTATTTTAATTCTATGGGTTCTCTATGACGTGATATATGAAATGAATAATTTTTCCTAGATTATTTATGTTATGAAAAATCAAATGTTATCATTTGGAACTAATGTATATGGATAATAATGGGTCATGTCCTATATCACCCTCTAAATAATTTTCAAAGTATTTTTATCTATTGAGATAATGATTCATAAAAACAATTTTGTTTGATTAAAAAATTTAGGCAGACATACAAGGATATTTTCAAAACATAATAGGTGGAAATAATTGGATTAGTTCACAATTTATTTAAAAAATTATTTAAAAAATTATTATACTCCTTAAAATAATAATTTTATTTAACTTGGGATTGTTTTTATTAACATAATTTTTCACAAAATTCTTATTCACTTCATCTGATGTGCCAAGCCTCAATCAATGATTAATGATATATTATTATTTGTAATAAAATTATTATGTATCCTTATTATACCCATTTTTTCATTTTATGATCGGTTATTTTATTTTATTTTTATATCATTTCATTATCCATAATGATTAATTGAGCACATCCATTTCATATGATTTGATTTCCCCAGTTTGGATGAAAATTAACATGTCTGATGTGTCTTGGGTATATCATGTGGATAATTTTTGTGAGATGGTGATGAATATTTATGGATTATTTAGTTTCCTATATAGTGGGGGAAAATTTTAATTTTTGAAAAAGACATGGGTTTTGTTTGTTAATGTTATTTAATACATCACTAATTATCTAAACATAAATACCCATTGTAGTATATGTAATATAATAATCACATTATTGCATGTAATTAATGGATATTGACATGTAGGGGGAATCATATTGTGTGCTTTTAAAATTGATACATAATTTTTTTTCACACGTAACCTCTTGGATATTGGAATTACCAATAAAATATATTCCTTAATAAGTCCCTTAAAATGAAAAATATAGTAAAATTGTATGTTTTTATATGTATATGAAATTAAAATTTCAGTTAACACCATAAATATGAACATAAATATTCACTCTTACAATTTCATATTTTGTTATATTAATCTCATCATTTTTTAGGCAAATAAACATGAGAACTATAATAATGAACATGGATTCACTCGACATTATCAATAATTAATTTATTTCAGGAAGAATAAACTTTGTATGGTTTATGGAATGATTTATGATATTCTATTTCAATAAAATAGGTATAAAATAAAATGTTATAATCTATAATAATATGTCCAAAATCATGAAAAGAATTCCTAATATATTAATTAATGACAAAATAAGTAATTTCTAATAAGATAAAAGTTGATCATAAATAACTTCAAAAAAATTTATTATGGATGAGTGGTAAAACTAATGATTTAAAAAGATTTTATAATAATTATTCTGATGTAGAAGATAATGTTAACAAAAAAGAGATATAAATGTCTATAGAAATAATTATCTCAATGACACAATGAATTAGTTCTAGTCTTGATGTGTATTCAGACAGAACATATTATTTCATATTATAACTCATCAAAAATCTATAAAAAATTGAAAATTATTACATTTTTTTTTTCACAACTCGTCCCTCGGGGCTCGTGCCATGACTACCCCATGCCCGCCTTCCATAGGCCAGGGGCTGGTGACTCGCACTGGAATGGCATATCCCTAAAACCGAGAAGGCATTGCCTCTAAATCTATAAACTCACCCAAACCAAGAACACAACAAGATACAATCACAAGGTAAAATATAATGTAAAAATCTTGTGTAAAGTATTTAAAAATGCCAAAATACAAGCCCAACTAAAAATTACAAGTGAAACTGAAAAAAACTGCTCCTGTGAACACCCGCCAAGGACTCTACTTGAAGGGTAGGTACAACTCTTGAAAGTTCATCCTTGCAGATTTTCGTGCCTAATGTCGACCTCTTATCAGCCTCTAATTTGGTACCCTCGTCCTCGATAAACACGTTTCATCATCTTCACAAGACATAACAGGGTACAGACATAGCTTGTGCATGGGTGAGTATAACGATACTCTGTAGGGTCCCCAAGACACTCATAGGTCACCAAGAGTTCAACAAACGAAAAAAACACAAAGCATGAATAAATATTCATAAAAAATACTTAGGTATATCCCCATTTATATACCTAAGATATCATGATATAAAATGGTACACCACGAAGTAGAAGTACTATACATGTAACACTACGAAGGTAGAAGTACCACCTAGGTAACTCCACGGAGGTAGAAGTACCACACAGGTACACCACAAAGATATAATTACCACACTGGTACACCGCACTAAAGAATAACACAAAGGTTAGGACATATCTCACATGAGGTATAACTGAAGTATAGAATTACATATGATTAGTCGCGAAGTTATATCATCTAATTCTATCAAGAGGCACTACTGCTGATTATATGGAGTCTGACACACACAGGATCAATAGTTACTAACCCCTACAATGACCCACACAGGATCTGACCCACACATGATCGGTATGCGCTAACCCAAATAGGATCACTAAGAGCTAACTCACACAAGATCAATAAGTACTAAACCCCACAATGACCCACACAAGATCCGACCCACCCAGAGTCAATAGATAACTGACCTCTGTATTATCTGCTCTAACCTCCGCCTCATAGATATCCACTAGATTCCTCGCACCTGGTGCACTTGTGTTTCGTAGAATCTATCCCTAGAGATATTGGTCATTCCTCAACGTCTCATAATCTCCAAAATGGAGTATCCCAAAGGTCTATCACGTCTTAAGGGACCCAACTCAACAGATGCCGCGCCAATAAGACTCACGGTTTGTAAGTTATTAGTGTTTCTGCTCCAAGGGCCCAGTTGGATTCATGTTCAATCCAACCCAACCTTACTCCAATTTTTTTTAAAAACTAATGTGGATTATAACAAAATTACATTCTCGATCCAAGGATTATTGTTCCACTGATAGTTCGCCAAACGGACACCCGATTTTCAAGATATGGACACAATGGCGAAAAAGGGTCTGGTTGGACCCGGGTCTGGTCTGACCCAGCCTGGGCTGACCTGACCTTGTTCGGTTCGACCCATCCGGATTCAGGTCTGGCTTAGTTGGCATGGGTCGTGGACTAGCATGGCCCGTGAAGGGGCGTGTTGGCCCACCGGGTACCACTCGGCCTGCACTAGGCGCGACATACTGGCCAAGTATGGGGTCCTCCCTAGCCGACACCCAGGGGAAAGGCGCCCCCTCCCAGTTTCCCTAAATGGTCTATCAAACTGTTCAGTCACCCAGATTGCATGATACACTGCTTAGAGGTCCCACTTGGTGCTACCCGGATGGACGAAACGGTGAGCCGGTTCTCCTCCTAGCGGTGCTGTTTTGCACCGCTGCTGCACCTGCGGCCGGCCGGGAGTTGGCCCCCCACTAGCCTCCTGCTCCGACGACTTGAATTCATGCCACCCCAACTCTATGTGTCCGGACAGAGGTCGACCGCCCCCCTACTCTAACGAGGCTGACGAGTCGTGACCTCCATCTCAACTGGCGGCGCAGACATGCGCCACCCTCTTTCCTCGTGGTCAGCCGTGTGCCGGCCGCCACCTTATTCTGCAAGCCATTGTGGCTTCATTACAAGACCTAAAATTATTTCATTTTCACATTCATGATACCTAGGGTCGAGATATCCACATTAATATGTCGCGCTCAACGAGACATTTTGTTTTCAGCTACATTAATTATTTGGAATTGAAGAACGTACAGAAACTTTCCACGAACAAAAGAAAAAGGAAAAGGTATAATTGTGGGATGATGGCCATATTTTTTGGTCCATCTTCGTTGTTAATATAGAATATGAAGAATCAAAAAAATAAATTTAACCCTAATTAAATTTAGAACCCCTACTTTGACGTTCGTTGAAAATGTCATGAGGAAGGAGATGATGTTGGTTACATTGGAGTTTGTTTCTCTCACACCAAGCTCCTGATCCGAGATCATGTGACATCCTTTTTCATGATCCGGGGATGTTCTTATTTGGGTGTTGATACTCCAAAATCAATCTCCATCTCTCTCCTCTATTGCAAACGATTTTTTCATCCTCATGTAATGTTCGAAACCAACTTAATAAATTACGTTTATTAATTAATCAAAGTTATGACTTTAATTAAGTTAAATTTGGCACATTGAGTAAGGGAATAAACCAAGATTCACCTCCCATTAATGAAAACTGTTCGGGTGGGCCCCACCACTAAATAAAAAATGGGAGGATTCAATTTTTAAAATAAAATAATGAATTTTTTTTTATTTTCTCCCATGAAAAGTCTGAAAACTAATTTCCACCCACAGCCTACTAGAGACAAGGTGAAGGTCTCATTAAGCGAATATCATCATTGTGAGTTCAAAGGTGTCCTCAAACATCAATTCCGAGAAATGGTTCAAAGGTTACAAAATGCCACTCACGCGTTTACTGATGTTACCTGAAAAAATGTTCCGAAATTCATTTTGGGCACACCGGACCTCGGAATCACGCACCTTTCGTTTTTTTAGACTCGTAATAATTCCATATAATTAAAAAATAACATGGGAATATCCAGGTCTTTACATTCTCCCAACCTCATGGATTTTCATTCCTGAAATCCACAACACAAACTAGGGAATCTAGTGGGGGTATTGGGCATGAATCTGAGCCTCTTAAACTCATGTGCTCTTCTATAGGATCACACGATTCCAATGAAAGCACACCTGAGGTATCTACCACCCATGAAGGACATGCTCTCATCGATAGTCAAACTCTACTAGAACCTTCGAAAATGTCACCCCATCCTCGATATCCAAATCTCCCTAGTCAATGATGTGGAAAGGATCATCTTCATATCTCCTCTGTTGGGATATGAGGAAAACATCGTTCAACTAGTGCAACTTGGGTGGAAGAGCTAAGAGGTAAACCACCTCAGCTAATCTAATAAGGACCTGAAAGGGTCCGATGATTCTCAGAGAAAACTTTCCACCCCGAACAAATCTCCACAAACCTCATCATGGTGAGACCCGTATGAAGACATGGTCACTATCCTCGAAATAAAGAGGTATCCATCTCTTATCCGCATAGGATTTTTGCATACTCTGTGTAGTATTCATCAGCTCCTAGATGATATTCACCTTCTCTGTGGTATCCCATAACATCTCTGGTCCAACAAGAGCTAACTTCCCTAGGTCAGTCCAGCATAGAGGTGATCCGCAAGGTCGTCCGTAAAACGCCTCGAATGGTTCAATCCTGATAGTGGAATGGTAGCTGTTGTTGTACGTGAACTATACCAAAGGAAAGATATCCATCCAACTTCTGCCAAAATACAAGACGTAGGCACACATAATGTCCTTAATGGTCTAAATGGTCCACTATGTGTGACCATCTGTCTGAATATGGATGGCAGTGCTCAGTCGAAGTTGTCTCTCAAATGCCTCCTACACCCCCTTCCATAATTAGGAAGTGGAATATGCATCACCATCGAAGACAATTGTAGATGGAACTCCATGGAGTTGTACAATATCTTGCACGTAGAGGGGTCCAAAGATCTCTATTGATCCCAAATCTCTGATAGGTAGGAAGTGGGCCGACTTCATGATTCGGTCAATGATAACCCAGATAGAATCATTCCCCTTGAACGTGCGTGGAAGTCCTGTCATGATGTTTGTGGAAATTCCATTCCACTTCCACTCTGGCACCTCTACTAGATGAACTAATCTTGTGGTATCCTAATGCTCTGCCTTCAATTGCTGACAAGTGCGGCACCGAGAGACAAGCTCTTCCACTGCTTTCTTCATTCTCAGCCACCAGTGCTTGCGATGATGTTCTTGGTACATCATCACTACTCATGGATGTACCGCTAAAAGGGATGTATATAACTCCCTCAACATATCCTTCCTACGAACCACTAGTTCCATAGTACACCCTATGAAGTGTATAACAAGCTCCCCACCTTTAGAAAATCTATCAGGTGCCTATCTAGTGGGTTTCTGAGAACATTGTGCCTCGTAGTCAATGTCCCCAAACTGCGCTTCAATGACACGTTGTAGGAGTGGTGGAGTGACTGTAGGAGACTGAATATATGTTTCTGCATCTCGATCCCCATAGGATACCTACAATGTGGCTAGCTTCTCTATCTTCTCACCCAACAACTGAATACCATATATCTTGTTGTGAGAATCTTCTACTACGTTACCCTTCCCAAAAGTATAGACTATCTCAAAGTCATAGTCCTGGAGGAACTCAAGCCAGCGTTGTTGTGTCATGTTCAGGTTCTTCTGAGAGAAGATATACATAAGGATCTTGTTATTAGAGTAGACTGTAAAATGTTTGACCATCATGTAATGTCACCATATATTGATGAAGAAGACCTCTGCTACTTACTCCAGGTCAATGGTAGCATAGTTCTGTTCACGCTATCTCAACTGGCGAGAACAATACATGATCACTGATCGCTCCTGCATCCAGACACATCCATGTCCAGTCCCTCATGAATCGAAATAGATGACATAACAAATGCCTTCCTTTGGTAGCATGATGATGATGGTACACGTCAGTCTCTGCCTCATCTCCTGAAAACTCCACTGGAATCACTCCAAACACATGAAGGTTTTCCCTATTTTCATCAACACTGATAAGGATGCTACAACTCTGCAAAAGTCAGGCACAAACCTCCAGTTGTAACAGACCATACAAAGGAAACACCACACTTCTGTCACACTCTTTGGTGGGTCCCAAGCATGTATTGCCTAAATCTTCACTGGATCCACCACAACTCTAGCCTCTGAGATGACAAGTCCATGAAAGTGGACCTCTCGTATCCAGAACTCGATCTTCTAGAGCTTACCATAAATCAAGTTCTCTCAATGTGTGTCTAGAACTATCTGCAGATGTTAGGCATGCTCCTCCTCTATCGCTAAGTATATCAGAATGGTGTTGATTTAGACAAACACAATGTGATCATGGTATGGCTATAAGATCCTATTCCTGAGTCCCATGAACACTGCAGGGGCATTGGTCACACCAAATGGTATAACCAAGAACTCGTAGTGGTCGCACTAACATCTGAAGACCGTCTTATGCACATCCACGTCATGTGCCCAGAGCTAGTGATAGCCTTATTATATGTCTTTCTTTGAAAACCATCGTGATCCCTTCTGCTGGTCAAAGAGATCATCAATCCCCGGGAGTGGGTACATGTTATTCACGGTCACTATGTTCAGGCTCCAATAGTCCACACAGAGTCTCAAACTCCCATATGCCATCTTGGTGAACAAAACTGAGGGTTCCAAAAGAGTAACACTAGGACTAATGAACTCCTTTCCATGCATGTCCTCCAACTATAGCCACAGCTCTCGAAACTCTGCGGGAGCCATCTGATATGATGGAGTAGTTATCAGGGCCATCTCAGGGTACAACTCGATATAAAAGTCCTCCTATCTACAAGGAGATCGGCTTGGAAAATCATTAGGGAGAACCTCAGTGTATTGGTCCACCACTAAAGGATATCTTAGACACTCAACATCATCCTCTTCGAGGATAATGAAATCCAACTGATGTGTGATCAGTTTCACCCTCCTCTAGTAAGTTTATAATGCACTGAAAAGTTTCCTTTATCACCAAGGAAGATATACATGGTCCCATCTATGCGGACACACTGCACTTTGCACCTAATACATTCAATATGATCATGGACTGTGGATAACCAGTCCATACCCAAGATGACATCGTATAGCCTTGACACTACTACTAAAATATCCTAGTCGAATCTATCACTTCCTAGAGTAATCTCACCCTACCGGAACCAGTGTGTAATCATCAGAACAAGCTCTATTAGGAGTATCTATCCTTAAGGATCGAGTCAACGGCTCCACCCGTATCCCCGATCTCCAAATGAGGGTCATGGTAATGAAAGGGTGACTGACATCTGTTTCTATAAGCACTACTTCTAATGTGGAGTAGACATAGATCATACCTCATATCATCTCCCAAGTGAATTGGTTGTAGGCCTCAGCTTCCTGGATTTGAGCTCGTCCCTATCCACCTGCTCCCTATGTTCGGGGTGGAAAACCTGTAGGTGGTGGTGGTAGAACCTCAAATCACCGCCCATCACCTGTTGCACGACATACTTCCCTGCCACGTCTGCCTCCTACTTACAGACCTCCTTGATTGAATATTCACATCTTCCCAGGCTATCCTTCAACCGTATACTGGTTGTCTGTATGGAAGGTCGGGCAGTTGCCACCTATGTGACCCTTCCCACCGCACAAATAATATTTCTTGTTCCTCACTAGTCATAATCTGTCTAGAGTGCTCTAAAAAACCAACACTATATCTGGAAATCATCCACTAGTATTTATGGTCCTCTTGGTCCTCTAGGACATCTGTCTACTGCAAACTACCGATGAATCTACTACGTGTCATCTGATGGTCAGTCTTGCTATCAGTGACTACTCAGAATGGAATATCTCCACTAACGGTGCTCTCTCTAACACTCCTTCCTACATTAGGATGGTGAAAAAAACCATTGAATCTCTAATATCCCATATGATCCCCAACATGATGGTTCAGGCCATGAAGAAAGGGTCTCACACCATGTAAATGGAGTAGCATGAGAGGTCGGTGAACCTTGCTTAATACTGAGCCACAATCATGATACCTTACAGTATGTGGAGAACCTTTTGTATTTTCAATGAGCATAGGGTCGCTGGGAAGAACTCGGCCCTGAAAAGGCTCTCGATGTCTTCCATATGAGAGTGACCTCTTCATGAACCTAGAGCATCAAGCTCCACCATTTTCCAGCTACTTCCTTATGATGACTGGCATCAATGATCAACATGAGATCCGCTAGTGCCCCTACAAAAAAAACTATTTCCACGGACTCCAGCCAATCCTTAACTGCTTATGGATCAATATCTCCCTGGAACCTTGGGGGCCTCTGGGACTAGAACTTGGGCAACACACTTAAGGGGCGAGCACCCTCTACTGCTGGGGCTGGTAGCATCAGCTATCCAATGGGAAGTGGTGTGGCCGGTACACCACCAGATGGTACAACTGCTATAAGGGGGCCCTGCACCGAAGCGTCATCACTCGGTGGGATATCATAAAGTACTATAACTAGAACCTTGGATAGTTTCCTACATGGAGGCATTCTGAAAAGTAACACGTTCTCCACAGTCATTATGTTGTATCGGGTGAGATGAATCAAAGAGATCATGAAAACACTTTTAAAAAACCCACACAATCAGTATTTTCATGCGTTGAGTCAGAAAATCAAAATTCAGGGTCCTGGTGTACGGATACGTAGGCTACTTCACCAACATTGGACTCCATGAACTGAAAACCACAATCATAAAACATAACATTGTTGCTTCGAATAAAAGATCAGAGTTGTAGTTCTTCGGTAGAACTGAACACCTCTGATACAACTTTGTCACGAACCATCCCCTGGGGCCCGTGTCGTGACTACCCCAATCCCACCTTCCATAGGCAGGGGGATGAAGACTATCACTAGAAAGAAATATCCCGAAATCTTGGAATACATTTCCTCTAAACCAGAAAAATCACAAAACCCAAGAACACATCAATATAAAAGCACAAGATAAACTATAAAGTAAAAAGGGTTTGTACATTAAGTAAAGGGTCCAAAACACAAGCCTAACTAGAAATTACATGTAAAACCAAAAAGGAAAAGCTCTTGAGAACACCTCCCAAGGACCCTGCATGAAGGGTAGGTACAAATCCTGAATGTTCATCTCTGCGGATCATCTCATCTAATTTCCACCTCCGGTCAGTCATCAGACTGGTACCATCGACCTCGATCAGTGATTCCATCATCTGTACAAGATACATGATGGTGTAGGTGTAGCCCATGCATGGGTGGGTATAACGATACTCAATAGGGACCTGGAGAAACTTGTAGGTCTCTTAGAGTTCCACCAAGGAAAGACCACAAAGTAAGAAGAAATAGTCAAAAACACTCCTTTAGTATATGCCCATACATATACCTATGTTTTCAAGATATACAAAGGTACCCCACGAAGTTTGAAGTGCCACACAGGTAACACCACGAAGGTAGAAGTACCACACAGGTAACACCATGAAGGATGAAGTACCAGACAGGTACAACATGAAGATATAAGTACCATACAGGTACACCAAATTGAATAATACCATAAAGGTATGGACTTAGATCAGCCCTGATATAAGTGATGTGTAAAAGTAAACATTATTTTTCATGAATCAAGATCATATTATTCTGTCAAAAGGAACTACTGCTAATTATACAGAGTCTCACCCACAGAGGATCGATAGGCACTCACCCCTGAATTGACCCACATAAGATATGAACCACATAGGATCAGTATGCACTGACAGAAACAAGATTGTTGTGCGCTGACCCACACAGAAACTGACTTACAAAAGATCGAAATGCGCTGACCCACATAGGATCGCTGATCACTGAACCACATTGGATCGATAGGTACCTACCCCTACAATGACCCACACATGATCCGAATTGCCTAGAGTTGATATGTAACTAACCTTCGTATTATCAATCTCCTACCTCTGCCTCCCTACCAGCCACTAGATTCCTCGCACCTGATGCGCTCGAGTTTCATAGATTATGTCCCTTGAGATATCGGTCATACCTAGTCCACCACTAAGCTTCAAAAAAGAGTAACCCAATGTTTTGTCACATCATAAGGGACCCAATGCAATAGGCAATGTGTCAATCAGACTCGTGGTCTGTATGTTAATAGTGTTTCCGCTCCAAGGGCCTGGTTGGATTCAGGTTCGATCCAACTGAGTCATACTCGAACATTATCCAAAACTCATGTACAGTATACCAAAGGGACCAAATCAATACAAGGGTTTTGGTACTGCATACATTTCATCAAATGGTAACCTAATTCTCAAGATATGGCCACAATGGCGAAACAGTGTCCGGTCTGACCCGGTCGTACCGACCCATCCCGACCTAGCATGGGCCGACCAGGCCTGGTTCAAGACGATCTTGACTAATTCGTGTTCTACCTAGATGGTTTGGGCTGCAGCGGGCCCGACCCGCAAAGGGGTGGTCTGGCCAGTTGGGTGTGAACCGGTCCGCCCTAGGCACGCCCCTCTGGGTGCGACCCGGTCCTCCATTGGTGCGCCACGATCCACCCTAGGCGTGAACTAATGGCCAGGATTGGGGTCTACCCTAACCAACACCCAGGTGAACCCCCCCCCCCCAGTTTTCCCGGACAATCCAGTGAAGGGTTCTGTCACCCAGCTGCTATGCGGGACTGCTTGGCGGTTCCCCTTACTGTGACGAGGCCAGATAAAACGGTTGGACAGTTCTCCTCCCGGTGGTCTGGTCGCTTGCTGCAGATCCACCCATGTCTTACCGGGTGTTGACCGCCCTCTGACCTCCACCATGGCCAAGAATCCACACCCTCTTGCTTCGGTGGCGTGATCACATGCCGCAGGTCTACCACACGGTTGGCCGGATGTCGGTCGCCACCCTGATCCTCCGTGGCCAATGGGTCCCGACCTCTTTCTCAACCGACGGCACGAATGTAAACCTACTTCTTTCCTCATGGACGGCGGCCACCTTCTTCTGCGAGCCATCGTGGGTTCATTCTAAGCCCAAAAATTATGTCTTTCCCATATTAACGATCCTCATTTTGAGATCTTCACATCCATATGTCGTGCTCAACGAGATTTTGGGTTTTCAACGTCATTAATACTTTGGCATCGAAGAACGCATGAATAATGCATGAAGAACAAAAGAAAACGGGGAACGGTATAAGTGCGATATGTTGGCCATGTTTTTTTTCCACCACCATTGTGAATCTAGAATATGAAGAATCAACAAAATATATTAAATGATAATTCAATTTTAATACCCTACCTTGATGATCCTTGAAGATGTCATGAGGAAAGAGATGATGTTAGTGATGTCGGCGTTCGTTGCTCTCGCACCATGTTACCGATCTGAGATCATGTGTCATCCTCATTCTTGATATGGGGTCGTTCTACATTGGAAGGTGATCCTCCAAAATCTCTCTTCAAGGCTCTACACTTTTTCTAATGATTTTTAAACTTCAAAAAATGTGAAGAGCCAACTTTATAAATTATGTCTATTAATTAATCAAACATGGCACTTTAATTAAGTTAAAGTTGTCAGATTAACTAGAAAAAATAAACTAAGAGTCACCACCCATTATAGAAGAGAGTTCAGATTGTACCCACCACTAAATTTAAAATTGGAGGTTTCAATTTCTAAAATAAAATAACGAATGTTTATTTTATTTTATCCACATAACGTTTGAAAAATAATTTCCACCCATAACCTACTACGGTAGAGGTGATGGTCTCGTTAAGTGAATATCGACAGTGCGAGTTCAATTGTGTCCTCAAATTTTGATTCCATGCACCAGTTCAAAAGTTACAAAATACCACTCGTGGTTTTACTGAACATACCGGAAAAAAAGTCCATAAATTTATTCCAGGCACACCGGGCCTCAGAATCACAGACCGTCAATTTTTTCCTGACTAATAATAATTCCATATAATCAAAAAAAATTCATGAAAAAATCAGGGTCTTTACATTCTCCCCACCTCAGGGCTTTGCATTTCGAAAAGCCACAACATAAACTAGGGAAACCAGTGGGGGTACTGAGCATGAATATGAGCCTCCTGCTCCCTTTTCCTATCCTAGAAGTTCCCATGTTTCCAATAAATGCACACTAGAGGTACCAACCATCCATGAAGGACCATATCCTATCGATACTCAAAATCCACAAGATCCTCCAAAAATGGCGCCCCATTGACGATATCCATCTCTCCCCAGTCAATGATGTTAGAAGGATCATGTACATATCTCCTCTAGTGGGATATGTGGAAACCACCGTGCACCAGGTGCAACTAAGGAGGAATAGTTAAGTGGTAATCCACCTTTCCTACTCTACTGAGGACCTGAAAGGGTCCGATAAACCTCAGAGATAGCTTGACGCCTGACCAAATCACCAAAAATCTCATCATGATGAGACTCGTAGGAATATATGGTAACCATCCTTGAACTCAAGAGGTAGATTTCTCCTGTAAAAACATAATTTATGCCAGCTCTGTGCAGTATTTATCCACTCCTAGATTATCTACACCTTCTTTGTAGTAACCCATACCATCTCTAGACCCACAAGTGCTGACTCCCCTAGGTTAGTTCAGCACAGAGGTGATCTTCGAGTTCGTCAGTACAATGCCTCGAATGGGGCCTTCCTGATAGTTGAATGATAGATTTTTTAAGCGAACTATACCAATTTCAAGCGATCCTTCCAACTGCAGCTGAAATCTAGGACACACACATGCAACATGTCCTTAAGGGTCTGAAGGGACTGCTCATTCGGACCATCCGTCTGAGGATGGATGGCGGTGCTCAACACAAGTTGTGTCCAGAATTCCTCCTACAACCCCTTCCATAGATGGGAAGTATAATGTGAATTACATTTGGATACAATCATAGATGAAACACTATGAAGATGTACTATATCTTACACGTAAATCCATCCCATGCTCTCTACTTATCCCTCCTCTCTGATAAGTAGGAAGTGGGCCGACTATGTGATTTGGTCAACGATCACCCAGATAGAATCATGACCCTTGAATGTATGTGGATGTCCTATCACTAATTCCATGGAAATTCCATCCCACCTCTACTCTGGTACCTCAAGTGGTTGAACTAAGCCTTCCGGAACTCGATGCCCTGCCTTCACATACTGACAAGTGAGGCACCAAGAGATAAACTATGCAACTTCTTTCTTCATACCCGGCCACCAGTGCTAATGTCAAAGGTCCTAGTACATCTTTACAACTCCAATATGTGCCACTATATGGGATGTAGGGAACACCCTCAACACTTCCTTTCTAAGAACCATAGGTAACCTAGTACACCTATAAATAAAATGAAGTGTCCACACCTTCTGAAAATCCATCAGTTGTCTGTCATGTGGATATCTGAGCATGTCGAACTTCATAGTTAGTCTACCCAAGTTGCAGCTCCATGAATCACTGTAAAAGTGTTGGAGTGATTGTAAGAGACTAAATATAAGATGCTTCATCCCGATCCACATAGGATACCCACAAAGCTACTAGTTTCTCCTTCGCCTCACCCAGCAACTCAATACAAAATCTCATGCTGAGTGCATCTGCCACTGCATTTCCCTTTATATTAGTATGGACTATCTCGAAGACATATTCCTAGAGAAACACAAGACAATGACACTGTCTCGGGTTCTATTACTTCTAAGAGAAGATATACCGAAGGAACTTGTGATCAGAGTAGACTGTAAAATGTTCTCTCATTAATTAATGTTGCCACATATTCAAAGTGAAGACCACTATTGATAACTCAAGGTCATGGGTAGAGTATCTCTACTCATGCCATCTCAACTTTCGACAACCATACACGATCATTGCTCACTCCTGCATTAGGACACATCCATGTTATGTTCCTGATGCTTCGCAGTAGACGACATACTCAACACCTTCTTCTGGTAGCCTCAAGATTGGGGCACTCGTCAGTCTTTGCCTCAGCTCTTGGAATCTCTACTGGCATCTCTTTGAAAACACGAAGTTTTTCCACTTCTCCGTCAATGCTGATAAGGGTTCAATAACTCTAGAAAATTCAGGCACAAACCTCCTGTTGTAACCAGAAAAACCCAGAAAACTCCGCACTTCTATCACACTCTTGGGTGACTCACAAGAAAGTAATTCATCAATCATTTCTAGATCCACGACAACTCAATCATTCGAGATGATTTGTCCTAGAATGTGGACCTCTCATATCCTGAACTGGAACTTTGAGAGATAATCATAATGATGGTGCTCTCAGAGTGTGTCCAGAACTATCTATAGAGGATAGACGTGCTCCTCCTCCGTCGCTGAGTATATCAAGATGTTATCAAAGAAGACTACCACAATGTGATCAAGGTATGGGTGGAAGATCATGTTCATGAGTCCCATGAACATTACAGGGGATTTGGTCCCACCGAATGACATAACAATGAACTCAATGTTTCCATTATAGCATCTTAAGGCCATCATCATCACATCCTCTTCTCATACCCTGAGCCGGTGATAGCCTGATATGATGTCTATTTTTGAAAACCACTGTGCTCCCTTCAACTGGTCAATGATATCGTCAATCCTCGAAAGTGGGTACTTGTTCTTCACAGTCACTAGGATCAGGTGCTGATATTACCCTAAGAGTCACAAACACCTATCCGCCTTCTAGGAGAACAAAATTGGGGCTACCCAAGGAGAAACCCTAGGCATAATGAACCCCTTTCCATGCATGTCCTCTAGTTTTACCCACAGCTATCAATGCTCTGCGGGATCCATTCAATTTTCAAGAGTAGATATCAGTGCCATCTTGGGGTAAAAGTCGAGGTAAAATTACACCTCTTTATAAGGAGGTCAGACAAAAATATTATCAGGGAAAACATCAGTATACTGGTCCACAACTACAGGATAACTCAGACTCTCAACATCAACCTCTTCGAGGGTAAGGAAAGCCAACTGATTATTGATCAGCTGCACCCTCCTCTGGGTAAGTCCATCCTGTGTTGAAAAGGTTCCCTTCTCACTTGTGAAGAAAAACATAAGCCCATCCATTTGAACACACTGCATATTGCGCCTAATACAGCCAATCTGAGCATGGACTATGGATAACCCATCCTTATCCAATATGATGTTGTAAGGCATTGACTCCAATACTAAAAGATCCCAACCGAAGCTCCCGCCTCCGAGAGTAATCTCAAACTACTAGAAGTACAACATAATCATCGAATCAACTCTCGTAGGAGTCTCTAGTCCTAATGATCGAGCCAACGGCTCCACCGGTATCCCTAAACTCCGTACGAGGGTTAGGCCAATAAAAGCATGACTGGAACTAGTGTCTATATATACTACTGATACGGGGGAGTATAAATAGATATTACCTCATATCATCTTTGGAGTTCCTTGGTCATATGCCTCAAGTACCTGGAGCTGAGCTCGGCCCTGTCCACCTGCTTCCAGTGGTCGGGGTGGAAAACCTAGATGTGGTGGCAAAAGAACCTCAAATCACCTCCCACCGCCTTTTTATGGACTGATCCTCTTCCCCATCCACTTCTTGTGTACGTACCTCCTCGATCTAATTTTCTCCTCTACCCAGGAAGTCCTTCGACCACCTGCTGGTCGTCTATACCGCGGGTCGGGTAGTTGTGAGCCATGTCACCTGATCGTACAACTATCGTACGGGGGCCCTGCACCGAAGCCTCTTTGCTTGGTGGGCAGTCATCACATACTATAAATGGAATCTTATATGGCTGTCTATGTGGAGGCATCCTGAAACGAAACATGTGTACCATTATCATTATGTGATAATTGGTGAGATGATTCAAAGAGGTCACGAAGAAAACTTTTCAAAAACACACACGATAAGTGTTTTCGTATTCCGAGTCGTAACTGGAAATTTCGGGTCCTGGTGTATGGATACGTCGGCTGTCGCACCAGCACTAGACTCCACGAACTTAAAACCACACTCATAACACATAACACTATTTCATCACAGAAAAAATCAGATTATTTCTTTTAGTATAATTGAATTCCTCTGATACCAATTTTTCATGACCCGTCCCCTGGGGCCCATGCCATGACTACCCCAAGCCCACCTTCAATAGGCCAGGGGCTGGTGACTACCACTAGAAAGGCATATCCCAAAACTTGGGAAGGCATTTTCTGTAATCCTGAAAACTCACCCAAAACATGCACACATAGAGATACAAGCACAAGATAAACTATAAGGTAAACATGGTGTGTACATTATGTAAAGGGCCAGAATAAAGCCCAAATAAAATGTACAAGTAAAAGTGAAAAAGAACAAATCGTGTAAACACCCTATAAGGACCCTACATGAAGTGTAGGTACAACTCTTAAACAGTCATCCCTACTGATCATCTCATCTAATGTACACCTCCAATCAACCACTAGTATGGTACCCTCGACCTCGATCAGTGCTTCCCATCGTCTTCACAAGACATAGCAAGGTGTGGGAATATCCCATGCAGGAGTGAGTATAACGATACTATGTAGGGACACCAAGACCCTCGTAGGTCTCCTACAGTTCTAGAATGGAAAAACCACAAAGCACGAAGCAATATTCATCAACACTACTTAAGTATATGCCCACACATATACCTAAGATATCAAGATATACAAAGGTACACCATGAAGGTAGAAGTGCCACAGAGGTAACACCATGTAGGTAGAAATATTACATAGGAAACACCACGAAAGTATAACTACCAATAGCTACACCACAATGATATAAGTACCAAACATATACACCACTCTGAAGAATACCATAAATGTAAGGACTTAGCTCACATCAGGTGTTTGTGAAGAATAGAAGTACAAATGATTAGTCGCGAAGCTATATCGTATTATTCAGTCAATAGGCAATGATACCAATAGTTTGGAGTCTTACCCACACTAGATCGATAGGTACTAACCCCCGCAATGGCCCAAAACGTATCTAACCCACAACGGATCAGTATGCGTTGACCCACACAGGATCGCTGAATGCATACCCACATAGGATCTGACCCACACAAGATCAATGAGCACTGACCCACACATGATCGATAGGTACTAACCCCCGAAATGAACCACACAAGAATTAGACTTGCCTAGAGTTTATAGGTATCTAAACCTTGTATTATCCATCTCCAACCTCTTCATAACATCCAACCACTGAATTCCTTGCACCCAGTGCACTCGAGATTCCTAGAATTTTTCCCTTGAGATATCATTAGTACCTCTGCTGCGAATAAGCTCCTCCAAGGAGTAACGCAAATATTCTCTATATCATAAGGGACCCAACGCAATAGAAGACGCCTAAATTGTGCACCAGGTCTATAAGTTATTAGAATTTCCGCTCCGAGGGCCCGGTTAGATTTTGGTTTGATGTTACCCGACCATATCGCATCATTATCCAAAAATAATGTGTAGTATACCAAAATGGCTACCTCGATCCAAGGATTCCAGTGCTATAGATGATTCATCAAATTGACACCCGGTTCTCAAGACATGTCCACAAAGGTGAAACCAGGTCCGGCTGGGCCTGGGTCCAGTCTGACCCAGTCGGACTGACCTGGCCCGACTTGACTTGGGCCGACCGGACCTGGTTCGGGTCACCCGAAACCAATTCGGGTCTAGCCTGGTTGGCCTGGACTGTGGCGGGCCCAGCTCACGAATTTGTGGCCCATCCCACGGGGCTCGACTCGGCCCTATGGGCCCGGACCTCTGGCTGGGTGTGGTGTCCGACCTAGCCCACACCCCGGGGAAAGGAGCACCCCCTGGTTTCCCCGAACGTCCTACAGATGGTTCTGTCACCCAGATCGCATTTGGGATATCATAGCAGTCCAACTTGGTGCGACAGGGCCGACCTAAATGGCCGCCCAGTTCTCCTCCCAACCGCGCGGTCAAACACCGCTGCTCCCCCCAAATTTGGCTGGGTCTCGGCCACCCTTAGGCCTCCACCGTGGCCAAACGGCCCTACCCTCTGACTCCGGAAGCACGTAAGTATGCTGATACTCCTTTATGTGGCCTTCTGGATGTCAAATGCCACCCTGCTCCACCGCAGTCGACGGTCCATAACCTCCTGCTTCACCGGCGGTGCAGACGTGCACCTCCCTCCTTCTTCGTGGTCGGTCACCGCATTCTTCCATGATGAGCCCGGCCCACTGGGCACCACCTGACCTACCCTAGGCACAACCTGCTATCCAGGTGCAGGGTTTTCACTAGCCAACACCCGGGGGACACCCTCGGTTTCCCCAAACGGTCCAGCGGACCGTTCGATCACGCAGCAATCTCGTGGGACCGCATAGTCATCCTGCTTAGTGCTATGTGGTCGATTGAAATGGCCAGTTGATTCTTCTCCCAATGGTGTGTTCGCATGCCATAGCTCCACCTGTAGTTAGTAGACTTTCGGTCACCCTCCGGCCTCTGCCACAGCCGAGTGGCCACTCCCACCGGCTTTAGAGGCGCGGACGCGTGCCACCACTCTGCCACACAGACAACCAGATGCCGACCAACACCCTGATCCGCTGTGGCCAATGGGTTTGTGGCCTCCTGATCAACCGGTGGCATAGACGTGCCCCACCATCATTTCTTGCAGCCGACAACTACCTTCATCCGTGAGCCATCGCGGATTCCTTCCAAGCTCGAAAATTATGTTGTTCGCATATTCACGATCCTCATGTTGAGATCTCTGAATCCATATGTCATGCTCAATGATACATTGTGTTTTTAGAATCATTAATTATTTGACATCAAAGAATGCACGAAGAATAATAGAAAATAGGGCAAGGTGTAAGTGGGGTACAATGGCCTTGTTTGTATGGCCATCATTGTTTCGAATCTAGAATATGATGAATTAACAAAACATATTTAATCATAATTCAATTTAAATCCAATACATTGATGTTTGTTTACAATGTTGTGGGAAAAGAGATAATGTTTGTGCCATCAGCGTTCCTTTCTCCTACGCCACGCTCCCAATCTGAGCTTGTGTGTCATCATCGTTCTTGATCTGGAGACATTATTCATTGTATGATGATCCCCCAAAAGCTCTCTCTAAGGCTCTCCACTTTTTCCAATGATTTTTTTGACCTCAAACAATGTGAGAAGTGACCTTTATAAATTATGTTTATTAATTATTCAAAATTTCACTTTAATTAAGATGAAGTTGGCACATTAACAAATGATAATAAACCAAGTGTCACCTCCTATTAAAGAAGAATTTTTGGGTGGTCTCCAACACTAAATTCAAAATGGGAGGTTTCAATTTAAAATATAAAATAAAGAATGTTTATTTTATTTTCCCTCAAGAATATTCTGAAAACTAATTTCCACCCACGACATACCGTGGTCAAGGTTAAGGTCTCCTTAAGAAAATATCAGTGATGCGAGTTCAACTGTGGCCTCAAATTTCAATTCCATGCACCAGTTAAAATGTTACAAAATGTCGCTCATGCATTTACTAAACGTACTCGAAAAAAGTTCATGCATTCATTTCAGGCACACTGGGCCTCAAAATCATGCACCATCAATTTTCAAAGACTTGTAATAAATCTATTTAATTAATAAAATTAAGGAAAAAATCTATGTCTTTATAGTCTCCCCACATCAGGGAATTACATCCCCAAAATCCATAATATAAACATGGGAAACCAATGGGGGTTATGAGCATGAATCTGAACCATTCACTCCCACGTGCTCTCTCGGAGGTTCCAAATTTTCCAATAAACGTGCACCAGAGATATCAAACATCAACGAAGGACTCGCTCCTGTCGATCCTCAAACTCTACTAGATCCTCCGAAAATGACTTCCCATTGTCGATATCCATATCGCCCTAGTAAATGTTGTGTGAAGGATCATGTATGTATCTACTCTACTATGATATATGGAAAATGTGGTGCACCCAATTCAACTGAGGTGAAAGAGCTAAGTGGTTAGCCACCTCGCCTACTCTGCTGAGGACCTAAAAGAGTCTGATGAACCTCATAGATAACTTCTCGCCTCAGCCAAATCATCACAAACCATATCAAGATAATACCCGTAGGAATACATGGTAACCATCCTCGAACTCAAGAGGTATATGTCTCTTATCTGCATAGGATTTCTACCAGCTCTATGCAATATTCATCTGCTCCAGGACGATCTTCACATTCTCTGTGGTAGCTCGTACCATCTCCAGTCCCAAAAGTGATGACTCCCCGGGGTTAGTCCAACACGGAGGTGATCTGGAAGTTTTTTTGTACAATGCCTAGAATGGTGCCATCCTGATAAGGGAATTCTAGTTTTTGTTGTACAAAAACTCTAACAAATTCAAGAGATCCTTCCAACTACAGCTGAAATCTAGGACACAAGCACACAATATGTTGTCAAGTTTATGAATGGTCCGCTCTATCTGACCCTCCATATGAGGATGGAAGGCAGTGCTCAACTGATGATGTGTCTCAAATGCCTTTTAAAACCCCTTATATAACCGAGAAGTGGAATGTGAATCATGATCGGAGACAATCGTAGATGAAACTGCATGAAGTCGTACAATCTCTTTCACACTAAGTCATCCCAAGCTCTTAAAAGATCTCTTCTCTTCGATAGGCAGGATGTGGGTCGAAATGGTGAGTCAGTCAATGATCACCCAGATGAAATCATGCCCCTTGAATGTGTGTGTAACTTCTGTCACTAAGTCTATGGAAATTATATCCTTCTTCCACTCTGGTACCTCTAGTGGATGAACTGAGCCTGGAAGAATACAATGCTCTACCTGCACATGCTGACAAGTGAGGCACTGAGGGACAAACTCTTCCACTTCTTTTTTCATTCTCGGCCACAAGTGCTGATGCTGAAGGTCATGGTACATCTTTTCCACTCCGGGATGTACCACTAGAAGGGGAGTAAGGAACTCCCTCAACACTTCCTCCCTATGTGCCAAAGGTACCATATTACGCCCTCTAAAAAGGATGACATGTCCCCACCTTCTGAAAATCCATCAGGTGCATGTCCTATGGATATCTGAGCACGTCGATCCTCATAGTCAGTTTCCCCGAGCTGCACCTCTTTGACTCGATAGAGGAGTGGTAGAGTGGCTGCAAGAGACTGAATATAAGCCTCTTCATCTCAATCCATGTAGGATACCCTCAAAGTGGATAGCTTCTCTGTCGCCTCACCTAGAAAATGAATACCAGATCTCATGCTGAGTGAATCCGCTACTACATTCCCCTTCCTTGGAGTATATACTATCTCAAAGTCAAAGTCCTGGAGTAACTCAGCCAATGCCGTTGTGTCAGGTTCATGTACTTCTGAGATAAGATATACTGGAAGAAGTTGTGATCAAAGTAGACTGAAAAACATTCACCCATCAAGTTATGTCGCCACATCTTCAAGGAGAAGACCACTGGTGCTAAATCCAGGTCATGGGTAGCATAGTTCTTCTCATGTTGTCTTAACTGCAGAAAACCATATGTGATCAATGTTCGCTCCTGCATCAAGACACATCCATGTCCGGTCTATGATGTGTCACAATAGATGACATAACCAACAACTTCCTCCCGTAGCCTCATGATGGGGGAACTCGTCAGTCTCTGCCTCAGCTCTTGGAAACTCAGCTGGAATCTCTTTGACAACATGAAGGGTTTCCCGTTCATCTTAAACATTGATAAGGGTGTCATAACACTGGAAAATTCAGGAAAAAACATTCTATAGTAATATGAAAAACCTAGAAATCTTCGCACATCCATCACACTCTTGAGGTACTCACATGAAAGTACTGCCTCAATCTTTGCTGGAGCCACTACAACTCTAGACTCAGAGATGAAGTTTCCTAAAAAGTGGACCTCTCGTATCCATAATTGGAAATCAAGAGCTATCCATAATGCTGGTCCTCTCAGAGTGTGTACAGAACTATCTGTAGATGATAGGCATGGTTCCCTCTATCACTTAGTATATCAGGATGTCGTCGATGAAGATATCCAAAAAGTGATCATGGTATTGCTGGAAGATCCTGTTCATGAGTCCCATGAACATTGCAGGGGATTTGGTCAAACTGAATACCATAACAAAGAACTCATAGTGTCCATACCTATATCTGAAGGCCGTCTTCTACACATCCTCTTCTAGTACCCTGAGATGGTGATAGCCTGATCTAATATCTATCTTAAAATACCACTATGATACCATCAATTGGTCAATGTGATCATCAATCATCAGATGTGGGTACTTTTACTTTATTGTCACTAGGTTATGGCGCCGATAGTCTACACAGAGTCTCAAGAACCCATCTGCCTTCATGGAGAACAAAATTGGGGCCGGCCAAGAAGAAACACAAGGCCTACTGAAACCCTTTCCCTGTGTGCCCTCTAGATGTACCCACATAACTCAATGCTCTGCGGAAGCCATATGATATGCTGGGGTAGATATCTGTGCCTTCTCGGTGTACAAGTTGATGTAAAATTCCACCTCTCTATGATGAGGTCGGCCCGTAACATCTTCAAGTGAAAAAATATCAGTGTACTGGTCCACCACTACAAGATAACTCGAACTCTTAACATCAACTGGTTCAAGGTAATGGCAATCCAGCTGGTGTGTGATTGGCTTCACCCTCCTCCTGGTAAGTCCATCATGCACTGTAAAGGTTCTATTCTAACCAGTGAATTAAAACTTGGCCCCATCCGTGCAGAAACACCACACTTTATGCCTAATACAATCATTATGAGCATGGACTGTGGATAACCAGTCCTTACACAAGATGCAGTCATAAGGCCTTGATGCCACTACTAGAATATCCCAACTGAATCTCCCACCTCCTAGATTAAACTAACACTGCTGGCTGCAGTACATAATAATCTAATCAACTCTCGTATGAGTCTCTAGTTGTATAGATCGAGCAAATGGCTCCAACGGTATCCTCGAGCTCCGAATAAGGGTCATGGTAATGATGGAGTGACTGGAACCAGTGTCTATAAGTACTGCAATTATGGTAGAGTAGATATATATCCTACCTCGTATCATCTCTAGTGTGCCTTGGTCGTAGTAATCAGCTACAAGGAGCTGAGCTTGGACCTTTCCACCTGCTCCCTGTGGTCAGGGTGGCCACATGGATGTGGTGGGTGTAGAACCTCAAATCACCTCCCCCATCCTACTGCATGACCTTCTCCTCTGCCACATAGTCCTCCTTCTTGCAGAACTCCTCGGTCGAATCTTCGCCTCTACCCTGGTAGTCCTTCGACAATCTATTGGTCATATGTACTGCAGTTCAGGCAGTTTCGATCCATGTGACCCGATGATAAAACTTCCATATGGGGTCCCTTCATAGAATCCTTGTTGCTCAGTGGGCTATCATCACATACTCTAACTAGAACCCTATATGGATCTCTGTGTGGAGTCATCCTAAAAAGAAATAGAAGCACCACTGTCATTATTTTATACCTGGTGAGGGGACTCAATGAGATCACAACGAAAACTTTTAAAAAACACACACAATCAATGTATTTGTGCATTGAGTCAGAAATCAGAATTTTGTGTCCTGGTGTATGGATACATCGGGTTCCGCACCAACAATGGACTTTTCAAACATAAACCACACTCATAACACATAACATTATTGCTTCATAGAAGAAATCAGAGTCCTAGTTCTTCAATAGAACCAAAATTCTCTAATACCACTTTTTCGTGACCCGTCCCCTGGGGCCCAAGCCGTGACTACCCCAAACCCGCCTTCCATTGGCTACGGGCTGGCGACTGGCACCGAAAAGGCATATCCCTAAAACCCGCCTGCCTGCTCAACTAGTGGCAAAGATGTGCACCTCCCTCCTTCCTCGTTGTCGGACGTTGCATTCTTCCACGAGCCATCACAACTTTTTTCCATGCCTGAAAATTATATAATTGGCATATTTACAATCCTCGGGTGGCAATCTTCATGTCCATATAACATCATTAATTATTTGTCATAGAAGAACACACGAAGAACACACGAAGAAGAAAATAAAATGTGGCAAGGTATAAGTATGGGATGATGGCCATGTTTGTTTGGCCATCGTCATTGTGAATCTAGAATATGAAGCATCAAAAATATAGATTTAATCATAATTCAATTTAAAAACCTACATTGTTATTCATTGAAGATGTCTCAAGGAAGGAGATGATGTTGGTAATTTTGACATTCTTTGCTCCCACACCATGCTACCAATCCGAGTTTGAGAATCGTTCTCATTCTTGATCCAGGGATGTTCTTCATTGGATGATGATCCCTCAAAATCTCTCTCCAAGGCTCTCCTCTTCTTCCAACGATTTTTCCAACCTCATGAAATGTAAGAGGCCAAATTAATAAATTATGTTTACTAATTAATCAATGTTGTCACATTAATTATGTTAAATTTGGAACATTAACTAGGTAGAACAAACCAAGAGTCACCAACCATTAAAGAAGAGAGTTTGGGTGGTCCCCACCAATAAATTCAAAATGAGAGGTTTCAATTTTAAAAATAAAATAAAGAATGTTTATTTTATTTTCTACCACGAAATGACCAATATATAATTTTCACCCTCGACCAATTATTGTCGAGGTGAAGGTCTCCATAAGAGAATATCGATGTTCCAAGTTCAACCATGTCCTCATATTTCAATTTGGAGCACCAATTCAAAAGATAAAAAACACCACTCGCGCGTTTAATGAACCTTCCCAAAAAATGATTAGAAATTTATTCCGAGCACACTGGACATCGGAGTCACGCATCATTAGTTTTCATAGACTCGTAATAATTCAATATAATTAAATAAAATTACATGAAGAAATATAGGTCTTTACATTTTTCCTAAAAAATATAAACATTTTCATATCAATGTTATCCTATTTATTTATTTAATTTCTACAAAAAAATAAATAATACATTATATTAAAATAAAATTGTAATAAATTATTATAAAATTTAGGGATTATAGAAAATGGTGTTCAATGGGGAAATATCAATGAACAATATGTTTAATGATGAGAAAAAGTAAGATGAAATGGTAGTTTATGAAATGGTATAGTTTCAACTTGTTTCAGGTTCAAGATTAGGAATGTAATTCATTTTCCTATAAATATACTATTAGGATTCTTATTCGTGATCATAAATTAATGATACAAAATTTTTTTGGAGCAGATGATTTTTGTCTTATATTTTCTAGTATATTAATAATTTAAAATTATAAATTTACATGTATAAATAATGGATGATGAACTCCAAAAGGTAAATATTGAATAAAAAACAAATATTCTATGATGATAATTTGTTATGTGTGTTATTTGAAGGTAAAATCAACTATATGATCATAAAATTCCACTTATCCATGTTTCATAATATAGGCCTTCCAAAGGGATACCCATTTACGATAATTTTAAAATGGGTTATGCGATCTTAATCCTATTTAGGGTGGGTATAGTAATATGTTACCTCTCTAAGGTCCTAAATGATTTCTCCAAAATCCCAAAAATAATCAATTCAACCAAATTATCTGAATTCCTACTACCTAGATAATATTATTAGTTTTCTCCCAATTAGATGAATATTAATTAATGAATTATGATTAAAAATTATTTTTTCATATAGTGGTTCCTTCCCTAATGATTCTACCTTTGTATTTCCCTTCACTTTTTATAATCATTAAATTAACTCAAACAAATCACACAACCATAATGTTATAATATTAATTATGTTTTAGTATGTTGAATTAGGTCTTAAAAAAGGTAACCAAATTGTATTATGGTCAATAACTAAAACCAAACTCAAGAATATTGATGTATAATTCCAATATAAGGATATCGATTTCAGTGATATGAGAATGTGGAATACATATATATATATATATATATTTATATATCATTCTCTATAGAATAATTTTATTTTCAATTGTTTTCTCCTCATACGACATCAAAATAAATTGATCCTCAATATAATGAATGGAAATTATTATGAAAATAAATGAAAAGTAAAATATATAGTAAATAAAAATATTTCAATCAATTATAAATAAATATGAAATATAATTATGAACACATAAATATTGAAAATAACACTTTTAAATAAAATAAATTTTAATTCATATACTCTAGTTTAATTTAAAATCTAAATTTATAAATTTTATATTTTTAATATTATAAAATGAACATTATTTCTGAATTCAAATTTTTAAAATTATCCTATAATAGAATAAAGAGATATTTTTTAAATAAATAATGTTTAGGTGTACAGATAAAAAAATGATATTACAAAAACTATAAATTTTATCAAATAATGATAATTCAAGAATAAATTAAAATTTTGGAATCCTGTTTATATAAAGATATATATTTGTTGAGTTTAATTGATACAATGTTGAGTTAATAAATCCATTGTCTTATTTTCAGGTGACATATGTATATTTTACATTAATAATGATTCAAATATGCTTATATAAAAAATATTTTTTCATCACTTATTAACATTTAATATAAAAGATTTTACATCATATTTTATATTAAGGTTTTAATATTATTTAATAAATGTAATTATATTTTTAGGAATTAAACTCATTACTGGGATTAAATATAATAACCATGATAATGGTAAAATTGTTATTTTCAATTAATTTATTTATTAATATTTTTTACCTTTTATCAATTCAAATAAACAATTACCTTATAAGAAATACTATGATCATTTTTTAATATAGTATATAAATAAAATAAAACTATTTAAATTTGAAATAATAACTTAATAATATTACCAACATAAAATGTCAAAAACAAACTTCTATAAAATAATATTCGTATATATGAAATGTAAAATTATAAAAATAATTATCTCTTAATAAGAAATTTAATTAGACTATAGGAATATTGAGTGTATTTTTAGAACTTAATATTTGGAAAGATGTGTTTCATTATATTTTTTAAATAAACTAATATGGAAAACATGATTTACGAGGGTAAACCCCAAAGTCTTATGATATAAAACTCAGGTTGTTATTAGAATGAAACATTTTTAAAATGAGAGGTATTTTTATTTAATATTTCATGATATTATATAAAACAAATCCATTATTTCAGGCCTTTGGATCCATTGACGCATGAATATTTTCTTTCCATTAATGAAAAATATTGTGTATTAACAAATGATTTCATTTTTGACATATAAATTAGAAAAATCTCCACCCCATTATTCCAGACAAAATAATTCTATATTAAAAATAAACCTCTATAATTTATATACTATTTTAATTATATCTCACCATCAAAATAATATATATTCTATTAGTTAGTCCAAGACATTCATTTACAAGGATAAATTCAAGAAAGATTTTGAGGATCCAATGTTAGTATTACATAACCCTTAAATATTTATTCTTGAATTTTCATCTCAAAACCTATGATTTTCAAGTTAAAATAATTACCATAGCATAATTATTATATTTATTGAATAAAAATTATTATTATTTGGGTCCTATATAATTATAAATATAAAAGAACATAAATTGTGTAAATGATGGACTACTGCCACCATGAAATAATGTATTCTATTTTTTATCACAGTATTTAAAGGTTAATAATAAGGTAGAATTTTAGGAATGAAAATTTATAATATTTACCAATTAAAATTATGAAAATTTAATTTATCATATATTTCCATTCTATCCCTTTATTAAATTTATCTTTTAATCATGCATATAGTGGAACACCACCACCATAAAGGATGAATTTTGTTTGTCATTGTTATCCTCCGTGGATTTTTATAAGAATGAATTAAATGAAGATATATGTTATTTATAATATTTTTTTTGTTTTGGAAAATGTTATAAAACGTTATAAAAAACATATTCTTAGTCCTAAAATATTTATAACATCATTCCCATTATGTTAGTTTTACTATCTAATTGAATAAAAATATATGGTTGATATCAGGAATTATAAAGGAATGTTATATAAAGGTAATATCGTGTAATAAAAATATATTAAATACTATTTAATTATTTTTGTAAGGATTTATTTAAATTTTATATACTCATTAATATATCACATATTGATTGTTAAACACACTTAAAATAGTTTATCTAAATTTTAAATAATAAAAATGTCGTTACATTGCATCAAATGAAAATGGGATAAAAATAATCAGTCAAACAGCACGAATAATATATCTAGGGTAAAAATTTAATGATTACTCTTTTATTAATAAACAATAATTTTTATTCCATTACAAAACTGATATGAAACCAGTAATCAAAGAGATTATAATTATATATTGAAATAAATCAATAATGGATTGATAATTTGGTAATAAGTTAATTAAAATTTATTTATATATGAAAATATATATGAATATTGGTATATTATATGTGAATATGATTTTTATTAATATTATACTTATGGTTAGAGTGTTTTAATGTAAGAGAGAATACAATTTAATTTGTTCTTCGTCTCAATTTTATCTCATTACAACATGTTTAATATTGTACATCATCTATCTTAAATATATAATGATTAACTCATAATAAATTCTATTCTAAATAATCATGAAATAGTTTGGGTACGAAGAAGAATATTGGGTTCTTTCATTAGATGACATGTGATTCAAATAGAAAAATGTTGTAAAGGTTTATGTAAACTCAATTCCCAACATAGTGATTAAATTGGTTACCACACCTCAACCCATTTTCCCGCTTTATATTTTATCTACAGTAGTTGGGAACTAGGGATTATTCATGCCTTATCATATTCAAAAATGTTAAAAAATATCTACAAGGTATTTTTATGTGATATTGGAGAGACCATAGTCTCTGATGACGATGATGCTAATGGTCCATATATATATATATCACTGAGGATGAAGGACTATAAATAACAGAAGCATCAAAATAATGGAAAACCAAGTATATAGAACATTAATACGAATAATAAACGTACGATAAATAATACTCTATGAAGAGGAAAATACAACTTCTAGGCAATATAAATATAATAATCATGGTCTTTAGTGGTTGACCATATAACTAAATATATATAAAACCCAAAAAGATTGTCCATATGATTGTATAATAATCTATAGGTCCAAACCTATCAATTTAATTGAGAAATGCTACACTCTAATCTCTATGGTGATGCTCTCAATCATAATTCCATGGCTACTCCCAATGTAATAATGTTAATACATATTTTGAGGGGCCCTGTATGATGTGAGTATAAACTTAGTAGGCTACAACCAATGTTATTCATATCTTACATATATGATTATAGAGAGTACGAAAAATATAATTAAAAAAGGAAACACCCACACAATTAATAATATACCCACCACAATTGTTCACATCAAATATAAGTGTTCATTTACCTACTTCATCCAACACCGATATATCTCTAAATTAATGCCCCAAAATATATATTAGGCATAAAATAAAAGTCATCAAATATATATTTGTAGTGGATATGACACATGATATAGATCCCAGAAATCCCATGAAAAATATCACAGCAGGTGAACCCTCAGTTCCCCCATAATATAATCAATATCGCCTCAAGTCATCTAACACCACACATGAAACCAATAATGAATTCAGAATCAAATTTTACACCCATAAATAAGTCCTCGATCCCATGGACCTTCACTCTGAATGTCACCGTCATCTAAAAGATCATGGTTTCTAATTGCATGATGATAACCATCCTATAATAATATCGACTCATCAGACTCAAATACAATGGAGAGTCTCATTACCTAACTGATGGTCCCAACACCATCACTGGATGGTTCCTAACAATCATCTATGGATTTTTACGATGGTCACCTAATCTCTAACTGATGGTAAACTCCATCCACTAATATTTAATATATATAGAGGCCTTCTCCCCCAATTATTGGTCCACACTACAAGAAAGGGGTACTATATGTGTGAACACAACTCCAATGGTGCCATTACTAACAAAGGTGACTGATAATCACCAACATACCTTATCCACATTATCTGATGCCTCTCTCCCTAGTGACCACATAGAACAATCTCAACGGTCAAAAAAATATCATGTCTAGTTCGTTATACACTCTTCCTAAATAACTTTTCCCCACAATATTAATGATCATGTCCCATAAACTAGTTGATCAACATCATCTCATATAACTCAGTTGGATCCCAACATGAAAACTCATCTCTTTTTAGTCCTCATGACCAACATCAACACAATTCTTTGGGATATTCCCTTTATGTTCCTTAGTAACTATATAAATCATATTATATTTAACTGATTTAAACCAGATAGCTAGCGTAACCATCATAGTTGTTCAAACCCCCTTACCAGACTTATCGTATATAATCATACTAGAAATACCCAAAAAAATCCCATATAAATAATTAATCAATTAAAATAAAATCTTGAATTTTTCAAGGGACTCACTAAATCAACCTACATAAGATAATTTAGTATTCAATATATAACACCAATAAAATTTATTTTAAATCTAGTGACCACAAACCTTATACACATGGACACTCTCCCACTAAATATTGATCTATGACTCGAGCTAACATGTAAGAAATAAGAGTTGTCTATAAATTACCTAAAAATAACAGAAAATATATCACACTGATTTAGAATTATATATAGAGATATAATTAATAAATTGAAGCTATAGGGTTGAATAAATTATAATTCTTCTTCCAATGAGATAGAAAAAGACCATATCAGAGATCTAATGAATATAGGAGGCCAAATCCTAGAGAAGAGATAAAATGGGATATCCATACCTAGAAGAGGCTTTATGAACCTTGGTGGGAGGAAAAGGGAGGATAAATCTACTTAAAATAGGATGGGTAAAAAGGGTCATTTTATACTCATTAAAAATACTCATGGTTACTATACCATTTTCAAAACCATTCTCCAACCGTGTGGAGCTCACTGTCGAAGTGGACAAACCCCTCACAATGATTGGATGAATGGTTTGAAAAACTAATCCCCAATGTTGTAGGTAACTCTATAATACTAAACCACTATTAATGATTTATTGTAAGGGTATGTAATATTAAAAGAACTACATCCATTTTAAAATAGTCTATAATGTTTAGGATTCATATTTAGATAGACCTTTCACCAGTTGTGTTCCCATGTCTATCATTTCTCAAAAGAGTATTTTTAGAGACTCACATTTCTGAAACTCGTTTAAAATCTCATGATTAATCACAATACATTAAACTAAACTATAAAAAAATCATTTTTTATCATTAAATTTCATTAAATAATGTTTTTATATATGAAAATATTAATGGCCAATCCTCCAACTCAAAAATTCAAAAAGGGTTGAGAATAATTGTACTGCTCAAAAGACCACACATTACATCATTATTCTATACATCATTCTACCATGTGGGTTTCTACAACCATTTGAAATTTTTTAATGGTTCTTTTTATCTTTATACTTTATTTTAATATTTAGAATTTTATTTAAAATTCATTATTAAAGAATATATTCCTCATAAAAAGTATATTATTTTGTGGAATAATTCACATAATAAATAGTGATTGTTTCACATATTTATCAATATCCAAAATTACTAAAAAAAAATTCCCTTATAAATTCAAACATACTTATGTGTTATCCCACTTTACATTAATATTTTCCATTTCATCTATTATAAAGTATTCATTAATACATGTTTTAAGATGATTTTATCTATCACTCCACAATTATATTGATAATTTTTTTATAAATACTATGTTATATAATTAATGTTTATTTTAAAAAAGTAAGGGTTTTTAGTGATATAAATTAATTTTTTTGAAACCATAATTTAATTTTCAAAGCCCAAATATTGAATACTCATTTAAAAAGTTAATGTTTTTAATGTTATTTCACTTATCCTTCTTGAAACATTTCGGTATTTTTAAGGATTATTTATTCATATTTCCATTGAAATATTGAATTTATAATTTCAACAATTTCAAATTTTCATCTGTGAACCTTAGAAAAAATAATTTTTAATTTTATTGAAACATCAACTTTTAAACAAATGATAATGTCATTTAAAAAAGGCCCTTACGATTTTAGTAAAGTTTCATTATTATCAATCATGGATTTATTTCCTATGAAATTTTGTTTAATGAATAACTCTCCAAATTTTCTTATGGTGAATCTATTTTTAGTGATTGAGTTTTTGATATGAAAATTTTAAATGATTGATTTAAATTTTTTTATACTATATGGATATATTAGACACACATATTTTAATCTCCATAGTCCATTTATGATACGATTAATGAAGACCATTTTATCTCAATGGGTTCATTATACTATACAGATTGATTCAATTCAAGTGTCACAAAAATTTATGGATGAATGACAGATAGTGTTCACGATGACAATTAAATTAATTGTTTGTGATTTAATATGTCATGTCTTATGAAATTTGTTTGAGGAAATTATTGAATTTTAATTATTCGCACAAATTTTTGCGGACAATATCATTTCTAATTTTTCTCAATGATTGTTCAATGACATGATCACATATAGGTTCTGTAACATTATTTTACATGTACAAAATTTTGGGTAGCATTTTTAACATAACTATATATGACCATGATCTTCTGTATCATTTTTCACTTGATTTTTAGTGGACATGGTCTTATATGGAATTGTTCACATGATGTTTTGGGGAAATGTTTATGTATACAATTCTTCAAAACATAGTGTGTGGAAAACAAAAATTTAATTTTCCTTTTATAAAATGTCTTAATTTACAATACATATGCATGATTCGATGCCATATTCCTATTATTATTCTCTATGGTTCGTTTTAATTTTCGAAAAATATTATTCCATGGTAAATTTTCATTTTATTGAGATAAAATGTTGGTTAGTAATGAATTACAAAGAATGTTACTATTCTATAGTCTTTTAATAAGTTACATTTTCGGCAACCCTGACTCCATTATACTTGATATAACGTCTCCTTTATTATATTGGTATAAGATTCAATGAATATCATCATGAATAACTGAAAAGTTTATTTTCATTGTAAACTAGTAACTTATATAGTAATAAATGTATTATTTAAAAAATAAGTAAAAAAGAGTATAAATGTTATTTTATTACTTTAATATTTAATGAATAAATATAGGATAAGAAAAAATTGGATTATTATTCTATGATCAAATAATATCAATCAATTTAAATTCAATAATAATCTTTCTCTAATAGAATGGGATTATAAAAGAAGACCTTAAAATGATCATATTATTGAAGTGGAAAATAATCAATAAATATTTTGTGTATGAACTATAACTTCATATAAAAATATGTTCAGAAATAATGTATAATAATAAAATTACTTTATAAACATAATCTTATAATACCAATGTCACCAATGAAGTAATATATTCCATTGAAAATAATTTGAGTTATGAAATTCATTACCACATTAGAATTTTATATTCAAATACCACTGCATGAAATAATTCAAATTGAAAAATAAAAGACCATTAGTAAGAACTTATAATTTATTAAATGTCAAAGGTGTAGTATATACACCATTTATCATGATTTATTTACATAAAATTAATGTATGCCTCAATATAGAAAAATTGAGACGATGTCCCTTACTTTGGGATTCCTTTTATTTAAACATGATTTGACCTTCTGTATTGTAGTTTTAAAGATGTTATTAACTTATAAATGAACCATATTAACATTTATAATATCATATATGATCTTTTTATAATATATTCTCACTCATTAGTTAATAATAATTCATTATTTTTATTTTATTGGGTGTTAATTTTTTTATTTTCTCATGCATTTTTGGTCATGAATGAGCAATTTATTACACAAAATATATATTTATATCTTCTTCTGAACAATAATAAAGAAATAATTATCATATTTTATTAAATAGTAATATTTTTATTTCCAATCAAGAAATGTAAAATCTGGGTGGAGACATATTTTCAAGAATAATAGAATAATTATAGTAGGTACTGTTGGAGGCACTTTTGTATGTAATGTAGCATCTATGTTTTGGTATTGTAGTAGCTCTAAATACTCACCAGTTAGCGATTTTGGGCCCCTAGTTTAGTCCTTAGGTCTTTTATGGCCATCATGCCACCCATGGACTTCGAGATAGTAAGGTTATCGGGCCACCTCAAGGCATTTAGGATACCTCAAGGACTTCAGTCTAACTTAAGACCACCAAGACAAATGTAATTGTAGTTAAATGGACCATGAATACTCTATAATGAGAGTGATCGAGATGAAGAATTAGAACATGGAAAATTCGCTAGAGCAGATCTAATTGATTTGGATGAATGAGAGAGTATGTAATAATTTATGATGACCTTCCTGTGCATGCATGAGATTCCTAGTCAAGGATACATGTGAAGGTTGACAGCTAGAATCATGATGTAGACGCTTGGGAGGAGAAGTTCCATATAGTTATAATCGGGATGATTTTTTCTGAGACCTTTGGTTCATATAATTCCACGAAGCTTATAGGCCATGTAAGGGTTCCCCGTAAAACCCTTAAAAAGTGGTTTTAAAAAAAATTACAAAAATAAAAGGCCTTAGGGTTATTTGAGTCTTGAAATGTGGATATGAAAAATTAAGTATGTTACCTTCATAATGAGAGAAGGGTTTATATATGAATGAGAAAAATTTCCATTTTTCAATGATCACTATGGAAATAAGGTAAGTGGTTTTTATATTAGCATATTTACAAAAATATTTATATATATAATTTAATATCTTTTAATATACTTATATTTATCATTTATATGTTGTCATGATGAAAAGACAATTAACTCAATTTATGAAGGTGATAGTTCCTACATACACGAACAATGCTATCATCTTTTAGTGAGTGAAATGTTATGAATAAATTTTATTTTATAAGAATAAAGAATATTTAATTAATATAATAATTATTAAATTTATAAAATGAAATGTTTTAACGTTAATCTTATTAAATTTCATGTAAATTGTTAGTGAAATACGAATCATATCGCTACACAAGGTAGTGGTCCTCTATACATATGAGGGACATCATTGTATGACCAATGAAATGGAATATAAAATGATATATATTATATAATGACTCCAAAGTTATATTTATATTATAAATATAATATATATACATTTAACCATCCTAATATGAATTCATGAATGGTGGTAACAGAATAATTAATGACATTTATTCCAGAGGTGGTAGTCCGTTATAAGCACGAAGGTTGATTTCATAACCCATTTGATCAGACTAGAGGTGGTTGTAGGTTATTATAATAATACATAAAAATAATACTATATGAATCATTTTAAGGATATTATAAAATATTTATTTAATAATAATTTAATAATTTTTGTAATAAGGCAAATTAATACACTCGTTCAAGAACTTTAACTTTTCTTTAGGTACCCCCATTAGGATTGTACCAAAAACATTACCAGGTAGTATTTGTTTCAAAAATAACAATTCTAGGATGATAATAGTGAATTTGAGAAGTTATTTACATGTTCATTGATTATATAAATGGATTTTTACATGTGAATAATAGAGGATAGGGGTTAACTTCAATAAGTGAGGTGAGTGGCACATTATAATTTTTTTAAAGGATTCAATCATACCAATGTTTTTTAGTCCACAAGCTTCCAAAAACGTATATTAGTGTAACTAGAAGATATAAAGACTAAATATGTCTATAAAATTGATGGTATATATTCTAATATGTTATTTTAAACCTTTATCTATTTAGTTTAACCATCATCTATCTATTTTTACCATAACAATTGTAATTAAATTTTTATTATTTTAACTATAAATTTTGATAAAAAATATATTTTAATTTAATAGAAATTAAAAATTATTTTGATTATAAATAAGGAATATTTTTTTTTCATATTCACTTCCTAGAAGTGGATAATTTTTTAATAAAATTATTCTCACAGACGTGATGAGAATGTGAGGTTTTGAAGAAAAAAATGATCAATTTTTTTTTTAAAATTTTTTACAAAAAAATTAAAAATTAAAATGATTACAATGAACTAATTTGTATTAACAGATATATAATTTAACTTATTTTACTTCAATAACTATTAAAAATATAAATATCTTTATATATAATTTAAACACGAAGAAAATTTATAATTAACATTTTCAATTTTTTATTGTTCATCAAAAATTGTATTTCTTTGAAAAATCCTTTGAATTCACCATATGATATTTTATAAAATATAGTTTCTAATTTATATATAGTTTTTTCAAATTAATTTCCTAAAATTGGTCAAATATAATTTTATATTATCTTTGTAAAGAATGATTAAATAATATTATAGATAAATATAGTTTTTTATAATAAATTTCTCTTTATATTAATTAAATCTTATTTTATTCATAATAATTTTTTTTAATAGTGTAGATATTTTTATTAATATATTATAATTTAATGGTATTTTTATAACTATTATATTATTTAATAAAATTTTAATATCATATTTCATTTTTTAAATTCAATGTTTCATTATAATAATATCAAAATTCAGTGTTGCATATAAAAAAGATAAACATAGTATTGTGTGTAGTGAATTAAGTTTAAGATATTAAATTTATTTGAAAATAATATATCGTAATTTCTGAATGTTTTTTATTTTCTTATTATCTCGGTGTTTCATGTCACATATGTTATCAAATAAAATGTTCTTATATTAAAATATTATGGTGTTACATTCTCCCCACTTTAAATAAATTGCATAATTTAAATTTTAACATTATATTGGTAATCAGGGGTTTGATATAAATTTTTTTAAATCCCATGTGGTTAAAAGTGTTAACGAAACATCTTCTTAATAGGAGTACAAGGTATGTACCTAATTCATATAGAATTATACATAATTGGGTTGACAAGTATAAGAACACTATTGTAATGTAATGATATAGAAATTAAAGAAAAGATTAAATAATAATTGAGAGTGATTGAGTTCATTGACCATATAAAAGTGATTCATCAATATAAAATTAAGGAAATGAAAAGAATAATTATTTGATAATTAATATATAATCTGTTTTACCAGATATGAATGTATAAGATAATTTATATTTTCAATAAATTTTCCTAATGTTGAATAATAATTTACTATTTATGAATATAAAGATATATTCAAAATTGAAATGATTATATTTCTTGATAAAAAAATTTTATGCTAGTTTTTATGAGATCAATTTTCAATTCATCACTTAATCTAAAAGATAAATATCCAAAAAGAATTTTTTATGCATGAAACACTTAAATTCACTTTAAACATATCATAATAACCATAACAATGTTACTTATTTTTACATCTGTATCTAAATATTTTCTAAATACAATGTGTTTAGCACAAGTTATTCAATATAATTAATTAATTTTTAATCATAATAGTACCAACAAGGGTTCGTCATTAATATTGAATAGTATAATTATAAAATTAAAATCATATAAATATTAACCAAGAAATCATATAGGCTAACTATTGGAACTAAGCCCTTATCATCATTCAAAAAGAGTTCTTTCCCCATTACCCTATTAGATGTGATTTATTTTCACCCCAAATGCAGGTTTTCATTTTTTTATAATATATTAACATAATCCATATATCATTCCCAATAAATTATTATAGAAATACATGAAATTAAATTAATCATTAAATAATAATTTTTCTGTGATTTTTCATAAAAATATTTTACAATGTCAAGTAATATTTTTTTACTATTATTAAAATTTTATTAATGATCATATTAACCAAAAAGGATATAAGTACCCTCAAACATATGTATATAAAATGTAAGGGCATTATTCCCAAATAACATTTTCAATAAAACATATAAATTCAATGAATTTCTCCAAAAATATCCATAATATTCAAATACTCCAATCACAGAAAACATCAAAAGATATGATTAAGACATTGAAAATAGTATCAACCATAAACACATAACCTTATATGGTATCCCCGAATCCTATGTCTGATAATACACATGTGATTTTAAATTTAACAAAATCCTTTGATGTTTCATTATTCTTTTACAAATAATTCATTCGTATATATATATATTTATATTTATATTTTTTATTTTTGAATAATAATTAATAAATAAAATTGTTTGTTTCAACATAGGTCCTCTCTATTTGTTCTGGGTGCATTAATTGTTTTTTGTGGTGGGTGATATATTACAATTTATTTAAATAATAATTTCCTAAATCCAAGAGTGAGGATATTGCATGTAATGTTTATAATTAATTTATCTAATATTTGGTGAAATAAATACATCAACTTGTGAAATTTATTTTTTTGTGAATGAGGAACATCTAAAAAAGTCCCCTTTCATATTATATTTGTTGTGATGTGAGGATCCAAAGATTGAATCCCAGTATGGTGATCCACTCACGATCCTATGATATTTGGAAAACATCACTCGATATATGTGTACTAGATAGAAAATTATAATATATTTCATTATTTCTTATTGATCGCTCAATCTTCGGTCTGGAAGAAATATCACATGTACTTCTCAATTTTTTAGAGGGAGATGTAAGGGTGAGTTGAGAGATAATTCATTGTGTGCAATAATTCTCTTTTCTCAACTTTGAAAGCTCAACACATTTAAAATAATCAATTATTTATATATGTGATATTTATGATAAAATATTTGTTAATTTAATACCATGCATTAAATAACATTTATTACCTTTCATAAACCACATTCAAAATAATGATAATTATATTATTATTATTTTGGGGCACACGCCAACTATATCAACAAAAATTATTATGTAGTGGTCTTATTAAATAACATTTTTCATTAGATATTATCTTCTCACATTATAAAACTTATAGTATTTATTAAAAAACTAATTAAATATATTATTAATAAATACATATTTTTTTCACAATATAGAAAATAAATATTTATTAATATAATAAAAAATATATTTCATTTACAAGCTGATGAATAAATATTTATTTAATTTATGCGATCAATATAACTAGAATATAATTATTCCTCAGACATGAGAATATTATTTATTCCTTCAATTAAACAAAAATAAAATAATGTTGAGATCAATAGAATCACATAGTGTGTGACCCTCTATAATTCTTTATCAATGGCATTGGTTGGGATTTCCTAAATTCCAATATTACTATCTAGGAATCTATCAAGAAACAAAAGAAATAGAAATTAATGTCTCGACATCAATAATGAAATATGAATTATCATTGTGTAATATAATCACTTAATCACTATATCTCATCAAGAAGGTTTCACATTCATGTCGATAACCTATATTCACAATATGTATTTCATTCACTCGTTGAAATAGATACGTCAATACACCATGGAAATAGAATTTAATGTGATGGTTTTATTCCAATATAAGGTCTTCGATATCTTCTTCTGTAAATTTGGAAGGGAAAAATCCTCCCTCGTTATATTAATTAATTTCCTGTCAATAGAGATGAACCCAAAAAATCCAACATTATCTTGAACTGTTATCATTATAGTTTACGAAATACATCTAAGTGTATGATTTGTATCATGCCTTAAGAATAATATTATAATATAAGTACCATTACAAAAACATGTAGATATGAATATATAAGGATACCAAAACATTAAAAATTACTAAGTGTGGGTCTGTTCTCATAATATCTATTCTTGGAGATTACCATCTGTGAACTTGTTGAGAAGAAGCCTAATACGGTTATACTTATTCACACATAATATTATATGTCACATGTGTCCCATAATAGAATCTAATCCAAACGAAAAAACAATATTTGAAAATATTGATGTTGTATATCGAGCTTATCATCATTGTATGGAACTGTTAGGACATTATCAATGTGATACATAACATAGGAAATTATTAAATTAGAGTCATGCAATACAACAAAAAATATTTAATAATAAGTTTTATTAGTATTCAATAAATAGAATATACAACTAATCAAAGTAATAAATATTGGACCTAGGACACCAACACCAAAACAATCCCACATAGACTACATAAAACTACTTATGACCATTAGTACGCTGGACATCACATGATTTTAATGTTTCACTTCAGTCAAGGAATTAATGAATGTGTCTACCAAAATTTCATCTATGTAAATAAAGCTCACCGCAAGATCCCCTATTTGGGAAAAATCCCTCAAGAGTTTACCCACACGAAGTATTTTTTTTCTAATGTGACCTTCACTCTTTTGAAAGATAAAACGTGCCAGTATTATAAGAATAGAGTGTGATAATATATTTACTACTTTGTAGCACATCTATGTATTAGAATAATTGAAGTGTTGATACTTTTTTTGTTACCTCATAAGCCTCAATATAATCAGAATCTACTGTAGAATCTACAACCACATCATTATGTGATCTCTATTAGCTCACAACATCTTCATTACAAGTGAATATGTACCACATTTTTGATGCTATATTATATTTTATAGTTTGGATAATAAAATATACATACCCTTTAATGTCTAGTTTTTTATACCCTCCATAAACTAGAAACATATCATTAATACACCTTACATACTTAAAGATAATCTTGACTTCCACCCAATCTTTGTCACCTAGATCTTCTTGTTAGCTTCCTACCTCACTTAACGAATAGGAAACATCTATACTAGTAAATAGAATAATATATATTACTGACCCAATCATATATGAATATTAAATACTTATCACATTGATTCTAACCTCATGTATGTGATAACTTATTTTCTTAAAAATTTGAATTCCATGTCATGCTATCAAAAATCACATCTTGGATTTTTCTATTTTGAAACTCTTTAGTAAACTATCAATTTATTTACTTTATCTTAGGCTATGAAACCTCTTAGATTTATCATGGTGGATATTGATCCCCGGAATATATGATGCCTCTTCCATGTAATTCTTATAGAATCATTTATCCAACCACACCATAACAGAATGTAAGACTAGTATTTCCTTTCCATTGAATAATATGTCATCAAAAAATACTATTAAGAGAATTCATAAAATTCCACTATAATATTAATTGGAAATGGCCCACATTCATTATTTATGAATACAAATTCAATTATGGAATCATTAAAATTAATTTTCCATGACCTAGATTATTTCTTTAATACATACATGGATATTTGCAACATGAATACCTTGTTGGAATCCTTTTGAGTCAAAAACACTTTGGATGTGTCATATAGAACTCTTCGTAAAGGTTCCCATTATAAAAGGGTGTTTAGACATCCATTTTCTAAATCTCGTAATCCTGGAAAGACATAATGTCCAGTAGAATTATAATGAACTTCAGCATTGCAACTAGTGGAAAGGTTTTAGAATATTCAATGGCTTGACATTGTTTAAACCATTCTTCAATAAATATCTCTTTCTCCATACTAACATGTATTTCTATGTCCTATTTCTTCTTGAATATCCATTTTCAACTGATGGGATTTACATCTACTAGAGGGTCTACCAAAATCCAAATCTAGTTTTATTACATGGAACCTAATTCAAAATTAAAGGACTAATTACACAATGAAACATCTATGACACTTATTCCTTGCATGGATTATTATAAACTAATAATTATTCACCATCGTAGGTGACTAGAAAACCTTACCATTCTAGTTATCTATTATCTCTAGTACTCATATGTAGTAATTATATCTCTCGATCATTTTCTTATTTCACAAGGCTTTCTGGAATTTGTTCCTATTCCAACCCCTTGTGTATCATGATTCTGGACTTCAATGAGGTCTATCTTACTCCCACTATATTTTAAATAGATAATACCTTCTACAAAAAATAAATTACATCTATCAACCAAAAATTTTGTTTAAGGTATTTTATAGGTAGAATCCCTTTGTTTCCATGTGATATCTTATAAAGATACATATTGTGCCTCATGGTGAAATATTGTTACCTAAATTGGCCTTAAAAAATTCATTTAAACCCTATACATGCATGTAAGACAACACAATATTCCTTCCAATCCCTATTTGGTATAGTATAAAATCTGTTTCATTAGATAGAACTCAGTTTAGTACGTATTCAACTATTTTTAACTCATATCTCAAAAAAGATAATTAATGGCTCGCATGAAACTTCATTGTTCTCAAAATTGTCAAAATTGTGTGTATCATCTATTCACATACAACATTACGTTAATGTTTATATGTATGGGGGATCTGATATAAATCCAAAAATCCAGTAAATAATCATTGAAGTCTCGATTAAGATATTCCCCACCACAGTTTAACAAATATTTCTTAATATTCTTACAAATCATTTTCACATGATCATTCATATATTCCTTGAATTTATCTAAATATTTATACTTATACATCATTATGTATACATATCCATATCTGCTAAAAACATTAGTAAAATTTACGATGTATGAGTAACCACCCCTTGCTTCAATAAAAATTAGTCCAAATAATATTGGCATTATCTAATTCATGAATAACTATATCCCATTCACCATTCCAAATATACAGGGGTTTGTTCATTTTTCATTGTAATCATTTTTGACAAATACCATGGTGTTTTTTATTAGTAAAATCTATATATACATCTATATTCAATTTGGTCAAGCACTTTTCATTTACATGACCTAGCAGTTGATTCCAAAAATCGGGTTTTTTTGTGAGTCAAGTGATGTAACTTCATAACTAATTTCCAGTATTATGTTCATGTAATCAAGAACATAATTACCACTATCTATTTGTGAGTATCTATAATAAGTTATATCACTGTAAAAAATCAAAAAAAATTCAAAATTCGAAAGTAAATCAATCCATATAATGTATGGATATAGAAAAATGTTTTTGGTTAGTGAAGGCACATAATAACATCAATTTAAAAACATGATCATTCTAGTCAACAATGTGAGGTGGTAGTCCTTGATATCTATAGAATCCTGGTTAGCTTCATTGGATACATGAATCCATATCTCTACCTATTCAATAATTCAAAATCTACTTGATTCCTATATTTTCATACAAATGTGAGAACCATAAGATGTATCTAATTCACATTTTTTAAAATCATATTAATTTAACATGAAAACAAACAAAATTTATGCTTTCCCTTTCTTCTTTGGATAGGTGTTGTTTTTTTTCTACTGTCCCTTCTTTCCACATATCAAAACTAAAAACATATTCTTCCCTTGACTCCCCTTTGATCATTCATTTCATAGAAGGATGTGATGAAGATTTGGTCTTTTATATCTTCTAATTACATTTATTTTCGTTCACCATAAGTCTGGAAATATTTTCACACTACGTATCCTAATCTACATTGAAAACAAGGGTGATAAGTTCTAGTAGAGACTTTTCAATGTTGTTCATAATAAAAATCACATAAAATTTAGAGAATCTATAAGGGAGTTATTTCAGAATGAGACTGGTTTCTAGTTTTTTGGGGATTTTATAACAATGATCCACTAATGACATAATGTAGAAAATAATCCGGACTACATGAGTCCTAGTTGGGAAGCATCTCCAAGAATTCTCTTATCGATCACCTTGGAAATCTAAAACCATTCCTTTCTTGACATATACTTTAAAATACCATGAATGAGATCAAGCATATTATACACATCCATGTTTCAGGATACATCCATCATTTATAAAATATTTATGAAATCACTAAACATTTAATGTATAAACAATATCTCAAATGTTTTGTTTATTCAAGGAATTCTTCAACACTCTCATCATGAGCTGGCAGATTAGGAATTGAGGATTCTAGCACATAAGATTCCCACTCATTGCATTGCACAACATAGAGGCATCTAAACCACTCATGAAAGTTACATCTAGTCAGGATGTTATCTTTATCCAATATTGATAATGGGGATAATGTGGATGAAGAAATTTTCATATTATTTGAAGGTTTCATTATTATAAAATAAGTGGTATATAATAATTCAAATGTTTATATTATTTTTTTTATTAAATATCCAACTATTTTAGGAAGTCTCAATGGACCTCCCCATTTATGTTTTCATTTATTGATTCATTAACATTATAGTGGTAGGGTTCTACATTAATTTTATCAATTATCCTTACATTATACATGAAATGCACACTAATGTAACTAGTTAGGTGGTCTTTCAACCTGCATACTTGAAACTCATTAATTCATTTAGTGGATTACCATATCCTGAAATCTTGAAATAAATTTCATCAAAACATTCATCAAAATATTTATTAAATAGAGTATTGATGATAAAGTAAATACAATTTCAGTTATGTCAATCAAAAACTCTCATGAGAACTCTCTGTTAAAAGTAAGTGTAAAGACTTTGTTCATTTACTAAACATAGGTCTACGGTTTCATTCCCAATAAAGTAATGGAGGATTTAGTCGGGCGTAATGTTTAGTCTAGAGTTTTTTTTATGAATAAATTTTATAATGTTTTATCCTTTACATGTTTTTTAATATTAAGTAGATGCAACATAATTAATTAACTTTGTTGAATATAACATTTACACACAATTCTTTTATTTAATTTCTAACTTTTCTCATTAATTCTTTTATATATTTGATCACAAACATGAATCCATAAATTATATAATTTCATTGACAAAACTAAATATTTAATTGAATAATCCTTTCATGACGATTATCTAATGGATGATTCATTGAGTAGACATTAAATCCACCATCAAACTAGGTGAAATAAGATCAATTTTCACTCATGTCATGATTTAAAACATTCCACATATCCACCTGTGTATTGACGGGGTTGGATTAATTGTGGTTACATCTTGAATCACCTCTCTGGGCCTTGGGATGATGAATTAATTACAATATTTACTACTCACACACATATGAGGGGAACCAATGATAGGTTAATGTGGATTATAGATGTATCATTAGGCATGGAGGTCTAATATAATAATGAATTGAGGGATGTCTCATTGTCCACCATTTAATTTAATATTAAATAATTTCCAACTCATTCAATTCATTAAATTTCAACATCCATCGCATGCAAATATCTTGGTAATGATCATTAATAGTGATCCATGCAAAGAATAAACAAAAGTGTGTGGCTGGAATTAATCTCATTTTTTGTTCATTTTTATTTAAGGGAATCATTTTCACATTAATTAATTATTTAATTAATTAATTGTGTATCGTCTTATTGATCATCAGGTATTATTTGGAGATACCCATAGTTAATTACATTCATGGAAAATAAATGGCACAACCAATAATGACATATTAATTAAAATAAATTATGTGACTGTTTAAAATTTGTTAAACCATTATTAAATTATATAAAAGGGTTTTCCAATTGATGAAATGAGGTTTTAATTCTCCAATTTATTATTTTATTTTATTCTATTTTTTTCCATTAATGGGAGAGTAAATGTAATGTACATGAATCTATAATTCATATACCTAAATTGTTGTATATTCATGATACACATATGGGTCTATGGTGTGTTAATTCAGCCAGACTACATAGCATGTACACATAAGCTACACAACCAATATCTTAATTCCATGTTCCATGGATGGATACCGCAACATATAGTGTTTTATAAAACTAGGAGATGTAATTAAGTGATCAGTGCATCTAGATACAATGTTTAGGGGTATGCAGTATCTGCTTCAGCTACATGCCCTATGACCCAGTTTCACAAGCTAAATATTCTTTCCTTCCAAATTTCATCTTCAGTTATTCGTTTTTTCATATTTATTTATGAAAATGAAACTCTAAACAAAAGAGATTAATATGTCGATGACGGGTTAATTCATAACATATCAAAAAATATATTCAAATGAAAATATTAATAAAATTTAATATAGATCTACAATCAATTAAATAATTATGAATGTAAACATGACCAATTTGATACAACTTATTATACCAAAATATTTTAGAAACATGAAGAGGTCGGTGATATGATAATATTTATTTTAGTAATAATAGGATAAATCCAAGTGTGATGATATTGTATATAAAATTAATAATTATTTTATCAAGTATCTGAAGAAATAAATAAACTAGATTTGGAAAATTTTAATTGGTTAATTTTGATAATTCCAAATGACCCTTTTGGATCACCTTAAGTGCACTTTGAGGATCATAGGATAAAATCTCTCAAGTTGTGATACACACATGATCCCATTATCTCTGAGAAACACCACTCATTATCTTGGTCCAAGCACAGTGAGTCGAATGTCTTGTCTTTTTTTCCTTCATCTCTCATTCTTCAATATTGAATAAATCCCTATTTCACTTATCATTCTTGAGAGGAAGATAGAAGGATGAGTTGAGAGGGAATTCAATTTGTGCAACAATTATCTCTTCACAATTTTGGATTCCCTGCACAATAGACATGGATTCATATTTATTAATTTTTAATTTAAGTTAAAATATTAGTTAATTTCATTACAACCCTTAAATAACATTTATTACATATAATAAACCTCTTTCTACTAAATAATTATTATATTATTATTAGTTTCCGGTGTGTTCCAACTTCTGAAATAATAAATATTATGTAATGGTCTTGTTAATTAATACTTCTCACTGGACTCGGTCTTAGTGAGTTCAAAATCCTCTATCATTTATTTAACACTCGAAAAAATATATTATTCATAAATTAATATTATATTCCCAATAAAGTGAAAAAATTCATACTAAAATATTCAATATATAAAATAAATATTTTATTCACATGGTGGTGAATAAAAATTTACATAATATATACGTTCAATATAACATGAATAATATTTTTCCTCATACAAGTGAATAATATTTATTCCATTAATTAAATGAATAAATAATTAATTGGTTTTAATGGAAACACTTATTGTGTGACCCTCTTGGGTTTTTTTCATTGGCATTAGGTGGTCCTGCCTAATGTCCAATATTACTGTCTAGTAACGGGTCAAGGAACCCAAGAGAAAGAACATAATGCTGTAATGTCAACAATGACATAAAAAAGCTCATTGTGTAATATAATCTCTTTGGTACAATATCTCACTAAGTAGGTTTCACATCCATGTCCCCAAACTATATTCTCTATATAACTTTCTATAAGAATAAAAAATAAACATGTCCTTCCACCATGAAGATGGAATTTTATGTGATGGTTATATTATAATAAAAGGGTCGAGTTATCAACTTCTATAAATATAGAAGGGAAAAATCCTTCCTTGACATATTTATTAATGACATGTCACTTGTGTTTCATCCAACATATCATATGTATCCCTAAATTTTTATCATCATGATTTACGAAATAAATCAATGTGCACAAGTTGTAACATGAATTAATACTAATCTTAATGAATATGGACCATTACACACAATAATATATTAGAATATCTGATGACACAAAATCATGTGAAATTTTTACTGGTGGAAGTTTTTTCATTTTCTCTCGTCTTAGAGATTACCATTCGATAACTTCAGGAAAAGAATAATCATATTCTTAGAATTACTCCCACCTGATAGTCTATGTACTATGTGTCACATCATATTATTTTATATAATATAACAACAATATTTGAGAATATCATCGTATCATATCAACGTTTTTATCATAGTAGGGAATAGATATGACCTTATCATTGTGATGTACTCTCTAAGATATTTTTACATTAGACACATGCATAACAATAAACAATATGTAATAAGAAGTTATTTTAAAATTGAACACATCAAATATAAATATAATCAATGTAAAAATAGGTGGTCCTAGGAAACCAAATCCAAAACATTATTGCTCAAATGTTCAACCATTATAAATGGTAATTCAATTGAATACTACCCAGGTTATCCAATGTCACATCTGTAGTTCTCTATTTAGGTATTTTATTTTTTATATTTGGTTTTGTATTCATTTAATTTCCGTTATATGATTTCTATGAATAGTGGTGCTTTTAGAGTGTGATAAAATGAGGATCACAATTGGTACACGGTTAAGGGGTACATTGTGCCATCCTAGTGAGAATCATGCACCCTAGACAGTGGAAATGTTTAGGATGCACCACCTAGTTCATTGGTGTGCATACCACAAAGGCCAACTGTGAGACCATGATAATGTCAATTTCTAGACATCATGACTAGGTGCATGCGTTTACTCCCCCATATATGAAATTTATATGGCATAATATCCTCTTGGAAATGTTTTAGCATGGTGGGCACTCGATCTAGAAAATTATGCAGCAAAACTATGTGGACTTCTATATCAATATAAATGTCAAAAATAGAGTATTTACCCTCTATGATTTTAAAACTAAATCACCCCTAACATACCCCATTCAGACTATCTTTTTATAGGTGTTCCTACCCCTATATCCCTATGATTTTTTAATATTTTATGGGTAATTTTTCATTGAATCATGATGAAACCTTTATGTAAGCTCATAGATTCCACTTTTCATCATTATTCTTGGGATTTTCTCTTTTATTCCTCGTGGTATAATTCTCTAGAAATGGTTATGAACTAGGTTGAGTAAAATAATACTATATGGGTTAAATATTGATGTTTATGATGATATCAAATTCCCATAGGGTCTGTCCATCATTAAGTCAGTGGTTTCCAACATAATTTTTTATTTATACAAGAAAGAGGTTGGTGGTTCCATGATTTGACAATATATGATGATTTTATTATTATTTATTTTGTTTTATAAATGGGTTCTATAATTTTAATTGGTGGATTGGAATCTATTTTAAATGGCTTTGTGTGTATTAAGGGTATAATGATGTTTTTTCATTGGTAAATGTCTATTGACACTGGTGGTTTTATTTTTTAGAACTATAATTGTACAAGAGGTGGTTTCATGTGCTACAGGGATTGAAATTTAGCACATGTTGATTCGTTTGTGATGAGGCCATGTTTTCCTAACAAGATTACTTAACAACACCATCTAGTCATTTATTTGATGTGAATTTTTGGCTCTAACTATACATTCTTGTTTGGGAGATGTGGTCACTAAGAGAATGAGGATCATCAAACCATGCTAATCCCTAAACCCTTGGGATTTCCTATTGTTCTCTTGTTATTCATACCATATAGCTGTTTTAAAATTTTTATCCCCAATTTAAATTCAATAATTTATTTTATTTTGAATTTATATTTATCTTCTAAAAATTATAATTTCAATTTTTGTTATAATTTATTTTCATTGTATATCATTTGTTTCTATCTTACTTGAAATATCATCTCCTACCCTATATATACCCTCCGCTGTATTTATACCTTTGTAAGGTTGACCCAGTTAATTTAAAATATTAATGTGTTAGTGATGGTGGTTCTATGTGGAATAATTTTCTTCTTTGGATAGGTGTTTATAGTGATGTAACGTTGGAATTGGCCAACATGTTGTGTGGATTATTGGTTTTTTAGTTTTCCTACATCTTTTTTTGTGGTAATGTAATGTGTTCACCTCAAAATTAATTTATTGATAATGTATTCTAATATTCTTGGACATTTTATGGTTTTATGTTATTAATTTTTATGGTCTATAGTTGATTTTTCATGTATGAAATCATTATCAATGGTGTTTCTAGATGCCTATGAACTAGTTAATAGCCCTTCGGGATCAAGAACACCTATTTGGACATACCACGGGTTGGATCCTGTGTCAGATTGGATGGAATCCCCACCTAGTTCATGGAACAATGGTACTAATGAAGGTTCTTCCCATTCATTGTGTCATGATATTTTGGATAGTCATGAGAGAACATAGCAAGTACTATCATATCTTGATGTTCTATTTACAAGTGTCGGTATTATGAAATGATTTATAATCATGTCATCATATAGACGTCCATTGAAAGGGAATATTGTTCTTTCTGGGCATTGGATCAGGAAAACATAGACATGGTCTAGATCATCATATAGATGTCCATTAATGGAATTAGTGATTTGGGTTGAATGGGAATTAGATCAGGAAACCACATATGGTCTAGATCATTCAATAGAGGAAACACTAGTATCAGAAAAGGAAAAATCTACTTATTTATTCCTAAAGAATCATACTTGCTTCTGGGGTAGAACAAACCCACTAAATTTTTTGAATTGGATTAAAAATGATGATACAATTTTATGGTTTCTTGATACTTCAGATAAAATCATTGTGAAATTTACTTCATTTATGGTATTAGGCCCCACACAAAAGCACATGGAATAAATGGTACAATCTGGGATGCATGAGAAGTTGGTTTGGAAGGACTTGATCATTTTATTAAATGATAAGTGATTCTCTATGATTTTAGCCCTCACCATGATTTGGGTCTATTTTGATCTCCGTCAGGGGGATCAAACAATGTTTTAGTATTCCAGTCATTTGTCATAATATGTATTTTTCTCACGTGAGGTGGTTTAAATTTGAAGTCAATGTTTCATTTTTTGAAATGGGATTTTGGTGGGATATATTGGTGCATGTCATTTTGTTTATTTTTAAGATTTATGATGATTTTATTGAACAATTACTGATGATGGAGATTGTTCATACTGATTAATATTATATTTTTTAGCATTTCTATAGTGATCCATTTCATGGGTTTTTGTGACATGTTAACTAAGTTTGTAGAAAATGATAAAAAGGGAGGTGGTACTAGATTCCACCCTTTCTAACCACCTTCATTTTCTACCACTGGTGGGGTTCCAGTTGTGAACAACCCATGTGGTAGTATAGGGCCCACATAGTCAGTGTTTCTAGTTCCAAACAGAAACTACCATCAGTGTGGGAACTTGGGTCATTTGTAGGGTTTTTGTAGGATTGGTAAACTGACACATAGTAGTGTAGGTTCATCATCAGATATTGAATTTTTATCTCAATCTGTAGAATAATGGGATATGGGTTCTCGATCTATTTCATATTTATTCAACATTAAATTCTATTATGGGCACCGTAGCCTCAATTTAGATCCAACATTTAGTCACAAACCTCTGGTATTAGAAGAGATAAATCACCTATATATTATGGATGAGGTTCCAGTGGAATGATATATTTGTTAAAGAACATTATTGGTTATTTTTTATATTTCATACAGCATAATTATTATTTTATTTTAAATGGGTGCTTATTATTTCCTTATATCTACCCATATTGTAGAATTATAGAAATTAGAACATTATATTATGCCTTATTCCATAAACTCTGTGATGATTCTTAAAACAAATAGAGAACATTGTTCTAATATACGTCATTCAGTATAACTCTACCAATGTTTGAATTGTAATGGGATTTCGTATTTATGAAAATTTATATCTTTGATGTTGTCTTTAGAATTTGGTGTATGGTTTGTTTCATGGTGCACACTGATTTTCATCACTAGGAGTGAGTTTTTCAACACCTGATGGAAGTACTCATGTATTCCCAGGTGGAAAGGATCCTCAATTAGGTTGAACAAGAACACCACCTCCAAAGATGGGAAATCTCATTTTCAGGTCTCTTCTATCATTTTGGTTGATGACTATAGAGGTTCCAAAAAAATTCATTCTTCTATTAGTAGTTTATTTTCTAGAAGATTGTCCATATTATTTCATTTTTTAAATCTAGATAAATATATAGGGTTTTACACTCAATTTTTGTTCAAGTAACACATCTAGATTATCTTCCCTTGTATCATATTTCCCCCACATTGTTGAGGGAACTAAAGATACAAAAAATAAATTTAGAATCTAAAGGATTCAATCACCCAATTATATCACATTGGGAAACCATAGTACTATTTTTAAAAATGAATAAGGACACCACTAGTTTTGAATTAATTAAATGGTTTTATTAGTTCCTCTAATACGAACAAATACCCCTTTCTCTTCTTTTATGATATCTTTTATTAGATCAATTGGTAAAGTTAGCTTTTCAATTTTTTTTCCAGGAATCATCATGTTGCTGTTAGAGGGGTAAAAATTCCTAAGACCACATTTTAAATTAGTTATGTACACTATGAAAATTTGGTTATAATGTTTTGGTTGAAAATTATAATGTGGGTTTCATGTCTTTTAGGAAATGGGTGTTCCATAAACAATATTATTCTTTGGACATAGTGTTTCATAGACGACTTTCATGTTTATTATATTATAGATGAGGAGCTTGATAAGCACCTAAATACAATTCTGGATACTCTATGAGATCATATTATTTATTAAAAGTTCTCAAACTACACATTCCTGATTAGAGAGTTTAAATTTAAGTGCCTTGTGACTTTAGAATGTGGGTCATTAGTGGAACCTATGAAATTGAAAAAATATTTTCATGAGTGAATCTAAGAAATGCCTTTGAAATAATGAGATTCATGGGCTTAGTGGAGTACCCCAAGCATTTTTTAAAGAATTTTACTTGGCATCCCTCACCCCTGAATGTCTTCAGCTGAAAAATGCTATGGCTTGAATAGATTCTAGAATGGCACAATAATTATAGGATATTAAGAATTTGTTGACCCCTACTTCTATTTTTATTTTAATGGAATCAATATAGGGTTACATAGTCTGTTATGATTCTTTAAGTATAGATCTTGGGTGTGTGATGATTTAAGATGACAATCTGGTGGAGTATGAACTTCACCAAATTGTACCACCTGAAAGAAACTACCCAACCCATGAACTAGAACTGGAAGTGGTGATGTATGTTTCAATCAATATTCGTGATTAATTATTTGAGGATAAGTTTGTATGATACTCAGATCACAAGATCTTGGCCAACATTTACAAATAGAAGGAACTGAATATGATGTAGCAATGATTGGATGAGATATTTATGTATATAAATGTTAATATTATATCCACCCTAATGAATTGTAATGTGGTAGTGGATTATCTATGATATAGGCTTTTTGTTAATGTGGTGAACGAGTAATGTGATGAGTGGAAAAATATGTGTATTATTTCATAGATGAATCTAGAAACCAAGGTGCATAGTGGAGGTATGTTCCTGGACATCGTTCATTTTTCACGCTCTCTTAAGTATCATATTCAGCAAGAAAACCCAAATGATGATTTATTTCAAATCTATCTATAGTTTATAAATAGTTTTTAGGTTCCTAGAACGTGGTTATTTTCTTATAATGGAGTTTTTTTCATGGGACAACCCGAGGTGTCATTATCTATGAGAGAGGGAGTGACGTAGGATGGTCATCAGTCTTAGTGGAATGTTTATCTCAGTTATACTAGGATGTTTTATGATGTGAAACTCTAGTTCTGCTGTCTAGTTAATAGGCATGATATAACGAGAACTGTATATTTGTGTCATACATGTCATACGATTAAATCACCCCACTAGAGGCCCTCTTATTTTCTTAAACGACTCTATATTTATACATATAAGTTTGATGAGGTCACCAGGAACATCGTCATTGGCTTACCTCTAACACACCGGGTTGTGAATTCATCGTTCTTGGTGATTTTCCATCTAACCATATCATCTAATTTCATTCCTATCATGGATTCAATCAAGGGGGATAAGTTGGGCCAATTATATGTTCATGAGATTTTGAGGTTTCGTGGTGTTTTATTAAATCTCATTTCAAATAGGGACCCCCACTTCACTGTAATGTTCTCAAAGATCCTTAAGAAGAAAATGGGGTCACATGTCAAGATCACTATGGAATATCATCCCCAAATGGATGATCAGACAAGGTGGGTGAACGAAGTCAGTGAATACATGCTCCATTAATGTGTGTTGGATTTTGGAGGTTCATTGGATAACAATTTATGATTGGATGAATTTTCATATAATAATATCTTTTAATTGATGATCGTAATGGATCCCTTTTAGGATCTTTATTTTTTCCTATGTTAGTCATCTTTCTGCTCGATATAAGTGGGTGAGACTTATTTTCTGAGACTGAGCCTAGTGGTATAGATTTCTGATAATGTGTTTTTGATCATGAGTTTTTGAATGATGCAGAGACACCATAATTCTTGTTTTGACCATTGGTACAATGAATTTGAGTTCTCAGTGGGTTAAAAGTTGTTTCTAATGGTGTCTCGGCATCTTCAACACCATCTTCATGGAATGAAATTGAAGATGACACTGAGATATATCAGGCCTTTTAAGGTTATAGGTAGAATTTGTAAGGTAGAATACCTGGTAGATTTACCAAACCAATTGATGTTGATTGATGATGTGTTCTGTTTATCATAATTTAAGATGTATAATATGGACCCACTTCATGAGATGAATTGTAAATTTTTAGATATGGAATCAGATTTTGTACTGTATGAGTGACTAGTTAAAATTATTGATTCTCTTGAGAAATTTATTTGTGGATGATACATACCATTTGATCAGGTCAACTGGAAGTATGAAAATTATGAACCTGAGAAATTATATTAGAATTATTGGGTGTAGGAATGATATCATCATTTAATCTTTGATCAAATATCAGAATGACTTCGAAAGGAATGAATGTTTTCATGCTTGCTATAATTGTATCCTATATTTCTCTATTTTGATGTATATTTTTTTATAATTGGTTTTATCTTTTTTAGATTAATTTAATATGTTTTTTGAAAATAATGGATGTTTTTAGGCCTAATATAACGATGCGTACAATTGGTACATGGTTAATATAAAATATGATCCCTAAATAGTGGAACTGTCTAGACTTCACGACTTAGAAGATGGGCATGAGAATCTAATTTGGTAATCATGTGACCCAGATAGTGTCATTATCTAAGAGTACTGGCTCCATAGATGGGAATTTAGACCCACCTAGAAGAATATGTAGCCAACTATCCTTATTGAAAGAGGTGGTTCATTGTTGTCCCATAGTCTAAATGACCAAGTATAGAAACTATGCGATTATCCATATATTTAAAACTAATGAAATGCATGTTATTTCCACAATGATTGTAACCCCAAATCACCCATGACTCATCCCATTCATCCTATCATACCCTAGGAATGGTTCACCTCATACTCCACTTTGTTGGCCACCATTTTTGTGGGTTATTTGTATTGTAATAATCAAATAACCTTCAAGTGAGCTTTTCTTTTCTTGTTTTCTTTATTCATCTTGGTCTCTTCCCATTATTTACTGATTTCTCTTTCTATAATGATTGTTTAAACCTAGTTTGGATTAAAGTGTCCATTTTGGGATAAATCATCATGGTTATAGTGTTCTCATTCTTCTTTCTGGTCAATACTTCGGGGTGTTAGTGGTTTCCACATGGAATTTTGATGATTCCAAGAAATAGGTAAGTGGTTCAATGAATTGACATTTCATTAATATTTTATTATTATTTATTTGTTTCTTAAATGGGTTTTATAAATAGTGCTGATTATGTATGTTTGTTTCTTGGTGTTTGACTGTTTTTATACTCAAATGATGTTTTTACCGTAGTAAATGGATTTTGTCATGTGTAGTTTCAGTTGTTGGGATTGCGACTTGGTAAGAGGTGGGTCTTATTTGTTATAGGGAATATAATTGAGAACAAGGGAATCATGGGAATCTAGGTGTAAATACTGGGTCTATAACATTTGATGAGTCAATCAAACTGAGTCTTACTCTCCATAATAGTATTATATAACAACAAAAACCAATCATTCATCTGATAGAGGTTAGTGGCTCGAGTAAGACCTTCACATATTAGAGATGTGATCATAGATATTACAAGGATACTAGGGCCCTGATTACACATGTTTCAAATGGATTTACCATGGTTCTACATCATTTCATAATGTCTAGTTAATGTCGCATATATTTTCATTCTATAATTTAAATGATTGTTTTATTCACAATGTAAGATTTATTTTCTTGTAAATAGAATGTTAATTTTATTTATCTAATTTCTTTTTTAGGATTATATTTTGCTGGAATCATACTGGAAATGTTTTACCAAAGTCTACAAACACACAAGGGTGTATGTATACATTAATATGTTTGAAATAGTTAAAGGAAAGGATCCTCTTGGTTGTGATAGTGGTTCTATGTGTTATATATTTCCACATTGAATAGGTTTTTATAGTGATGGAAGTAGTGAATAGTGCCATGTGTTTCTTGGAGTCTTGGTTGTTAGTGGATCCACCTCCCTTTTTTGGAATTTTCTTTGGTTGTAATATAATAATTTAAATTCAATATCAATGTGTGGAAGTTGGAAGATGTTATGTCTTGGATGTTGATTGGTTTTATGCAATTATTAATATGTTTAATAGTTTATTTTAATGGGTGAAAGTATTCCCAATGGTGTTTCTTAAGGACCAAGCACTAGTTTCTATCATATGGTGATCAGGAATTCCCTTAGTGAAATGCCACAATCCATGTCATATATTGGGTTTTGAGGAAGCATGACCCGGTTCATGACATCTACATTCAAATAAAAGAAAATATAAATGATTCCATAGGGATAAATATATTTCCTTCCATCATAATATTCATATTCAATCAGAAATTTATTATTGTATGCCATTTTTTTACACATTAAACAATATATTATTCTATTGAAACTCTTTCATTTCAATATTAAACACCTTAGGTTTAACAATGTTAATTTATTGTAATCGTATATTCAAATCCATCATAATGGTTTATAAATAAAATGTGAATGATGATAAAATATTCCATAGGAGTTTCAAATCAGGAATATAATAAGGCTCGCTGTCATGCACTAAGTGATGATCGAGTAAATCCCAATTCACCTTTTTTAGAGTTATTACCCATGGGCACCTCTTTTCCAGATCCATTTCCATATAGAGTATCATGTTTGGTATACATTTCTAAGAAAATGAGCATAAAATATACCTTATCAAAACATTATGATTTTCTTCAATATATATTTTGAAAATATATCATATGGTAATGATTCTTAATATATTCATTCATTAAAATAGTTCAAATGGATTTGACTAAGATTCCTCAGATACCATCTATATTGAACCTAAACACATTATCCTAGATATGTTTTCTTATTCATTAATTCATTATAATAAGATACAAGGAGTCACATCTTGAAACATTGAATAGTTTTATAGTAATTGTAAACTAAATATATACATGATTCCTATATTAGAATTTAATACCTAAATTACTACAATTTTTTTGAAAATATCATTATTCAGATTAGAATACTCTTTTATATATTTCATATTACAAATCATGAATTCCTAATAATTGAATAAAATTATGATGAGAAAAATTTCATAGAAAGGGTTATGGAGAGTGGAAGCTATCATGAATCGATAAAGAATAATCAATATGTAAAGGTTAATTCTAAACACACATATTATCTAATCAATATCATGGATATCATAATTCAATGTGGAATAACCCATAGGAGTAGGTATATAACTAAAAACACATAAAAAATATACAATAAAATAATAATGAAATGATTCTTGAGATAATGTCATTATGAAAATCAAATTAATAATAAAAAATGATTTCATAATGATGGAAATGAATAAATTATGCATTCCATAAACTTATGAACATTATAAATATATTTTGATAACCATTCATAAGATAATTTAAAATACATGCATAAAACCATTTAAATCACGATTTATAATTTGTCTCATGATACCAATTGATGAATTAAGGGGAAGTAACATACTACTCTCACAAATCATGATTGGTCAAAAGCATTCCTAAATTATTTAATAATCAATTTATGTTATGAAAAATGTTCATTATCAACAAATATATATATATATATTATGTAAAGAATACAGATTAATAATCATATTTGCATCGAATTAAATAAAATATAATGCAAAAAACCGTATTTAAAAATGGTAATTGTTTTAACCAAGAAGAATATATATGATAAATGATATAGATAATTATAGTAAATTTAATGTCTACTGATCAAAGGTATGTGAATACTTCAAATGTAAGTTAATTACTAATAAAATGAATCTTGCAAGTGAGTAACAAAAACATACATTGTTAAAATAATCATAAATCATCCAGAGTGTAATAAGAATTCTATCAATAAAAAATATACTAATTAGAGAATGAATATGGGTTATTATTTATGTTGAATAAAATAAAGTTAAAATATAATTAAAAACATTATTGAGAAAAATATAATTTTTATTTTGAATTGTTTTTAAATATATAACATTTAAATAATCTATTCATTGGAAATAAAATTAAGAAACTAATAATTTACATAAAATAATGATTAATAATATTTAAATATAATCTTTTAAAATATTAATGGAATATCTTAGGGTTTGATGGTCTTGTCAATAGGTAATTCCATATATTCCATATAAAATACAAACAATACTTTTTTACTGTAAAATGGTTATAAAAGTGTATTATTTTGAATAAAACAATATGTAAATTTTAGAAAATAATTATAAAAAAAATTCATAAAAATTTATTTAAAAAATAGTTTTAAATTGTTGAAAATAATTTTTGTAACATATTTGGAAAACATGGTTTTGAAAAAATGGATTTGTGACAGAAGAGAAAAATAAATTAATATTATCTTGAAATCCTTCTTCAGAATGGATAAATTACGATAAAGTGAAAATGGTATCATTATATGAAAATATCATGAATAAATAGAGTATAATATAATTAAGTGGTACTATTAAATATTTAAAAATAATTTCCTTTAACTAAAATTCAAGAATAAACAAACATGATGGGAATGAGATTGGAAAATAAACCCTTATAATGACTATAACATTGAATTGAAAATTTGTCGATGAATTGATTTTTTTGTATAAACTATAAATCAAAATAAAATAAGTTAAAATAAAACATAATATAATAAAAATTGATCATATACATAGTCTTATAATATCAATGATAATCGTTAATTATAAAATATAATAAAATGATATTGAGTTATAAAGTTCTTAAAAACTTGGTAATTTTCATTTCAAATCCCCATTGATTATATAATTCTAATTTGATATAAAAATAACTTTAATTATGAGTTAATAAAGATATTATATGTCAATATAGATCTCTATATTCCATATAAAATTAATTAAGTACATAACATTACATTATTCCTCTATGAATGGAAATTGAGATGAAGTCCATTACCTCACACGTCCTTTTGGTTGATCATCATATAATATCATTTACAGTTGTTTTAAACTTGTTATATCTTGTAACATAATCATATAAATATTTATAATAACATATACAGTTCATTTATAACATATTATCACTCATTCGTTAAAAATATTTCATTTTTTTCATTTCATCGGGTATATTTTCTTTGTTTGCTTGGGTGTGTTTTCTCATTCTCATATTGTTTAGATATATCATCTCTATATTAATAATGACTAAATAATTATTTTATTTTAATGAAAAATATTTTAAAAAAATAATGAAATATGGTTATAAAATATTAATTATGTAACTGTCATGGAGATGGTAGGTCATACCTACATATGATTAACATATCTATTTTTTAATCATCATTATAAAAATAAACTAAGTAATATAATTACATAATATATATATAATTATCTCATATATAAAATATAATTTATTTTAGTATACTTATATTTATCTTTCATTTCTTGGGTGATGAAAAGAGAGTCACCTTGCTCTGTTAAGAATGTTTTCTACACGTACATTAATGGCGTTAACATCATTGTGTGAGTGAACTTTTAAGAATGAATATTATATTTTACTAATTAAAAATATCAAATTAGTAAAATATTTTTTTAATTTATATCACATATTTTTTTATCTTTATCTTGATTATGTTCCATGTTAAGTGATAATTAAAGAGAATTCACATCGCTTCAGGAGATGGTAGTCTGCCATAGAAATGACCGACATTATCTCATCCCATAGAGAATGGAAAAAATATATATATGTATATATATATTATAATAAAAATAAATTTGTATTATTATGATAACTATATCATATATATACTTTATATCGATCATAATACCCTACTATAAATGTGGAAATATAAGAGAAATTGAAATTAATTTGCAAGGTTGTAGTCCGCCAAACACCCAAATGATGATTTCATAACCAACTCGAGGGAAGTGGATGTTTTTTTAATTAATTAACTAAAAAATATATATATATATATATGGAAGATAAATATGATATTATATAATCTTGTTTTAATAATAATTTAATGACGTTGATGATGAAATAAAATTATGTAACACCCCAAGCTTCTACGGTACGCTTCTCTTTGAATAATGTGATAGCGTGTGTTGTACGCAACACCGAGTTCTAACACACCATAACTAATCAAACTAGCCATTATGAATAGTAATACCTACTTTTTGAAATTATATATATATATTATATTTGAAAATGGAATTCATTTTTGGATTCGGAATATCGAATTTAGCCTAAGGTGAAATTTTGGTACATTTCGGATAACTTTCATATTTTGATGAATAGTGAAAATTACTAAGTTTTAATTAAAAACAATTTTTTTAATCAAAATAATTAATAGTGATAAATTATGAATTTGAGTGGTTTTAAAGTATATTTAGAATATATTTTTACCATTTAATATAATTTTGGTCATTGGACATAATTTTACAATTAAACCGAATATAAACGAGTGTCAATCTTTTGATAGTTATTATCTCTTAAAAACACGCTTTTTGTTTTGACAGCGGGATTTAATTTTAAATTAATTTCTGCCACTTCTGTGTTTTGAATTTAGGAAAATGGATTCCATATTTGGAATCAGGATTTTCAAATTGTGTAAATAGGTAACTTTTATTTTTAGACATTTTGAATAATTACTGCGGTAAATATTTTATTTACCATGGTTAAGGGTAAATCCGGTAAATAAGGGTTAAAAAATAATATTATAATAATAATAAATTACCCTAAAACGTGTCTTAACCCTATTGGTTGATACATGGTAGACCATGGGAATCTTTGGGTCTATTTTGGGACCCCATGGATCCACTTGTAAGTGATAATGACACTTTATTTTAATTAAGTTAAAATGAATACAAAAATGACACAAGCATATATCTTTTAGAACAACAATTGTTACATAGTGTTATATATGTTGGATTTTAGATTATAATTATTCATTAGAAAGATAAAAAGATTTCCTACATAATTATATTTTATTTATAATTTTTAGACATTAAATAATTTATTTTATATATGACACAATGATGATGCAGTAATTACTATAATAGTAAAAAATTAAAATAATTGATATTATAAATACCCAAATAAATATAATATGAAACTTTTAATGAATTAAACTAATTTTATAGGATAATATGATATATTAGGATTTATTTAATTGACTTTTTTCGAAGTAATCAATCTGTTATGAGTTTCAAAAAAATCAACTATTGAATAGTGTCAAAATTGATATAAAAGAGTTCTTAAAACAAATATTATATTATTAATTGATATTAAATTCCTAAAAATCTAAGGTTCGGCAAAGAGACTTATATCATGATAGGTTCATCATTAATGTACCACTTGGGGGTCGCTTGGATGTATATAGTAAGTTTATTAACCATATTATATAAAAATACAAAGAGACATTGTAAAAGTGAAACTAATTAACTTAGAGTTAATACTTAAAGATAAGGTTAATATAAGTACCCAAACCTGTCTAAATTATATTGGTTGAGTGTTTTTCGACCTATCCCCACCATAACCTTTGAATAATCAACTTTGGAGCCTTTAGAAACCGAATATGAATTTATTATAAATTAATATTTCTAACTTTTCCAAAGGTGCCCCTCACCCCTCTTATAAAAGGGCACTCCTCCTTCTCATTTCTTCACACCTTAAAAGCCTTTTGGTTCGGCCAAACTCTGCCCAAATACTCTCCCAACATCCCTCACTACAACCTAGAGGCCTTAGTTTGATCAGAAAGCCAACCTAAGGATCCCTTTTGATCAAATCAAAAGGAAGAACCCGAAGAAGAGGTAATGATTTCACCACCCTTTTCTAAGTTCATTTCTTCTTCCACTTCTTCTTCCTTTTTTCTTACCATTCTAAAATAATAACTCCAGTATCTCACATATACTGTGATGTTATTATCAGTATGGTACAACCATATTCAGTATTCTATCCACCCTTTAAATAACATGTCACCATACGTGCGTACGTACGGCTTACCGTCTCCACGTCGTGGTGTAATTGTTATTCAATATAATATTATTTGGATGGGTATAATAATGATGTGTAACTCATGTAAATAATAAATATAACATGTTAATGATTCTGTATATATGATATACCATTCATTTATATATTATTTTAATATCAAAAGAATGATATTGTCGCTCGTGCGTACGTACGGACTACTGTCTCCACGAACGCGATGAGATTCATTCTCCATCGTAACCATTCATGTATAATTATCATTTGATGATTTAAAAATGATGTTTAAGGAATAGATATCATTCTGGATTTGAATAAGATACAACAGCCATGGCTTATGTAACAACACATATAAAGAAAATGAGTAAGTTAACACCCGAAACGACGATAATTCTAAGATATTAATAACAAATAAATGTTAAAAGATCATATATGATATCATATTAATATATATGATTCTTGTATAATTTAATAACAATTATTTCACCATTATACAGGAGGTTAACCTACCCCAACCAAGGAAAAGTACAAGGTAAGGGTTTACTTTACAACCTCTTCATTATCCAAGGTTGTTTATACGTAATAATCTACTGGGATCTCTTTATCATCCACATCCATGTTTCTTAAAAATGCATTTCAAAACATTTTTAATATTTACTAGAATATGAGTTAAAGTCATTTATACCCTTTTTTACTTTTATAAGTGGTTTATAAAGGAATCATTCGGTCGTTTTCAAAACAAGGTCCTTTTTAACCTTTTCGACAGAATTAAGGTAAGAATGTTTTTTTTAACTTATACGGCGGGTGCGGCTATTTTCCGCCGTTATAAAATCTTCAAAGCTTCCCTTACAAGCTTATAAGAATATTTTCAAATAAAATGTTTTATTTTATATGGATCTTAAATTATTTCAAAATAAAAGGAGATATTTCTTTAAAAAGAATTTTAATTTCATCTATGTCAACATCCTTTGATGGATTTTAAGATTATTTGAAGTTGATTTATTATGATACAAAACTTCTATATTGTATTGAAGGTTTTGTGATATGTTTGACTGTGGATGTGCTATTTTTATACCATTCATAGTTTATGGTGAAAGTATTGACATTTCGTATGCTAGTTTTAATACGAATGTTTATGTTATGTTTAAACCTTTTCATATGGGAATGCATTGGACATAATATGTGACGGGTGGAGCCCGCTATAGCTCCTCGATGCATCGGTAGGTCTCATGAGACAAACTAGTGTCTTGGCACAAGGCCTTGACAAAATCTTATTTGTAGTCTTGGCACGAGGCCTTGGCTATGTGGTTATGATAGTCTGGCATTATGCATTCCAACATTATGAAAGTGGTTATTGATTTTTGCATGTGATTATTCGATTAGTAGAATATCCATGTGAATAAGTAAATGGCATTATTTCATTTTATTTATGCCATACCATGTTGAAATTCAAGTTTAAAAGGCTTTTGTTTTAGTTATACATTGCCTTAAATGTTTATTCTTATTTATGAAAGTTTCCGCTATATTGTTATCCTTACTGGGCATTTGAGCTCACCCCTTTTCTATGTTTTATTTTTCCCAGGAAGTGAAGAAGTAAATTATGAATGACCTGCAGGGATATTTTGTGGGGATATGAGTGTGGATTATGGAGACATTATGTTGTTGTAGTAGTTTTTCATTTTATGATGTAATGTAAAACTTATGAATATATCTATTGTTTCCAAGGCTACTAAACCAATCAGTCTTTCGATATTTGATCTTTCTTGTGATCATGCAAATGTTATGTAATAATGCACCGACTCTGGGTAGCTGGGGTCGGGGCGTTACAGTTGGTATCAGAGGAAGTTTAGTACAAACCTTGGAAACTAGATTTAGATAAACTCTGATTAGAGCACGTAGACCTAAGATGAACTTTGAGGATTAGTATAGAAGAACTTCCTAGAATTTTGGTATTGTAGAGATTTTGTGAGTTTTCCGAGCAATACATCCCTTTCGGGATACGAGCAGGTAGAGGCGGCTCTGGCACAGATGTACCTAGGGGTAAAACCCGAAAACACCGCTTTGAGCTAGACTCGAACGGGAACTGGTGCACGACAACGGGCCTTGCTGCACTCTTGGTTACGACACTCCCGAGGGGATATTCTTAGAATAACTCTCACTATCTTTACAAATCATTATGAAGGGTTTATGAGTATATACTTCCTCAAAGAAAACATTTTTATGATTATGGATTATATCCATAAATAGTTCAATTTATGTTAAGTGTTTTATAAGTATGGGATTATGTATTTTGATTCATAAACTGATCTAGTTTATGCCATTGTTTAGAAATGGTGCCTAGTGGAAGAAATGGAAACTGTATCAATGCACGCACTCCATGTAGGGATTGCCCTCCTGCTCAAGATAATTATAGTGGGGCTGGTGATGCAACTGGTGCTGATCAGCTAATCACCATACTGGGACAACTTACTCAGGTTATGAATAATAACTTTACCCGTATGGAGCACCCTGATCTGCAGCGTGGAGGATCAATGTTAGATCGATTCATGAGGCAACAACCACCAACGTTCAATGGGAATACAAATCCCTTAGTAGCTGAGCAATGGATATTTTCCCTAGAGAAAATATTTCAGGCTTTGGGGAGCAGTGAAAGGGAAAAAGTTATCATGGCAGTTTACCGCCTCACTGGAGATGCTGATCAATGGTGGTCATTGATTCAGAACATGAAGGAAGATGATGAAGTATCAAATATGGAATGGAGGGAGTTCAAAGATCTGTTTTTAGAAACATACTTTCCTCGCGACCATCGAGCAGATATGGAAAGACAATTTCTGAGTTTGAGACAAAAGGAGGATGAGAATGTCACAAAGTATGAGGCTAACTTTACAAGGTTAGCGAGGTATGCTGGAGATTATATTCGCAACCCAAGAAGTAAGATTGATCGTTTCTTTGATGGGTTAAAACCATTTCTCCATCGAGCGTTAGTCTCACAATCCTTTTCATCGTACGAAGACATTGTCTCATGTGCTATCAAGACCGAAAAGGAATTCTCTAAGTCTTATGACCATAAAGCAAATAAAGAGAAGAAGAGACCTGCTGATCAATCTGGGAATGGAAATAAGGGGAAGAAGGGAAATGTTGAATATCCATCTTGTGGTAAATGCGGGAAGAAACATCCTGGTACTTGCTTGAAGGGAATGGGAGTCTGTTACAAGTGTGGTGAAAAAGGCCACCAAGCTCATGATTGCAAGGGGAAGAAGGAAGCTACCAACGTTCAGTGCTATAATTGCAGGTAGATGGGGCATTATGAAAATGCATGTCCTATGCGTCAGGAGAACTTACTTCAGAAAAGGCCAAGGGTTCAAGGGCAGGCTTATGATATCACTACTGCTGAGGTAGAAGCTCCGAAAGACGTGGTGGCAGGTAATTTAATGGTTTCCTCAAGTTTAGCAAATGCATTATTTGATTCTGGATCATCGCATTGTTTCATATCTTCCCAGTTTGCTAAGAAAATTAGATATTTCCAATTTGATTTAATAAGGGAGTTGTCAGTTAAAACTCCTAAGGGAAGTATCGTTGCAACAAAGTTTTGTAAATCAGTCCCCATTAGAGCACATAAATTTTATTTATCTGCTGATTTCATCGTCATACCTATGATTGAGTTTGATATAATCCTCAGTATGGACTGGCTTTCGGACTATGATGCGAAGAATTATTGTAAGAAGAAAGAGGTTACGATTCTTGATGATAATGATAAGGAGCACCTTATTTTTTGAGCAGAATCGTCACCACCTAACTCTTATTTAGATCCACCCCCAGTAGCTCAACTTAATTCAATTATTGGGGAGGAAGAGAATGAAATAACTATCGGTGAGGAAAGGAATGTTCAAATAGAGGATGTACCTGTTGTGAAAGAATTTGTAGATGTATTTCCGGAAGATTTACCTGGACATCCTCCAGAACGAGAAGTTGAGTTTTCTATTGATTTGATTCCTGGATCAAGGCCTATATCGAAGACCCCTTATAGAATGGCCACTGTAGATATAGTCGAACTAAAGAAACAACTAGAGGAATTGAGTAATAAGGGATTTATTCTCCCTAGTGTTTCTCCATGGGGAGCCCCTGTTCTTTTTGTTAAAAATAAAGATGGATCTATGAGGTTATGTATCGACTACAGGGAGATCAATGCTATAACAATAAAGAACAAGTATCCCCTACCTCGTATTGATGATTTATTTGACCAACTGCATGGAGCTCAATACTTTTCAAAGATTGACCTTCGATCTGGATACCATCAGTTGTGTGTGAAGAAGGAAGACATTCCGAAAACAGCATTTCGAACCAGGTACGAGCATTACGAGTTTACTGTAATGCCGTTTGGATTGACTAATGCACCCTCCGTATTCCTGGATCTGATGAATAGAGTTTTCAAGGAGTATCTCGATGAATTTTGGTGGTATTTATTGATGATATTCTGGTATACTCCAAAACCTACGAAGATCATGAAAATCACTTGCGCATTATCTTGAAGACTCTGAGGAGGCATGAATTATATGGGAAGTTTAGCAAGTGTGAATTCTGGATTCAGGAGATTTCTTTTCTTGGACATATTGTCTCTAAAGATGGAATCTCTGTTGATCCTTCTAAGACCAAGGCAATCCAAGAATGGCCAACACCTACGAGTATAACTGAGGTACGTAGTTTTATTGGTTTGGCAGGTTATTATCGACGTTTCGTCCAGAATTTTTCCCGATTGGCTAACCCATTAACGAAGATCACACGTAAAGGGGTTAAATTTGTTTGGACAAAAGAGTGTGAAGAATGTTTCGAAGAACTGAAGAGAAGATTAGTCAATGCTCCTATATTGACTCTACCATCGGGGAATGATGGGTTCGTTATTTATAGTGATGCATCGAAGAAAGGACTTGGCTGTGTCCTTATGCAGAATGATAGAGTTATTGCCTATGCATCACGACAGTTGAAAATTCATGAACAAAACTATCCTACTCATGATCTCGAGTTAGCAGCAGTGATCTTTGCTTTGAAGATATGGAGGCACTACCTCTATGGTGAAACATGTGAGATTTATACTGATCACAAGAGTTTGAAGTATATTTTATCACAAAAAGAACTCAACATGAGGCAAAGGAGATGGCTTGAATTACTCAAGGATTATGATTGTACGATACACTACCACCCAGGGAAGGCAAACAAGGTGGCAGATGCTTTGAGTAGAAAAGACCATGGAGTTTTGAACAATATGAGAATTGAAAGGGATCCAATTTTCATGGATCTAGTGAAGATGGACATGGGAATAACCAGGGAAGGTGAAACATCAATGTTTTTTCAAATGGTTGCCAAACCATCTTTACTAGAAAGGATTAAGAGTTCTCAGACCGATGATGAAGAATTCCAAAAGAAGATTAAAGTTGTGAATGATGGGAGATTGAGAGACTTTGTGTATGAAGATGGAATTTTGAAATTCGGGAAGAGACTTTGTGTTCCCAATATACCTGATCTAAAAAGGGAATTGATGGATGATGCTCATAGTTCCAATTTCTCTATAAACCCTAGGAGCACCAAAATGTATAGAGATTTGAAGGAAAATTTTTGGTGGGACAACATGAAGAGGGAGATTGCTGATTTTGTGTCAAGATGTATGGTTTGTCAACAAATGAAAGCTGGAAGGCAACAGCCTGGAGGAGTCATGCAACCTCTTCCCATACCAGAGTGGAAATGGGACAATGTTACGATGGACTTTGTCATGGGGCTACCAAAGACTCCTAGACGGAACGATGCAATATGGGTGATTGTTGATCGTCTTACCAAGTCAGCACATTTTCTTGCTATAAGAGAAGATCTACCCCTGGAACGTCTAGAAAGACTATATATTAATGAAGTTGTGAGACTTCATGGAGTACCCCTATCGATTGTTTCTGATCGTGACCCCCGTTTTACTTCAAGATTTTGGAAAAGTCTTCAGAAATCCCTGGATACTGAACTTCTTTTGAGCACTGCTTACCACCCTCAGACAGATGGACAATCAGAACGGACTATTGAAACCCTAGAAGACATGTTGAGATCTTTCTCACTTGACTTTCAGGGTATGTGGGATCAATATTTACCACTGGTAGAATTTTCCTATAACAATAGCTTCCATTCGAGTATTCAGATGGCACCATATGAAGCGTTATACGGAAAGAGATGTCGTACACCAACCTGTTGGGATGACGTTGGTGAAAGAAAACTTGTAGGCCCAGAACTGGTGGAGGAAACGGTGGAAAAGGTGAAAGTAATCCAAAATCACATCAAAGCAGCTCAAAGTAGGCAGAAGAGCTATGCCGATAATCGAAGGAAGGATTTGGAATTTCAAGTCGGTGATCATGTTTTCCTAAAGGTATCTCCATGGAAGGGAGTCATACGTTTTGGTAAGAAAGGTAAATTGAGTCCCAGGTACATCGGACCTTTCGAAATTCTAGAACGAATTGGGGTTGTAGCTTACCGATTGGCAATGCCGCCAAGTCTCTCCAAAGTTCACGATGTGTTCCACGTATCTCTATTGAGGAAATACATTCCTGATCCGACGCATGTACTCACCTATGAGGAATTAGAACTGGAACCCGATCTGTCTTATTGTGAAGAGCCCGTCAAGATTCTTGATACGAGAGAACAAGTGCTGAGAAACCGGACGACGCGTCTGGTAAAAGTTTTGTGGAGAAACCATAAGATGGAAGAGGCAACGTGGGAACCCGAGGAACTTATGATGAAGAACCACCCGAGTCTTTTTATGCAGTAATACCCTAGAAATTGCGAGGACGCAATTATTTGAAGGAGGGGAGAATGTAACACCCCAAGCTTCTACGGTACGCTTCTCTTTGAATAATGTGATAGCGTGTGTTGTACGCAACACCGAGTTCTAACACACCATAACTAATCAAACTAGCCGTTATGAATAGTAATACCTACTTTTTGAAATTATATATATATATTATATTTGAAAATGGACTTCATTTTTGGATTCGGAATATCGAATTTAGCCTAAGGTGATATTTTGGTACATTTCGGATAACTTTCATATTTTGATGAATAGTGAAAATTACTAAGTTTTAATTAAAAACAACTTTTTTAATCAAAATAATTAATAGTGATAAATTATGAATTTGAGTGGTTTTAAAGTATATTTAGAATATATTTTTACCATTTAATATAATGTTGGTCATTGGACATAATTTTACAATTAAACCGAACATAAACGAGTGTCAATCTTTTGATAGTTATTATCTCTTAAAAACACGCTTTTTGTTTTGACAGCGGGATTTAATTTTAAATTAATTTCTGCCACTTCTGTGTTTTGAATTTAGGAAAATGGATTCCATATTTGGAATCAGGATGTTCAAATTGTGTAAATAGGTAACTTTTATTTTTAGACATTTTGAATAATTACTGCGGTAAATATTTTATTTACCATGGTTAAGGGTATATCCGGTAAATAAGGGTTAAAAAATAATATTATAATAATACTAAATTACCCTGAAACGTGTCTTAACCCTATTGGTTGATACATGGTCGACCATGGGAATCTTTGGGTCTATTTTGGGACCCCATGGATCCACTTGTAAGTGATAATGACACTTTATTTTAATTAAGTTAAAATGAATACAAAAATGACACAAGCATATATCTTTTAAAACAACAATTTTTACATAGGGTTATATATGTTGGATTTTAGATTATAAATATTCATTAGAAAGATAAAAAGATTTCCTACATAATTATATTTTATTTATAATTTTTAGACATTAAATAATTTATTTTATATATGACACAATGATGATGCAGTAATTACTATAATAGTAAAAAATTAAAATAATTGATATTATAAATACCCAAATAAATATAATATGAAACTTTTAATGAATTAAACTAATTTTATAGGATAATATGATATATTAGGATTTATTTAATTGACTTTTTTCGAAGTAATCAATCTGTTATGAGTTTCAAAAAAATCAACTATTGAATAGTTTCAAAATTGACATAAAAGAGTTCTTAAAACAAATATTATATTATTAATTGATATTAAATTCCTAAAAATCTAAGGTTCGGCCAAGAGACTTATATCATGATAGGTTCATCATTAATGTACCACTTGGGGGTCGCTTGGATGTATATAGTAAGTTTATTAAGCATATTATATAAAAATACAAAGAGACATTGTAAAAGTGAAACTAATTAACTTAGAGTTAATACTTAAAGATAAGGTTAATATAAGTACCCAAACCTGTCTAAATTCTATTGGTTGAGTTGTTTTCGACCTATCCCCACCTTAACCTTTGAATAATCAACTTTGGAGCCTTTAGAAACCGAATATGAATTTATTATAAATTAATATTTCTAACATTTCCAAAGGTGCCCCTCACCCCTCTTATAAAAGGGCACTCCTCCTTCTCATTTCTTCACACCTTCAAAGCCTTTTGGTTCGGCAAAACTCTGCCCGAATACTCTCCCAACATCCCTCAATACAACCTAGAGGCCTTAGTTTGATCAGAAAGCCAACCTAAGGAGCCCTTTTGATCAAATCAAAAGGAAGAACCCGAAGAAGAGGTAATGATTTCACCACCCTTTTCTAAGTTCATTTCTTCTTCCACTTCTTCTTCCTTTGTTCTTACCATTCTAAAATAATAACTCCAGTATCTCACATATACTGTGATGTTATTATATGTATGGTACAACCATATTCAGTATTCTATCCACCCTTTGAATAACATGTCACCATACGTGCGTACGTACGGCTTACCGTCTCCACTTCGTGGTGTAATTGTTATTCAATATAATATTATTTGGATGGGTATAATAATGATGTGTAACTCATGTAAATAATAAATATAACATGATAATGATTCTGTATATATGATATACCATTCATTTATATATTATTTTAATATCAAAAGAATGATATTGTCGCTCGTGCGTACGTACGGACTACCGTCTCCACGAACGCGATGAGATTCATTCTCCATCGTAACCATTCAAGTATAATTATCATTTGATGATTTAAAAATGATGTTTAAGGAATAGATATCATTCTGGATATGAATAAGATACAACAACCATGGCTTATGTAACAAAACATATAAATAAAATGAGTAAGTTAACACCCGAAACGACGATAATTCTACGATATTATTAACAAATCAATGTTAAAAGATCATATATGATATCATATTAATATATATGATTCTTGTATAATTTAATAACAATTATTTCACCATTATACAGGAGGTTAACCTACCCCATCCAAGGAAAAGTAGAAGGTAAGGGTTTACTTTACAACCTCTTCATTATCCAAGGTTGTTTATACGTAATAATCTACTGGGATCTCTTTATCATCCACATCCATGTTTGTTAAAAATGCATTTCAAAACATTTTTACTATTTACTAGAATTTGAATTAAAGTCATTTATACCCTTTTTGACTTTTATAAGTGGTTTATAAAGGAATCTTTCGGTCGTTTTCAAAACAAGGTCCTTTTTAACCTTTTCGACAGAATTAAGGTAAGAATGTATTTTTTAACTTATACGGCGGGTGCGGCTATTTTCCGCCGTTATAAAATCTCCAAAGCTTCCCTTACAAGCTTATAAGAATATTTTCAAAGAAAATGTTTTATTTTATATGGATCTTAAATTATTTCAAAATAAAAGGAGATATTTCTTTAAAAAGAATTTTAATTTCATCTATGTCAACATCCTTTGATAGATTTTAAGATTATTTGAAGTTGATTTATTATGATACAAAACTTCTATATTGTATTGAAGGTTTTGTGATATGTTTGACTGTGGATGTTCTATTTTTATACCATTCACTGTTTATGGTGAAAGTATTGACATTTGTTATGCTAGTTTTAATACGAATGTTTATGTTATGTTTAAACCTTTTCATATGGGAATGCATTGGACTTAATATGTGACGGGTGGAGCCCGCTATAGCTCCTCGATGCATCGGTAGGTCTCATGAGACAAACTAGTGTCTTGGCACAAGGCCTTGACAAAATATTATTTGTATTCTTGGGACGAGGCCTTGGCTATGTGGTTATGATAGTCTGGCATTATGCATTCAAACATTATGAAAGTGGTTATTGATTTTTGCATGTGATTATTCGATTAGTAGAATATCCATGTGAATAAGTAAATGGCATTATTTCATTTTATTTATGCCATACCATGTTGAAATTCAAGTTTAAAAGGCTTTTGTTTTAGTTATACATTGCCTTAAATGTTTATTCTTATTTATGAAAGTTTCCGCTATATTGTTATCCTTACTGGGCATTTGAGCTCACCCCTTTTCTATGTTTTATTTTTCCCAGGAAGTGAAGAAGTAAATTATGAATGACCTGCAGGGATATTTTGTGGGGATATGAGTGTGGATTATGGAGACATTATGTTGTTGTAGTAGTTTTTCATTTTATGATGTAATGTAAAACTTATGAATATATCTAGTGTTTCCAAGGCTACTAAACCAATCGGTCTTTCGAGATTTGATCTTTCTTGTGATCATGCCAATGTTATGTAATAATGCACCGACTCTGGGTAGCTGGGGTCGGGGCGTTACAAATTAAAATCCTCATTGAACAACATTACATCTTCTTTGGGTATCCTCCTTAGGTTTTCTGAAAAATTAATATTAGGATGTATTTATGGACATAATAGTGAATATATGATGAGATAATGGATTTTGGTAGGTTATTTAGATATTACATGTTTTAATTAATATTTTGTGAAGGTTTGAATAATAGATGATAATTGGAGGTATATAATATGTGAGGTGAGAGTCATAGTTGTAATTCTTTTTTAAGATTCTATCATTACTACATTTATATCATGTTAAAATACTATAAAATTGTAAAATATCAAACATAATTGTTATAAGGTAATAATATGGTAATAAAATGAGGTTTGAACATGATTATAGTTTATTTATAACAATTTAATATATATTTTAACCCCTAGAAAATCATTTTTCCCAATACACCCGACAATGGATTATTTATTATTTTCAACATTTATTTTGGTCAAAAACTAATTTTACCTTACAAAAACTTATATTTTAGTATGATTAAAAATATTTAATATATTAGTCATATTCAATTCATAGAAGTGTATAATTTTAATTTAACATTAATCCAACATATGTGAGGATAAAGATGGTTTTATAATTTAAAATTATTAAAGGATTACAAAAATATTATATCTAGATTCAATACAAAAATGATTCCCATGTCATAAATGTTATGAATTAACATATAAATGAACTAGTTTTTCTTTAATATCAATTCAAAATTTAATTTATCTTTATAAATATTTTAAATTAAAATGGAACTTTTAAATGAAAATTTTGTATTTTTCACTATTCCCAAAAAAAAGAATTATTTAAAATAATAATAATTAACTCGAATATAATTTTGATATTATTGTTTAAAAATAGAGGCATATTTTTTATGTTATTTTAATAATGTTCAAAAAATTAATTTCATTATATGCAGTAAATACCAATTAAACTATATGGTAGAAAAATAAAGCCTTTTAAAAAACATTTATTTTTTATTTAAATTATTGTTATATTATTCCTAATAAATAAATGATCAAAATACATTGTTTTGGAGGCGTTGTAGTGGTACAAGATCATGTAATATAGAAACGATGTTAGGTGAGGAATGGGGTTCAATTCTTAGGAGCTCGCTATTTGGGTAATTTCTACCTCCAATGCTCTGCTAGCCTTGCGAGGTCCCCTAGTGTATCATCAGGTTAGAGGAAGGGTGCAACACACTTGGATGAATGATTTTTGTGTCGAACCATCATGGATCAGGATATTACCATATAGGACACTATACCATCTCATCTTGTAATAGATATTTCTCGTATGAAGATTCTCTGAAATACCTATTCATTGGGAGTCAATATCTGGATGTGAAGGGTATGGAAAGGTCACTCCCAAAGATTCTTTTTTTAAAGAATAAATGGAAAAAAAATTTATAGGTAAGTTAGTAATATCCATACCCAAAAATTTAATGTCTATGTTAGAATTATTATATTAAATAAATAAATTGTAATAATATTTTACATTTTATTTAAACTCAATGTAATTTTTAATACAATCTATACTCAATGGTTATTGTAACAAATTCTAATCTAAGTGATGTATGTAATTTACTATTTTTAAGATAATGATTTTATTTAAAAATAAAAATATTTTAATGTAATGTGGAGTTATATTTTACTTAAATCTTGTTCATTCATATCATATAAGAAATCAAATGAAAATTTATCAATTTAATATATTTAGGTATTATAATTTCTCTAATATTCATGTTATCACATATCTTATGATAACACATTTGATGAAACATTGATAAGATTTAAACTTATTGAGAATTCAATCTCAACCAATTATTTAATTTCCATCTCCTATATTTTTTTACTAGACTATATTTAGAAGGATGTTTTGTTTAGAGATGTTTTGTGTGGGATGTTAAATATTAATAAAGAAAACATTTTCTTTGTAGAAGAAATATCTTTTTTGGATGACAAATAAGTGGAATAATATATTAAAAGGTGATAAAAAATATATCATAGTGATTTTGTGATACATTGTGAGTTATATTTATCCTCTTATTGTAAATTTATGAAATAATAATATGTTAAAGACTCACTATATCAAATATTGTGCTTAACTAAAACGTTTTATCACTGGGTCTAATAGTGAAAGACTAGGGTTCATTAGTAGGTATGATAGATTATTTTTGAATTTTTTTATAATGATTTTTAAGGATTAGTATTTTTATTTTAGATTAAAAGATACTATAATGTTAGTTAAAGTCATAGGAATAAGTCAAATATATTAGTCTATGTATAGTATAACATCTAGATATTTTGGCAAACTAGATATTATGTGGTTTAATAGAAATTATACCCATGCCTAAATACTAGAATGTGGATTTTTATGTGGTATAGGTTAAAATATGGCTAATCTACCATAACATTATTGTTTAGTATCAACTCAATCATTGCTCGAATACACAATGAGTTGGCCGTATATTGTACACCAGTAAGAGAATCAAAAAATATATACATTTTTTAATAACTATTCCATTAAAAATAAAAATAATAGAGTTAAGTTTATTAGAATTAGATTATGAGTAAGGTTTTTGGAACGAATAATTTTTTTTCCAAAGATAACATTGGATAAATTTAATGAGTTATTAGTTAATGAGATTATATCATAATGGATCTAAAAGTAAAATAAGTTTGAATAAAAGATGAATTAGAAAAAATTTCCAATTATTGAATTTTCATATTTGTATGATCATTTACTCTGATTTGGTTAGAGAATATTATTACATTTTTGGTAGAAGTAATTTTTTATACATAGTAAAATTAATGTGAATCTGTGAAAAGTACGTCTCTAATTACTCTTAAAGAATCATATTAGTGATAAATTGATTCCTAGTCTTTTAATGGACATTATAGTGGATTTCATAGTAGATGATATATCATGAGATTAATATGGATCTATTATATTCATCCTTTATTGAATGATAATTTAAATTATTAATAGATACATTATTTAGGGGAAGAATTTAATGTCCAATGTTTTTGGAATATATAAATATATATATATATATATATATATATCTCAAAATTTATGCTATGTTCGATAACATTCACATCATGAAACACCAAATGGTAAAAATCTATAATATACGACATGAATATTAAAAATACAATTCAATAAAAAATATCCATTATTATTTAAAAATATTTCAACAAATTATAAATGCATATAAAATGTCATTTAGAAAAATTAATATTTGAAAAAGGCATTTTCTATTAAATGTAGTTTGTTCTTGTGTATGGAATTTTCAGTTAAAATATAAATTTATAAATCTTTTGTTTCTTAATAATAAAATAAGAAATTTATCATTTAATTTAAAATATCAAATTTATCCAATAAATAATTTTTGTGATTTTTCTAATATAAGAAATTCTTTTCTGAGTAATAAAAGAATAATAATTCTATTAATATATTACTTTGATGATGTTAACATCACAGAATAATGAGTTAATCCTTTTAGAATATTTTTTATAGAATTATATAACTTTATAAATTAAAATAACTTCAATGTTAAATATTAGGGACTTATGATTAACATTTTGAATGATTTATTTCACTTAAAAAACAATTTGTATTTTATTGTATTTAAAATAAATTTTCATAACATAAACATAATAGATGAAAATAAATGTATTTAATAATTTATTTTAACTTTTACTAGTAGGTTAAAATTCAAATTTCATTTTAGTGATCAAATATTATTACTAGGATTATTGTGAATTTACATTCTAATAATAATGGTGTTATTTAAAACACACGTTTTATAACAAATTTGTATTATTTATCTAAAAAAACAAATTAATATATTATATAAACCGAATCTAATTTTTTTATTAAAATATAAATTAATAAATTAAAACTCATCCTATAATAAATAAATAATAAATAATTTTTGGAACACATAATGTTAAATACAATAATTTTTAACAAAATTGAATTTCTATTCATTAAATGTCTTAATTTCAAAGAGAATTTTCATATTTTAGAAATCTAATTAGACTATAAATAATTATAATATTATTGTATAACATTGAAATTTCTTGATATGTTTTACATTATATTTTTAAATACAATAATTGTGTAAAAACTATTCTCCAAAATAAAAAAATGGTAAAGTATAAAAATATTGTTGAAGAAGATAGGAACCTATTTATAATGTTTTGGAAAATTAGTTTTAAATGACTTATAAAAATAATATCACCCCAAAATGAAATATATTATTATTTTAGAACATTTTGGATTTGAATAATTTCATTATTTTTTAAAATAATAAATTGTATTCATAAAAGTAAATTTTTCTACACTTTTTTAAATGGATCAATTACACTCCATAATGCCATATATAATTCATTAAATATAACCAAGAAACCTATCCATTTGGATTATCCTAAAATTCATTTTCTCATTTATAATTTAAATTTATCGATTTTTATTCTAATCCATTCATTTATAATGAGACATTTAATACAAATTTTATAGTCTAATAGTGACTATTACACAATTTGTATCTTTTCCATAATAAATTTTTTATTTTGAACCAATAATGGGCATATGTGTAAAGTTAAATATATATAGTAATAATTATAATAATTTTGTATTATAAACATTTAATAATTGTTATTTTATTCATTCCCATCCACTTAGAAAATTATAAGAACCTTAATCATGTTTACAACAAACTACTGCAACATTGAAAAAACATATCCATTTTTTATCAAAACCTTTTATAGTTTAAAATACTTTTAGATTTAAGGAATATATATTTTGAATATTTAGAAATTATAATTATAAATTGATAATTTATGATATACCTCAATTCAATCCCAATCATTGATAAATGGAATCCCTAATTCAATGAACAACGAACTACAACCTCTATGAACAATTTTTTTTTTGTAATCACCAAACATCATTAATGGTTATTTGAATAAATTTAATTAATATATATTATATATATGAAATCTATATTCTTCATTGATAATTATATTAACATTATATTAAAACAGATATCTAATATAATGAAAATTATAGAATGTTATCATTATGGATGTTTTTACCAACCACGTGAACAATTTTATAATGATTACATCAATGATGAATAATGAATGTTAAATATGGTTAATATATTTCAACAACAATGTATATAATATTATTTTATCAATCATATTATGGTATTATTGATATATAATATATTTATTAACATAACAACTTTCGATCATTAAATATGTCGACACTAGTTCTTCAAAATCCCAATTTTAATAAACCATACATTCAACATTCAAAAATTAAAAATGGGATGTATTGTAACATTTAAAATACAAAAATATATTATATTTATCAATATTTTTATGATATTTTTAAAAAAAATAATGGAATATTATATTAAAAAATTAGTATGAAATAATCTATTATAGATACTAGTAGTCTATGGTAAAAATAATCTATATAGACAAATATGTTTCTAATAAATTATGTTTAATTATGTGTAAATAGGAACATAGATAAATAAGGTTATATAATAAATTAGTAAATTTGATTTATAAATTATATAGTATTTTAGAGAATGTTTAATTATACAGGAATACATGGTAAGGGATTCATTGTGTAAAATATATCTTCTTGAGACATATTTAGTATTATACACAATGATATCATTTATATGGTGCGATTTCATAATAAATATTTTATACCATATTCATTAATTTCATTATTCTCAATGATCCATATCAATTTCCTTCTTTATGTGGGTTTTAATTCAAGAGATTATAATTTTTAATGACTTTTCGTTAGCTCAACTCCCTTCACCATGTTAGAATGTATCTTCTTCCATGGTTGGTTTATACCAAATTGATATTTTATTTCATGATACATTTTATTTTTCTATCAGATAAATAAAAAATTTTATTTATTTGTTCATTCTCAATTAATATCTTCTACATAAAACAGATATTATTGTTGTGAATAATTACAATATTTTATAAAAAGATACTCCCTTATTTGTACAAATAATTATTTCCATCCAATTATATCATTTAGAATTTGAAACCTAATTTTATGTTATCTTATGTGACCTTAATATTTTAGATTACATATTTTAAAAATGTATGTTTTAAATCATTTTATAATCTAGGTTTTCAACAAAGGTATTTTAATATATTAAAACTATTTTAATCCTTTTAAAATCAATTTTTCTATATTCAACTAAACATTTATTTTATAACCATTATGTTAATTCATTTATATATAGTTGATGTTTATTTTTAAAAATTAATTTTTTTCCATTGCCTTCATACATCATTCTATAAAACATAACCGCTTTTTCGAGTCCCCAATATTGAATTTCCTTTTTAAAATTAAAATATTTTCATGTGTATTTATTTCACCTTGTGGAATCTTTGTTTTATTTTAAAGGCATCATTATAGAGATTTAAATAATAGTACTATTGAGTCTAAAAGATTAATTTATAGCTTTTCAATTCCTTTACCTTTTGGAAATCACAAAAAAAATTTTAAAGGAAAATACTCTTTCTCTAAAAGATATTTTATTAAAGAAAAGTTTCTTTCTCTAAGAATTATTTTTTACTTTACCAATGGCATCCCATGTATTTCCTATTGTTTTTTAACTAATCCAAAACATTTTTTATTAAGTAATAAAATTCGATCCTTATTTGAGTCAGAATCTTACAGTTCTTTAGAATCTGATTTATGTAATACATTAAATCAGATTTCTCTAAATTTGAGAATATGATTTCTCTATAATTAAGAATAAGATTTATTTGAAATTTATAATCTATTTTCATTAGAAATTAGATACCTATTCTCTCAAAAATCTGTCTCTGATGCTCAATGATATTACACTTTTATTATCACAAAAATCATACTATAATTGTCAATATTTTTAGACATTGAATTACTCTATCAAAAGAATAAGATTTAATACTTTTGTTATAGTTATCATATTAAATAAATGTAGAGTTTCACTGTATTGGATACCAATTGTGATAATGATTCGTATGAATTGTAATGTTTATCATAGTTAGTTATATAAAATAATTTCATCCAATCTGTTTTTTAAATAACCATTTCTTGAGTGCTATGTGTATAGTGCCCTCCGAAATTTAAGTAAAAATATAATTGTTCAAAGAGAAATAGACCATTGGTATTTTTCTTATAAATACCCAGCCATTTGAACGCGCTAGTAGTTGTTGAACTCTGGAATGATGTGATACTCTACAAGATTTATTCTCAATCATTCCTTGTGTGAATTCCATGATGAAATTGTTAAAGATGAAAACAAATTTTTCATCCTACCTAGTGAGAAACTGAATTTTTTATATTACCAATTGAGGGCTTCATATGATAGTACTATAGAGTATTCGATTACCGACTTAATCAAGGGCTTTTAGTGATAGCAAGACAAATACATATCTTCGTTTCGAGGTCTAACCCTAGTGATGGTAAGATATACTATCTTGAAAGTATAAATCAAGGGACCTTTATACAAGGTTGTTGGATACCCTTATATTTGGGTTAAAAGAATTTCTTTTTCATTTTGTATTGTTACAAGTTGTATTTCCACATAATTTTGTTAAAATTAGAAATTGTAACATTCTTATATTCTCTTATACTTTTACAAACTCAGATTTATAATCTACATGTTTTAAGATAAAATTGTTCATTAATTAAACTTTTCATATGATTCTTTATCAGATCCATATTATCAAATACAAATAAAGATAGTTTTGTTTTTATGAACTAACGAGAGCTAGTTAATTCATCGTGTTTAACATTGTCAAAAAATTATTTACTTAACGATAAAAATGATGGTTTTAAACCTACGGTTCCCCCCATCCTCTTATAATTGAGAAATATATATATATATATTTCGATCCTATAATTGGTATTAGAGCAGGTATCTAAAATAATTATACCTACATAAAAGTTTTCTTGGTCTTCTTTTATATATTATATTTTATTTTTCATGTTTTTCTTAAAATTTTCTTTATAAAATATTTATTTATAAAATTTTGCTACTAACTGATTTTTTGGAAAAGCTTTTTTTTGAATGATATGAATATATGTTTGATCAATATGGAATATAAATCCTAATTCCCCGCAATTATATATGGATATTAATATTAATACTGGAGTTATTGGATGAATTCTTTTATTAGCAATGCCAATGAGGATAATTTTTTTATGTTAATAGAATATTAAAATATTTCAAATAATAAAATCAAACAATTCACCAATCTCGATAATCAAGCGTATCACTGTAACATTAATGTATACAATAATTTGTTATATTCTATGACCTCGAACATCTATAGCCATATTTCATAATGTGAAGTTGGTAATAGAATCCAGAGTAAATTAGATGTTACACATTTTGGCACATCCACATATATTGAAACAATGATAGAAATTATTAAAGCTGAATACCATTGTTTTATGTTTCCTCATAGAGAACATGTATGAAAACTTCAACAAAGGTTAATGACTATTGTCAAAAGTCTAAATACCTGGTTATTCCATGAATTTTTTTAATTATATAGAATTATTATGAGTCTGTGAAAATTGACGGGGCATGATTCTGAGGCTTGGTGTGCCTGGAATGAAATTCTGAAAGTTTTTTAAGGTGCATTCAGTAAACACACGAGGAGTGTTTTCTAAATTTCGATCTGGTGCTTTGATTAAAAATTCAATAAAATCGTGAAATCAGCAGTGCCGAGATTCACTTAAGGATGGCTTTACTTCGACTGTAGTATGTCAGCGGAAAAATATAGATTTTGGACATTTAAAAGAATAATAAAATAAAAAGTTATATGTTTTTTATTATTATTTTCCTCCAAAGGACAAGAGGTTATATTGGGACCAACGATATGTCAAACCATTAATTGGCATGACTCCTAAATATTTGTAACACGACCTTTGGAATTTGGGAGGTTTATTCCTTAAATGAAACTCGTAAATTCGCAACAGCGTTACTCACCCCCCCTATTTTATTTATATGGGGTTCAGGGAATAGTTTTGGCACAGCTTCACCATGTGACAATGCTCTGGCATTGTACCACGATACCAACCAAATAGAGGATAGAACTGGTTCCAGAATGTGGTAAAGAGCACCACCGAATCATTAACCAACAAACAACGAATCCTCCTCAATCACATACGTTTTTCAAAAAATATTATGGTAGGGTTTATTTATTGTCTAATTTAAAGAGTTGTTTAATAATTATACTAACCTATTGCTATCACGATAATGCAGAGGGCATGGGACACACGAATAGGTCCCATACCCTCTTCCTTTTTTTGAAATTTGTCGTGTTCTTCATGAGAGATTTATTCGGGTTAAACAGAACCCAAAAATGAGGATCAAGTGATGAAAACGTATCCCAGGGGGGGAATTGATACATTGGTATGAAAAACGATGCCACCAAATCTCACTGGGTGACCCTAGGAAGTCTTCCGCTGTGGCACTGGCACAAAAACATTGGTGACCAGTGCGACGGGAGATGAAGGTGGCCGGTAATAGCTAGCCGCAGAAGAGATTATGACGGCCGGCTCTGGCCAACTGTGAAGGAGGTGCTGGGGCACTGTCACACACTGCCGGTGATTAGGGTGGAAGGATATAGCCCCAACGGATAGAAAAATCTATCATCGACCAACCACGGGCGGAGGAGAGTAGTGCATCGTTTCATTCCACTGAAGATGGTCCCAGGTCAGAAGTTGTGGCGAAGGGTGGGGGGACCCTCTCCTTGTGGGTCCTACGGGATACCTGGTGGTTCTACATGGTGCCTTCGCTCCATCATCTGAAGGGGGAGCATCCCCCCTAGTCCCAGCCATGGTGGGCCCCATCCAGCAGGTTGTGCCCCTTTGTGGGATAGTCCAGGTGAACCAAGGGGGTCATGCCCTCCGTGGGTTGAGCCGAGTGAGCTCAGCAGTGCCATGCCCCTCCGCCATTCGGGCTGTGCGAGGCCAGTGCACATCACCCCTCCATGGGCTAGGTTGTTCCAGGCTAGCGAACTAAGCCGCCCAGCCCACCGGGTTATACCAAAACTGAGTCAGGCCCGGTCGGACCGGACTCGGTCCTCACCAAGCCCGGTTTTGCTAAAAGGGACATAACATGTGAACCGAACATCCGTTTGACGAACCATCTGCGACGCTAGAATACTTGGAACAAGATTTTCCTTTTGGTATACTCTACTTTATTTTTGGAAAATATTAGAGTACGAATTGTCTGGATCAACCAGAATCCAACCAGTACCTCAGTAGTAAAACACTTATAAGTCTCAGACTAGGTGTCTGATTGACACGCCGTATGTCACGTTAGAACCCTTACGACATGGCGGTACGTTGGGATACTACTTCATGGAACATTATGGTGGTTGAGGTATGAATAAGGGTGTGAGTATTTGATTCTCCCAGAATCAAGCATTCTTAGTGATAGAATCTAGTGGTTGCCTGTAATGTGAAGAAAGAACATCGATCCTATATGGATCATCATCTATTGATCCTATGTGGGTCAGTTCTTAGACATCCTGTGTGGGTTAGTATCTATCGATATAGTGTGGGTTAGTGCCTAGCGATCTTGTGTGTGTTAGTAGCAAAACCTCTCGATAGAATAATATGATCTAGATTTATGAGAAATCATCTGTACTTTTGTACTTGAGTTATATACATAGTGTGAGATGATTATTTAAGTATGTGGTGCATTTAATTTAACAGTGTTACCTTCATGGTGTTACCATTTTGGTACATTTACGTTCTTGGGTTTTCCATCGTGGTGAATCCTTTGTGGTATTCTTCCCTCGTGGATCAGTTGTGCTAAAGGCTTAAAAGATGGATCCTTATGTTTCCTCATGTATGAGATGAGTATAACTTGATAAATTATGTATATGTATGGGAATATAACTACATATTTTTTATGATATGTTTGTGCTCTCTGTATGAGGTATTTTTTGTGGGTTATCTATTGTTGATCTCTAGGAGACCTTTGGGGGTCCCGACGTCCCTACTGAGTATTGTTATACTTACCCCTTCACAGGATATACTCACATCCTGATGTGTCTTGTGTAGACAACAAACATCGTTCATCGAGGATGAGGGAGCTATAACAAGACGGTGCTCATAGGTGGAATATTTGGTGTGACATGCTATAATGACTATAGATCATGGGATGTACCTACCCTTCTAGTAGGATTATAAGTGGATGATCTAAAGGTTGTTTTCTCTATTTAGTGGTACATATACTACTCCCTTGGGCTTGTATTCTGGCCTCAATAAATTCAATACACTTTTTACTATATCGGTTTACATGATGGTTGCTTCTAGTTGTGTTCTTGTATTTTTTTTGTTTTAACATGTTTAAAGGTAATGCCTTCCCATTATAGGGACACACCTTTTGGTGGTAATCTCCAGCCACTATCATATGGAAGGATTGCTTGTGTAGTAACAACATAGGCCATGTGGGAGGGGTCATGACAAAGTGGTATCAGAGGAGTCATTTATACTGAAGAAATAGGACTCTAATATTCTCAATGTGGATTTAGGGTTAATTGTTATGAGTTTGGTTTTGAGTTTGGGGAATCCTGTTTTGGTGCACCGACCAACCTATCCATACTAAAAAAACGTTGAATTTTTATTTTTGACTCAGTGCACGAAAACACTTATTGCGATTGTTTTGAATTTTTTTTTATGATTTCATTGAGTCATATTACTAGGTATAACACATTGAATGTGGAAAAATTGATTTATTTCAGGATGTTTCCACATAGACAGCCGGCAGAAATTCTCGAGAGAGTACACGATGATGGCCCACCATGCGATGAGGCCTCGGTACATGGACCTTTTATAGTTTTAGCACCTTAGGGCGATGTACCAGCTGTGCCAATAACTACCAAGAAGCCTTTTAAACCAGCCCCACTAACAGATGGTTTACACCGCCTGAGTGCATTTTATGATTTTCTGAGGCAATAATCTCTAAGGATTAAAGGTGAGAATGATCTTCAGGCTGATGAGGACTTGTTGGAGGCTATGGATATTGTTTTTCTCTTAGATGGGACACCAGATGATCTAATGGTGATCCTAGCTGCATGTCTCTTCTAGGGAGCATAGGGGAGATGGTGGAGTCTAACACTACAGTTACATGATGTGGTGACTCTCACCTGGGCGGACTTCGAGGAACTTTTCAGGAAAGATTTCATCCCAATGACCCTATGCCCAGTACGTATATAAGAGATACAACACTTACAGTAGGGCATCATGACTGTTGTCCAGTACTCAGTGTGGTTCACTAATCGTTTCAGCTACTCCACCGACATGGCACACGACCCTTTCTTCATGGCCTAGACCATTGATAAGGGTCTACGATGAGAGATCAAATCATCGATGATATATCTCAGCATTATGACACAGGATGGGGTTCTAGTGTGAGTGCTTTTGGAGGGAAGCTTTCTAGCAATATAGGCAGTGACAGCAAGAGCCACCAGTAGACGTCAAGTTGCATAGTCATCCATAGAAGGTAGTAGATGGATGACGCATGGGTCAAGCAGGCCAGACCATCTATTGTATGACCTTAGGATACAGTTTTGGTGGTTAGGGGATTACTAGATAGAGGAGGATAGATGAGAATCATGTAGTGCTACTTGTGTGACGTGCATGGTAACGAGTCTCATGAGTACCTGACTCGCTGTACAGACGAACATCAGACAATCGTGGGACCGTCGAGGTAGAGGCAGTGGTTTGAGCAAGGAGGTCTGCAAGGAGGCAAACCTGGAAGAAGAGCAGGCCATGAAGTAGTCGATGGGAAGTGATTTGCGGTGCTTCTCCTACTACCTCCTGGTGGTCCACCCTGACTACAGGGTGCAGGGGGACAAGGACGAGTTCAGCTCCAAGAAGCTAAGCCCTAAAACCATGGAACTCCATAGATGATTCGGGGTATGATCTTTGTCTACACCACCTTAGTTGTAGTAATTATAGACATAGATTCCAGTCACTCATTCATTTCCACGACACTTGTTCAGAGCGCGAAAATTCTGATGGAGCAATTGGGTCAATTTTTATCGATAGAGACTATTAAGGGAGGGGATTAGATGATTACAAACTATTTTTTGTAGGGTGATATTACTCTAGGAGGTGAGAGATTTGGCTGGTATTTTGTAGTAGTGGTGTTTAGGGCTTAAGAAATCATCATGGTTATGGATTGGTTATCCATAGTCCATTCTCAAATTGGCTATTTTCGGAGAAAAGATCGGTGTTTCCACGAGGATTGGATCATGTTATTCATTCACTAGTGAGAAGGGAACCATTGCAGGACATGATGGACTTACCTGGAGGAGGTTGTAGTTGATCACACATCAGTTGGCCAGCCATACTCTTGGATCAGTTGATATTGAGAGTTTGAGATATAGTGTAGTGGTGGACCAGTATACAGATGTATTTTCATATAATGTTTAGGGACTAACTCCATGCAGAGAAGAAGACTTTTACATAGACTTATACCCAATGACGACACTAATATATACACCAGTATATCAGATGGCTCTCGCAGAGTTTTTTGAGTTACATGTACATCTGGAGGACTTGAAGAGGATGGGGTTCATAAGGCCCAGTGTTTCTCCATAGGCAGCCCCAATTTTGTTTTCCAAGAAGGAATATGGGAGTTTGAGACTCCGTGTGGACTATCAGCGCCTGAACTAGGTGACCATGAAAAAAACGTATCCACTTCCAAGGATTGATGATGTCTTCGATCATCTGAAGGGATGTCAATGTGATTTAAAGTAGGTATCAGATTAGGATATCATTATCTCCAGTCATGAGATTAGGATTTATAGAAGACAACCTTCAGATGTTGGTATAGACACTATGAGATCATGGTTTTTCCATTATTCATATCCAATTCCCCATCACTATTCATGGGTCTCTTGAACTTTCTCTTTTAACCATACCTCGATCTCTATGTGGTGGTATTAATCGACATCACCTCAATATAGTCGGCTTTAGAGGATGAGAATGATTATAAACTATAGATAGTTCTAGATACACACTGAGGGAACCAACTTTATGGTAATCTCTCCAAGTGTTGGTTCTTGATATGAGTGGTCCAATTTTTCGGACATGTTATCTTGTATGCTGGTTTTGCAGTAGATCCGGTGAAGATAGAGACCATGCTTGATTGAGAGCCACCCAGGAGTGTGACCAAGTTGTTGAGTTTCCTGGGATAGGCTGGGTACTACTGGAGATTCGTACACATATTTTCCATGGTTGTGTCACCCTTATAAACATTGATGAAGATGGGGATACCATTCATATGGGCTGATAGATTCCATCAGAGTTTTTGGGAGTTGAGTTAGAGAATGATGAGTCACCCCATCTTGTGGCTTCATGAAAAGGGTGTTGGGTCATTATTCGACTGCGACGCATAAGAGAACAGACATGGGTGTGTCCTGATGAAGTAGTGAGAAGTGATCAATTATGGTTCACGATAGTCGATATATCATGAGCAGAACTATGCTACCCATGACCTGGAAGAAGTAGTAGTGGTCTTCGCCTTGAATATGTGGTGAAATTACTTGATGGGATAACATTTTATAGTCTACTCTGATCAAAAGTGTCTCAGGTATATTTACTCACAAAAGTACCTGAACCCTATAAAATGACATTGGCATGAGTTCCTCCAAGACTATGATTTTAAGATAGTCTACACTCCAAAAAGGGAAACGTAGTAGCAGACATACTCACCAGGAAGTCTTGTCTACAATTGATGAGTGAGGCGACAAAGAAGCTAGCCCCGTTACAGATATCCTTTGTGGATAGAGTTTAAGCAACTTACCTCTAATCTATGATGGTCACTCCCCCACTTCATCAGAAAGGTCAAGAATCACAACATGGACACATTGAATTTGAGGATAGACGTGCTCAGATATACTTAGGATAATTACCTGATGAATTTTATGAAGGAGGGGAGCACATAATTCCCTTTAATGGAAGCACCATTGTACAAGTAGTGCTATGGTAGGAGGTGTTGAGTAAGTTCTATAAGTCCCCTAGAGTGGTGCATCCTTGCGTGAATAAGATGTGTTGGGACCTCAGGTGTCAGTACTATTGGCAAGAGATAAAGAAATCAGCGGCAGAGTGTGTTTCACGAGGCCTCACTTGTCACCAAGTGACGGTCGAGCATCAGGTTTCAGGGGGCTTAGCGCAACCCCAAGCGGTTATGGAGTGGAATTGGGATGGTATCACCATTGAATTTGTGATAGGGATTCCATGTACATCGAAGATATATGATTTCATCTTGGTGATCGTTGACTGACTCACTATGATGTCACACTTACTACCCATCTGAGAGCATGAACAAATAGATGGCTTAGGATCCCTCTATGTAGATGATATTGTATGACATCATGGGGTTCCATCAACCATCATCTCTGACTGTGACACACTTTTTACATCTTAGTTGTGGAAGGGATTACAAGAGGCATTCGACACATAACAACATTTGAGCACCACATTTCTTTCTTAGACAGATGGTTAGATGAAGTGAACAAGACATGCACTCTAGGACATGCTTCATGCTTGAGTCTATGATTTGGGCTATTTTTGGAAGGCTCACTTTCCCTTAGTGGAGTTTGCGTACAACAATGTCTATCACTCCACCATTGGTATGGAACCATATGAGGCTTTGTATGGTTGACCATGAAGATCAAATCTATGCTAGACAGACCCATGGGATTTAACACTTATGGGTCCAATGTTGGAACGGTCTACCACTGAGATGGTGCTGATCTTCCAAAGTTGGATGAAGACTACACATATCAGACAAAGGACTTATGCTGATAGAATACAGAGACCTTTAGAGTTCGAGGAGGGAGACTGTGTCTTCCAACGGGTCACACCTTTACTAGGTTTTTATTTATTTGGATTGTGTGACATGTAATATTTGAGTTTCATCAGGCAATTTCAGATTTTCAGAATATTTGGAGAGGTGATGTATTGTATGGCTCTTCCCCCACAAATGCACTGGGTTCATGACGTTTTCCATGTGTCACAACTGAGGAGGTACATGAATGATCCATCACACGTCATCGACTGGGGATTGCTGGACATCAATGATGGGGTGACGTTTACGAAGGTTTTAGTTGAAATTAAGCATCGATAGGAGAAGGTCTATAGTGGACCATCGATCCCTCTGGTTCACTATTGTTGGCAGCACATGAACCTCCATGAATGAGCATGGGAGTGGGAGGCTCATATTTGTGCTCAACACTTCCAATTGTGTCCTTAGTCTATGTTGTGGATATCAGAGACGAAAATTCCAATGTTTTAAAGAATGTAAAGACATGGATTTTACAAGTAATTTTTATTATTATATAGAATTATAAAGAGTCTATGAAAATTGATGGTGCGTGATTCAATGTCATGGTTTAACCAGAAAGAATTTGTATCCTTTTGTAGGTACGTTTAGTAAATGCACAAACGATATTTTTTAACTTTCAAACTAGTTCTCAGATTAAATATCTAAGAGCACCATTGATTCCACAGCTCTGGGATTACCTTAAAGATGGTTTCACATCCACTGCATTAGGTGATATGAATATGATATATTTTGGACATTGAAAAACAATAAAATAAAAAATGTTATTTAATAGTTATTTTTCTTTTCTTATAATGGAAAAGCAGTAATGGTGGGACCAATGAAATTTCATGCCATTAGTTGGATTGAATCCTCAATAATTGTAACAACACCTTTGGAATTTGGGAAGTCCCATCATTAAATGAACCTCATAAATTCCCAACAATGTTAGTAACCCTCCCCCTAAAATATTTATATGAAGCTCTAGGAAGTGTTTTGGTGACACTTCACCATGTGACGAAGCTCTAGAAAATTATTGTGATGCCAACCACATGGAGGACGGAACTGATTCCAGCAATCAGTGAAGAGTGCCACCGAATCATGAAACGACGAACACTGATTACTCCTAAAGCGCAGACCATCACCAACCAATATTGAGGTAGGGTTCATTTACTGTCTAATTTGAGGAGTTGTTGAATCATTATACTACCCTCTTCAAGTCATGATAATGCATAGGGAAATTGAAAAACGAACAAGGCCATAACCCTCTGCCTTTTGTTGAAATATGACATGTTCTTCATGAGAAATTTATTCATGTTGAATGAAACCTATAATAGTGGATCAAGTGGAAAATAAAGTGTACCGGGAAGGCTGTTGATACTTTCTGATGAAAAAACAGGCCACAAGAGCTCCCCGAGTCACCCGCTGAAGACCATGGACAAGGAAACAACACAGAAACATGGGCGACTGGCACTAGCGATGGCTAGAAATAGCTGGTTGTAGAAGAGATGGTGGAATTTCTTCATGCACCACTATCAGAGAAGGCAGCGACCATAGCCGTGGTGGGTGAAGGCGGTGGACGACTCAGGACAACCGCGAAGGAGGTGGTAGCATGCCATCGCACGACTTATGTGAAGAGGGTCACAACATATATCCATGGTAGAGAGCGGTAGTGGGCACTGGCCGACCAGAAGGGGAGGCGAGCGGTGCGACAATGTATGACACTAAAGATGGTTGCAGCTCAGAAGCCACGGTGGAAGGGCCGGGACCCATTTCCTTTGGGTTTCAGGTGAGACCCGACGACACTACATGGAAACGCCACTCTATCATCAAAATAAAAAGGGGTCCCCCACCCTAATAGAGCTAATGCGGACCTCAGCCAGTGGGTCGGGATATGTGAGCCATATTGGCTTCACACTATGTGGGTCAGGCCACGTGAGCCCAGCGGACCACACTCCTTTGTGGGGAAGGCCATGCTAGCTCAGTGGGTCGTTCCCCCTGCCCAGCCGGGTCAAACCCATACTGGGTCGGTCCGGACCCAGACCCAAAAAGACCCAATTTCGCTTAAAGGGCCATAATTTGTTAACATGGCATCCTTTTGATGAAACCTCTAAAATTATGTGATTCATATAATGAGAAAGTCCTTTTGGTATAATCGACATGAAGTTTGGAGAAATTTGGAGTACGGTTGGCTTAGATCGAACCTGAATCCAACCGAGCCCTCAGTATTAAAACGCTTATAAATCACCAAACAAGTGTTCGATTGATGTGCCGTCTGTCATGTTGGAACCCTTAATACATTGCAGTTCATTGAGATAATTCTTTGTGGAACATTGTGGTAGTTGAGGTATGACAGATGGAATGAGGTAAAAATTATTCCGGAATCGAGCATGATTAGTGAGATAATCTAGTGGCCGGTTATAATGTGAGGAAAGAACATCGATCCTATGTCGGTCAGCATCTATCAATCCTATGTGGGTCAGCGAGTAGTCATCTTATGTGGTTCCGAATATATCTATCTGGTGTGGGTCATCACGTAACAATTTTGTGTGGGTCATCATCTATCGATCGTATCTGGGTCAACAATAGAGCCTCGTGATAGAAAAAGATGATCTAGATTTACGACTAATCATATATACTTTTATACATGAGTCATATAACATGTAATGACCCAAACATTCTATAATGACAATATTTCATGATATAATTAAATATCTTATTATGGTTATATAAAATGTGATCTTTATTGGTTTTATGTTTCTTTATTTTAGAATACAATTATGAATTCGGACCATTCCTAATATCATCGATGAACATTGATCACATTATTAGTATAAATATAAGACATTTATGAATCCAATTTTCTCAGAAACAGGAAGCAATGGCCTCATCTAGTAGACTTTCCCTATACGAAGCCCATTTTATAGAGCATAAAAAAAGGTGCATTCATTGGGATTCACTCTTGATGAATCCAAATCTGATCTTGAACACATTTATCCGGAGCAGAACAGACTACTAGAGAAGTGGATGTTAATATAGATTACCACCCAAGCGATGTTATCCAAGCCACCCCAAGAGCCTGTCACCATAACACACCTTACACATCGGTCTTATGTGGGTGTTACAAGGGGTTATCTAAAAAAGTCCAAAAACTATGACTATGTACAATATTTTTTGTATTGAAATTTTGCATTCATCTTATTATTGTTACTTTGTAAATTGTTTTTTAAACCAAAAATAGTATTTTTATTTAATATTTATCTAAGAAAATAATTTAGATGAATTAATTTATTATTTAATTAAATATTAATTGAATAAAATATTATTATTATTAAATTAATTTTTATTAAATATAAATTATTGTATAATTTTTGGAATAAAATGGTAATTTTTATTACGTTTTGAAAGCTGTTAATGTCCAAACCCGTGAATTTTCCTGTAGATGTGGGTTTTTATATTAAAAAAAATCACACACACACACACAAATATATATATTTATTTAGATAAAATGAATATTTTATTTTGGAATTAGGATGTAGAAATTATCCAACAGTGAATTTTCATAATTTTCGGAGACAATCGAATTTTAGGTTATAAATTAAATACTTTTTAAATATATAATGTGTTTTCTGACATCATAATGACCCAATACAGTTGTAATAAAACAATATAAACATTATTTTTTTCCAATATATATTTTACCATTAATATAATGTGATTTTGTGTTTGTTTGATTTATTTTACAAAGCTTTAGTGGACTCTTCAAGGTTTATTAAATATTCTGTCTTTTTAAATTATTTTCCATGAGAGTGTGACTCACCTCCACATAAGAAAAACTTTTATTTTAAGATTTAAAGCCATAGGAATTATAAAATATTGTTTCCCACTATCCTTTTACAAAAAAATGTGGAAAAAATGGTATGGTTTGTGGTTTTGATTAGTTAAGTGTGAGGTGACTCAAACCTAAATAATAAATAATTCTCTCTTCTTCCCTATATAATCCCACCCAAGCTCCATCATACACTTCACTAAAAGCCATTATAGTTTGATAAACCCCTGAACTCATCTCTCTAGAATCATTCCATGGTTCCCTAAGCTCCCAAGAAGCCACTCTGAAGCCTCTCCCAAGCCTTTGAGATCACACTTCCAAGGGACTTCTTCTTTCTCATTTTTGTTCAATTTTTTAAATTTGTTATCCCCATTTTTTAATTTAAAAATGTTTGGGTATGATTACAAACCTCTCCCATACTTCACTTTGTATGTTTGGTTGATGGGATACCCATTTATCCTTCATTAATTCCTCCCATGTACACCAGTTCCCATGCCAAAATTCCGTGAGGGGTTTCTCTCTCCACCTTTACATCTATGTAAATATTTCATATTACGCATCTAAATTCAATTAGGGTTGTTGGGGCATGTATCCAAATGACCCCCCATATTTTCCATTTCATGTACATATGAGGAGACACCAATTTCTCTCTCATCAACCATTTTCATGAATCCTTATGTCACGTCATTTTCTGCCAAAATTGCACCACATTTTTCCAAGCCAAGATCATTTTGTAGTTAATACCATACCCATGTCTATATAAATGATATTCACCTTTATACACATATAAATATTTAAATGAGTGTTGAATTATGATAATTCATGTTCAATTAGTTCTTAATCATACTTCATGTGAAATGAGGGCTTACTCATGCTCCACGTGAAATGAGCCCTGGTTGATGTTAAATTCCATGTTAAGTGTTGTTCCCACATTTCCATGTTATGATTATCATGCATTATCACGCATTTATGTTCATGTTTATCTTATTATCTACTGATATAACTATTTTCTAACATGTATTTTATTCCGATTGTTATTCCATGTTTATTCCCTTACTAGGAATTATAGCTCACCCTTTTCTTATGCTTGTCTTTAGTTTATACCATGCAATGCTAAGTACGATAGAATGTAGTGGTCATGTAAATAATTTTTTCAAAAATAGGTTGTATTCCATGTTTTATGTTGTTTTTTAATGATCCTAAGCCCCAAATTCACTATAAATCTTGATATTATTTGTTTTATCAAGTGAATTTTATGTAATAAATCATGTATATGTGTGTAACAAAATAAAGGGTTGTTATAGGAGGTATTAGAGGATAAGTCTAATTATTTTTAAGATTATGATTAAAAATCCATAGTGATGCCTTCGAGACAATACTAATTATAATAAAAACAACCCTAATTTTTTGTGGATATTGAATATGTGTTTTATCTAGCATATACGTACCTGTATGGAAACAATCAGGTAGTGGTGGCTAAGTCACAGAAGAACCTTGGGGTGAAAACCCCCAACAAGGTGTTTCTGGCTTGACTCATGGTATCCTAGAACATAACAACATGCCTTACTGCACTCTTGGTTACGACACTCCCATGGTATATTCATTGGTAAATTATCATGATTATTATAAACCATTATTAAGGGAATTCCCCTAAGAATATATGTAGGAATGTAGATCATGGATAAGATATATTGAGGCCTATAGATTGATAAGTTAAGGAAATAAAAGTTATTTATAAGTCATCAGTTTTGTCCTTGGATTACCCTTAATGTGTTACCATTAACTCTCCATTCATTCCAGCCGATTGTCGGTAATAGGAGGACTCATGATAACAACCGATATGGAGATCAATGTGATGACCATGCTAATAAGATTCTCAATCTGATGGGAGCGAGAATCACAAACATTGTTACCCATATCTGTTTGTTAAGTCAATATTTTAATAGAAACATAGTCAAGAAGAACGTTATGCACACCCTAAGATAGAACAAGTTTCTATCGAGAGCTTCATGAGACAAATGCCTCTTAATTTTAATGGATCATATGATCCCTCGATCGCCGAAAAATAGATCAAAGACATTGAAATGATCTTCCCCATCCTTCATTGTTCTAAATAAAAGAAGGTTCTCATGGCTAATTCTCATATGGAGGGTGAAGTTGATCAATGGTGAACATTGATAAAAAATATGAATCCTGAGGAGGAGATGGAGGTTTTAAAATGGAAGTATTTCAATAAGAATTATTTGTTTAATATTTCATGCACACCCTCCGGATTAATATCGAAAGGGAATTCCATGATCTCAAAAAAAAGATGACAACTTTTTCAGAGCGTACGAGGCAAACATCACAAGGATTGCATGATAAGCCTCGATCTTTGTCGTTACCCCCAAGTGTGTGGTCGACCGCTTCATTAGTGGGTTGAAACCTATAATCCAGAGAGCACTGGATATCTGTGACATTGAAAACTATGAAAGAAATTTCTGATATGCCCTCAAGGTCGAAATGGTGATCATAGAATCCCAGGGGTTTCATGGGGATAAAAATAATATGGTGGATTTCAATTATTTTGGTCTGATTGATAAATCCAATGTTTTTATGAAAATTCAGTACACCACATGCCAATGGTGTGGAAAAAAGAACCCCAAAAATTTATTGAATGGGGGGAGGAAATTATTTACATGTGGAAAAGAAGAGAACATGACTATTGACTTTTGGAAAGAAAAACATGTGACTGTGATATATGAGAGGAATTCTATCATTATCCCCCAAGCCATTATTCATTTATTCAACTGCAAATAACTGGGGCACTTTTCAAACTATTTCACTAGAAGAGGGTTTTTAGAGGCAACCATTAACCTCCAATGTAGCAAGGGTGAGCTTTTTCCATCCCTACAACTGATGTGTACCCCAGAAATGAATTGGTGACATGTATGCTAGTTATTCATTCATGAAGAGATAACATACTTTTTGAATCATGTTCTACAAATTTTTTTATATCCTAAAAGATTAGTATAACAATCCCAACATCACCACAATTTTTGAATGTAAAGATGTTGGTGAGTATGAAAAATGGGGAAATCATTGCATACCATGAATATAACACCTACCCTTTCATAATCGGTGGATTGAACATCTCGGTGAACATCATCCAACTACCTAGGGTGGAATTTGATGCAATTATTGTCTTTTATTGGATTTCCTTATATATAGCCAACATAAATTGTCAAAGGAGGGAAATCACTCTCCATGTGGAGAATCGACCTCCGATTCTGTACAAGTGAAAGGGGGAAGATGAATCTTATTTAGCTCCATAATCTCAAGAATGGATATTACTACCCTATGAGAAGGTGTATCTAGCTCATATGATTGTGTGTAAGGAGGAAACTATACTTGAAGACATGCCTATTGTGAGGGAATTATCTAAAGTGTTTCCCAAGAAATTTCCTAGTCATCCTCCTAGAGAAATGTTGAATTATCAATTGGTCTTATACCCGGGGAATCGATAATATCCAAAACAAAATATATAATAAATATTGTGGATAATGAGAAGCTGAAGAAACAACTATAGGTGAATCTAGATAATGGGTTTATACGCCCAAGTGCTTCACCTTGGGGTGCACCAGTCCTCTTCGTCAAGAAGAAGGATGTGTCAATTCTCATTTTCATAGATTATCGTGAGCATAACAAAATCCTGATAAAGAACAAGTATTCTCTCCCACAAATTGATTAATTTTTCGATCAGCTATGTGGAGCACAATACTTCTACAAGGTGGATTTGCAGTCGATAAATTATCAAATAAGGGTGAAAAAAGAAGATATCCCCAACACTTCATTTCGTACAAGATACTAGAACTATGAATTCATAGTATTGCCTTTCAGACTCACTAATGCTCTAGCAGTCATCATAGAATTGATCAATAAAGTATTTAGAGATTATCTTGACAAATTTAGTATTTATAGATTATAATCTAATATACTCCAAAACAAAGGAGGATCCTGAGGAGCATCTAAGAACTATACTTGACACCTTGAAGAAGGAGAATCTCTATGCAAAGTACAACAACTGTGATTTATGGTTGAAAGAGGTCACATTATTAGGCCATATCATCACAAGAAATGGGGTATCTGTGGATCCCTCCAAGACAGCTGCAATTGAGGGATGGTTGATTCCAAAATTGGTATAGAATATACGTATATTCTAGGGGTTAGCTAGAAATTATCGAGGGTTTGGGAGAAATTTCCCATGATTTTCCAACCCCCTTATGAAGGTAACTCCGAAGGGTGTAATGTTTGTATGGAGTGATGAATGCAAAAAATGATTCATGGATTGAAAAATAGGCTTATCACTGTGCTTGTTCTCACTTTACCCACAAGTGGTGAACTTTTTGTGCTATTCATTAATGATTCGAAGAAGGTCCTGGTATTTGTGTTGATGCATAATGAAAAAGTCGTTGCCTATGCTTCAAGGAAATAGAATGATCCAGAAAAGAATTGTCTAACAAATGATCTGGAGTTGGCTGCAATGATATTCAATTTAAATATTTTGTGTCATTAACTCTTTGGGGAGAAGTGTGAAATATATAATGACCAAAAAATCATCAAGTATATATTTACACAGAAAGAGTTGAACATTCTCCAACGAAGATGGTTAGATCTGAACAAAGAATATGACTGCTCAATCCATTACCAACCTAGGAAGAAGAACACAGTTGATGATGATCTATATAGAAAGGACCCATAGATTCTATCATTGATGAGAATTAAGAAAGATTCAATCTTCATAGAATAGATAATGTTGGACATGGGAATCATAAATAAGGGAACATCACCAATCGTTTCAGAAATTATTGCTGAACCATCTCTTTTTATATGGTTAAAGGATACTCAAAAGGATGATGTTCGAATTCTGAATAATGTGGAAGCTATCATAAAAGGTAAATCCTCGGAGTTCTGTGTTAATGAGGAAGAAATTGTGAGATTTGGGAAAAGACTATGTGATTCGTCATGTCCATTGCTGAAGAAATAACTTTTGGATGATCCAGATAGTTCAAATTTAACTATCCACCCAGGAAACACAAATATGTATCATGATATGTGAGAGAATTATATGTGGGATAATATTAAGAAGGAGATCTATGAGTATACATCAAAGTTCCATGTGTGTCATCAAGTGAAGGAATAGAGGATGAAGTTTAAGGGGTTGATGCAACTATTTCCAATAACAGCATGGAAATGGGAGAACATCAGCATGGAAATTGTCACCGGGCTTCTGAAGACATCCCAAGGAAAGAATGAAATCTAGGTTGTTTTGGATCATCTTATAAAGTCATCACATTTCATTGAAATTCGGGAGGATTTCTCATTGGAACAACTACACTGATATATATTAGGGAAGTGGTAAGGCTGCATGTAGTACCACTATATATTTTACCCGATCGAGATCCAAGATTCACATCTATATTTTGGAATAGTCTTCAACATGATCTTGATACTGAACTGAACAATATTATGGAATATCATCAAAAAACTGATGGAATATATGAGAAAACTATTCAAACATTGGAATATATGTTAAGATCATATTCAATGTATGTTAAAATAGGATGTTATCAACATCTTCCTCTGGTTGAATTCTCCTATAATAATAGTTTCCACTCGAACATACGAATGAAACCATATGAATATCTGTATGGGAAGACGTGCAGAACACCAGCATGTTGTGATGAAGTCGATGTGTAAAAGCTGCTAGGACTAGAAATGGTCGATGAAATGGTTGAGTAGGTGAAAACTATTCAGCAACATATCAAGGCTGTACTGAGTTGGAAGAAGCGTTTTGAAGATAATCATCGATGAGAATATGGGTTTAAAGAATGATACATGGTATTTTTATTCATATATCCATGGAAGAAGTTCATGAGGTTTGGAATGAAAGGTGTGTTCTTTCCTAGGTACATTGTCCCCTTTGATATTTTTGATCGTGTCAGGGTAGTGGCCTATCAACTAGAACTCCCACCTACCATAGTCAATGTACATGATGCCTTTCATGTATCTCTCTTATAGAAGTACATACCAGACCATTTAACAAGTACTCTCTTCAGATGTAGTACAATTAGAGGTTGACCTTTCTTTCAAGGAGCAACCATTGAAGATCTTAGAACGTAGAGAAAATGTCCTACAAAATGAGACAATGCCCCTCGTGAAGGTGTTTTGGTGAAACCAGAAGTTTGAAAAAGAGACGTGCGAATCAAAGTAAGTGATGACACAAAGTTACCCCCATCTTCCTTAGTGAGGAAAAATGAAATTTCGAGGGAGAAATTTCTTAAGGGGGAAATATTGTAATGACCCAAACAAAAAATAATGAAAATTTCTCTAGATATAATTAAATGTATTATTATGGTTATATAAAATGTGATATTTATTGGTTTTATGTTTCTGGATTATAAAATACTATTAAAAATTGTGACCTTTTCTAATATAGTCATTGAAAAGTGATCATATTATTAGTATAAATATAGAGATTTAATAAATCCACTTTACTCAGACAAAGGATGTGATGGCCTCATTTAGTAGACTTTCCCCATATGAAGCCCAATTTTCATAGCTCGGAAAGGAGGTGGCATCATTGGGCTTCTCTCTTGGCCAAGCCCCTCCATAATGTGAAGACATTAAGCTTGAGGAAAACTTACTACGGGAGAAGTGGATGTTAATAGATATTTCCACCCATGCGATGTTATCTTAGCCACCCCAAGAGTCTATCACCATCAGATACATTACCCTTCAGTCTTATGCGGGTGTTATAAGGGGTTATGTAATAATACCCAACCACTATGACTATGTACATAATTTTTGTATAAATAATGTTCAATCATTTTATTGTTTTTACTTTATAAATATTTTTTTAAACACAAATAGTAATTTTCGTTAATATTCAAATATGAAATCTATATTGATGAATAAATGGATTTTTGAATTAGATAATATTTTAATAATTTATAATAATTAATATTAAATTACTTTTTATAAAATATAAATTAGCTTATAATTTTATGAATGAAAATGTAATTTTTATTAAGGTTTGGAAGATTATTTTGTCAATACCCATAAATTTTCGGTTAATGTCATATTTTATTTTAAAATTAAATATTTACATAAATATTTAATTATATAGATAAAATAAATATTAATTTTTGAATCAGGAAGACAAAATGATCCAATGGTGAATTTTTCATAATTTTCTGATACACTCAAATTTTTTAGGTACAATATAAATACCGTTTAAATATATAATGTATTTTATGACATCATAATGACTCAAGAGTGATGTAATAAAATATTATAAACAATATTTTCGTCCAATATATGTTTTACCATTAATATAATGTGATTTTTTATGTTTTGGATTTATTTTACAAAGCTTTAGTGGACCCTTCAATGCTTATAAAACATGTTGTGTATTTTAATTGTCTTCCATGAGAGTGTGACTCGCCTCCACATAAACAACCCTATTATTTTAATATGTTAGGATATCATCCTTATAAAATATTTTCTTTCCATTCCCCTTGGAAAAAAACATGGTCAAAAACCATGTGCGGGTTTTTGGTCTTGATTAGTTTAATGTGAGGTGTCCGAAACCTAAATAATAATGAATTTCCTATCCTTTCTTATACAAATCCATCCAAGATACCATTTAATCTTCATTAAAAGCCTTTTGAGTTCGACCAAACACTTACATCCCCTATCTATAATTCTCCCAAGGTTCCTAGATCTCCCAAGAATCCTCTCTCAAGACTCTCTCAAGACATTGGGATCACACTTCAATGTAAGCGATTTCTTCCTTTCTAATTTTTTTCCAATTTTCTTAAAGATTTTATGTCATTTTTTCATTTAAGAATGTTGGGGTATCATTTTTCACAACCCCCATACTTCCGTATTAATTTTTGGATTATGGGAGCCCCCTTTATATTTCATTAATGCCTCCCATATACACCTGTTACCATGTCGAAATTCCGTTATTGATTTCTCTCTTTTCTTATACATCCATGTAATTATTTTGATTATGCATCTAAGTTACATTAAGTTTGTTGGGAAATGAATCTATATAACCCCCCGTACTGTCCATTTCACGTACATTTTATGAGGCACCCATTTCTCTCTCATTAACCATTTTCATGAATCTTTATGTCATGTTGTTATACTGCTGAAATTGAACAGTGTTTTTCCAAGCCAAGATAATTGTATAGTCAATACCATACCCATTCCTCTATCAAGGGTATTCACCTTTATGAGAATATACATATTAAATGGTAAATTCATTTACTTATTCCATATTACTTAATCAGTGAATAAATTATGATGTCAATTGATTCCATGTTATATGATCCATGTGGCATTCTTATGCATGAAATGTTAATTTTAAGAAGTGAGCGCCCTGATAGCACTCCAATGCATTGGGTAAAGTATTGTGTCATGATACATCATGTGCAATGAGTTTTTACTCAGGATAATTCAAGTTAAATGAGGTTTTACTAATTCTTCATGTGAAATTAGGGTTTACTCAGGCTCCATGTGCAATGAGCCTTGGCTCATTCAAAATTCCAGGTTATGTTTTTTTGCCTCATTTCACTTTTATGATTATCATGATTTGTCATGCCTTTATGTTCATTTTTATATTATTCTCCATAAATATGCCTATTTTCTAACATGTATTTTAATCCTCATTTTATTCAATTTATTTACCTTACTGGGATTCATGACTCACACTTTCCTTATTCTTTTCCTTAGGTTATCCCATGCAATATTGTGTATGACAGAATATAGTGATCATGTAAATGATGTTTTCAATAAAGATATTTTATTTCATGTTTTAATTTGTTAAATAATGATATAAATCCATAAAGACACTAGACCTCATGATATTCTATGTTGTATCAATTTATTTTTATGTAAAAATCATGTCAATGTGGGTATCAAAATGAAGGGATGTTATATACCTCAGGTGAGCTGAGTCATTACCTATGTAATACTTCTACATTGATGTGGTTACTGTTAGGGTGTTACCTCTGTGGAATTATTCTCTTGTGGATCAATTCTGCTAATGGATTAAATGTTGGAGCTTTATGTTTCATCATAAATGAGACGAGTATATCTTGATAATGTAGGTATATGTATGGGAAATATCTATTTAGAGTTGATGACTACTTCATGCTTTGTTTTTGAGGTATTGCATTGAGGTTTATTATTTGTGGAACTCTTGGAGATTGTTGAGGGTCTCGAGGTCCCTACTGAGTACTGTTATACTCACCCCTGCACGGGTTATGCATGCACCTAGCTATGTATTATGAAGATGACAGACAACGTTGATCGAGGTAGAGGGATCCAGGAGTGGACAGTGCTCAGAGGTGGACCATTTGACGTGACATGCTGAAGTGACTACTGATCATGAGTTTTACCTACCATTCAGGTGTGATCCTCAGTGGATGATCTAGGGGCAGTTTTTTCGTTGAGGTTGTACTTGTACTTTTTAGTTGGGTTTTTATTCTGGCGCCTTTACCATCAGTATAAATTTTACTACAGTAGATTACATTGTCGTTGCTTCTTGGTGTGTTAATTTATTGTGTTTTTTGATAGTTTTAAAGGCAATGTGTCCCCATTATAGGGATTCACCTTTTTGGTGTGAGTCGCTAGCCCCCCGCCTATGGAAGGAGGGCTTGGGGTAATCACGACATATGCCTTGAGTAATGGGCCATGACAAATAATCTTCAATCTATGAGAGAGAAATAACATGATTATTATATTCTTGTGGATAAAATAATAAATTTTATGGCCAATGAGTGGGAATCCAAAAGAACAATGATTTATGATAATAGGATTGTTTCAAACATTAATATTGAGGAGTTATTTGATAATTTTCCACAACATGAATCTAGAATAAAGATAGATGTAGAAATCCATAAGAAGAAGAATGGTAATGGAATAGTTTCATTCAATACTACATCAAATCATATGAAAATCCAATAATCGAGAAAGAGTTAATAGAAAAAAAAAACCCAAGAAAGATACTATTATATCTGAATCAAGTGATGGAGATCATTCTGAGAATGAACATGATTGTGGGAAAGAAATATAAAAAAACATATACAAGAAGAATGATTTAAAGGATAATAATGATTTAGAAGTTACTTGTTATGAATTAAAGATGGAAGGTCATATCAAACCAGACTATCCTATGCTCAAATGTAAAGAAAGAGAGGAAAAGAATTTAGAATGAAACACGAATAAGTTATACATGTATATGTATAAGAAATTACTAACAGATACTAAACCTCAACTTCCAGTGGTGGTGACTCTTCTAATGAATCATTATATATTGATTCTTATGGATAGAAGAAAATTTGTCTTATAGCCAAAATTTCTAACAAAAATCATTGTATCATGGCTAAGCAAACATTGCTAAATCTTCAATCATCATTTCCTTAAGTGATATGTATCCTAATGTAGAATTTTATGAATCTTAAATTGAATAATCTTCGTCATCAAAAGATAATATATTAACTTCTTTTGAATAAGTATCTAGGTTTTCTATGTTACTTGGGAATGGACTTAGAAATATAAATAAGTGACATGGAAAGGAAAATTCTAGAATATCTATTTTTAAAAATAAAGTATCATATATTTCAAAAGATATTAATCTGAAAACACTTTATTTTGAATGTTTTCCCAATAATCATAAGGAAGTATATTTTGAAAAGGAAAAATTTTTAAGGATCCTGAAAAATTAATTTCTAGGAAATTTTTTTAGAGAAAAACTCAAATTATAAGACTAATGACTAAGACAATAAATATTTAGTCAATAGATTAAAATTAGAAATATTTTTCTTAATGAAAATTTTGTTAAACTATTCCCATGGAAAGGAAGGTTTTGATAATATGTATTCATAACTTCATCCTCTAAATAATAGTTTTGGATTTGGTTATTCTCTTAATAAACCATTTTATATTCAAAACTATTTTGTACCCAAAAGAGATTCTTTTTGCACAAATTTTTAGTGTGCTGGACATTGGGAGAAATTTTTTTCTTAGAATAAATCACAATCTTTATGTTTTCATGAAGCCCGTTTTTCTATGAAAATATATATACCTAATATTTTATATTAAAAAATTTCCGAATCCAAGAATGTTTGGATTTCAAAAGATTAACTGTTTTTAGGAAAAAAGAACATGCCAACAACAATAAATGGTACATGGATAGTGAATGTTCTAGGCACATGACTAGTAAAAAAATTATTTGAAAATATTATTAATATGAAATATGGAAAAGCAACATTCATAGATAATACTCAATGTGAAATTGTTGGTATATGTAATATTATTCTTCTTGGAAATGATTTAATTTCAAATATTTTATTTTTTAAAGGCCTTACGAACAACCTTATTAGTATAACACAATTACGTTATGAAGATTACATTTTGAATCATATGAATGATAAATTCCTAGAAGACAATTATAAGAAAGAGTTTATTAATTTTTCCCATTAGCATGATAATTTTTATAAACATAACATATAAGAGCATAAGAGACAATACTTACCTTTCCTTAGTGAAATAGAAGTTCAATCTTTATTATGGTATAGAATAATAAGACACTATAGTTATAGAATCCTTTGAAAAATGTAAAAGAAAATACATGTTATGGATATACCAGATATTATATTTTACTCTTAAAAAGTTGGTGATAATTGTGGATATGGTAACAAACATATGTAAAACATGAAATTAATTAGTTATGTCTCAGATTCTGATGCATTACAACTAGTTCATATTTATCTTTTTGGTCCAATAAAATCTAGAAGTATTAGAGGCAACTTATATGTATTTCTTTTAATTAATGATTACACCATATTTACATTGGTATATATTCTAGAAAAGATATAAATGAGAAAATAAATCCATTGAAAACTATTCATAGTGATCATGGAGGAGAATTTGAAAATTTAGATTTTAAAAGCGTTTGTAGTAAGAAATGTAGTACTCATAACTTCTCAGATACAAGAATTCCACTAAAAATGGTGTTATTTAAAGAATAAATTGTATTATTAATGATATAAAAATAGAAATGTTGAGTGAATATAAAATTTCTAAAACCATTGTGGTTGAAGCTATTAGTATTGTTTCCTATTCTACAAATTGAGTTTTAATCAGACATTTTCTTAATAAAACACCTTATGAGTTATGGACTGGTTGAATAAAAAAATTTGATATATAAATGTATTTTGGAAGGAATGTATTTATCCTGAATACTAATGATAACTTCCATAAATTTCCACCCAAATCAGATGAAGGAATTTATTTTGGCTATTTCACTACTTCTAAGGATTATAGAGATTTTAACAAAAATTCTATTACTGTTTAAGAAACAATACATCTTATATTTGATGAGACTAGTCCTTTTGTTTATAAAAAACCCCAACCCACTTTTTTCATGGTACATCAAATACTCTTGATCATGATAAAGCCGAAAAAATTGTAGAACAAACATATTTTAAAGGAATGATATGATGTATTTTATAAATAATAGTTAGTTGTCTAGAATTAATTTTTTCAGTTTTCTTAGGTTAAAGATATTCGTCTAATCTAAAATAATCCCATATAAAATTAGTGAAAATAGATTTTCATTATTTAAAGTAAACCATGAATTTTGGACTTTTCGATTCATCAAGAAATGATTTTGATTTAAAAAGACTTTCGGGTGAAAATTTTGATTGAAGTAGTATAGATGGAATAATTAAAAACAAAACTAATTATTTATTATGAGATTAATTTGTATCTTGGTCATGCAATAAACAGCACATAGTACCAGTTTCCACTACTGAAGTAGAAAATATAATATCTGGGAGTTGTTGTGCTCATGTGTTTTATATGAAACACACACTCACAGACTATGGCATGTGTTTTACTAGAATAGATATAATGTGTGATAATACTAGTGTCATTGACCTATGAAAAAACCATGAAAATCACTCTTGTGAAAATCACATAGACATAAGGCATCACTTTTTTAAGGATCACACATAAAAGAGATATCATACTTCAATTTATTGAAACACTTGGTTATCTTCCAGACATATTTACTAAAACATTAATCTCTGATTGATTTGAATAAATTAAAAAAATGATTGGAATGATAACCATTAGGTAATAATACATATTAAAATTTTGTTTCATCATATATACTAATACTATGATAATCTTTTTTATATGAGGAGTACATATGTTTATTCTTTTATAATACCTTTTATTGTTTTCTTAGAACCTAATTTTGTTTGTAATCTGAATATTTTTTCCTAAGCATAAATAGTTTTCCTTCTAAAAAAATTATAAGGAATTTTTTCAATACTAAATATTCTTTCTGAGAAATCCGTAAGCTATATTTCATTACTTATATCATCATAATCAAATTTTTGTTTGTCGGTATTTCAACCATGTTTTAAGAATACTTTATTGGATTATCATTCATTAAATTTGATTTTTATCCTTAAAATATCTAAAGATCAGAACCTATAAATCCTTCTCCCACATTGATATAAACTATAAGACCAGATCAAGTAAAGATCAACCATTTTATTGAACCCGGAATTTGAACTGTTACCATGATGTATCTATAAATGGACCCCCCCTCTTCATGTCCCGCATCAGTTTTCTCATAGTCTTTTCACTGGTGTTTGTTTCTATTCAATTGTGTCATTTTATTTTACCCATTTCCTTAAAATCAGAATGTCAAACGAGATCTCCTCACAAACTCTGATGGCATCCAACAAGGAACTCAATGATTTGAAATTCATCATAAAAGGGTAAGTGTAACCAAAATTCATCCCCAAATATAATTCCAAGATTTTAAATATTTAAAGATAAATGGATGGGAATGTCACTCTATTGAAAAGGAAAAAAATCAGGAAATAGTGTATGCTAATTTAGTTATAGAGTTTTATGATACCATTCATTTTATTGAACATGGAGGGAAAAATGAATCTCTTTAAGAGTTATATAAAAACATAATATCTATCTTTCAAGAAGGATATAATTATTTTGGATATACCCTGCGAAAAAGAAGGAATATTTTTCTCGCACAAGTTTCTTAATGAAGAACGTTATTTTAACAAAATTAAGGCAATTGAGTGCCTTGTCTTAAGGGAGTGAAGACACCCAATATAACACATCTTTCAATAAAACACATACTAGTAGCCTTTTGGATAACAGAATTTTTTATTCTGAGGTTGGAAGATAAGTACTCTCTAAAGATATGCGATATCATTATGACAGACTTCTATGTGAATGAATGAATGATAAACCTCTTTAAGTACATTTTATTATCCATTGAAATCATTAAAAATGGCACCATTTAATCTCTAATCATGATTTATGCTGAAATAATGTCTAAGATCATTGTCTTGTGATTAGACTCCACCAAAATCCTATAAAAGTAAAATGATAAAACATTCAAGATAATGTTGTTAAGTGATGATACCTTGATAAGGATGAAGATTGGATTTAGTGACAAGTTTGTATATTTTATGATCTTCCCGATAAAGATGACCATGTTGTTTTAATAAAGGAGAAGTTACAGAAAGATCCAATCCAACTTCTAAGAAATGAAAAGTCAACGAGCTGGACCAATGGGAAAAAGAAATAGTTGCTGAACCAGCATCTACTCCACCTAATCGCAAGAATCAAAAAACCTTGTCTAATGTAGTTTTATCCAAATGTAGGGAGATAAAAAAGAATAATAAGGAAGGTGATTCATTTTTCAGGATATATCTTACCAAGCCTAAAGCCATAAAAATCCATGAAGCTAAAGACCTTGAGAAAAAATCTACATAAAAGATGTTTAAGAATAAAATTTTAGAAGGAGTGATTATCCAAAGCTTACTAAGAGACACCAAGAAGGTCTCTGAAAAAGTACATATACTAGAATCCTCCTTAAAAGAACTACAATTCCTCTAGCACCAGTGGAAACTGAGACTTTGGTACCAACTAAGAGAAATAATATTTTTTCAGTTCCAAAACCAATATTTGTGGAAGAATAAATGTATAAAGAATAATAAGATGAAGAGGAAGAGGAAAGTAAACATGAAATAAAAATTATAGAATAAAAGGAAGAGAAGGAGACCCCTTCTGACAAGTAGTCAATAATAAAGTCCCAATTTTCATTAACATGTATTATTTTAGAAGGAAAATATATTCTTAAAGACGATGTTGTAGAGGTTGAGGACAATAAGGTTCCTTAGATTGATCAGTTTATTAATGATAATATTGTTGAATAGGTTGATAAAATATCTTATAAAGGTGTTGATAATGAATTTGATGACGATGATGATAGAATAATCCACGTTTATGATGAAGATAATTATACTATGAATATTGAGAAGAAAAACTTTAAAAAAGAGAATGTAAAGGAAGTTGTTATTCATATTCATTATAATGTTTTTGTTGAAAAATAAATGAAGTATGTTGTTTGAACATCTAAGAAGAAAAAAGATCATAAAAATGACGTTTCCTCACCAATAAAATAATCTATTTCAGTATCTTCTTTTTCAATAGGATATGATTCTATTGTCTAGTCAATAAATATACTTGTAACATAAATTCCAATATTTCAATGTATATAATCAATATCTCAACTGATTCCTGAAATAGTTAATCAAATGATAGAATGTAAAAATATTTTTATGAAAAAACACATCAATATCGAAGCCATTTTCACGACATTTCCGATCAGTTATGATTCTAATATAAGCACATAAAATGAAAAAAGATAATTAAAATTTAGTCATATATTATCATAAAATTATTGATGATTTCACTTACACAATAAAGGATGCTTTTGATAAATCTAATGACAATATTAAGAACATCTCAATAGTTTTTTCAGATAAATTGAAAGTAGATCATGATAGCCACCAACAAGAAGACAAGGATCTGAATGGGAAACTGAACTCTCTTTATATTAATATAAAAATTGGGGGGGGGAATCAGGGAATAAATTGATGAAAAAATCAATCACTATGATGAATTGATCAAGTCTCAAGGAGAAATAGTTATGTATAAAGATAGGATAATCAAATATCTTGAAATGAAAAAATCAGGATCAGAAAGAGTTTCCTAATAATATTTAAGATGATCACAAAGAATTGATGAAGCTGAAGGCCACATTGAAAAATTTGAATCTGAAGTAGAAAAGGAAGGATGAATACATTTCCTTTCAAATATAATATATTTATGTAATGAAATTTCATTTCATTTTTTATTTTAATATAAATGTTGATTTTCATTGTTTTGTTATTTACAATTCCTAACCATTCAAGTAGAATCACATTCCACCCATTACTTTTCAAAAATTAATAAGGGCGACAATAGAATGTCGAAAAAGAATATTATGTTAATGGAAGAAAAACCCTCTGTAAGGGGGGAATTAATGAAAGAATATATTCATATGAAATGGGAAGTTATTTCTCTATTAAAGGAAAGAATATAATCATTGGGGATTTAAAAATTTAAGGGGAACATTGTTTTATTCATCATAATCCATAAAAAAGGGAGATAAGTATTTCATTAAAGCTCATAAATGAAAATTTCAGATCCTTATATTATTTTATGAAAATTTCACTTTGATTTTTAAAAAGAGGGATATTGTTGAGTCAATAATCTTCCTTATGAATATTCAATTCCATTATGTTTTGGAAATCCCAAACACATTTGCTTAAGGAAAATTATCTTTCTCTAAATTTTTTTTAAGGATAAATTTCTTTCTCTAACAATGGTTTTAAATTTTCATATGGTTTCTAATGCCTTTCTTAATGTTTTACTAACTAATCCTAACCGTATTTTATTAATGTCAAAAAATCTGATCCTTATCTAACATTGAACCACACGATTCCTTATAATTTGATTTCTTTAAAACATTGAATCTGATATCTCTAAAATTTTGATTATAATTTCTCTATAATTCATAATTTGATTTCTCTAGAATTGACAATCTAATTTCGTAAGAAATAAAAATATGATCCTCCTAGAAATTAGACTATAATTGTTAATATTTTTAAACTCCTAATTACACTATCTTAAGAATATGATTTAATGATTTTGTAACAGTTATCATATTTCATTAATGTTGAGTTTAATTTTTTTAAATCCTAAATTTTATAATGTTTCATAAGCATAATAATTTTTCTCATAGAATGTTTTATAAAATGTTGTTATTCGATCTGGTTTACATAATCGTTTCTTGATTTTCATGTCTACATGTCCCTCTAAATTTTAATGAAAAATACGACTTTCGGAGAAGAAGTTGACCATTAAATATTTTTCATATAAATACCCATCTATTTCTATGTGTTAGTATATGTTGAACTTTGGAATGATGTGATACTCTACGAGTGATCTTTTCAAACTTGCCTTGTGCGAAGGCTGTGAACAAATTGCTCAGGATGAGAACAACATGTTCAACCGGCCAAATAAAAATCATATTACTGTTGTTATCAATCGAGGGAAATCAAGAAATAGATGACTGAGGTGTCGATTACTTACTTAATTATGCACTTGGAGGGATAACAAGACAGATACCGATATTCACATCGAGGGCCTACCCTGATGTTGGTATGACATGCTTTCTTGAATGTATAAATCAAAGGACCTTTATCCAAGGTTGTCAAATACCATTATCCTTTGGTTAAAACAATTTCATTGTTACTTATTGTTGTTACATGTATTATTTATGTTGTATTTTATTAATGCTAGAAATCCTAACTTTCGTACAGTTTCTTATACTTGTACAAACTCTAATTTAGATTTTATACCCTTTAATTTAGAATCATTCATTTAGTAAACATATATTATGTTTTAACATCAGGACCATATTACTTGATCCTAAACACATTATTTTCTTTATTAACAACTATGAGTGCATGTGAATTCATCTTATTTATCTTTTTTAAACATTTATTATATTATGGATAAAAACAAATGTTTTGAAGCCTATAATCCCACCTCATATAATTCATCAATACAAATATATATTTACATCTTAAAAATGGTATCATAATAGGTATTTACGATACTTATCATTACAGAAATGTTTTCATGATCATCTTTTATGGTTTAACATTACATTTTCATGTTTTTCTATGAATTTTCTTTATATACATTTTTTACTAACCCATTTTGGGGAAAATAATTTTTTAGGAATTACAGGAATGAACAATGGATCAATGGACAAATTTAATCCTAAAAGACACCCAATTTTTTATGGAAATGACTATGAATACTAGATAGATATGATGAAAAATTTTATTATCAATACTCGTGTGGATAATTTTGTTTTGTTAACTTGAGATTACAAGATTATAAATAAGAAAATCAGACAATTCAATAATCAATAAAAGGAAGATTTTCATCTTAACATTAAGGTACACAATACATTGATATGTTATAGGACTAGGAACATATATATCCAAATTTTATCATATGAAACTGCTAATATCATCAAATTTTGTTAAGATACACATTTTGGAACATCCAAGGTTATTGAAATAATGAGAGTTATGATTAAACCTGAATACCATGGATTTATTTTTCTTTATAGAGAACCTATATGTAAATTTCAACAATTTTGTGTGAATATTGTCAACTGTCTTCGGTATATGGGTGAGAATTGAATTGATGATGATATTCTTATAGATAAGATACTTGATATAATTTCCAATGAGTGGGAATCCAAAAGAATAGCAGTTGATGAGAATATTAATGTTTCAACCATAACTCTTGATAAGTTATTCATGAATCTTCTACAACATGAAAATATAATAAAGAGATATGTAGAGATAAATAATTAAAATAATTGTAATGATATTGTTTTTTTCACTACAAAATCAAATCATATGAAAGACAATACTCTTTAATGAGTTACTATATCAAAATACAATAAAGATGTTGTAATATCTAAATCAAGTGATAGTGAACATTCTGAGAATGAATGATCCAATTTTTCTAAATAAATGTAACTGATTATGGGAAATAAATAATTATAATACAGATTCAGGAAGAAATATAGAAAGGATATAAATAATTCAGAAGTGAATTGTTATGAATTTAAGGGGGTAGGTCATATCAGACCAGACTATCTTTTTTTTAAATGGAAAGACATAAAGGATATGAATTCCGAAAGAAAAACAGTAAGTACTACAAATATTTGTATAAAAAAGTAATTAAATCTATAAAAAATAGGGTTCCGGTGGTGGTGACTCTTCTGATGAATCACCATATATTGAATCTTATGAACAGGATAATATTGGTCAAATATCCATAAATCCTATAGAAAATCAATGTCTCATGGCTAAGGTAAAGAATGATGAATCTTTAACCAAAATTTCTTTAAGTTATAATTATCATAATGATGAAAATTAATAATCATCAGATGAAGAATCTTCATCATCAAAAGATCATATTTTACATTTTACTGAATTAGTTTCTAGGTTTTCCATGTTACTTGGGAATGAAAATAATAAGATCAATTTGGAACTTGATAAATCAAATTCTAGAGTCTCTATTTTAAAAAAAGAAGTATCAGATCATTCTATTGATCTTTATTATAAAACATTTGATTTTAATATTGATTCCAAAAACTTTAAGAATGTGAATTTTAAAAAGGATAAACATTCTAAGGATATTGAAAAATAAATTTCCAAGAATAATGTTTTAGAGATAAACTCATATTATAAGTCTAATGACTATAAGGATACAAATTTACTCATCTAAATAAAATATGAAATATTTGTATAAAATAATATTTTGTCAAACTTTACTCATGTAAAAGATTATTTTGATAAAATGTATTCACAACATCTTCCTCTAATGGATTTCTTTGGATTTGGTTATTCACCTACTAAATCAATTTTTTGTCACAATAATTTTGAACCCCAATGTACTTCTTTTTTCACTATGTTTCAATGTGATGTACATTGGGAGAAAAGTTTTTCTTTGAATAATACCCAATCCTTAGTTTTCATAAAGCCCATTTTTCTAAGAAAATATGTATACATGTGACTTTATTTTCCAACATTTTTGGATCCAGGAATGTTTGGATTCTAAATGTTTAAGTGTTTTATTTTATAGAAAACACAGAAATTCGCAACAATAATACTTGGTACATGGATATTGCACGTTCCTGACACATGACTGGTGAAAATAACTTCATTTAAAATATTATTAAAAAGAAAGGTGGAAAAGTATCTATTAGAGATAATTCCCATGGAGAAATTGTTGATGTAGTTAATATTGTTTTTCTTGTAAAAGATTTAATTTCAAAGGTTTTATTTAAAAATTGCCTTAATAACATCCTTATATGTATATGTCAATTTTGTGATAATGATTTCCATGCAAATTTTAAGTATGATAATTTTCTAGTACATAATTACAAGGATGATTTTGTTTTCTCTATCCCTAGGAATGAGAATGTTTATAAACATAACATAAAAGACATTAGGATCTAAGACATACCATGCCTTAGTGAAACAGAAGATTAATCTTGGTTATAGAATAGAAGACTTGGACACTATAATCATGGAAACCATAGAAAAATCTCAAAGAAAAGACTTGTTAATGATCTACCAGATAATAGATTTGATTCCTCAAACATCTGTGATTCTTTTCAATATCGAAAGAAACATAAGTAAATCTATTATTCAATTAGAGATGTTTCAAATTATGGTGCATTATTGCAAGTGAATATGTATCTTTTTAGTCTAACAATAAATGAAATTATTAGAGACAAATACAATGTATTTGTTTTAGTGGATAATTACATCAGATCTACATGGGTCTATTTTCTAACTAAGTTAAAAATCATTAAAACCTTACATTAAAGAACATTCTTTGTGATAATTGGGAATAATATGAAAATTCATATTTTGAAACCTTTTTTAGTGAGAAATTAATTCTTTATAACTTCTCAAATCCATGAAATCCACAAAAAATGGTGTTTTTGAAAGAAGAAACTTTATTCTTCAGAAGATAAGAAAAACCAGGTTGAGTGAATAATGTATTACTATACACCTTTGAGATGAAGCCATTAGTACTAATTTCTATACAATAAATTGACTTTTAATTATACAGTTTCCTAATTGAATACTTTATGAGTTATATACAGGTTGAAAACGTAATGTTTCATACTTTATAATATTTGGATTTTAATTGTTGATCTTTAATACTAATGATATGTTACATAAAGTTTCACCCAAATCTAATTAAATAATTTTATTAGGTTATTCCCCTATTTCTATGTATTATAGTGTTTTAAAAAAATACTTGTATTGTTGATGAAATAGAACATATTATATGTGATGAAACTTATCCATTTGTTTTTAAACAACCCCTACCTATATCTACAGATATGTCTTAAAATGTATTATCAATATTTGATGGAATATTATTCTAATCAAGAAAATACTCATGAAAAGTTTCCCGAATTATTTACCCTAAAAAACATTTTTTTGATGTACATTTTTTACAAAACTAAAATTAGTTGTTTCTTAACAATCATCCTACTGATAGTATCATTGGTGATGAAAATCAACCTGTAAGAACTAGATTCTCTATAAGGAATGAGGTAGAGAATATAGAATTTTATTCCCAACTAGAACTTATATATAAAAATGAAGCCTTAGGTGATGATGATTGGATTAAATCTATGCAAGATGAAATAAATAAATTCAAAAGGAACAAAGTCCATACCTTGGTTTAATGACCGAAAAAACATATATAATTGGAGAAAAGTGGGTCTTGAGAAATAAATTTGATGAAAATAGAATCAATGAATAAAATAAAGAAGGATTATTTTCTAATGTCTATAATCAAAAAGAATAAATAAACTATGAATAAATATATAAACTAATAGCTATATAAAAATCTATTCGTATTCTACTAGATGTGGTAGTATTTTTTAATTTCAAAATTTTTCAAATGGACATGAATTGTGATTTACTTAATAGATATGTTCAAGAGGATGTTTATGTTGAAAGGCCTCCTTGTTTTAGAAGCAAAAAACATTATTAACATGTTTACAAACATTCCAATGATTTATATGGATTTAAAAAATTCCCTAGAGCCTGTTATGACAGACATACATGCTTTTTGTTACAAAAAATTTATGTTTAGGGAACTGCAGATCCAACTATTTTTCTAACGAAAAATAAGATTTTTTTAATTCTTCATATTTTAATTGATGAAATTATATTCACATCAACTCACTAATCCTTAACTGGTTCACTTTCAAATCTTATGAAATCTGAGTTTTAAATGGGTATGATGGGTGAGTTATCAATTTTTTTACTTTTCAAATTTCTCTAAAACTAGAAAGAAAATTTATACCTCAACATAAGTATATTAAATATATCCTTATGAAGTATTGATATGACAAAACTAAATGTATATGTACTCCAATTGTTACATTAAACACTCTTGACCGTGATGAATCTAGAGAACCAGTAGATCAAACATCTATTATAGGTATGATATGAAGACTATCATTCATTACATCTAGTCATCTAGACATTATATTTTCAGTATTCTTATGTCCAAGAAATAAATCTAATAAAAAAATATCCCATTTAAAATAAGTAAAAATGTTTTTTCACTATTTTGAGGGAAACATGGATTTTGGACTTTTATATTCTTTGGGAAATGATTTTGTTTTAAAAAGATTGTCAGATTATGACTTTGGGGGATATAAAATTGAAAGAAAAATTATAGTTGAAACATGACATTTTTTTAGAGATTCATTAGTTTCTTTTAATTGTACGAAAAAACACTTACTAGTATATTCCACTTCTATAGCTGAATATATAGAAGTTGGAAGTTGTTGGGCTCAAGTGTTGTGGATGAAACACACATACAGACTATGGCATGAGTTTTACCAAAACAGAGATAATGTGTGATAATACTAGTTTCATTTCCCTAAGAAAAAAATATTCACATAACTCTCATGAAAATCAGATATATATATGTAAGGCATCACTTTCATAGGGATCTCAAACATAAAAGAGAAATCATAATTCATAATATTAGTATGCAAAATGAACTTTCTAACATATTTACAAAGAATTTACCCACTGATAGATTTGAATATATTAAAAAAGGAACGAATGATAACTATAAGGTAATCAGGTATATTAAAATTTTGTTTAAACCTATCTACTAAAATCTAAAACTCTTTTTCTCTAGAGAGAGTATATATGTTTATTTTTTTATATTTCCGTTCATAAATTTATTTTGGAACCTAATATTTTTTATTAATTTAATTTTTTTTGGAACCTATCATGTATTCATTATGTAAGAAATTTAGAAAAAACTTATCAGTATGAAGAATTATTTTTGAGTAATTTTAATGGTATGTTTCCTTACTTATATCATCATAATTAAATTTCTGTTTGTTGGTATTTCAACATGATTTTAAGTAAACCTGATCGGGTCACATTCCTAAAATATTCTTTTTTAATTAAAACATCAAAATATTAGAACCTGTAAATCCTTCTCTAGTATTAATATCAACCATTATATTATATAAATTTAATCTCATCTATTGTATTGACCCAAGAAGATGAATTGTCATGGCGATGTCTATAAAAAGGGACTCCTTCTCTTCGTGTCCCACATCAATTTTCTCAGTGTTTTTGCATCAAAGAACTTCCACTCTTCAAGTGTGATGTTATATTTTCCCCTTTATTTTAACTCCAAATGTAGCTTGATATCATTATGTAGACTCTGATTGAATCCAACAAATAAATAAAAGATTTGGTAATCTTTAGATAAATTTTATAGGACCCGAAATTTGTTTCCATGAACAATTTCATGATTTCAATAGTTATAAAGATGAATAATTGAGAAAGTCTCAGTGTAGAAATTGAAAATAATCAATATCTGATGAATGTTGATTTAGGTATATATTTTTATGATACCCTTCATTTTTATGAACAAGGAGGAAAATAAATGTTTTCGTTTAAGAGTTATTGAAAAAAATACTCTCTATCTTACAAAAAGGAAACTAGTATTTTATATAAAGACTACAAGGGAGAGGAAATATTTTTCTCACACAACATGCCAGATAAAGATGTTCATTTTAAAAAAAATTATGGCTATTGAGTGCCTTGGGCTTAATAGAGTGAACACACGCAAGATATCACATATTTAAAAAAAATACTGACTATTATCTATTGATCATGTTTATTCAACAATACTCTACATTTTTTTGATGATTTTGATGCTCACAAAATCCATTATTTGTTATTCTAATTATTTTTCATTATTTATATGTTAGGAAATTAATATTATTTATATTCCCAATTTTGGAATAATATTAAAGCATATAATTCACATGAAATATTTTACAAAGTGTTTAGAAATCTATTTAGTGTGCTCTAAAAACACTTTTAATAGAATACATTAGAGAGTTTAGCGTAAGGATTATATCTTACATTTATTTTACAGTAGTTATGAAAAGTATGGTTAATTAACCACACATTATAATTAACATTACATTTGTTATCTGAGAAAGTATGGATGAATAACCTTACGTAATTGTGGAAAATTATTTTTTCTTCACAAAATTATGGATCATCAAAAATTCTTTTATAATGAACCTTATGTTTATAATCATCCTTACATTTGGAAAAATGTGTTTGACTTCTTCAAACATTAGAGATTTGAATTTGTGACTCTATAATACAGTGATCTTTTACGGAATATAATGCATGTAACACCCGAGACTCTTATGAGAAATATTTTGTTTTTATGTTATAGAAATCATCAAAGTAATCTTTCACTACACAAAACTAGCTTGACTTGATTTAAACGCAACCGCAGCCTTCCTCAATAGCTTGCATCCTACGCAATATCGAGTTTCACTAAACAACGATATGCTATTAAAATATTATTAAAACTAGCCGTTATGAATAGTGATAACCAGTTTTTGAAATTTTGTAAATTTTATTTTTCAAAATGGACTTCATTTTTGGATTCTGAATATCGAAATTAGCTTAGGGTGAAATTTTGGTACTTTTCGGATAACTTTCATTTTCTGATTAATAGTGAAAATTACTAACTTTTAATTAAAAACAACCTTTTTAATCAAAATAATTAATAGTGATAAATTATTTATTTGATTGGTTTTAGAATATATTTAGAATATATTTTTACAATTTAATAAAATGTTGGTCATTGGATGTAATTTCACATTTAAACCAGACATAAACAGGTGTCAATCTTTTGATAGATATTATCTCTTAAAAATACGCTATTTGTTTTGACGACAGGAATTAAATTTTAAATTAGTTAATATAACTCATATGTTTTGAATTTGATAAAATATAGATCATTTTTGAATTTATAATATCAAATATATCTTAGGTCTAATTTTTGGTATTTTTCTGGAAACTTTCATTTTTTGATGAATAGTTAAACCACTAAGTGGTAGTTAAAAAAAAAATTCATAAAACACAATTTTACCACATCTGTAAGTGGAATTTTGAAAATCCGAGAGACACGGTTAATATCAAGGACTAAAATGATGTTCAATTAGATGAAAATAATTTTTGGTGAATAGTAACTTTTTACTTTTTTTACCACGGTTAAAAGTAAATAGTGTAGTTAAGGGTAAAATGATATTATTATTACCCTAAAACATGTCCTAATTCTATTGGATAAATTTAATTCGACCAGAAATAACCTTGGGAATAAAATATTACCATTTAGGCCCACTAGGATTAGATTAGGACATTTATTATCAATTTATATAAAGAAGGGTTATAATAGTTAAAATCAATGTTTAATAACTATAGAATTTTTTATATAGGATTATACATAAGATAAATTCGACCATAAATATTAATGAGAAAGATAATACTATTTCATACATAATGATATTTTATTTGTAATTTTTATACTTTATATAAGGTAATTTATTTATGACACAAATATGATGCAGTAATTATCCTATTAATGAAATATTGACATAAGTGATGTTATAAATACCCAAATAAATGTAATTTGAGACTTTTTATGAATTACACTAATTTTATAGGTTAATATGGCATGTTAGTATTGATTTAATTAACTTTCTTCGAATTAATCATTCTGTTATTATTTTCACAAAAATCAATTACAAAATAGTGGTAAAATTGACATAAAATAGTTTTCAAAACAAATATGATATTATTAATTTTTATATTATTCTTAAAAATATAAGGTTCGGCCAAATGACATATATAAGGTTATATATATTAATAATAAACAACTTGGGGTTCTTTTGGCTTGTTATAGTATGATTATTAACCTTATAGTGTAAGAACACAAAAAGACATGGTAAAAGTAAAATTATCTAACTTAATGTTAAATCTAAATGATAAGGTTAAAATAGGAACCTAAACGTGTCTAAATTCTATTGTATTAGATTTTGTCGACCCATCCCCACCTTATCTTCGAAATAAAACAATTTGGATCTATTTAAAACCGAATTTGGCTTTATAATATAATAATATTTTTAGTTTTTCCAAAGGAGCCCCTCTCCTCCCTTATAAAAGGGCACCTCCTCCCCCTCTTCCTCACACCACTTTGAGCATTCAATCTCAGCATAACCCTACCAATATCTTATATCCACTTCCTTAGAGACATTATAGAAGTCCTGGTCTTCTTCAAAGACCAATTTTAGTGTCCTAAAAGGAGGTCTCAAAGAAGCGCTTCAAAGAAGAGGTAATGTCTGTTACCGATTATTTCATCTTTATTTCTTCTTCAACTTCTTCTTCATTAGTTGTTTCATTATTAAGTAATAACATCATTATCACTCATATACTGATATGTTATTATAAGTATGAAACAACCCTATTTCACCATCTATCCATCCTACGGAAAATGAAATCACCACGCGTGCGTACGTACGGAATACTGTCTCCACGCCGTGGTGTAATCTCTTTTACACCACCACCTTACATGGATTGTTATAATGGTGTAAATAATAACTATATATGATTATTGTAACGTTATTTTGATTCTGAAATTGTATATATACAATCCATTAAAATTTCACGATCATGGGAACGATATCATCGCTCGTGTGTACGTACGGAATACCGTCTCCACGATGTGATGTGACTCATTCTACATGATCTTCATTGCATAATGATTATATAAATTAAGTTAATGAATGAATATATTACACTAATACAAATCTATATATGAGGTATATATAACCTAAAAAGAAGAAGAATAATTTATTCGACAAAACATGCATAAGAACAAAAAGTAATAAACACCCGTATAACATGTAGTAATTAAATATTACTAATAAGAAGCTAAGAATATGACCACATATGATATCATAAAAATAAGTATTATTCTGGAATATTAAAATAACATTATTTTCATTATACAGAAGGTTCGGACACTTACGAAGTAAATCAGACCTAAGGTAAGGGAAATATCACAATCTCATTTTTATCCGAGATTGTTTATACTTTGGTATTTACTAGGGTGTATTTTATCATCCAAATCCATGTTTCCTCAATAGTTAATATTATTTCCGTCCACCTACAATTGTTTAAATCCATTTTTACCCTTTGGTGTGTTTATAGTAAACTATATGAAAGGAATCTTTTGTCGTTTTTTGTACGATGTACTTTTTTGAATTTTTCGAAAAAAGTACAAGAAGAATGTTTTTTTAACTTATACGGCATGAATGGATTTTTAAAACATTATTTCCAAGAAGCATCCTTTACAAGTATTCAATATTATTTTTAATCAACATATTTTACTTTAAAATTGTATGACATGTTAAGAAAGGAAAATGTTTTTGAATTAGAAAGGATATTTTCCTCAAGAATGGAGTTCAAGTGTTTTATCAAAATTATTTTCCATCTAAGATAATATATGGTTCTGTTTCTATCCCTATTATTACATTGATTTGATTATGTTGTGATGGAATTATTTTTTTAAATTCCTTTATCTTATATGAATTGTTTTATGATGTAATGTTGTTTAAGAATCCCATTTTTATTACATGGGTTATGCAATGCTGTATGATTTATGAGTTTGTGGCACAAATATGAATGGTTTCATTATGAGATGTGTGGGACCCATATCTCCCTCCAATGCATTGGGTAAAGATTTTATATATCATGAGATAGACATTGCTGGAATGGTTGGTTAATTCGGTTCAGTGAAACATGACTGAAAGGACCCATACTTTACATACATTATTATTACTTCAGAATTGAATCATACTTATTACAACATATAACAAAACCATGAAAGGACCGTATAGGCATAATGTCTTTAGAAACTGGGAAACATAAACAACTGGTTCATAAAGCGTCTACACTATCTACCATTTATTTCATCATATCTATAGTCCCTTTTGGCATATCTTACATAATAACCTTCTTCCTGGCCTGGGGAAAATAACATACAAAAGGGTGAGCACAAATTCTCAGTAAGGGTAAACAAAAGAAATATCAATCACATCATATTCATAAGAACATATCTTTTGGAAATCTTAACCTGAAAAGAGATCATAATTTCATAACATGGGATAAATCATAGTAGTGAAATGTAATCCCAATAATCATAACATAAAACATGAAACATTGTGGCATACACACATAATCATAGAGAATCATTTCTTATTAGTCAAGACTCATTGTCAAGACTATATTATTGGACAAAGTCCATTTCTGAACCGAGTTCATTCCTCGTTTCAGTCCTGTTTCACTGAATCGGTTTAACCTGCCGTTCCAGCCATATCTATCTCATGAGATATAAAATATTTACCCAATGCATTAGAGGGAGATATAGGTTCCACCCATCTCATAATGTTACCATTCTTTCGTGTGCCACAAAATCATAAACTATACATCATAGTATAACCCATGTAATAAAAATGGAAATCTTAAACATCATGACATCATAAAACAATTCATATAATATAAAAATATTTCCATCACAACATAATCATATCAATGTTATAATAGGGATATAAATAAAACCCTATATTATCTTATATGGAAAATAATTTTTATAAAAACATGAACTCCATTCTTGAGGAAAATATCCTTTCTACTTCAAAAACACTTTTCCTTTCTTACCATGCCATACAATTTTAAACTAAAAGAAGTTGATTAAAAATAAACATGAAAACTTATAAAGTAAGCTTCTTGGAAATAATTTTTTAAAAATCCATTCATTCCGTATAAGTTAAAAAAACATTTTCTCGTACTTTTGTCAGAAAAGTTAAAAAGTACCTCGTATGAAAAACGACAAAAGATTCATTTCATATCTTTTACTATAAACTCACCAATGGGTAAAAATGGATTTAAAAAATTGTATGTGGATGAAAATAATATTAAATATTGAGGAAACATGGATTTGGATGATAAAATACACCCCATTAAATACCAAAGTATAAACAATCTCGGATAAAAATGAGATTGTGATATTTCCCTTACCTTAGGTCCGATTTGCATCGTAAGTGTCCGAACCACCTATATAATGATTTAAATAATGTCATTGACTTATTCCAGAATCATACTCATTGTTATGATATCATATATGGTTCACATATGACTTTATATTACCCGTTATTTGTAAATTCCATGTTAAAGAGCGTTTAAGGTAAAATCGTTTTATTTGTCGTCCGTGTTTTGACTTGTAATTATTCATATGATTACTTAGATCATGATTACTTAATTCCAGAATATAAAACATGATTTATATATAAGATATATTCAGAATATAAATATATATAATAGATCAGTAAATGGAAAGAAATAAACCGTTCATGGAGATGGTAGGCCGTACGTACGCATGAACGCTGTTTTCGTTTCCTTATTTTGTTGAATGGAATTAAGTAGATGACATAAATATATATACACATAAATCCAGTATCACTATTATTTCATATATTTCATGATTATATATTATATATACTTTATAATCATTCATTAATGTTTAACATGGATAATTAATCTCATCTGGTCGTGGAGATGGTAGTCTGTACATATGCACGAGCGATGATATCGTTCCTATGATCGTGGAATTGTATTGTAGTGTATGTATACTATTTCAGAATCAATATCACTTTTCAATAATCATATATAGTTATTATGCACACCATTATACCCATTCAAGTAAGGTGGGGATGGGTCAAAATCCACTCATCCAAAATAATTTGTACAAGTTTAGTTTACTATTTTAACCTTATCATTTAGTTTTAAGTTTAAGTAAGATAATTTTACTTTTACCATGTCTTTTTGTGTTCTTACAATATAAGGTTAATAAACTTACTATAACAAGCCAAAAGAACCCCATGGTGTTTATTATTAATATATATAACCTTATCTATGTCATTTGGCAGAACCTCGGATTTTTAGGAATAAAATAACAATTAATAATATAATATTTGTTTTAAAAACTATTTTATGTCAATTTTGACACTATTTAGTAATTGATTTTTGTGAAAATTATAACAGAATGATTAGTTCGAAAAAAGTTACTTAAAATAATTCTAACTTTCTATATTAACCTATAAAATTTGTGTATTTCATAAAAAGTCTCAAATTACATTTATTTGGGTATTTATAACATCAATTATGTCAATATTTCATTAATAAGATAATTATTGCATCATCGTTGTGTTATAAATAAATTAAATTATTTAATGTCTAAAAATTACAAATAAAATACCATTATGTAGGAAATATTTTTATATTTATAATTAATATTTATAGTCGAATTACCTTATGTATAACCCTATATTAAAAATTATCTACTTATTAATCTTTGATTTTAACAATTTTAACCCTTCTTTAAATAAATTAATAATAAATGTCCTAATCTAATACAAGTGGGCCTAAATGGTCATATTGTATCCTAAGGTTGTTTTTGGTCGAATTACACTTATCCAATAGAATTAGGACATTTGTTAGGATAATAATAATATCATTTTCACCCTTAACTACCCTATTTACTTTTAACCGTGGTAAAAAAAAGTAAAAAGTTTCTATTCACCAAAAATTATATTCATCTCATTTAACCACTTTTTCATCCTTGATATTAACCATGTCTCTCGGATTTTCGAAATTCTACTCAAAGAAGCGGTAAAATTAGGTTTTATGAAAAATTCAGTTTTTTTAACTACCACTTAGTGGTTTCACTATTCATTAAAAAAATGAAAGTTTCCAGAAAAATACTGAAAATTAGGCCTAAGCTATATTAGATATTATTAATTGAAAAATTATCTTTATTTTTCCAAATTCAAAACATATCAGTTACATTAACTAATTTAAAAATGAATTTCCGTCGCCAAAAAAAATAGCATGTTTTTAAAAGATAATAACTATCAAAATATTGACATTTTTTTATGTCTGGTTTAAATGTGAAATTACATCCAATAAAAAACATTGTATTAAATTGTATAAGTATATTCTAAATATAATTTAAAACCACTCAAATTAATAATTTATAAATATTAATTATTTCTATTCAAAAGTTGTTTTTAATTAAAATTTAGTAATTTTCACTATTCGTTAGAATATGAAAGTTATCCGAAAATTACCAAATTCCACCCTAAGCTAATTTCGATATTCCGAATCAAAAAATGAAGTTCATTTTGAAAAATAAAATTTACAAATTTTTAAAAAGTGGTTATCAATATTCATAATGGCTAGTTTTAATAATATTTTAATAGCATATCGTTGTTTAGTGAAACTCGGTATTGCATACGACGCAAGTATTGAGGAAGGCCTTAGTTGTGTGTAAAGTAATCCAAGCTTGTGTTGTGTGTAGTGAATGATTCTTTTGATGATTTATATAACATAAAAACAAAATATTTCTCATAAAAGTCTCGGGTGTTACATTCTACCCCCCTTAAAATGAATTTCGCCCTCAAAATTCGTCAAATTGTAACAAAAAGATGAGGATACCTCTCCCTCATCATATCCTCAAGATCCCATGTAGCTTCTTTTAATTGGTGGTTCCTCCATAAAACTTTCACCAATCCAGTGGTCTTGTTTCGTAGGACTTTTTCGCTACGATCCAGAATCTCTAGCGGCTGTTCTTCATAAGAAAGATCTTGATCCAGCGGTACAACTTCTGAGATGAGTACATGTGAAGGATCAGTTATGTACATTCTCAGGAGAGATACATGGAACACATCGTGAACTTGATAGAGATTCGGTGGAAGTGCCAATTGGTAAGCTACGTTTCCAACACAATCCAGTATTTCGAAATAACTGATATATCTAGGGCTCAACTTCCTCTTCTTTCCAAATCTCATGACCCTCTTCCAGGGAGATATTCATAAGAACACTTTATCACCCACTTCAAACTCTAGGTCTTTTCTTCGGTTGTTAGCATAACTTTTCTATCGACTATGAGCTGCTCTTATGTGTTGTTGAATATATCGGACCTTTTCTACCATCTCATCAACAATATCAGGTCCTAATAGCTTTCTTTCCCCAACATCATCCCAACAAGTTGGAGTCCTACATTTCTTTCCATAGAGATCTTCATAATGAGCCATCTGAATACTGGAGTGAAAGCTATTATTATAAGAAAATTACTCCAAAGGTACGTGTTGATCCCAACCACTATTGAAATCCATAGAGCAAGCTGTCAACATATCTTCTAGAATTGAATTGTTCTCTCAAACTGACCGTCTGTTTGAGGATGATAAGCAGTGCTGAAACTCAACTCAGTATCCAGAGTATGCTAAAGACTTCGCCAGAACATCGAGGTAAATTTAGGATCCCGATCAGATATAATATAAAGTGGTACTCCATGAGATCTTACCACTTCCTTTACATATATCCTGACAATCTGATCTAGGGAGAAATCCTCTCTAATAGCAATGAAGTGTGCAGACTTTGTAAGATGATCAACTATGACCCAGATAGCATTATTGCCTTTGGATTTTTTAGGAAGTCCAGTGACAAAGCCCATAATGATGTTTTCTAATTTCCATTCGAGTATGGGTAATGGTTGTAAAGTCCCCTTAGGCTTCTGTCTCTCAGCTTTAACTTGCGGACAAACCAAGCAATGTGAGACATATTCAGCAACATCTCTTTTCATGCCATCCCTCCAGAAGAAATCTTTCAGGTCCCTATACATCTTCGTGCTTCTAGGATGAATAGATACCCGAATCTTGACGTACATGGACATTACATTACTTTTGCAGAATTCTTAGTACATAACAAAAACAGACACACAAGGACCGTAATAGTTTAGTGTCTTTGGAAACATGGAACGTAATATTCTAATCATGGTGAAAGATCTTCAACATCTCCCATAAAGATCTTCCAATTTTTGTTTCCTTACCCTAAACCTTCCTTTTAATACTAGGGGAAAATAAAACATAAATAGGGTGAGATCAAATGCTTAGTAAGGGTATGCATGGATAAAATAAAACATACCATATACATTTGAACTTAAAAACATGGACACAATGTTTAAATAGAAAAATGATGATCAACGACATAAAACATGGAAGTTCATAAGTAATAAATCATAATGGAACATAAATGATGATAAAATGGAATGGTAATAAAACATTTAATTGTGGAAACCATTAAGAAAATTATATTATTTACATAATAGCCAAGGCATTGTTTCCAAGACCATCTTAGTGGACAAAGTCCCTTTCTGAATCGAGTTCATTCCCCGTTCCAGTCCTGTGTTACTGAACCGGTTTAACTTGACATTTTAGTCATGTCTATCTCATGAGATATAAATATTTACCCAATGCATTAGAGAGATATATATGTCCCACCCATCTCATAATTAAATCATTCTTAGTTGTGCAACAAAATAAACATACATCATTCATAGTAACCCAATAAATAAAATGGGTTTCATAAACAACATCCCATCATCACATAATCCATATAAATAAATGGATATCATTTCATAATAAGAAAAGTGAAACCATGTAAATCATAGAGACATGTTACTTGAAACATACACATATGAAATAATTTCATCTTAGATGAAATATTGTTTTGATAAAACGCTTGAATTGAACTCTTGAGGAAAATATCCCTTCTTCTTCAAAATCGTTATCTTTTCACAAAATGTCATTCAATTTTAAAAGAAAAGGATTTTTTGAAAGTACTCATGAAATATTTTGGAGGAAGCTTCATGAAAATATGGCTTTATAAAACCGTAAAAATCTTTTCATGCCGTATAAGTTAAAGAAAACGTTATTCTCGTACTTTTTCCGAAAAAATCAAAAAAAAATACCTTGTAACGTAAACAAAAAAAATATTCCTTACATACAATGCAGTAAAAGTAAAAAATGGGTAAAAAGGACTTTAAAACTACATGAAAACACTTTTATAAAACATGGACAGGAATGATAGAAATAACCCTAGTAAATACTTACGAATAAGCAATCTCGGATAAATATGAGATTTGCAAAATTATCCCTTACCTTAGGTCCGATATGCTTCGTACGTATCCAAAACTCCTGTATAATGATTAAAATAATGTCATTGACTTATTAAAGAATCATATTAATTGTTATTATATCATATATGTTTCACTTATGACTTTATATTACCCGTTCTTTTGTAAATTCCATGTTAAAGAGCGTTTTGGGTAAAATCGTTTCATTTGTCGTCCGTGTTTTGACTTGAAATTATTCATATGATTACTTAGATAATGATTACTTAATTAAAGAATATAAAACATGATTTATATATAATATATATTCATAATATACATATATATAATAGATCGATAAATTGAAAGAAATACACCGTTCATGGAGACGGTAGGCCGTACGTACGCATGAACGCTGTTTTCATTCCCTTATTGAATTGAATGGAATTAAGTAGATGACATATATATATATATACATAAATACATAGCATTATTTTGTCATATATTTTATAATTACTTATTATATATACTTTATTATCATTCTTGAATGGTTATCATGGAGAGTGAATCTCATCGCATCGTGAAGAGGGTATTCCGTACGTACGCATGAGCGATGATATCATTTCCATGATTGTCGAATTGTATTAAAGTGTATTTATAATATTACAGAATCATTATCACTTTACAATAATCATATATAGTCATTATTTACACCATTATACCCATCCAAGTAAGGTGGTGGTGGAAAATAGATTACACCACAGCGTGGAGACGGTATTCCGTACGTACGCACGCGCGGTGATTTCATTTTCCGTAGGATGGATAGATGGTGAAATAGGGTTGTTTAATACTTATAATAACATATCCATATATGAGTGATACTGATGTTATTACTTCATAATGAAACAACCTAAGAAGAAGAAGTGGAATAATAAATAAAGTTGAAAGAATCTGTAACAGACATTACCTCTTCTTTGAAGCGCCTCTTTGAGACCTTCTCTTAGGGCACTAAAATTTGTCTTTGATGAAGACCAATACATCTAGGATGTTTCTAGGGAAGTGGAGAAGAGAATTTTGCAGGGTTTTTCTGAGCTTGAAGGCTCAAATTGGTGTGAGGAAGGGAGGGAGGAGGTGCCCTTTTATAAGGGAGGAGAGGGGCTCCTTTGGAAAAACTACAAAAATTATTTTATTATATAGCCAAATTCGGTTTTAAATATCTCCAAATTGATTTATTTAGAAGATAAGATGGGGATGGGTAGAAATACTCTTATACAAAAGAATTTATACAAGTTTAGGTTCCTATTTTAACCTTATCATTTATATTTAACATTAACTTAGATAATTGTACTTTTACCGTGTGTTTTTGTGTTCTTACACTATATGGTTAATAAACATACTATAACAAGCCAATTGAACCCCAAGTAGTTTAATATTAATATATATAACCTTATCTAAGTCATTTGTAAGAACATTATATTTTTAAGAATAAACTAACAATTAATAATATAATATTTTTTGAAAAAACTATTTTATATCAATTTTGACACTATATAGTAATAGATTTTTGTAAAAATCATAACAGAATGATTAGTTCGAAAAAAGTTAATTAAACCAATACTATCATGTCATATTAACCTATAAAATTAGTGTAATTCTTAAAAAGTCTCAAATTACATTTATTTGGGTATTTATAACATCAATTATGTCAATATATCATTAATAAGATAATTACTGCATCATCTTTGTGTCATAAATAAATTAAATTATTTACTGTCTAAAAATTACTAATAAAATACCATTATGTAGGAAATATTTTTAGCTTTCTAATGAATATTTATAGTCTAATTTAACTTATGTATAACCCTATATTAAAAATGCTTTAGTTATTAAACATTGATTTTAACTATTTTAACCTTTTTTAAATAAATTGAAATTAAATGTCCTAATCTAATCCATATGGGCCTAAATGGTTATATTTTATTCCTAAGGTTGTTTTTGGTCGAATTACACTTATCCAATAGAAATAGGACATGCTTTAGTGTAATAATAATATAATTTTTACCCTTAATTACCCTATTTACTTTGAACCTCGGTAAAAAAAGTAAAAAGTTACTATTCACCAAAAATTATTTTCATCTCATTGAACCACATTTTAGTCCTTGATATTAACCGTGTCTCTCGGATTTTCGAAATTCCACTCACAGAAGCGGTAAAATTATGTTTTATGAAAAATCCATTTTTTTAACTACCACTTAGTGGTTTCACTATTCATCAAAAAAATGAAGGTTCCCATAAAAATACAAAAAACTAGGCCTAAACTATATTTGATATTATGAATTCAAAAATGATTTCTATTTTACCAAATTGAAAACACATCATTTGCGTTAATTTATTAATTCTCGTCGTCAAAACAAATAGCGTGTTTTTAAGAGATAATAATTATCAAAAGATTGACACTTGTTTATGTTTGGTTTAAATGTGAAATTACATTAAATGACAAAAATTGTAATAAATGGTAAAAATATATTCTAAATATACTTTAAATCCATTAAATATTATAATTTAACCACATAAATTATGAAGATGAAAAAAGTTGTTTTTAATTAAAATATAGCATGTTTTTACTATTCATTAAAACATGAAAGTTATCAGAAAAATATCAAAACTTTATCCAGTGTAATGTTTTATATCCTGATTCAAAAGAAGAAGTTTATTTTGTAAAATTGAACTTTTAAACATTCAAAAACTAGATTTAACGTGGGTGCGCCATCAAAAGGCAGCAAAACTTCATTTTTTTTTTGAAAAATACTTATTTTACCTGAAAAATTTAATTTGTTCTTATACCATGTTCTAGAAAATTTGTAAGATGAATAATAATGTTATAAAATTCAAAATTTAGTTAATACTATTCATTAATTCTAGTTCATAATAATATTATAATAATATATCGTTGTTTAGTAAAACCCGATATTGCGTACAACACACGCTATCGAGGAAGGTCGTGATTGCGTGTAATGCAAGCCAAGTTAGGGTTGCGTGTAGTGCATGAATATTTTTTTTGTTGCGTAAAAAAATACATTGAATATATATATATATATACTCAATGATTCGTAGAATAACTACTATAAAAAAACATGAAATTGTGTGTAACCTGATCCATGAATAGTGTTGCGTATACTGAAATCTAATACGGTGTTGCATATAACGCAATATAATCTTAGTGTAGCATACAACAAATGATATGAAAGAAATTAAAACGAATATATCTTATAAAATATCGGGTTGTTACATTCTACCCCCCTTAATATGAATTTCTCCCTCGAAATTCGTCGGGGTTATAAATCGTTTACTATTCATAGAAACCCACATCGTAAAAAGGAATACTAAAACATAACTTTAAAAAAGAATGTTAGAAACATAACGGTCAGTCAAGGTAACTCCGCATTGGGTTTCCACATAGGAGAGTATAGGTGAAAATACGGATATGGAGGAAAAATATAACCATCATGTTTTGATAGAGAGTGGTAGAGAACGTGGCTATGAAAAATCCAACAATCACAAAGCCATAGATTTTTGATGATCTAAGGTACCATCTGATTCATCGGATATAAGGTCACTAGGAAAACATTTTTGGTTTTTAAGATAATTTCCCTAAAGTTGATGAATTAAAAGAAATACTTACATGATTTTGGTACAATCTCACTATTGTTCATGAATTGACCAATTTCCACTTCATCCATTAAAGAAATGAAGTTGAATTTTTTATTCATGATGTGTTAGTAGATCATGTGATAGAATGATGGGTCATTCCATCTGTTTCAAAAAAAGGTTAGCAAAAGTTATAAGTCTATCATATGGTTAGATTAATCGTATATTGTTCCAAAAATGAACTTATACTTCGTATATCATATCGCTTAATAAAATAAAACTAGTTTCTACTAACCATGGACTTCCTGTAGGCCAGTGGTATACGATAAAGGCCAGTTGCACTTCGGTTGTGGGTTTGATTCCCACAGCCTTGTCCGACATGATGGGCTGCCGCTCGTCCTGCAGGTTGTCCTTTTTCTAAAGCTATATTACTATAACATCCCATCAATAATATCGAAAAAAGTTCTATCGTTAAACAATACTAACTTATTTCCAACATAATCCATTCCAATCTTTAGGCTCATCTAAAATACATCGGTCCAAGATCATAGTATAAAGAAAATTATTACTTGAAATGTCACATAACAATCACGTGAATGCCATCATTTATCCCCCATATATGATAAGATATATCTTGTTGGTCAAATGTTATCATAACATGGGATAAATCATAGTAGTGATATGTTATCCCAATAATCATATCTTAAAACATTAAACATTGTGGCATACACACATAATCATAGAGAATCATTTCTTATTAGTCAAGACTCATTGCCACGACTATATTAGTGGACAAAGTCCATTTCTAAACCGAGTTCACTCCTCGTTTCAGTCCTGTTTCACTGAACTGGTTTAACCTTCCATTCCATCCATTACTATCTCATGAGATATAAAATCTTTACCCAATGCATTTGAGGGAGATATAGGTCCCACCCATCTCATAATGATACCATTCTTATGTGTGCCACAAAATCCAAAACCATACATCATAGCATAACCCATGTAAAAAAATGAGATTCTTAAACATCATGATATCATACAAAAATTCATATAACATAGAGGGATTCATAAAAATAATTCCATCACAACATAATTAAATCAGTGTAATAATAGGGATAGAAATAGAACACTTTATTATCTTATATGTAAAATAATTTTGATAAAACACATGAACTCCATTCTTGAGGAAAATATTCGTTCTACTTAAAAAACACTTTTCCTTTTCTAAAATGTCATACAATTATAAAATAAAATATGTTAATTAAAAATAATCTTGAAAACTTTTAAAAGAAGATTCTTGGAAATAATTTTTTTAAAATCCAATCATGCCATATAAGTTAAAAAAACATTCTTCTCGTACTTTTGTCGGAAAAGTCAAAAAGTACCTCATACGAAAAATGACAAAAGATTCCTTTCATATCTTTTAATAAAAACTCAACGAAGGGTAAAATTGGATTTAATCAATTTTAGGTGGATTGAAATAATATTAAATATTGAGAAAACATGGGCGTGGATGATAAAATACACCCTAGTAATTTCTGAAGTATAAACAATCTCAGATAAAAATGAGATTGTGATATTTCCCTTACCTTATGTCTGATTTGCTTCGTAAGTGTCCGAAACACCGGTATAATGATTTAAATATTATCATTAACTTATTCCAGAATCATACTCATTGTTATGATATCATATATGGTTCAATTATGACTTTATATTACCCATTCTTCTGTAAATTCCATGTTAAAGAGCATTTTGGGTAAAATCGTTTCATTTGTCATCCGTGTTTAGACTTGTAATTATTCATATGACTACATAGATCATGATTAATTAATTCCAGAATATAAAACATGATTTATATATAAGATATATTCAGAATATAAATATATATAATAGATCAGTAAATGGAATGAAATAAACCGTTCATGGAGATGGTAGGCTGTACGTACGCATGAACGTTGTTTTTGTTTCCTTATTGAGTTGAATGGAATTAAGTAGATGACATACATTTATATACACATAAATCCAGTACCAATATTATGTAATATATTTCATGATTACTTATTATATATACTTTATAATCATATACGAATGGTTAACATGGAGAATGAATCTCATCGCGTCGTGGAGATGGTAGTCCGTACGTACGCACGAGCGATGATATCGTTCTCATGATCTTGGAATTGTATTAGAGTGTATGTATACTATTTCAAAATCAATTTTAATTTACAATAATAATATATAGTTATTATGTACACCATTATACCAATCCAAGTAAGGTGGTGGTGGAAAATAGATTACACCACGGCGTGGAGACGGTATTCTGTATGTACGCACGCGCAGTGATTTTGTTTTCCGTAGGATGGATAGATGGTGAAATAGGGTTGTTTCATTCTTATAATAAAATATCAGTATATTAGTGATACTTATGTTATTACTTCATAATGAAACAACCTAAGAAGATGATGTGGAAGAAGAAATAAAGTTGAAAGAATCGGTAACGGACATTACCTCTTCTTTGAAGCGCATCTTTGAGTCCTTCTCTTATGGCACTAAAATTGGTCTTTGAAGAAAACCAGGACCTCTAGGATGTTTCTAGGGAAGTTTAGAAGAGAATTTGGCAGGGTTTGGTCGAGCTTTAAGGATAAAAGTGGTGTGAGGAAGAGAAGGAGGAGGTTCCCTTTTATAAGGGAGGAGAGGGGAACCTTTGGAATAACTAAAAAAATTATTTTATTATAAAGTCATATTCGGTTTTTAATAGCTCAAAATTGAGTTATTTCTAAGATAAGTTGGGGATGGGTCTAAATCATCTCATCCAATATAATTTGGACATAGTTAGTTTACTATTTTAACCATATCATTTAGTTTTAACTTTAAGTTAGATAATTTTACTTTTTCCATGCCTTTTGTGTTCTTACACTATAAGGTTAATAAACTTACTATAACAAGTGAAAAGAACCCCAAGATGTTTATTATTATTATATATAAACTTATCTAAGTCATTTGGCTGACCCTTAGATTTTTAAAAATAAAATAAAAAATATTAATATAATATTTGTTTTAAAACTATTTTATGTCTATTTTGACACTATTTAGTAATTGATTTTTGTGAAAATCATAACAGAATGATTGGTTCGAAAAAAGTTACATAAATCAATAATAACATGTCATATTAACCCAGAAAATTATTGGAATTTATAAAAAGTCTCAAATTACATTTATTTGGGTATTTATAACATCAATTATGTCAATATTTCATTAATAAGATAATTACTGCATCATCGTTGTGTCATAAATAAATTAAATTATTTAATGTCTAAATATTAAAAATAAAATACCATTATGTATTAAATCTTTTTTATTTTTCTAATGAATATTTATAGTCGAATTTATCTTATGTATATCCTTATATTAAAAATTTTCTACTTATTAAAAGTTTGATTTTAACTATTTTAACCCTTCTTTAAATAAATTAATAATAAATGTCCTAATCTAATCCAAGTGGGCCTAAATGGTCATATTTTATTCCTAAGGTTGTTTTTGGTCGAATTAAACTTATCCAATAGAATTAGGACATGTTTTAGGGTAATAATAATATCATTTTTACCCTAAATTAACATATTTACTTTTAACCGTGGTAAACAAAAGTAAAAAGATACTATTCATAAAAAATTATTTTCATCTCATTGAACCACATTATACTTACTAAAATAAACCATGTCCCTAGGATTTTTGAAATTCCACTCATAGAAGCGGTAAAATTATGTTTTATGAAAAATTCATTTTTTTAACTACCACTTAGTTGTTTCACTATTCATCAAAAAATAAAAGTTTCCAGAAAAATACCCAAAATTAGGCCTAAGCTATATTTGATATTATAAACTCAAAAATGATGTCTATTTTACCAAATTAAAAACATATAAGTTGCATTAATTAATTTAAAAATTAATTCTCGTCATCAAAACATATAGCGTGTTCTTAAGAGATAATAACTATCAAAAGATTGACATTTGTTTATGTCTTGTTTAAATGTGAAATTACATAAAATGACCAACATTGTATTAAATTGTAAAAATATATTCTAAATATACTTTAAAACCACTCAAATTAATAATTTATCACTATTAATTATTTCGATTAATGATAGTTGTTTTTAATTAAAATTTAGTAATTTTAACTATTCATCAGAATATGAAAGTTATCCGAAAATTACCAAAATATCACCCTAAGCTAATTTTTATATTCATAATCCAATAATGAAGTCCATTTTGAAAGATAAAATTTATAAAATTTCAAAAATTGGGTATTACTATTCATAACGACTAGTTCATAATAATATTATAATAATATCTCGTTTAGTGAAACTCGGTATTGCGTACTACACATGCTATCGAGGAAGGTCGCGATTATGTGTAATGCAAGGCAAGTCAGGGATGTGTGTTGGGAAAGCTCCTTTTGGTGTAGCATACAACACAAGACATTAATTAAAAAGAATATTTTCCATAAAATCTCGGGGTGTTACATTCTACCCCCCTTAAAATGAATTTCGCCCTCGAAATTCGTCGGGGTTATAAATGGTTTACTACTCGAAAGTTTCTTTTATAGAAACCGACATCATAAAAAGGAATACCAAAACATGGATTTAAAAAATTAATTAATGAAACAGAACAGTTACCCCAATTAACTCATCACTGGGTTTCCACGTAGGAGTACATAGGTGAAAATATGTTTATGGAAGAAAAATCTCACCTACAAGTTCTGATGGAGAGTGGTAGAGAACATTCTTGTGAAAAATCCAACAATCACAAATCCATAAATTTGTGATGATCTAGGGTACCATCTGATTCATCTGATATAAGGGCACTAGGACAACATTTTTGGTTTTCAAGATCATTTCCCTACAGTTGAAGAATATGAATTAGAATAAATACTTACTTTATTTTGGTACAATCTCACTATTGTTCGTGCCTTGAACAATTTCCACTTCATCTATTAAATAAATGAAGTTTAATTTTTTATTAGTGATGTGTTAGCAGATCATGTGATATAATGACGGGTCATTCCATCTGTCTCAAACCAAAGGTTATAAAAAGTTAATAATATACATAAGTAGATCTACAGTGAGATTAATCATATATGGTTCATAAAATGGACTTATACTTAATATATCATAATGATTAATATAATATAACTAGTTTCTACTAAATAGGGACTTCATGTATGCCAGTGGTAGGTGATAAAGGCCAGTCACACTTCGGTTGTGGGTTCGATTTCCACATCCTTGTCTGACGCGATGGGTTGTCGCTCGTGCTGCAGGTTGTCCTTTTTCTAAAACTACATTATAAAAAAATTATAGCCTTAAACAATACTAACTTATGTCCAACATAATTCATTCCAATCATTAGGCTTATCCAATATATAGATGTCCAATCTCATATTATAGTGAAAACTATTACCAAAGAGTTAATATAACAAGCATGTTAATACCATCGTTGATCCCCATATATCATGAGATATGTATTGTTTGTCACATTCCAAACATTAGAAGGCCTTAATCATGTATTCTCTTCAAAAAAATGAATACCCATTAAACCTTATTGATAACATGAATGCTGTTAAAAGTTAACTCTTTCCACATACCAAAATACACAAAATTCTATATACTAAAAACATGATATCACTTAGTCCTTATATCAATCATGAGCTCATGAATACTGTCAAACATTTCATTTTCTCGTTTTCTCTTCATTATGCGCATATCATCTTTTTTTCCAAAAATATCTCAATCACATTCCATGGTTACCGATACCATAAAATTATTGAAAACCACAATATACCAATACATAAATATTCCAATATTTCACGATACTATATACAAAATTATTTTGGAATCCCATTACATAAACACTTAATCGTTCCACCACATCATTGTCATATTCAACATCGCCAATAGTGATCGCATGTGACTTCCCTTTGTCCTTTTCCTTAAGTGTTTTCTCATGTCGATCATCACTAACCCTTGGATTAGGGCATTTATTAGCATAATGCCCCATTTCCTTGCACTTGAAGCATTGAAGTGTTGGTGGTGCGTTCTCTGTAGTGTTTTCTTTATTCACATCATTAGAAACCCTTTTTCCATTACTTCGACACTCAGCTGCTTCTTTCCACACTTTGAGCATAAGGAAACATTCATCTTCTTGTCACCATTATTCTGAGATTTCTCCTTGAACTCCATCTTTCATTTCTTGTCAAAACTATGAAATGGATAAGTAACACCAACTTCCATTTCTACCTTGATAGAACAATGCACAATTTATTCATAACTACTGAAGTCTCTTATAGATAATGCCCTTTGAAGATTTGGATTTAATCCACTGAAGAATTGATCAACTTTACATTCAGGTTGGATGATAAATCCAGATGCATACCTTTCAAGCCTTGTAAAAGTTTCTTCGTATATACCAACAGATTCATCATCCTTTGGCTTTAGTTCAAGAAACTCCTTCTCCATCGTTTTTCAAAGAATACGAGGGAAGTACTTATTGAAAAATAAGTTCCTGAACTCGTCCCATTCCATGGACTCAATTTCATCTCTTGGCCTCGTATTCTTGATAAGATTCCACCATTGAACAGCATCACCTTCTAAACGACACACTGCTAAGATGACTTTATCATGTTCAGAACATTGAAGAACTGAAAATATATTTTTAGTGGTACTGATCCATTGTTCATCAACAAGTGGATCAGAAGACCAACTGAAAGAAGGTGGACGTTGCCTCGTGAAGGACTCAATAGAATATTGTTCCCTTATCTGCTCATTTGGAAGTCCAGAATGATTCATAGCTTGTGTAAGTATTGCAATAAGAGTTTTCACTCCATCTCCCATTAAATTTTTTTGTTCATGAGGAAAATCATTGCATTGTCCACTGCATTGATCAACACGGTTTCTTTGGGTTCCATCCATCGTATAAAACCCAAAAAGAAAAGTGTGAGAGGAAAAAATCATTCTAGGGAAAACAACATAGTAAAGGGAGAGTACCTTCAATATCTAACATATTAGGTTTAATTCTAAGATCATTACTGTAATTCTCAGACTATAACCTATACTTATACTTAACCTTAAGGACATCCCTAGACATACCTTAGAAATATCTCTAGGGATCTCACTAAAGTTATCGTATCCTAGTTTCCAAATGTTGACTAAACCTTTCCTCTGATACCAACTGTAGAGACCCGAAGATTAATGTACATGGACATTACATTACTTTTGCGGAATACTTAGAACATAAAAAAACACACAAACAAGGACCTTAATAGTTTAGTGTCTTTGGAAACTCGGAATATAATCTTCTAATCGTGGTGAAAGATCTTCAACATCTCCAATAAAGATCTTACCTTTTTTTACCTAAAACCTTTTTTATATCCTGGGGAAAAGAAAACATAAAAGGGTGAGCTCAAATGCTCAGTAATGATAAACAAAAGAAATATCAATCACATCATATTTATAAGAACATTACATTTTGGAAATCTTAACCTGCAAAAGAGATAATAATATCATAACATGGGATAAATAATAGTAGTGAAATGTTATCCCAATAATAATAACATAAAACATTAAACATTGTGGCATACACACATAATCATAGAGAATCATTTCTTATTAGTCAATACTCAATACCAATACTATCTTAGTGGACAAAGACCATTTCTAAACCGAGTTCACTCCTCGTTTCAGTCCTATTTCACTGAACTAGTTTAACCTGCCATTCCAACCATGTCTATCTCATGAGATATAAAATCATTACGCAATGCATTGGAGGGAGATATAGTTTCTACCCATCTCATAATGATACCATTCTTATGTGTTCCACAAAATCATAAACCATACATCATAGCATAACCCATGTAATAAAAGTGGGATTCTTAGACATCATGAAATCATAAAACAATTCATATAAGATAAAGGAATTAATAAAAATAATTCCATCACAACGTAATCAAATCAATGTAATAATAGGGATAGAAACAGAACCCTTTATTATCTTATATGGAAAATAATTTTGATAAAACACTTGAACTCCATTCTTGAGGAAAATATCCTTTCTACTTCAAAAACACTTTTCCTTTCTTAACATGTCATAAAATTATAAAATAAAATAAGTTGATTAAAAATAAACTTGAAAACTTGTAATGGAATATTCTTTGAAAATAATGTTTTAAAATCCATTCATGCCGTATAAGTTAAAAAAATCATTCTTCTCGTACTTTTTTCAAAAAAGTAAAAAAGTACCTCGTAGAAAAAACGACAGAAGATTCCTTTCATATCTCATACTAAAAACTCACCGAAGGGTAAAATTGGGTTTAAAAAATTGAATGTGGATGGAAATAATATTACATATTGACGAAACATGGATGTGGATGATTAAATATTCCCCCGTAATTTCTGCTGTATAAACAATCTCTGATAAAAATGAGATTGTGATATTTCCCTTACCTTAGGTCCGATTTGATTCGTTAGTGTCCGAACATCCTGTATAATGATTTAAATAATGTCATTGACTTATTCCAGAATCATACACATTGTTATGATATCATATATGCTTCACTTATGACTTTATATTACCCTTTCTTTTGTAAATTCCATGTTAAAAGCGTTTTGGGTAAAATCGTTTAATTTGTCGTCGGTGTTTTGACTTGTAATTATTCATATGATTACATAGATAATGATTACTTAATTCCAGAATATAATACATGATTTATATATAAGATATATTCAGAATATAAATATATACAATAGATCAGTAAATGGAAATTAATACACTGTTGATGGAGACGGTAGGTTGTACGTACGCATTAACGTTGTTTTCGTTTCCTTATTGAGTTGAATGGAATTAAGTAGATCACATACATATATATACACATAAATCCAGTATCACTATTATCTCATATATTTCATTATTAATAATTATATATACTTTATATTCATTCATGAATGGTTAAAATGGAGAATGAATCTCATCAGGTCGTGGAGACGGTAGTCCGTATGTGCGTACGAGCCATGATATTGTTCTCATGATCGTGGCATTGTATTGGAGTGTATGTATACTATTTCCGAATCAATATAAATTTACAATAATCATATATAGTTATTATTTACACCATTATACCCATCCAAGTAAGGTGGTGGTGGAAAATAAATTACCCCACGACGTGGAGATGGTATTCCGTACGTATACACGCGCGGTGATTTCGTTTTCCGTAGGATGGATAGATGGTGAACTAGGGTAGTTTCATTCTTATAATAAAATTTCAGTATATGAGGGATACTGATTTTATTACTTCATAATGAAACAACATAAGAAGAAGATGTGGAAGAAGAAATAAAGTTGAAAGAATCGGTAACGGAAATTACCTTTTCATTGAAGCGCCTCTTTGAGTCCACCTCTTAGGGCACTAAAATTGGACATTGAAGAAAACCAAGACCTCTAGGATGTTTTTAGGGAAGTGGAGAAGATAATTTGGCAGGGTTTGGCCGATCTTGAAGGATCAAAGTGGTGTGAGGAATAGAGGGAGGAGGTTCCCTTTTATAAGGGAGGAGAGGGGCACCTTTGGAATAACTAAAAATATTATTTTATTATAAAGTCATATTCGATTTTTAATAGCTCCAAATTGAGTTATTTAGAATATAAGGTGGGTATGGGTCGAAATTATCTCATAAAATAGAATTTTTACATGTTTAGGTTACCATTTTAACCTTGTAATTTAGTTTTAACATTGAGTTAGATAATTTTACTTTTACCATGTGTTTTTGTGTTCTTACACTATAAAGTTAATAAACTTAATATAACAATCCAAAAGAACCCCAAGTTGTTTATTATTAATATATATAACCTTATATAAGTCATTTGGAAAAACATAGATTTTTAGGAATAAAATAACAATTAATAATATAATATTTGTTTTAAAAATTATTTTATGTAAATTTTGAAACTATATAGTAATTAATTTTGGTGAAAATCATAAAAGAATGATTAGTTCGAAAAAAGTTACTTAAATCAATACTAACATGACATATTAATCTATAAAATTATTGTAATTCAATAAAAGTCTCAAATTACATTTTTTTGGGTATTTATAACATCAATTATGTCAATATTTCATTAATAAGATAATTACTGAATTATCGTTGTGTCATAAATAAATTAAATTATTTAATGTCTAAAAATTACAAATAAAATACCATTATGTAGGAAATATTTTTATCTTTATAATGAATATTTATAGTCTAATTTATCTTATTTATAACCCTTTATTAAAAATAGTCTACTTATTAAAATTTGATTTTAACTATTTTAACCCTTCTTTAAATAAATTAATAATAAATGTCCTAATCTAATCCAAGTGGGCCTATATGGTCATATTTTATTCCTAAGGTTTTTTTGGTCGAATATCACTTATCCAATTGAATTAGGACATGTGTTAGGGTAATAATAATACCATTTTTACCCTTAATTACCATATTTACTTTTAACCGTGGTAAAAAAATGTAAAAAGTTACTATTCACAAAAAATTATATTAATCTCACTGAACCACATTTTACTTACTAACATCAACCATGTCTCTCGGTGTTTTGAAATTCCACTCACAGAAGCGGTATAATTATGTTTTATAAAAAATTCATTTTTTTAACTATCACTTAGTGGTTTCACTATTCATCAAAAAATGAAAGTTTCCAGAAAAATATAAAAAAATTAGGCCTAAGATATATTTGATATTATGAACTCAAAATTGATTTCTATTTTACCAAATTAAAAACATATCTGTTGAATTAATTAATTTAAAAATTAATTCTCGTCATCAAAACAAATAGCGTGTTCTTAAGAGATAATAACTATCAAAAGAGTGAAACTTGTTTATGTCTGGTTTAAATGTGAAATTACATCAAATGACCAAAATTGTATTAAATTTTAAAATATATTCTAAATTTACTTTATAACCACTCAAATTAATAATTTATTACTATTAATTATTTCGATTAAAGAAAGTTGTTTTTAAATAAAATTTAGTAATTTTCACTATTCATCAGAATATGAAAGTTATCCGAAAAGTACCAAAATTTCACCCTAAGCTAATTTTCATATTCCGAATACAAAAATGAAGTCCATTTTGAAAGATAAAATTTATAAAATTTCACAAAGTGGGTATTACTATTCATAGAGGCTAGTTCATAATAATATTATAATAATATATCGTTTAGTGAAAATCGGTATTGTGTACTACACACGCTATCGGGGAAGGTCCTTGGATGCATCACTGTAGATCACAAACCATTCTCCACTACAAGGCACTATGAGCACAGTTCCACTAGATAAACTTCTTTTCAACTCCTTGAAGGGATTGGGGTGTGTTCTTATGCAAAATGATATGGTGATAGCTTATGCCTCACGACAGTTGAAAATCCATGAGCAAAATTACCCAACTCATGATTTGATGTTAGCTGTGGTAATCCTTGCACTAAATATTTGGAGGTATTATCTTTATGGAGAATGGTGTGACATTTATACTGATCATAAAAGTTCAAAGTATATTTTCACACAAAAGGAGTTGAATATGCTCCAAAGAAGATGGTTGGAGCAGATTAAGGATAACGACTGCTCAATTCATTACCACCCTGGGAAAGCAAACAAGGTGGCAGATGCATTAAGTCGACAAGACCATGCCAGTTTATCCATGACGAGGATCACAAAAGATCCAATATTTATGGATTTACATAGGATAGTTCTGGGAATTATAATTGAATGGGAAAAATCTTATCTTTCTCAAATGAATGTTCAACCATCTATACATGTCAAGATTAAAGAGGTGAAGAAAGAAGAGGTAGAGTAACAAAAGAAGGTGGGAAATATTCTTGAATTCAACCTTGATAGTGATGGGATAATAATGTTCAATAATCGGGTTTCTGTTCCTCCCATCCCCGATTTAAAGAAGGAGCTGATGGATGAGGCTCATAGTTCATCATTCTCTATTCATCCTGGAAGCATGAAGATGTATAGGGACCTGAAAGAGTACTTCTGGAGGGATGGAATGAAAAGAAATGTTGCTGAATATGTCTCTCGATGCTTGGTTTGTCAGTAAGTTAAAGCTGAGAGATAGAAGTCTAAGGGGATGTTACAACCATTACCCATACCCGAATGGAAATGGGAAAACATCACTATGGACTTTGTCACAGGACTTCCGAAAACATCAAAAGGCAATAACGCTATCTGGGTCATAGTTGATCATCTTACAAAGTATGCACACTTCATTGCTATTAGAGAGGATATTTCTCTGGATCAGCTTGCCAGGATATATGTAAAGGAAGTGGTAATATCGCATGGAGTACCACTTTCTATTATATCTGATCGGGATCCAAGATTTACCTCGAAGTTCTGGCGAAGTCTTCAGCATACTCTGGATACAGAGTTGAGTTTCAGCACTACTTATCATCCTCAAATAGACGGTCAGTGTGAGAGAACAATTCAATCTCTAGAAGATATGTTGAGAGATTGCTCTAGGTATTTCAAAGGTGGTTGGGATCAACACCTACCATTGGTGTAATTTTCTTATAATAATAGATTTCACTCCAGTATTCAAATGTCTCTTTATGAAGATCTCTATGGAAAGAAATGCATGACTCCATCTTTTTAGGAAGAAGTTGGGGAAAGAAAGCTATTAGTCCCTGATATTGTAGATAAGATGGCTGAAAAGGTCCGATCTATTCAACAAGACATAAGAGCAGCTCAGAGTCGACAGAAACGTTATGCTGACAACCGAAGAAAAGACCTAGAGTTTGAAGTGGGTGATAAAGTGTTCTTACGAATATCTCCCTGGAAGAGGGTCATGATATTTAGAAACAAGGGGAAGTTGAGCCCTAGCTATATCGGTCCTTTCGAAATACTGGATCGTGTTGGAAATGTATCTTACCGATTGGCGCTTCCACCAAATTTCTCTCAAGTTAAAGATGTTTTCCATGTATCTCTCCTGAGAAAGTACATACCTGATCCTTCACATGTACTCAGCTCAGAAGTTGTACCGCTGGATCAAGAACTTTCTTATGAAGAACAACCGATAGAGATTATGGATTGTAGCGAAAAAGTCCTACGAAACAAGACAACTCGATTGGTGAATGTTTTATGGAGGAACCACCAATTAGAAGAAGCTACATGGGAGCTTGTGTATATGATGAGGGAGAGGTATTCTCATCTTTTTGTTACAATGTGACGAATTTCGAGGGTGAAATTCATTTTAAGGGGGGTAGAATGTAACAACCGATAATTTTATGAGAAATATTTTGTTTTTATGTCATATAAATCATCAGAGGAATATTTCACTACACACAACACCAGCTTGGCATGCTTTACAAGCAACCGCGGACTTCCTCAACAGCTTGCGTCGTACGCAATACCGAGTTTCACTAAACAACGATATGCTATTAAAATATTATTAAAACTAGCCATTATGAATAGTGATAACCACCTTTTGAAATTTTGTAAATTTAATTTTTCAAAATGGACTTCATTTTTGGATTCGGAATATCGAAATTATCTTAGGATGAAATTTTGGTACTTTTCGGATAACTTTTATTTTCTGATGAATATTGAAAATTACTAAATTTTAATTAAAAACAACATTTTCAATCGAAATAATTAATAGTGATAAATTATTAATTTGAGTTGTTTAAATGTATATTTAGAATATATTTTTACAATTTAATACAATGTTGGTCATTGGATGTAATTTCACATTTAAACCAGACATAAACAAGTGTCAATCTTTTGATAGTTATTATATCTTAAAAACAAGCTATTTGTTTTGAGAACAGGAATTGATTTTTAATTAGTTATTATAACTGATATGTTTTGAATTTTATAAAATAGACATCATTTTTTAATTCATAATATCAAATATAGCTTAGGCCTAATTTTTGGTATTTTTCTTGAAACTTTAATTTTTTGATGAATAGTTAAACCACTAAGTGGTTGTTAAAAAAACAGAATTTTTCATAAAACATATTTTTACCACTTCTGTGAGTGGAATTTAGAAAATCCGAGAGACACAGTTAATATCAAGGACTAAAATGTGTATCAATGAGATGAAAATAATTTTTGGTGAATAGTAACTTTTTACTTTTTTACCACAGTTAAAAGTAAATAGGGTAGTTAAGGGTAAAAATTATATTATTATTACCCTAAAACATGTCCTAATTCTATTAGATAAGTTTAATTCGACCAAAAACAACCTTAGGAATAATCTATGACCATTTAGGCCCACATGGATTAAATTAGGACATTTATTATCAATTTATTTAAAGATGGGTTAAAATAGTTAAAATCAATGGTTAATAACTAAAGCATTTTTAATATAGGGTTATACATGAGATAAATTCGACTATAAATATTCATTATAAAACCAAAAATATTTCCTACATAATTATATTTTATTTGTAATTTTTTGTCTTTAAATAAGTTAATTTATTTATGACACTAAGATGATGCAGTAATTATCTTATTAATGAAATATTGACATAATTGATGTTATAAATAACGAAATATGTTTAATTTTAGACTTTTTATGAATTCCAAAAATCATCTAGGTTAATATGACATGTTAGTATTGATTTAATTAACTTTTGTCTAATTAATCATTACGTTATTATTTTCACAAAAATCAATTACTAAATAGTGTCAAAATTGACATAAAATTGTTTTCAAAACAAATATTATATTATTAATTGTTATTTTATTCCTAAAAATATAAGGTTCCATAAAATAACTTAGATAAGGTTATATATATTAATAATATACAACTTGGGGTTCGTTTGGCTTGTTATAGTATGTTTATACCTTATAGTGTAAGAACACAAAAAGACACGGTAAAAGTAAAATTATCTAACTTAATGTTAAATATAAATGATAAGGTTAAAATAGGAACCTAAACTTCTCTAAATTATATTGGATGAAAGGATTTAGACCCATACCCACTTTATCTTCTAAATAAATCAATTTGGAGCTATTTAAAACCGAATTTGGCTTTATAATAAAATATTATTTGTAGTTTTTCCAAAGGAGCCCCTCTCCTCCCTTATAAAAGGGCAACTCCTCCCCCTCTTCCCCACAACACTATGAGCCTTCAAGGTCGGCCAAAACCAGAAAATTTCTTCTCTCCACTTCCCTAGAGTCATCCTAGAGGTCTTTGTCTTCTTCAAAGACCAATTTTAGTGTCCTAAAAGGAGGTCTCAAAAAAGGGCTTCAAAGAAGAGGTAATGTCCGTTACCGATTCTGTCATCATTATTTCTTCTTCCACTTCTTCTTCTTTAGTTGTTTCATTATGAAGTAATAACATCAGTATCACTCATATACTGATATGTTATTATATGTATGAAACAACCCTATTTCACCATATATCCATCCTACGGAAAATGAAATCACCACGCGTGCGTACGTACGGAATACCGTCTCCACGCCGTGGTGTAATCTATTATCCACCACCACCTTAATTGGATGGGTATAATGGTGTAAATAATAACTATATATAATTATTGTAAAGTTATATTTATTATGAAATTGTATATATACACTCCATTACAATTTCATGATCATGGGAATGATATCATCGCTCGTGCATACGTACGGAATACCGTCTCCAAGATGTGATGCAACTCGTTCTACATGATCTTCATTACATAAAGATTATATAAATGAATTGAATGAATGAATATATTACACTAATACCCATCTGGAAATGAGGTATCTATAACCTAAAAAAAGAATAAGAATTTATTCGACAAAACACGCATAAGAACAAAAAGTAATAAACACCCGAATAACAAGTATTAATGAAATATTACTAATAAGAAGCTAAGAATATGACCATATATGATATAATAAAAATAATTATGATTCTAGAATAAGTCAATAACATTATTTTCATTATACATGAGGTTTGGACACTTATGAAGAAAATCAGACCTAAGGTAAGGGAAATATCACAATCTCATTTTTATCCGAGATTGTTTATACTTTGGTATTTACTCGGGTGTATTTTATCATCCACATCCATGTTTCATCCATATGTAATATTATTTCCATCCCCTGAAAATTTATTAAATCCATTTTTACCCTTTGGTGAGTTTATAGTAAATGAAATGAAAGGAATCGTTTGTCGTTTTTCGTACGAGGTACTTTCTGACTTTTCCGACAAGAGTACAAGAAGAATGTTTTTTTACCTTATATGGCATGAATGGATTTTTAAAACATTATTTCCAAGAAGATTCCTTTAAAATTTTTCAAGTTTATTTTTAATCAACTTATTTTAGTTTAAAATTGTATGACATGTTAAGAAAGGAAAATGTTTTTGAAGTAGAAATGATATTTTCCTCAAGAATGGAGTTCAAGTGTTATATCAAAATTATTTTCCATATAATATAATATATGGTTTTTTTTCTATCCATATTATTACATTGATTTGATTATGTTGAGATGGAATTATTTTTATGAATTCCTTTATCTTATATGAATTGTTTTATGATGTCATGTTTTTTAAGAATCCCATTTTTATTACATTGGTTATGCAATGATTTATCATTTATGATTTTGTGGCACACATATGAATGGTATCCTTATGAGATGGGTGGGACCTATATCTCCCTCCAATGAATTTGGTAAAGATTTTATATCTCATGAGATAGAATGGCTGGAACGGCAGGTTAAACTGGTTCAGTGAAACAGGACTGAAAATACCCATACATTACATACATTATTAATACTTCATAATTGAAGCATACTTATTACAACATATAACAAAACCATGAAAGGACCATATAGGTACAATGTCTTTAGAAACTGGGAAACATAAACCACTGGTTCATAAAGCGTCTACACGGTCTCCTATTTATTTCATCATATCTATAGTACCTTTTGGCATATCTTACTTAATAACATTCTTCCTGACTTGGGGAAAAAACATACAAAAGGGTGAGCTCAAATGATCAGTAAGGGTAAACAAAAGAAATATCAATCACATCATATTCATAAGAACATATCTTTTGGAAATCTTAACCTGCAAAAGAGATCAGAATTTCATAACATGAGATAAATCATAGTAGTGAAATGTAATCCCAATAATAATAACATAAAACATTAAACTTTTTGTAATACACAGATAATCATAGATAATCATTTCTTATTAGTCAAGACTCATTCCCAAGACTATCTTAGTGGACAAAGTCCATTTCTGAACCGAGTTCACTCCTCGTTTCAGTCCTGTTTCACTGAACCGGTTTAACCTGCCATTCCATCCATGTCTATATCATGAGATATAAAATCATTACCCAATGCATTGGAGGGATATATTGGTCCGACCCATCTCATAATGATACAATTTTTATGTGTGCCACAAAATCATAAACCATACCTCATAGCTTAACCCATGTAATAAAAATGGGATTCTTAAACATCATGAAATCATAAAACAATTCATATAAGATAAATGAGTTAATAAAAATAATTCCATCACAAAATAATCAAATCAATGTAATAATAGGGATATAAACAAAACCCTTTATTATATTATATGGAAAATAATTTTGATAAAACACTTGAACTCCATTCTTGAGAAAAATATCCTTTCTACTTCAAAAACACTTTTCCTTTCTTAACATGTCATACAATTATAAAATAAAAGAAGTTGATTAAAAATAAACTTGAAAACATGTAAAGGAAGCTTCTTGGAAATAATGTTTTAAAAATCCATTCCTATCGTATATGTTAAAAAAACATTATTCTCATTCTTTTTTCAAAAAAGTAAAAAAGTACCTCGTACAAAAATCGACAAAAGATTTCATTCATTTCTTTTACTAAAAACTCACTGAAAGGTAAAATTGGATTTAAACAATTGTAGGTGGATGGAAATAATATTACATATTGAGGAAACCTGAATGTACATGATAAAATACACCCCAGTAATTTTTGAAGTATAAAAAATCTCAGAAAAAATGAGATTGTGATATTTCCCTTTCCTTAGGTCCGATTTGATTCGTAAGTGTCCGAAACTCCTGTATAATGATATAAATAATGTCATTGACTTATTACATAATTATACTCATTGTTATTATATCATATATGTTTCACTTATGACTTTATATTACCCGTTATTTTGTAAATTCCATGTTAAAGAGCGTTTTGGGTAAAATCGTTTCATTTGTCGTCCGTGTTTGGACTTGTAATTATTCATATGATTACATAGATCATGATTAATTAATTCAAGAATATAAAACATGATTTATATATAAGATATATTCATAATATAAATATATATAATAGATCAGTAAATGGAAATAAATACACCATTCATGGAGACGGTAGGTCGTACGTACGCATGAACGCTGTTTTCGTTTCCTTATTGAGTTGAATGGAATTAAGTAGATGACATACATATATATACACATAAATCCAGTATCACTATTATGTCATATATTTCATGATTACTTATTATATATACTTTATAATCATTCATTAATGGTTAACATGGAGAATGAATCTCATTACGTCGTGGAGACGGTAGTCCGTACGTACGCACGAGCGATGATATTGTTCTCATGATCGTGGAATTGTATTGGAGTGTATGTATACTATTTCAGAATCAGTATCACTTTACAATAATCATATATATTTATTATTTACACCATTATACCCATCCAAGTAAGGTGGTGGTGGAAAATAGATTACACCACGGCGTGGAGACGGTATTCCGTACGTACGCACACGCGGTGATTTCGTTTTACGTAGGATGGATATATGGTGAAATAGGGTTGTTTCATTATTATAATAAAATTTCAGTATATGAGTGATACTGATTTTATTAATTCATAATGAAACTACCTAAGAAGAAGAAGTGGAAGAAGAAATTATGTTGAAAGAATCTGTAACGGACATTACCTCTTCTTTGAAGCGCCTATTTGAGTCCTCCTCTTAGGGCACTAAAATTGGTCATTGAAGAAAAACAGGACATCTAGGATGTTTCTAGGGAAGTTTAGAAGAGAATTTTTAAGGGTTTGGCCGAGCTTGAAGGATAAAAGTGGTGTGAGGAATAGAGGGAGGAGGTTCCCTTTTATAAGGGAGGAGAGGGGGACCTTTGGAATAACTAAAAATATTATTTTATTATAAAGTCATATTCGGTTTTTAATAGCTCTAAATTGAGTTATTTCGAAGATAAGGTGGGGATGGGTCGAAATAATCTCATGAAATAGAATTTGGACATATTTAGTTTACTATTTTAACCTTATTATTTAGTTTTAACTTTAAGTTAGATAATTTTACTTTTACCACGTCTTTTTCTGTTCTTACACTATAAGGTTAATAAACATACAATAACAAGCCAAACGAACCCCAAGTGGTTTATTATTAATATATATAACCTTATATAAGTCATTTGGCAGAACATTATATTTTTAGGAATAATATAACAATTAATAATATAATATTTGTTTTAAAAATGATTTTATGTCAATTTTGACACTATTTAGTAATTGATTTTTGTGAAAATCATAACAAGATTATTTGTTCGAATAAAGTTAATTAAATCAATATTAACATGTCATATTAATCTATAAAATTAGTTTAATTCATAAAAAGTTTAAAATTACATTTATTTGGGTATTTATAACATCAGTTATGTCAATATTTTATTAATTAGATAATTACTACTTCATCGTTGTGTCATAAATAAATTAAATTATTTAATGTATAAAAATTACAAATAAAATACCATTATGTTAGAAATCTTTTTATATTTATAATGAATAATTATATTCGAATTTATCTTATGTATATACCTATATTAAAAATTATATACTTATTAAACATTGATTTTAACTATTTTAACCCTTCTTTAAATAAATTAATAATAAATGTCCTAATCTAATCCAAGTGGGCCTAAATGGACATTTTTTATTAATAAGGTTGTTTTGGTCGAATTAAAGTTATCCAATAGAATTGGGACATGTGTTAGGGTAATAATAATATCATTTTTACCCTTAATTACCATATTTACTTTTAACCGTGGTAAAAAAAGTAAAAAGATACTATTCACAAAAAATTATTTTCATCTCATTGAACCAAATTATACTTACTAACATCAACCGTGTCTCTAGGATTTTGAAATTACACTCACACATGCGTTAAAATTAAGTTTTATGAACAATTAATTTTTTTTAACTACCACTTAATGGTTTCACTATTCATCAAAAAATGAAAGTTTCCAGAAAAATACCAAAAATTAGGCCATAGCTATATTTGATATTGTAAACTCAAAAATGATGTCTATTTTACCAAATTCAAAACATATCTGTTTCATTAATTAATTTAATAATTAATTCCCATCGTCAATACAAATAGCGTGTTCTTAAGAGATAATAACTATCAAAAGACTGAAACTTGTTTATGTCTGGTTTAAATGTGAAATTACATCAAATGACCAACATTGTTTTAAATTTTAAAAATATATTCTAAATATACATTAAAACAACTCAAATTAATAATTTATCACTATTAATTATTTCGATTAAAGAAAGTTGTTTTTAATTAAATTTTAGTAATTTTCACTATTCATCAGAATATGAAAGCTATCCGAAAAGTACCAAAATTTCACCCTAAGCTAATTTTGATATTCCAAATACAAAAATGATGTCCATTTTGAATGATAAAATTTATAAAATTTCAAAAAATTGGGTATTACTATTCATGACAACTAGTTCATAATAATATTATAATAATATCTCGTTTAGTGAAACTCTGTATTGCGTACTACACACGCTATCGAGGAAGGTCCTTAGATGCATCACTGTAGATCACAAACCTTTCTCCACTACAAGGCAGTGTGAGCACATGTGCACTATATAACCTTCTTTTCAACTCCTTGAATGGATTGTGGTGTGTTCTTATGCAAAATGATATGGTGATAGCTTATGCCTCACGACAGTTGAAAATACATGAGCAAAATTACGCAACTCATGATTTGGAGTTAGCTGCGGTAATCTTTGCACTAATGATTTGGAGGCATTATCTTTATGGAGAAAGGTGTGACATTTATACTGATCATAAAAGTTTAAAGTATATATTCACACAAAAGGAGTTGAATATGCTCCAAAGAAGATTGTTGGAGCTGATTAAGGGTTACGAATACTCAATTCATTACCACCTTGGGAAAGCAAACAAGGTGGATGATGCATTGAGTCGACAAGACCATGCCAGTTTATCCATAATGAGGATCAGAAAAGATCCAATATTTATGGATTTACAATGGATGGATCTTGGAATTATAATTGAAGGGGAAAAATATTATCTTTCTCAAATGAATGTTCAACCATATATACATGTGAAGATTAAAGAGGCACAGAATTAAGATGTAGAGTTACAAAAGAAGGTGAGAAATATTCCAGAATTCAACCTTGATTGTGATGGGATAATAATGTTCAGGAATCGGGTTTGTGTTCCTCCCATCCCTGAATTAAAGAAGGAGCTGCTGGATGAGGCTCATAGTTCTTCATTCTCTATTCATCCTGGAAGCACAAAGATGTATAGGGACCTGAAAGAGTACATCTAGTGGGATGGCATGAAAAGAGATTTTGCTGAATATGTCTCTCGATGCTTGGTTTGTCAGCAAGTTAATGCTGAGAGACAGAAGTCTAAGGTAATGTTACAACCATTACCCATACTCGATTGGAAATGGGAAAACATCACTATGGACTTTGTCACAGGACTTCCTAAAACATCCAAAGGCAATAATGCTATCTGGGTCCTAGTTGATCGTCTTACAATGTCTGCACACTTCATTTCTATTAGAGAGGATTTCTCTCTGGATCAGCTTGCCAGGATATATGTAAAGGATGTGGTATGATTGCATGGAGAACCACTTTCTATTATATCTGATCGGGATCTGAGATTTACCTCGAAGTTCTGGCGAAGTCTTCAGCATACTCTGGATAAAGAGTTGAGTTTCAGAACTTCTTATCATCCTCAAACAGACGGTCAGTCTGAGATAACAATTCAAACTCTAGATGATATGTTGAGAGCTTGCTCTATGGATTTCAATGGTGGTTCGGATCAACACCTACCTTTGGTGGAGTTTTCTTATAATAATAGCTTTCACTCCAGTATTCAGATGTCTCCTTACGAAGCTCTCTATGGAATGAAATGAATGAATCCAACTTACTGGGATGAAGTTGGGGAATGAAAGCTATTAGGACCTGATCTTGATGATTAGATGGATGAAAAGATCTGATCTATTCAACAACACATAAGAGCAGCTCAGAGTCAACAGAAAATTTATGCCGACAACCGAAGAAAAGACCTAGAGTTTGAAGTGGGTTATAAAGTGTTCATACGAATATCTCACTGGAAGAGGGTCATGAGATTTAAAAATAAGGGGAAGTTGAGCCCTAGATATATCGGTCCTTTCGAAATACTAGATCGTTTCAGAATGGTAGCTTAACGATTGGGGCTTCCACCGAATCTCTCTCAAGTTCACGATGTGTTCCATGTATCTCTCATGAGAAAGTACATACATGATCCTTCACATGTACTCAGCTCAGAAGTTGTAACGCTGGAGCAAGATCTTTCTTATAAAGAACAGCCGATAGAGATTCTGGATCGTAGCGAAAAAGTCCTACGAAACAAGACCACTCAATTGGTGAAAGTTTTATGGAGGAACCACCAATTAGAAGAAGCTGGATGAGATCTCAAGGATATGATGAGGGAGAGGTATCCTCATATTTTTGTTACAATGTGATGAATTTCGAGGGCGAATTTCATTTTAAGGGGGGTAGAATGTAACACCCAAGACTTTTATGAGAAATATTTTTTTTATGTTATATAAATCATCAAAGGAATCTTTCACTACACACAACACTATCATGGATTTCATTACACGCAACCGTGGCCTTCCTCAATATCTTGTGTCGTGCGCAATACTGAGTTTAACTAAACAACGATATGCTATTAAAATATTATTAAAACTAGCCGTTATGAACAGTAATAACCACTTTTTGAAATTCTGTAAATTTAATTTTTCAAAATGGACTTCATTTTTGGATTCATAATATCGAAATTAGCTTAGGGTGAAATTTTGGTACTTTTCGGATAACATTCATTTTCTGATGAATAGTGAAAATTACTAAATTTTAATTAAAAACAACGTTTTCAATCGAAATAATTAATAGTGATAAATTATTATTTTGAGTGGTTTTAAATTATATTTAGAATATATTTTCACTATTTAATACAATGTTGGTCATTGGATGTAATTTCACATTTAAACCAGACATAAACAAGTGTCAATCATTTGATAGTTATTATCTCTTAAAAACACGCTATTTGTTTTGACGACATGAATTAATTTTTAAATTAGTTAATATAACTGATATGTTTTGTATTTGATAAAATAGACATCTTTTTTTAATTCATAATATCAAATATAGCTCAAGCCTAATTTTTGGAATTCTTCTGGAAACTTTCATTTTTTGATTAATAGTGAAACCACTAAGTGGTAGTTAAAAAAATTTCATAAAACATAATTTTACCGCTTTTGTGAGTGAAATTTCGAAAATCCGAGAGACACAGTTAATATCAAGGACTAAAATGAAGTTCAATGAGATGAAAATAATTTTTGGTGAATAGTAACTTTTTACTTTTTTTACCACGGTTAAAAGTAAATAGGGTAGTTAAGGGTAAAAATGATATTATTATTACCCTAACGCTTGTCCTAATTATATTGAATAAGTGTAATTCGACCAAAAACAACATTAGGAATAAAATATGGCCATTTAGGCCCACTTGGATTAGATTAGGACATTTATTATCAATTTATTTAAAGAATGTTTAAAATAGTTAAAATCAAAGTTTAATAACTAAAGCATTTTTAATATAGGGTTATACAGAAGATAAATTCTACTATAAATATTTATTATAAAATTAAAAAGATATCCTACATAATTATTTTTTATTTTTAATTTTTAGACTTTAAATAAGTTAATTTATTTATGACACAGAGATGATGCAGTAAGTATCTTATTAATGAAATATTGACATAATTGATCTTATAAATACCCAAATAAATCTAATTTTAGACTTTTTATGAATTACACTAATATTCTATGTTAATATGTCATGTTATTATTGATTTAATTTACTTTTTTAGAATTAATCATTCTGTTATGATTTTCAAAAAAATCAATTACTAAATAGTGTCAAAATTGACATAAAATAGTTTTTAAAACAAATATTTTATTAATAATTGTTATTTTTTTCTTAAAAATCTAAGGTTTAGCAAAATGACTTAGATAAGGTTATATATATTAATAATAAATAACTTGGCATTCGTTTGGATTGTTATAGTAAGTTTATACCTTATAGTGTAAGAACACAAAAAGACACGGTAAAAGTAAAATTATCTAACTTAATGTTAAATCTAAATGATAAGGTTAAAATATGAACCTAAACTTGTCTAAATTCTATTGGATGGGAGTATTTCGACCCATCCACACCATAGCTTCGAAATAATAAATTTGGATCTATTTAAAACCGAATTTGGCTTTATAATAAAACAATATTTTTAGTTTTTCCAAAGGAGCCCCTCTCCTCCCTTATAAAAGTGAACCTCCTCCCCCTCTTCCTCACACCACATTGAGCCTTCAATCTCGGCCAACCCCTGCCAATTTCTTCTCTCCACATCCCTAGAGACATCCTAGAGGTCCTGGTCTTCTTCAAAGAAAAATTTTATTATCCTAAAATGAGGTCTCAAAGAAGCACTTCAAAGAAGAGGTAATGTCCGTTACCGATTATGTCATATTTATTTCTTCTTCCACTTCTTCTAATTTAGTTGTTTCATTATGAAGTAATAACATTAGTATCACTCGTATACTGATATGTTATTATAAGTATGAAACAACTCTATTTCACCATCTATCCATCCTACGGAAAATGAAATCACCACGCGTGCGTACGTACGGAATACCGTCTCCACGCCGTGGTGTAATCTATATTCCACCACCACCTTACTTGGATGGGTATAATGGTGTAAATAATAAATATATATGATTATTGTAAAGTTATATTGATTCTTAAATTGTATATATACACTCCATTACAATTTCACAATCATGGGAACGATATCATCGCTCGTGTGTATGTACAGATTACCGTCTCCACGATGTGATGCGACTCGTTCTACATGATCATCATTGCATAATGATTATACAAATTAATTTAATGAATGAATATATTACAATAATACCAATATGTAAATGAGGTATCTATAACCTAAAAATAAAAATAATAATTTATTCGACAAAACACGTATAAGAACAAAAAAATAATAAACACCCGAATAACAAGTAGTAATGAAATATTACTAATAAGAAGCTAAGAATATGACCATATATGATATCATAAAAATAAGTATTATTCTGGAATAATTCAATAACATTATTTTCATTATACAGGAGGTTCAGACACTTACGAAGAAAATCAGACATAAGTTAAGGGAAATATCACAATCTCATTTTTATCCGAGATTGTTTATACTTTGGTATTTACTGGGGTGTATTTTATCATCCACATCCATGTTTCATCAATATGTAATATTATTTCCATCCACCTACAATTTTTTAAATCCATTTTTACCCTTTGGTTAGTTTATAGTAAAAGATATGAAAGGAATCTATTGTCATTTTTCGTACAAGGTACTTTTTGAATTTTCCGACAAAAGTACAAGAATAATGTTTTTTTAACTTATACTGCATGAATGGATTTTTAAAACATTATTTCCAAGAAGATTCCTTTAAAATTATTCAAGTATATTCATAATCAACTTCTTTTAGTTTAAAATTGTATGACATGTTAAGAAAGGAAAATGTTTTTGATGTAGAAAGGATATTTTCTTCAAGAATGGAGTTCAAGTGTTTTATCAAAATTATTTTCCATCTATGATAATATAGGGTTTTGTTTATTCCCTATTATTACATTGATTTGATTATGTTGTGATGGAATTATTTTTATGAATTCCTTTATCTTATATTAATTGTTTTATGATGTCATGTTGTTTAAGAATCCCATTTTTATTACATGGGTTATGAAATGATGTATCATTTATGATTTTGTGGCACACATATGAATGGTATCATTATGATATGGGTGGGACCTATATCTCTCTCCAATGCATTGGGTAAAGATTTTATATCTCATGAGATAGACATGGCTGGAACGACAGGTTAAACCGGTTCAGTGAAACAGGACTGAAACGAGGAATGAACTCGGTTTAGAAATGGACTTTGTCCACTAAGATAGTCTTGGCAATGAGTCTTGACTAATAAGAAATGATTATCAATGATTACGTGTTTATGCCACAAAGTTTCATGTTTTAAGTTATGATTATTGGGATTACATTTAACTACTATGATTTAACCCATGTTATGAAATTATGATCTCTTTTGCAGGTTAAGATTTCCAAAAGATATGTTCTTATGAATATGATGTGATTGATATTTCTTTTGTTTACCCTTAATTAGAATTTGAGCTCACCCTTTTGTATATTTTTCCCCAGGTCAGGAAGAAGGTTATTAAGTAAGATATGCCAAAAGGGACTATAGATATGATGAAATAAATGGGATACAATGTAGATTCTTTATGAACCAGTTGTTTATGTTTCCCAGTTTCTAAAGACACTATACCTAAATGGTCCTTTCATGGTTTTGTTATATGTTGAAATAAGTATGCTTCAATTTTGATTTAATAATAATGTATGTAGTGTATGGGTCATTATAAAGAATATTTCAAGCTCGATTTAAATCCTATTTTTATAGTGCATCATTGAATTATTTAAATCCATTTATATGTGATTAAATGGAATGATTTGAGAGGATTATTTCATGATGATTATTAAATATTGTTACAACCACACTGTTATTAAACATTTGAATATTGTGATCTACCATGCGACTTTTGTGGATCAGAATTTATGGATAAGGCGCTGGTCATTATTCGTTATATAATGTGGATCTGATTTCAATAAATCACATGGGTGACATGATATCTCTTGAATTCATGCTGATTACCAAATTCAAATATATAGATATTAGAGTTTCACAAAAATAGATATTCCCTGATTCTTTAAAAAGATCACTTATGGATCTATTGCTACATAAAACGACTAGATTATGTTTTATATTAGAAATAGAAACATTGAATATTTACTTGTTCTAAATTAGTGATCTATCATGAATCTCCTATTGATTTGTTGTTTTATATAATTAATGATAAATTAAAACAGGATCGATTTAAAGCATCTTTTACCTGAAGAAAAACCATTCTGAAGACAACGATTCATTTACTGTCAGTTGCATACTACTACAACCATGAAGATCAATTTATAATTATTAGTTAAAAGAATATTTTTTTTGAGTAATGGCTACTCATACTATGATATTTCATTGGTTACATGTTTAGAACTAGAAGTCTATGTTCTAGCCTTAAACTGTAAAGGCGTCAGATGCCTACACTCAGTTGTGGTTGGTCTCATGAAAAGAGGAGGGACTTGTGAAAATCACCATGATCATGGAGAAGAGCATTGGTTGTGTGGACTAGAGGATATTTGTGCCCTGAAACACAATAAATCATTGCATCCTGATATATATTTATTTCCACTACATAATCAATAAAATAAAGATAAAAGGACACAATTGATTATCATTAAGATATCTGGAGATGTTTTGAATGAAAAAATTCTCCCCAATGTATATTGCGTATAGTAGGATCCAATAATTGGTATTTGAGGTTGTTATTTTTTTAAATATATTGTATGTAGAAATTAAAGGATTATAAAGAGAGCATAATGGATGATACACAAGAGGGAATGTCAATGGTTAGAGATATATACTTTAATGGTAAAAAATATAGATGTTAGAAATAAAGGATGGTCATCTACCAGAAGAACCTTGGATACATAGTGTACTATAAAATTCTAACTCATTTTTTGATTCCATAGAAACAAAAATCATGGAGTTATGAACCAGAAGAAGAGTATGACATAAATTAAAAATTAATGAATGAAATCATATGTGGTCTTTGACCTAATGAATTTAACTGAGTATCATAATTTCATACTTCTTATGAGATGTGGCAGATAATTGTAGTTACTTATGAAGGAACTGACAGTGTCAAAAAAATAAGGCATACTACAACAAAGCTGAAATTTGATACATTTAAAATGATTGATGGTGAAAGCATCAATTATATGTATTGAATGAATACATATATAGTCAAAAACATTACTGCCTTGTGAGATCCTATTAACCAAGTAGAACAAGACTTGAAATTACTACGAGTACTACAAACCCAATGGAATAGGATATCCAGAACCATTAGGAAATCATCACTATTAAAAATATATTTATGATATAATCGATTAGATCCATGATGACTTACCATACTGAGATGGAAAATAAATCTAATGATCATAGAGTCTTGATAAAATATGAAAATATTTCCCAGAAAGTTACATCTCAAAATAAGAGAAAAAAGATAAAAAAGCGATAAAAAAATAGAATATTATGACTCATCTTCCTCAGAGTTAGAAATAGCATAGATAAATGGAATATTTAGAAAATTTTATTGTAAGGAAAAAGGATTCTGAAAATCCTTCAAAAATATGTGAATGATCTAAAGGAAATCAGATGCTATGAATGCAAGAAAATGGATCATGTAAGTCCTGACTTTCCTCTACTAAAAAGATAAAATAAAAAGAGCTTTTTCAAAAATACTGATTATGATAAAAAAATATAAAAGATAATTGAAAGCTACATTGAGTGTTTATGAAGACTCCAACAGCTCATCAAATTCTGACTCAGTAAAGAAGAATCAAATCTGAAAGAAAACATGTGGTTCATGGCTGATGATAATAAGGAAGTAGGTCATAGAATTAGAAAAGAATTATAATACATGGATAGTGGATGCACTAGGCATATGACTGGGAACTAATCGAACAATAAAACCTTTACTATAAAGGAAGGTGTATTAGTTACCTTTTGTGATAATGCCAAAGGAAAAAATCATTTGTATTGGAACTATCAGATATATAAAAGTTGTCTAAATCAATATAAAACTTTGTATTCAAGGATTGAATCATAACTTGATATGAATTTATCTATTTTGTGATGATGCTTATTTTTTCAATTTTTCTAACAACTGTTATTCTGTTTTTAAAGATAAACTGCTTAAATTTAGATCAACCATAACTGATAATGTTTATACCCTGGATATTGATTCTTTGTGTAAACAAAACGTAATTTTTTTAACTTCTAAAATAAATGAATCCTGGATCTAATATAGAGTACATAGACATTTCAATATTTATTATTTACATAAGTTTTCTAAGAAACAACAATTTTATAGTTTACATAGTCTTAAATTTGTTTGTGCCAGATTAAGTGATGCATGTCAAATTAAGAAGAAACATAAATCATCATTAAAATCAATTAAAAAAATTGATACATCTACACCTTTATAAATTATCACTATAAATCTTTTTAGACCCTCATGAGTAGAATGTTTGTATAGTAAATTATGTGTTTATGATTGAGTTGATAACTAATCTATAATTACTTGGATATTTTTTATGAAATATAAAAAAAAGTTTACTATATTTGAATGATTTTGTAAAGCTGTTCGAAATGAAACATATTTTAAAATAATTTCATTAAGAAGTGTTCATAGTGTAAAATTTAAGAATCTAGAATTCAATTCCATTTTCTCAAATCTAAATGTTAAACAGACCCTCTCTGTACCAAGAACACCTCAACAGAATATAATTGTTGAATGAAGAAATAGAACTATTCAGAAAATTTCATAGTCTTTGCTTAATGAATACAGTCTTCCTACCTATTTCTGGTTAGAATCTATAAGAATAGCCTTCTTTATAATGAATAGAGTATTAATTATAATAATTTTCCAAAAAGGCTCCCTATGAAAATTGGAATAACAGAAAACCTAAATTAAAATACTTTAAATTTTTTTGATGCAAGGTTTATATCTTGAACAATAAGGACAATTTTGGTATGTTTGATCCAAAATATGATGAAGACGTATTCATAGGATATTCTACTACCTCTTAAGCATAGATTTTTTTAATAAAAAGTCATTTTTGAAGAATCAGTTCATTTGAAATTTGATGAATCTGACACTTTTATCAAAAGGAAATATATAATTAATGAATCTGAACCTAATGATAACATGATACTAGAAAACCTAAAAGTTGATTTTGAATATGATATAAACTAAATTTATTCCTATTCAGAAGAACATGACATTGATAAAACTATTAGTGTTTTACCAAGATAGTCAAGAACTCTATAGAATCACCCTTTAGATATTGTTACATCAGATCTAGACAGAAGAATAAAAAAGGAAGAAATATAAGAAATCCAATTTATTTTTTAGTATTTCAATCTCAATTTGAACCAAAGTCAATAGAAGAAAACATAGTTGACGAATGTTGGTTGATATGAATGCAATAAAAAGTTAACCAATTCAAATAAAATAATTTTTGTAATTTAGTTGAAAAGATGAAGAACTATCCTATCATTGGAGAGAAATCAGTCTTTATAAATAAACAATATAATCAAGGAATTATAAATAGAAATAATGCACGATTTTTAACTAAAGGATATAATCATGACAAAGGTATATATTATGATATTACCTTTTCCCATATATATATATATTATAAGATATTAGGATATTTTTAGCTTATTCATCTCATATAAATTTTAAATTATTTCAGGTGGATGTAAAGTCTGCCTTTTTAATGGTTATTTAATAGAGGAACTATATATAGGGGAACCTCCTGGTTTTTAAAATTCTCAAAAACCAGAATTGTTTTAAACATACAGATTTTTTTTATAGACTTTTACATGAACATGGATCTTGGTATGAAATTATATGTTATTTTCATTTGAAAAATTATTTTTCAATTGGTATGAAAAATCCAACACTATTTAAGAAAAATATAAATTCTAATATTTTATTGGTTCAAATTTATGTGGGCGATGTAATTTTCGGATCAACAAATAATAAAATTTGTCATCAGTTTTCAAACATAATGCAAACAATAATTTTAAATGATAATTATGGAGAACTAAATTTCCTTTTAGATCATAATATTTATCATTTTTTTTAAAATTATTTATTCAAAGTAAAAAAATTAGAAATTTAAAAAATAAATTTAGACCCTAAAACATCAATACATATACAAATACTATGTTTACTAATATAAAACTGGATTAGGATGAAACAGGAAAACCAGTAGACAACAAGTTATATAGAGGAATGATTGTAAGATTATTATATCTTATTGCTCGCATGAAAGATATTATGTACTCTATAATTCTTTGTGAAATATTTCAATAAAATCCTAAGTAATATCATCTTATAGCTGTCAAAACAATTTTCCGATGTTCAGAAAGAACTGTTTTCCAATCGTTTATTAATCCATAAATTTCATTATTATAATTTAATTTCATACTCTGATTCTGATTTTGGAAGTTTTAGATTAGGTAGAAAAATAACCTCATGAATGTGTCACATGTTAGGAAATTTATTAGAATCATGGTCTAGTATGAAACAACACTCAGTTTCTTTTTCAACATACGAGGAAGAATATGTATATACATGCAGTTTTTTTGCACAAATATTGTGGATTAAAAACACTCTTATAAAATTTGGACTAAATTTTGACAATACACTTATTTTATGGGATAATACTAGTTCTATAATATTTTGAAAAATCTTATATTTCATTCTATAACTAATTATATAGATATTAGACATCATTTTCTATGAGATCATGTTCCATAAAAGGATATTTTTTTAGAATATATATGTACTGAATTTCAATTAGGTGATCTTTTTACGAAACCACATCCGACTGCATGTTTTGATTTCATGAGGGGCAGTACGGTTTATTTAATTTTAAATAAATTTTATTTTATTTTAATATATATTTTATTTGATCATATAATATATATTTTAAATCTTTTCCCAATTTAAAATAATATAGCTACTTATCATTAAAATAAGTTATGCTTTTATTTTTATTCTGTAATAAATATTAATTACGCTGTATATGGTTTAATTTATTTTAAATTCTGTGGTGATTATTATGTATGTAATAACAAGGAAATCAATGCTTTATCATAGACTCTTTCGAATTCCAAAACCATCAATTTTCTAAATACCATTTGACAATCCGAAACCCTTAACCTCTTTCATCTTCCATTTCTCACACCTTATGAACCCTAAATCTCAAACATTCAGATCCTTTTGACAAAAATTGAAAAAACAAAGGGAATTGAAGAAGGCTAACACATTGATGTGAAGCATCAGTATTCAACAAGAGGGAAAAACCTTCAGGGAAAATTCACTGATCTGGAATGGCTATATCAGACAAATTAAATGCTGAAGCATGCATTATCCTTTCAAGGTATTAAAACAAAATTTAGTGAGGACTATTCTGATATTTTTTATGATTTTGATTTGTTAATTGTCTTTAAAAATGTTCAATTTAGTTTGGGAGATACACAAGATAATATTAATTCCAAATTCGATAACAGGGTTTTATAGATCTCTTCTTTTGAAATGGAAAAGATCTTGAACTACCCTCATGATGGAGTTTTTCATTTTTATTTTAAGTCAATCAAGAAAACAATAATAAATCTGAGGATATTATGTATTTTTTGTTTGGTTTGACTAATATAAGAAATTTTTTGGTAAATGATTTATAACCAGATTATAATATTTTGGATAGGTTTATTCTGGCCGAGATTTCCTTAAGGATGTCTATGATGGAGAAGATTCTATTTCTAGATATGTATATAATGTTTCTTTTTCATGTGACATAATGCTGAATTTTCCAAGATACATGATTAGATATTTGACTTAATACTGTCAACATGAGGATAAAATTAATTCTTATCCTTATAGAAGATTTATTTCAATGTTGTTTCTTATGAACGATATGATTAGCATGATAGATGCGAGAGTCAGATGCCATAATAGTATTGTGTTGAATGCTAAAACATGAGAATGCTCATGTTTTTTGGGGCCCTATAAAATGTAAAATCATGAATTTTGGAGATGAAGGGGATCTGGAATCTACTCAGTGGGAGAAACCAGCAAAATATAAAGAAGGTACAGGTGAATCCAAAAAAGGGGAAGTTTCAAATACATTAAGAAGATTCAGATTTGAAATAGAAGATGAACCTACTAATGAAGAATGTCAAAGAGGACTTCATAGTTCAAGGAAGATATCATTTGGTTTGGAACCTTATTCAAATACTTTTATTAAAACAAGAGATATTTTGTGTTATAATTTTGTGTGAGAATATGTTCATGAAGAAATACAAGAGGAAGCTGCTTCTCAAGGAGAAATTGATGTTTTCCCTCTTGGTGAGGTAGAGACAAGAAGTGAAGAGGTAGCTCAGACTAAAAACACGCATGAAATGGAAATTATTAATCAATTTGTGGATTATATTGACTATATACATCAGACTCAAGAAAATATTCTAGAAGAAATTGCACCGAAAGAGAACCGGTCTTTGGATGTTGAGATTTAAGATTAACATATTCAAGGAAATTTCACTCAAAATCATACAGAAGTTATGATTCAATCATAATCACTTAAGATTCTTGTAGAGAAAGACGAATAAAGGAAATCTAATAATCAATCTTAAACACTGATCATGGTAAATCCATTTTTAAATCAAGCACAGGGTGAATTTGATTCTATGTCAAATCATATTGAAAAACATATCAGAATATTTAACAAAGTCAAAGAAGAGAATTCTTTTTTAAGAAGAGAGAGAGAGGGAAAGAAAAACAGATGTTCCAAAATATGAAATACTTTTCTATTTCAAAACAAGAGGTATATGTTTTTTAAAAAAAATTTTAGCATAGGTTCCAAGATTAAAATATGAATTTATATTGAAATTAGATTTGATAGAACATATCTGTTTTATGGAGCATCCGTTTTCAAATGTCACGAGATGTCATGAAAGTACATATGGTACATTGCCTTGTTTGATCAAAATAGTCCAAGCCATTACAACTGTAATTAGCAACATGAATAGCATGTCAAAGGATTTACAGTGCAATAACATTCCTTTTTTTGTTCTTTTGTTCAATCAAGAAACATCTTTTGATCTTCTTACCTCAAATAAACCAGGTTTTAAAGAATTACTTATTAAATTTATTGAGAAGATAAATCAGTTTATGGAGAGTGAATAGTGGTTTGTTGAGGATTTTAGAGTGGAACTCATTGAATATATTCATTTGAATCATGAAGGAAGATACATGATCATTCAACTGGATATGGTGTATTGAAGAGACTAAGGATATAGTTGGCAGAGTTGAAGGATGTTATTTAGAATCATTGAGATAACATTTTTGCAACTTTTAGTCCAATAACCATGATTCCTGATCATTCATGTACTTTTATATTCTTTTATCAATGAAATTTCTTGTTTATCATATTTTTTGGTTTTTTATTTTTTTAATTTCTATGTTAGACCGCCTAAAAATCAAGATTCCTTTATTGATTAACAATTTATCATTAAATTTTCTTACATGTTCTTTGATACATTAAAAGTGTTTTTTTATTGTATACTTTTTTTTGACATTAAGAAAAGGTGGATAAATTTTGATAAACACAAAATTTTATAATGGAAAAAACATTTTTCTTAAATAGCATTATTGAATTAATTTTTTTAATATAGATAACCATTGGTGAGAAATTTGGATAAATCGGTATTGTACATTTTCAAAGAGACATTTGGAAGTAAAAGTTTTTATCCATTAAAAATTATAAATTATATGTAAATAATTTGGTGGGTTTTGTTATCATAATAAAAGGGAGATATTTTTCAGTATGTTTTTCAAAAATAATATATATTTATATGATGAATTTGATGATAAAAAATACCCTTATTTGTTATTCTAATTATTTTAGTTTAAGAATATTTCAGGAAATAAAATTTTTTATATTCCAAATTTTTTAATCATATTAATGTTTATAATTCACATGAAATAATTTTCGATGTGTTCAATAAATCTATTCATCTTCTTTTGGAAACACTATTCAAATAATATGTTGTATATCGTTGAATAAAGAATATATCATGCGTTTATTTTACAAGACTTCAAAAATGTATGTTTAGTCAACCTTAATTTTTTAATAAACCTTAAATTTTTTATATAATAAATGAATGGATGAAGAACCATATAAAAATATCAAACCATATGTTTTCTTCACAAAAGAATGGATCATGAACCCTACTTTTTTAATGAACCTTACGTTGGAAATCAACATCAGGTTTGGATCCCTACTTTTGACTAATTCAAACATCAGAGATTTAAATTTGCGTCTCTATAGTAAAAAAGTCTTATGTGGAATGTCAAGATGATTTCAAGTTCAATTCAAATTCTATTTTTAAAGTGCATATATGAATGATTTAAAGATGTTTATACGTGATTCAATGGAGTGACTTAAGCAGAATATTTTTTCTGATTACTTAGGAATATTATGACCACTATCTTATTCATCATTTGAATATTGTAATCTGTTAGGAAACTTTTTTGGACTTGAATTTATGAATAAGGAACTCATATTTATCATATATATTCTTTTTATATGAATTCTATAAATCACAAGAGTGACATGATATATCTTGAATACATTACAATTAAAAAATTCAAAATTGGAGATTTTCTAGTTTCACAGAATTATAGATTCACCAATTATTTAAAAACTATCTTTTATAGATCTATTTCTACAAAAATTTACTAGATTCAGTTTTATAGCAGAGAGAAAAACATTGAATATTTAATTGTTCTAAATTGGTGATCTATTGTGAATCTACTGCTGAATTTTTGATAAATATATTTTTATATCAATTGAATCCAAATCAATTCAGAACTACTCTTATCTGAATAACAACTTTTACGAAGGTGACGATCTATTTACTGTCAGTTGCGTATTTATGAAATTGATAACATCAATCGTAATGTATTTGTAAAAATAGTAATCTTTTATTTCTAGTGTTGGATTTTAATAATAGGTTCCTTGATCGATTCTGTGTTTAGAACCAAAAGGCTTTATTTGAGCCTTAAACGGTAAAGGGGTCAACTGCCTGCAATCAATTGTGGATGGTCTTGTGAAAAGGGGAATGAATAGTGAAAATCACCAAGATCGTAGGGAAGAAAGTTGGTGGAGTGGACTTGGTGATCTTTGTACCCTGATCCATTATAAATTATTACATCCGGTTATCTATTTATCTTCACTGTATAAACAACCATATAAAGATAAAAGGATGGAATTGATTATCATCAAGATTTATCAAGAGGTTTTGAAAGACACAATTAACCCCTGTTATGTATATTTCGTACAACATAATCCAACAGTTGGTGTCAAAGGTGGTTCATTTTTTATAGCTATAAAAATTATAAAGTCAAGGATTATACAGATAACTCAATAGCGGATACATGAGAGTGAATGTCTATGGTTCAAGATCCATACATCAATGGTGAAAAATATGGATGTTGGGAATCATGGATGATCATCTACACAAACAACCTTGGATAAAGAGTATACTCTCAAATTTTTACTTCATATGCGATTCTAGGGAAACAAGAAACATGGGGAAATGGAGAAGAAGTAGATTATGACATAAATTCCAAATAAATGACTGTAATCATATTTGGTCTTGGAATGGATAAATTTAACTAAGTATCACAATGTCATAATACATATGAGATGTGGCAGACAATTTTAGTATCCTATAAAAGAACTAAAAGTGTTAGAAAAATGAGGTATGCTACAACAAATCAAAAATTTGATACATTTATAATGTATAATGGTGAAAGCCCCACTCAAATGAATAGAAGACATACAGAGATAGTGAACAACATTAATTTTTTGGGATATACTATTATCCAAGTAGATCAAGTCATGAATTTACTAAGAGTACAACTAACCCAACTGAATATGATATCAGAATCCATTATGAAATCATAACAATTAAAAATCTACTTATCAGAGAATTAATTAGAACCCTGGTGATGTATGAATCTGAGAAGGAATATGATGCTAATGAGCCTATAGTCTTGATAAATAGAGAAAATACTACTATGAATGTTAAATATTTGAAGAAGAGTATAGTGATAAAAAAGGATCAAAAAATAATAATGTTCTGACAAATCTAATTCAGAGATGGAACTGGAACAAATGACCATATAATTCAAAAAAATATTTTCAGAAGAATAAAGGATTCATAAAATCCCTCACGAAAGATAAGAAAAATACGAACGAATTTAGATTCTATGAATGCAAGAAAATGGGTCACATATGACCTGACTGTCCTCTATAAAAAATAGAAATGAAAAAAATGTTTCTCAAAAATACTAATTATGATCAGGAAGATAAAAGTGAAATGAAAGAAACATTGAGTGATTCTGAGGACTCCAACAACTCATCAAAATATGACTAAGAAAAAATAATCAAATATTAAAGAAAGAAAGTCCTTTATGGCTGAAGATAATAAAGATACATGTCACAAAAGGAAAAAATAAAAATAGTACATGGATAATGGTTTCTCCAGGCATATGAGGGGAAACTAATCAAACATTATAACATTAACTCAAAATGATGGTGGATTAGTCACATTGGGTGACAATACCAAATAAAAATCATTAGTATTGGAACTATTGGAGACATTATGGTGTATCAATCAATAAAGTACTTTATTAACAAGGATTGTAACATAACCTAATAACTATATATCAAATTTGTGATGATGGTTATTTTTTTGATTTTTCAAACAACTACTGTTCTGTTTTTAACGATAAATTTCTTAAATTTAGAGCACTTAGAAAATAAAATGTTTATACCTTGAACATAAATTCATTGTGTAAACAAAAAGTAAAAATTTTAACTGCTAAAATAAATGAATCCTTAATCTAGTCTAGATGACTTCGACATTTAAATTTTTATGTTTTACATAATTTTTCTAAGAATAAATTGGTTTCTTGATTTACGTAGTCTTAAATTTTATATTGAATGATTCTGGGATGCTTTTCAAATTGGAAAGAAACATAAATCATCCATCAAATTAATTAAAAAAAATTGATACATCAAAACCTTTATAACTTATCCATATAAATCTGTTTGGTCCATCATGAGTAGTATATTTGGATGCTAAATTATATGTATATATTTTAGTTGATGACTATTGTATATTTACTTGGATATATTTTCTAATGTATATAAATGAATTTTTTAATATATTTGAATGTTTTTTCAATGCTTTCAAAAATGAATAATATTTCAAATCATTTCATTAAGAAGATATCATGGTGTAGAATTTGAGAATCGGTAATTCAATTCATTTTTCTCAAATCATGGTATTAAACACATTTTCTCTTCACTATGAACACCTCTACAGAATAGAATTGTTGAAAGAATAAAGATAAATATTCATGAAATGGAAACAACTATACTAAATGAATACAGTCTTACTACTTATTTCTAAGAAGAAGCTATACGAACAACCTACTATATAATGAAAAGTTATTTAATCATACCAATTTTAAAAAAGACACCCTATAAACTTAGGAATAACAGAAAACCTAATGTAATATACTTTAATGTTTTTGGATAGAAGGTTTATATCATGAACACCAAGGACAACATTGTTATGGTTGATCTAAAATCTGATGATTGAGTTATCCTAGGATATTTTTCTACCTCCAAAGCGCATATAGTTTTTAATAAAAATTCATGGATTGTTGAAGAATCGGTTCATGTGAAATTTGATGAATCAAAACATTTCGTAAAATGGAAAGATCAAATTGATGAATATATCTATAAGTATAACATGAGATTTTAAAACCTAAAAGATGATTTTGAAAATGATATAAACAAAATTCACTCTAGTTCAAAAGAACATGACATTGGCAAAAAATATAATTTTTTATCTCGACTATCATGAACTGTAAATAATCAATCTTTAGAAACTGTTATATGAGATATAGACGTGTGAAAAAAACTAGAAAAAATATAGAAAATGTAGTTGAGTTTTTGGCCTTTATATCCCAATTAGAACCTATGTCAATAAAAGAAGCTATAGTTGATGAAAGCAGATTGATAACAATTCAAGAAAAACTAAACCAATTTAAAATAAATGAAGTTAATAAATTAGTTTAAAGACCAAATATGTGTCTAGTTATGGGGACCAAATGGGTATTTTTAAATAAAAAAGATGATCCATTAATTATACATAGAAATAAATACAGATTTGTAGCTAATTGATATAATAAAGATGACAATATAGATTATGATGAGACCTTTTCCATTATATCTAGATTAGAATCCATTAGAATCCTTTTATCCTATAGATCTTATATGAATTTTAAATTATTTCTGATGGATTTTAAGTCTTCATTTTTAAATGGTTATTTAATTGAGGAAATTTATGTTTAGAAAACTCATGGCTTTGAAAATTCTCAAAAACCAGATTTTTTTAAATGTACTAAAGCTCTTTATGTCCTTAAACAAGAACCTAGAATCTTTTATGAAATATTAAGTTCATTTCTTTTGAAAAATGATTTTACTATTGGTAATGCATATACAACAATTTTCAAGAAATCTATAATTTCTAATATTTTATTGATTCAAATTTATGACGATGATTTAATTTTTAGATCAACAATTTAAATAATTTGTCATGAGTTTTCAAACATAATTCATAAAGAATTTGAAATGAGCATGATGGGGAAATAATTTTTTTAGGACATCAAATCTATAAAAAATATTTTACAAATGATATGAATCAATGAAAATACATTACTAATTTACTAAATAAATTTTGAATTGAAAGCAACAATACATATAATTCTTATAAGAGTACTAATAAAAGGATTGATTTGGATGAAACTGGAAAACAAGTGGACAATAAGTTATATAGAGGTAAGATTGGTAGTTTATTATATCATGCTGCTAGCATGCCTGATATTACGTACTCAATATGTGTTTGTGAATGATTTCAATCAAATCCAATGGAATTGTTTCTAATAGCTAACAAAATATTTTATTGATATTTAAAAAAAATGTTTTCAATGTATTCGTTATATATAAACATCTGATTTTAATTTAATTTCATACTCAGATGTTTATTTAGGAAGTTTTAGATTATATTGAAAAAGAACCTCCAGAACATTCCACTTAATAGGAAAAACTTTAGTATCATGGTATAGTAGGAAACAAAACTCAATTTCTTTTTGAATAGACAAGGCACAATATGTATTTGAAGATTGTTGTTGTGCACATGTTTTGTGGAAGAAAAACACTCTTATAAACATTTGACTAAATTTTGATAATACCCATATTTTATGTGATACTACAAGTGCTATAATATTTCAAAAAATTCTATATGTCATTCTATAACTAAAATTTTTGATATTAGACAATATTTTCTATGAGATCTTATTCTAGAAAAAGATATATTTTTAGAATTTATTTGTACTGAATTTCAATTAGCTGATATTTTTACTATACCAATTTTCAATGCAAGTTTTGATTTCATGAATGGAGAGTTAGGTTTATTTAATTTTAAATAAATTTAGTTTGTAATTGAATTTTTTATTTATTTTTAGATATATTTTATTTTATTTTATTCAAAATTTTATTTGATAATTTTTTAATTTTAAATTTTTTACAATTTAAAATAATTTAGTTACTTATCTTTTAAATAAGTAGTGATTTTATTTTTATTGTGTAAAAAATGTAAAATATGCCACATATAGTTTAATTTTTTAGAATTCTATAATTATTATTTTGTACATATTGACATGGGAATCAAGGCTCTATCACAGCACGTTTCGAATTCCAAAACTACTCATTTTCTCAAAACCATTCAAACAACCGAAACCCTTCACCTATTTCGTCTTCCTCTGCTCGCACCATTGAAACCCTAGAAACCCAAATCCTTAGATCTTTTTTATAGAAATGGGAAAAAAAGAGAATCGATGATGGTGAATAGAGTGATACGAAACATCATCATTCAACGAGATGAAAAATCCTGCTGGTGAAATTCATTAATATGGAATGGTTGTATTAGACGAATATAATGCTAAAGAGCAAGTGTTATCCTTTCAATGTTTTGAAATTACATTCAATGGGGACTAATAAAAATTTTTGTATGATATTGAGTTGAAAAGTTTCATTAATATAGTTTAATTTTTTTTGGGATATGCAAAAGATTTTATTTTATCAAAGATCGATGATAGGGAGTTATTGATCCTTTCTGTTGAAATTGAAAAGATCTTGAACTACCCTCCTAAGAGAGTTTTTCATTTTGATATAATGTCAATCAGGGATAACAACCATAAATAATATAATATTATGGCCTTTCAATTTAGTTATCTGAACATAAGAAAAATGTTGGGTAAAGATATAAAACTTGGTCAGAATATTTTGGTTAGGTTTATTCAGACTAGGATAACAACAATGATGTTTGAGATGGAAACGATTATGTTACAGATATGTATATAATAATTCTTTTTTAAGTTACAAAAAGCATAATTTTCCAAGATACAAGATATTATATTTGAGTTATTATTTTCAACTTGAGGCTCAAATAATTTTTATCCTTATGGAAGATTTATTTAAAATGATGTTGTTTTAAAAAGCTATTGTAAGACTGATTGATGCTGGAGTCAGATGCAATCAAAGTAATGTGATAAATGCTGCTACTTTTAGAAAGAGAAGATATTTCTAGAGCATTGTAAATGGTAAAATCATGCCTGTTGGAGATAAAAAAGATCTAGAATCTACATAGGAGGAAAAACTAGGAAAATATAAAGAAATAATTGTAACGACCCAAAGTTTCATTAATGGAAAATTCCTCTTGATCCAATTAAATGTCTCTTTATTAAAAATGTTTTTATAAGATTTAAACCTCTTTGGTTTTATAATAAGTGTTGTGACCATTACTTTTATAGTCGTTGAACAGTGATCACATGATTAGTTTAAATATAAGGCTTCAACGAACCCAATTTTTACTCAGAAAAAGGAAGCGATGGCCTCATCCAGTAGAATTGCCCCATACGAAGCCCATGTTTCGGATCTCGGAAAAGAGGTGGCATCCTTGGGCTTCGCCCTTGACCAATCCTAAGCCGAGCTTCATTATGTCAAGCTCGAACGTGATCGTCTACGAGAAAAGTGAAAGTTGATAGAGATTACCACTCCAGCAATGTTATCCGAGCCTCCCCAAGAGTCAGTCCCCATCGCACACCTTACCCTTAGGTCTTATGACGCTGTTTTAAGGGGTTATGTAGCAAATAAGTATTACTCTGTTCATGTACATTATTTTTTTTATATAATAATGAATATAATTTCTAGTCATTTTTGATACATTATAAATAGTTTTTAAAATACAAATGGTGTTTTTAGTTATTATTTAATTAAGAATTAAATTATATTAAATTATAGTATTTTTGAATTAAATAGCATTTTAATAAAATATTATTATTAATATTAAATTAATTTTTATTAAATATAAATGATCTTATAATTTCATGAATGGAATTAAATTTTTTATTAAAGTTTGAAAGCCATTTTTGTCAGAACCCATGAATTTTCTATAAATGTTGGATTTTATTTTAAAAGTGAAAATTAACATATTTAGAAATTCTTTTAGATAAAATAAATTTCATTTCTGGAATCAGGACGTCGAAATTATCCAACGGTGAATTTTTCATAATTTTCCGAGACAGTCAAATTTTTGGGTAAAAATTAAATATCGTTTAAATATATAATGTGTTTTATGACATCATAATGACCCAATGGTGATGTAATAAAATACCATTATCATCAAGTCCGGCCAATGTATGTTTCACCATTAAAATAAAGTGATTTTGGGTTTTTTTGACTTACTTTTCAAAGCATTAATGAACCCCTCAAGACTTATTCAACACTTTGCCTTTTTAAATTAATTACCATGGGTGTGTGACTCACCTCCACATAATAAACCCTAATATTTTAATAATTTCGGACCTTGGGCTTGTAAAATATTGTTTTCCTCTTTCCTTTTCCAGAAACCATGGGCAAAAACCATGGGATGGTTTGTGGTTTGGATTAATTTAATATAAGGAGTCCCAAACCTAAATAATAAAGAATTCTCTCACCTTTCCTATATAAACCCACCCAAGCTCCCACTTCATCCTCACTCAAATCCATTTATATTCTTCCAACCTCTGCCCTACTCTCTATAGAATCCTCCCAAGGTGCCCCAAGATACGAAGAAGCCTCTCACAAGCCTCTCTCTAGCCTTTGAAAGCACACTTCCAAGTAAGGGTTTTTTCGTTCTTTCTCATTTTTGTAAATTTTATTTATGTTGTATTTCGATTTTAATTCCAATTATGAATGTTGGGGTATGGTTTAGAACCTACCCCATACTTCCATATTATTGTCTGAATGATGGGAGACCCCTTTCTCTCTCATTAAATGCCTCCCATGTACACCCATTACTATGCCGAAATTCAGAAAGGAACTTCTCTCTCTTCTTTTACATTCAAGCAATACTTTTGTATCATGAATATAAATTCCTTTTCAATTGCTGGGACATGTATCTATATGACCTACTTACTGTCCATTACATGTAAATATGATTAGGAACACCTTTCTCTCTCATCAACCATTTTTTATGAATTCTTATGTCACGCTGTTACGCTGCCGAAATCACACCGATTTTCTAAGCCAATGTCATTGTGTAGTGAATACCATGCCCATTTCTCCATCAAGGGTATTCACCTTTTTGCACAGTTACTTATTGATTATAAAGTTTCATTTATGAATTTCACATTCCTTTATCGTGGAATAAATTATTATGTTTTATGAATCCATGTTTTATGATCCATGTGGCACAGTTATGCGTGAAATGAGATGTTTAAGAAGGGTTTGCCCTTATAGCACTCCAATGCATTGGGTAAAGTATAGTATCATGATATGTCAAGTGCAATGAGTGTTGACTCATGCTAATTCAAGTGAAATGAGGGTTTACTCGTGCTTCATGTGCAATGAGGGTTTACTCATGCTCCATTTTCAATGAGCCTTGGCTCATGCTAATTAAATGTTAAGTGTTGTTGCCACATTTCCATGTTATGTTTATCATGCTTTATCATGCCTTTATGTTCATGTTTCTTTTATTCTCTATTGATATTTATATTTTCTAACATGTATTATACTCCTCATTTTATTCCATGTATACTCCCTTACTGGGCTTTATAGCTCACCCTTTTCTTATGCATGTCCTCATGTTATCCCATGCAATGCTAAGTACGAGGTAATGTAGTGGTCATGTAAAGGAAGTTTTCATTAAAGATGCTGTATCTCATGTTTTATGTTTTTATGTAATGATCCTAAGCCCCAAATACACTAAACCTCTTGATCTTATTTGTTGTATGAAGTGAAGTTCTATGTAATGAATCATGGTTAAGTTGTAATAAAAAGAAGGGTTGTCATAGTTGGAATCAGAGGATAGGTTTAGTTATTTTTGGGATTAAGAATCCCTAGTAAAGCCTTAGATATAAGACTAAGTATAATAAAAACATCCCTAAGTTTTGTTAAATACTAATTAAGTGGTTTATCAAACAAATACATCCCTATCTGGATACGGCCTGGTAGAGGCGGCTCTGGCACAGATGTATTCAAGCGGTAAAACCCGAAAACACCGCTTTGAACTAGACTCGAACGGGAAGTGGTGCACGACAACAGGCCTTGCTGAACTCTTGGTTATGATACTACTGGGGGATATGTTTTGATAAATTCACAATGTTAGTATGAACCCTTATTAAAGGAAAAATTCCCCTAAGAATATATGTTAGAAAGTAGATCATGAAAAGCCTATATTGAATCCTATAGACTCAAGAGTTAAGGAATGAAAGTTTATTTATAAGTCATAAAATTTTGTCTTTGGATTTCCCTTTTATGTGTTACCCCTAACCTTCCTTTTATTCCAGACAATGTCAGGTAATAGGAGGACTCGGGCTAACAACCTTTGTGAAAATCAGTGTGATGACTGTACTAATGCGATGCCCAATCCAATGGGAGCGGGAATCGTGAACTTTGTCATGCTTCTCTCTCCGCTAACTCAAGTTTTGAATAGAAACACTGGTCAAGATGAACGTTCATCCCCCCCTAAAAAATAACATGTTGCTATCGAGAGCTTTATGATACAAAGGCCTCCTACTTTTAGTGGATCATCTGATCCCACGATCGCTGAACAATGGATCAACTCCATTGAAAAGATCTTCTCCATCCTTCAAATTTCTGAACAAGAGAAGGTTCTCCTGGCTTCTTATCATATGGAAGGTGAAGCTGATCAATGGTGGACGTTGATAAAAAATACGAAGCCTGAGGAGGAGATCGAGGCTTTGAAATGGAAGGAATCTCGGAAGATATTTTTTGATAAATATTTTCCGCGCACCCTCCGGCTTAAGATGGAATGGGACTTCCTTTACCTCATGAAAAAATTTGAAGAATCTGTGGGAGGGTACGAGGAAAACTTCAAAAGGCTTGCATGATACTCTTCCGGCATTGTCGTTACCCCCGAATGCAAGGTTGACCGCTTCTTTGGTGGGCTGAATCCTAGCTTGTGGAAAGCATTAGAGATTTGTGACCTCGACAGATATGAGGAAAGTTTCATATGTGCCCTCAAGGTCGAAATGGAGATCGGAGAATCACAGGGTATCATGGGGATAAGAAGCGTAAGGTGGACTTAAATGCTGGTGGTCCGATGGATAAATCCAACGGCGCTAAGAAGTTCCAGCACCCCACTTGCGAAAAGTGCGGAAAGAAGAACCTTGGAAATTGCTTTAAGGGGACAAGAAAATGCTTCAAGTGTGGAAGAGAAGGGCACCTAGCTATTAACTGTCGGCAAGAAGGACCTGCGACTATGATAGAGGAGAGGAATGCTCCGTTTGAACCTCAACGCATTGTTCAATGCTACAAATGCAAAGAACCGGGTCATTTTTCAAATCAGTTCCCTAATCCAAGGGTTATCGGAGGCAACCAACAACCTTCAAGACAGCAAGGAAGAGCTTTTGCCATCACTTTTGCTGAAGTGAACCCCAAAAAAGATGTGGTGACATGTACGCTAGTTATTCATTCAAGAATAGCAAACGTAATTTTTATTTCCGGTTCTATACATTCTTTTATATCTCGAAAGTTTAGTAGAACAATCCCAGCACCACCACAAATCATGGAAGTAAAGATGTCGGTTAGTACGACAAATGGGGAAATCATTGAATCCCATGAATATAAGTCCTCCCCTGTTATAATCTGTGGATTGAATTTCCCGGAGAACCTCGTCATACTCTCTTTGGTGGAATTTGATGCAATTCTTGGCATGGATTGGCTTTCCTTATTTAGAGACAACATAAATTGTTGGGAGAGGGAAATCACACTCCATATGGAGAATCGACCCCCTATTCTTTACAAGTGTCAGGAGGAAGATGAATCTCCTTTAGATCCATCATCTCAAGCATGGATATTACTGCCCTATAAGAATGAGTATCTGGATCAGATGATTGAGTCCATAGAAGAAACCATACTTGAAGAAATGCCTATTGTGAGGGAATTCGCGGAAGTATTTCCTGAGGAACTGCCTGGTCTTCCTCCAAGAAGAGATGTTGAGTTCTAAATTGAACTTATACCTGGGGCACTACCAATATCCAAGACTCCATATAGAATGGCTTTTGTTGAGGTTGAAGATCTGATGAAACAACTACAAGATAATTTGGATAAAGGGTTTATACGCCCAAGTGCTTCACCATGGGGTGCACTAGTCCTCCTCGTCAAAAAGATGGATGGGTCAATGCGGCTCTGTATTGATTGTCGTGAACATTAAAAAAATCACGATAAAGAACAAGTATAAACTCCCAAGAATTGATGACTTGTTCGATCAGTTGCGTGGAGCTCAATACTTCTCCAAGGTGGACCTGTGGTCGGGATATTATCAAGTAATGGTGAAGAAGGAAGATATCCCCAAGACTGCATTTCGTACAAGATATGGGAACTATGAATTCATAGTAACGCATTTCAGACTCACCAATGCTCCATGAATATTCATGGACATGATGAATAGAGTCTTTAGAGATTACCTTGGAAATTTTTTGGTAGTCTTTATAGATGATATTCTAATATACTCCAAAACCAACGAGGACCATGAGGAGCATTTAAGAACTATACTAGAGACTTTGCGCAAGGAGAAGCTCTATGAAAAGTACAAAAAGTGTGAGTTATGGTTGAAGGAGGTCTCATTCTTAGTCCATATGATCACAAGCAATGTGATATCTGTGGACCCCTCCAAAATAGATGCAATTGAGGGATGGACGAGCCCAACATCGGTAACGGATATCCGTAGCTTCTTGGGGTTACCTAGATATTATCGACGATTTGTTAGAAATTTCTCCCGATTTTCCAACCCTCTTACCAAGATAACTTTAAAGGGAGTAAATTTTGTTTGGAGTGAGGAATGTGAAGAAAGATTCAAGGAGTTGAAAAGGATACTTATCACTGTAGTCATGCTCACTTTACCCACAAGTGGGGAGCTTTTTGTGGTATTTAGTGATGCTTCGAAAAAGTGCTTAGGATGTGTGTGGATGCAGAATGATAAAATGATATCCTATGCCTCAAGGCAGTTGAAAATCCATGAGAGAAACTATCCAACGCATGATCTAGAGTTGGAGGCTGTGATCTTTGCCCTGAAAATCTGGTGGAATTATCTCTATGGCGAGAAATGTGAGATATATAATGACCACAAGAGTCTTAAATATATATTCACTCAGAAAGAGCTTAATATTGTCTAGAGAATATGGATAGAGCTCATCACGGATTATGACTATTCAATACATTACCACCCTGGGAAAGAGACCAAGGTGGCAGATGCCTTAAGTAGAAAGGATCCAGCGATTCTATCAATGATGAGAATTGAGAAGGATCCAATCTTCTTAGACTTGCTTATGATGGACGTGGGAATCATAAAGAAGGGAAAATCATCAATCATTTCACAAATTATTGCTCAACCATCTCATTTGGAAAGGATAAAGGATGCTCAAAAGGATTATGTGGGAATTCAAGAAAAAGTGGAAACTATCAAAAAGGGAAAATCCCTGAAGTTTATTGTTAATGAAGAAGGAATTGTGCGGTTTGGGAAAAGACTATGTGTTCCATCTAGTCCGGAGCTGAAGAAATAACTTTTGGATGATGCACATAGTTCAAATTTCTCTATACACCCAGGGAGCACAAAGATGTATCGAGATCTCCGAGAAATCTTTTGGTGGGATAATATGAAGAAGGAGATCACTGAATATACATCAAAGTGCCTGGTGTGTCAGCAAGTGAAGGCCGAGAGGCAGAAGTCTAAGGGGATGACGCAACCATTGTCCATACCAGAATGGAAATAGGAGAACATCACCATGGACTTTGTCACCAAACATCCTAGGACATCCAAAGGAAACAATGCAATCTGGGTTGTTGTGGATTGTCTTAGAAAGACTGCACACTTCATTGCTATTCGACAGGATTTCTCATTGGATCAACTGGCACAGATATATATCAGGGAAGTGGTAAGGTTTCATGGAGTACCACTATCTATTGTGTCTCACTGAGATCCATGATACACCTCTATGATTTGGAAGAGTGTTTAACTTGCTCTGAATACTGAACTGAACTTTAGTAAGGCCTATCATCCTCAAACTGATGGCCAATCCAAGCGGACAATCCAAACACTTGAGGATATGTTGAGAGTGAGCTCAATGGACTTTAATGGAGGATGGGATCAACATCTTCCTCTGGTTGAGTTTTCTTATAATAACAGTTTCCACTCGATCATCCAAATGGCACCATATGAAGCCCTCTATGTGAAAAGGTGCAGAACACCGGCATTTTGGGATGAGGTCGGTGAACGTAAGCTGCTTGGACCAGAAATGGTCGAAGAAATGGTAGAGAAGGTGAAAACTGTTTGGAAGCATATCAAGGCAGCCCAGAGTTGACAGAAGAGTTATGCCGATAATCATTGACGAGACCTTGAATTTAATGTTGGAGATATGGTATTTTTATGCATATCTCCGTGGAAGAAGGTCTTGAGGTTTGGAAAGAAAGGGAAGTTAAGTCCAAGGTACATCGACCCCTTCGAGATTCTTGATCGTGTTGGGGATGTGGCCTATCGACTAGCACTTCCATCTACTATGGACAATGTGCATGACGTCTTTCATGTATCCCTCTTAAGGAAGTACATACCGGACCCTTCACATGCACTCTCTTCTGAGGTGGTACAATTGGAAGATGATCTTTCTTATAAGGAGCAACCAGTGAAGATCTTAGATCGTAGAGAAAAAGTTCTACGAAATAAGACAATGACCCTCATCAAGGAGTTGTCGAGAAACCACAAGTTTGAAGAAGCGACTTGGGAGTTAGAAGATATGATGAAGCTGAGTTACCCACATTTGTTTTCGTGTGGGAAAAGGAAAATTTTGAGGGCGAAATTTTTTAAGGGGGTAATATTGTGACGACCCAAAGTTTCATTAATGGAAAATTTTTCTTGATCCAATTAAATGTCACATTATGAAAAATGTTTTTATAAGATGTCAACCTCTTTTGTTTTATGATAAGATTTGTGACCGTTACTTTTATAGACGTTGAATAGTGATCACATGATTAGTATAAATATAAGGCTTTAACGAACCCAATTTTTACTCAGACCAAGGAAGCGATGGCCTCATCCAGTAGAATTTCCCCATACAAAGCCCATTTGTCGGAGCTCAGAAAAGAGGTGGCATCCTTGGGCTTCGCCCTTGACCAAGCCCAAGATGAGCTTCATTATGTCAAGCTCGAATGTGACCGTCTATGAGAAAAGTGGAAGTTGATAGAGATTACCACTCGAGCGATGTTATCCGAGCCGCCCCAAGAGTCGGTCACCATCACACACCTTACCCTTAGGTCTTATGCCATTGTTTTAAGGGGTTATGAAACAAATAAGTAGTACTATGTTCATGTACATTTTTTTTATATAGTAATGAGTATAATTTCTAGAAATTTCTGATACATTGTAAATAGTTTTTAAAATACAAATGGTGTTTTTAGTTATTATTTAATTAATAATTAAATTTTATTAAATTAAGGGATTTTTTATTTAAATAATATATTAATAAAATATTATTATTAATATTAAATTTATTTTTATTAAATATAAATGATCTTATAATTTTATGAATGCAATTAAAATTTTTATTTAGGTTTGAATGCCATTTTTTGTCAAAACCCGTGAATTTTCGATAAATGTTGGATTTTATTTTAAAAGTGAAAATTAACATATTTAGAAATTCTTTTAGATAAAATAAATGTCATTTATGGAATCAGGACGTCGAAATTATGCAACAGTGAATTTTTCATAATTTTCTGAGACAGTCAAATTTTGGGGTAGAAATTAAATATCGTTTAAATATATAATGTGTTTTATGACATCATAATGAACCAATGGTGATGTAATAAAATACCATAATCCTTATGTTCGGCCAATATATGTTTTACCATTATAATAATGTTTTTTTGGGTTTGTTTGACTTACTTTTCAAAGCATTAATGAACCCTTCAAGACATATTCAACACTTTTCCTTTTTAAATTAATTTCCATGGGAGTGTGACTCACCTCCACATAAGCAACCCTAATATTTTAATAAGTTCGGACCATGGGCTTGTAAAATATTGTTTTCCTTTTTCCTTTTCCAGAAACCATGGGCAAAAACCATGGGATGGTTTGTGGTTTGGATTATTTTAATATAAGGGGTCCCAAACCTAAATAATAAAGAATTCCCTCACCTTTCCTATATAATCCCACCCAAGCTCACACTTCCTCCTCACAAAAATCCCTTAAAGTTCATAAAACCTTTTCCCTACTCTCTATAGAATCCTCCCAAGGTCCCCCAAGCTCCCAAGAATCCTCTCACAAGCCTCTCTCTAGCCTTTGGAAGCACACTTCCAAGTAATGGTTTTTTCTTCCTTTCTCATTTTTGTCAATTTTTTTAAGTTGTATTTCCCTTTTAATTCCAATTATTAATATTGGGGTATGGTTTTTTACCTCCCCCATACTGACCTATTATTGTTTGAATGATGGGAGACCCCTTTCTCTCTCATTAAATGCCTCCCATGTACACCTGTTACTATGCTGAAATTCCGAAAGGAACTTCTCTCTCTTCTTTTACATTCATGCAATACTTGTGTATCGTGAATATAAATTCCTTTTCAATTGTTTGGACATGTATCTATATGACCTCCTTACTTTCCATTACATATAAATATGATGAGAAATCCCTTTCTCTCTCATCAACCATTTTTAGGAATTCTTATTTCACGCCGTTACGCTGCTGAAATCGCTCTGATTTTCTAAGCCAATGTCATTGTGTAGTGAATACCATGCCCATTTCTCCATCAATGGTATTCACATTTATGCACATTTAATTATTGATTATAATGTTTCATGTATGAATTCCACATTCCTTTATCGTGGAATAAATGATTATATTTTATGAATCCATGTTTTATGATCCATGTGGCACACTTATGCAGGAAATGAAATGTTTAAGAAGGGTGTGCCCTTATAGCGCTCCAATGCATTGGGTAAAGTATAGTATCATGATATGTCAAGTACAATGAGTGTCGGCTCATGCTAATTCAAGTGCAATGAGGGTTTACTCGTGCTTCATGTGCAATGTGGCTTTACTCATGCTCCATGTGCAATGAGACTTGGCTCATGCTAATTCAATGTTAAGTGTTGTTGCCACATTTCCATGTTATGATTATCATGATTTATCATGCCTTTATGTTCATGTTTATTTTATGCTCAATTGATATAACTATTGTCTAACATGTATTGTACTCCTCATGTTATTCCATGTTTACTCCCTTACTGGGCTTTATAGCTCACCCTTTTCTTATGAATGTCCTCATGTTATCCCATGAAATGCTAAGTACGTGGGAATGTAGTGGTCATGTCAAGGATGTTTTCAATAAAGATGTTGTATCTCATGTTTTTAGTTTTTATGTAATGATCCTAAGCCCCAAGGACACTAAACCTCTCGATCTTCTTTGTTGTATTGAGTGAAGTTCTATGTAATGAATCATGTTTAAGTTGTAATAAAAAGAAGGGTTGTCATAATAATGGTTTAATCTAGAATATGGGAAGTTTCAAACACATCAAGAAGAATCAACTTTTAAAAATAAGATTAACCATCAAATGAATAATTTCTGTGAGAATTTCTTACTTCATGGAATAGAAATGTTTGTCAAGAACTTGTTATAGAGACAATTCATAAAACAAGAGATTTTTTAAGTTATAAGTTTGTGCGAGAATATGTTCATGAAGAAAGATAATGTGAAGTTACTTCTCAAGAAGAAGTGGAATATTTTTCTTACGGTGAGGTAGAGACAAGAACTGAAGAGGTTCCTCAAATTAAAAAATCTCAAGAAAAGAAAATTATAGATATATCTATGGATCAGATTGACTTTATACATCAAATTCATGAAATGATTTTAGAAGAAATAGCTCTGTAAGAGAACTTGTCATTGGATGTTGAGATTGAAGATTAACCTGTTCAAGAAAATTTCTCTAAAAGCAATATAATAGTTTTTAATGAATCAATCTTAGTTGAGAAACCAACGGAGCAGGACAAAGAAGAGAAAACAGATGTTGGAACATTACCACTGATCATGGTAAATCCAATTGTAAATAAACCACAAGGATCCTCTGATTCTATGTCCAATCATGTTGAGGAATATATCAGAAAATGTAACAGAGTCAAAGAAGATAATGCTACTTTATGAAGAGAGATAGAGAAAGAGAAACATTAATTAAAAAATTTGAAAGATAGTTCTATTTCAAAAAAAATGGTTGATGTTTTTAAATAATAATTTCTAATATAGGTTTCAATATTAATATCTGAATTTTTATTTAAAATTAGATTTGGTAGAACAGAAATGTTTTATGCAGCAACAGTATGCAACAGTCATAGAATGTCACCAAAGTACATCATGTACTTAGGCTAATTTAATCAAAATATTTTTAATCCATTACAATAGTAATGAAAAACATGAATCACAGGTTGCATGATTTACAGTGTAATAGTGCTCCTTTGTCTGTTCTATTAGAAAATCACAAAAATCTTGTTGATCAGTTTACCTCAAATGAACCATGTATTATATAATTACTAATCAGATTTACTGAGAATAAAAATCAGGCTATGGGTAAGGAAGAGAGATCACATGAGTTTTTTTAGATTGAACCTCATTGAAGATATTCATTTGACTCAAGAAGGACGATATCTGATCATTAAACTGGGATATAATGTAATGAAGAGATTAGTTTTATAGTTGTCATTATTTAATGATGCTATTCAGAATCACTGAGAAACCCTTTTTCCAACAGTTTGTCCATCATCCACGATTCATTATCATTATTATACTTGTATATTGTTTTATCAATGATATTTATTGTTTATCATCTATTATGATTTCTAATTTGTTTATTTCTATGTTAGACTATGTAAAAAAACACAAATTCCATTACTGATAAATAGTTTCAGATAAGACTTTCTTAAGAGTTTAGTGAAACATTAAAAGTGTTATATTCCTTATTCTATAGTTTTTTTGACATCACAAAAAGGTGGATAAATTTATATAAACACAATATTTTATAAATGAAGAGTAATTTTATTTTAAATATACTTATTGAATGAATTTTTTTCAATAGGCAACCTTTGGAGAGAAATTTGGATAAACAAGTATTGTATATTTTCAAAGAGACATTTGGAAGTAAAAAATATATATTTTTATATCCATGAAAAATTCTAAATTATATGTAAATAATATTATGGGTTTTTTGATCATCAAAAGGGGGGACCTTGATCAACATGTTGTTTCAACAATAATCTATATTTTTATAATGATTTTGATGATCAAAAATAACTTTATTTGTTATTCTAATGATATTACTTTAAGTATATTTCATTAAATTAATATTCTTTATATTCCCAATTTTGGAATAATAATAAAGCATATGATTTGCATGAAATATTTGTTAAATTATTCAGAAAGATATTCATCTTGTTCTAAATACACTCTTTGTATCATACATTGAAGAGCTAAGAATAAGGATTATATCGTAAATTTATTTTACGGGAGTTCAAAGAATTATGGTTAACCAATATAACTTTGGTAATGAACCATAAGTTTGTTATATGAGAAAATTAGGGATGAAGCAACTTACATATGTTGGAATCCTTAAATATTATTCAAAAATGTCTAGATCATCGACCCTAATTTTATAATGAACCTTACGCTTGTAATCAACCTTATGTATGGAACCCTAGGTTTGACATCATGTCGGAGATTTGAATTTGTGACTCTATCGTACAATGATGTTTTATAGAATGCCATGATGATTTCATGTTCAATTAAAATCTAATTTTAAAGCGCATATTTAACTCATTTAAAGATGTTTATACGTGATTCAAAGGTTCAATTTATTAAAATTATTCCGTGACAGTTATTAAAGAATGTTATTACCACTCTTTTATTCAAAATTTGAATATTTCAATTTATCTGAAAAAAATTTTTGATACAAATTTATGAATATGACTATCGTCTTAATTCTATATATCCAGTGTATCTGGATGATATAGATCACATGAGTGACACGATATCACTTGAATTCACAATGACTAAAAAATTAAAATATAAAGATATTCGAGTTTCACAAACATAAGTTTTCACTACTTCTTTAATAATATATTTTAGAGATATATTTCTACAAGGAACGACCCAATTCTATTTTATATCAGAATGATAAATGTTTAAGATTTACTTATTCTACATTAGAGATCTATCATGAATCTACTTTTGATTTGTTCCTGAATATATTCCCAGATCAATTGCAACTTGAACGATTCAGAACGGCTCTTATCTGAAGAATAACCTTTCTGAAGACGATGATCTATTTAATGTCAATTGTGTACTGTAGAAAGTGTGATGATCAATTGGAATGTATTTTTCAAAAGAATACTCTTCTTTTTTAGTACTATCTTCTCATACTATGTTTTATGATAATTTCTGTGTTTTGAACCAGAAGGCTTTGTTTTAGCCATAAACTGTAAAAGGGTCAAATGCATGCACTCAGTTGTGGATGGTCTCATGAAAAGAGAAAATAATAGTGAAAATCACCAATATCATGGAAAAGAGCATTGGTGGAGTGTACTAGGGGATAATTGGTCCCCAAACCACTCTAAATCTTTGTGTCATGTTATCTGTTTATTTTAAATGATTAAACAATTCGATAAAAATTAAATGACATAATTTATTATCATCATGATTTCTAAAGATGTTTTGAAGGACTCAAAATGTCACCCCTCTTGTGTATATTTCTTATAACATGATCCAACAATATCTATTTGAATGAATGGTTTTTTGATTCCTATGGAGGGAGATAAGAACTCTCTAATGATATGAGATATCTTTACGAAGGACCTCTTGGTGAATGTAAGAATGATAAACCTCATTAAGTACATAATTTTAACCATCAACAACATTAAAAATGGCACCATCATGTATCTAATCATGATGTTCCTTGAAATATTGTCTAAGATTATTATCTAGTGCATAGACTCCTTTAAAATCTCTTGCATGTGAAAGGGAAACCCCTTCATGATAATGTTGTTAAGTGATGATACCTTGTGACGAATGACGACAATATTTAGTGACAAGTTGAGGGATTTCTTTGACCTTCATGATAAAAATTACCAAGATACTATTAATAAAGAATAATTCGGCGAAATCTCCAAGATCACTTCTAAGAAAAAAATACAAAGATCTGGTCTAACACTCCATTTTAAGGAGCTTCCTGGAGATGCCCCATACCCGGTTGGTCACCTGGCCTCAAGCACATTTCTGAAAATTCCATAGAATACCAACATGATGTGAGGAGCTTGGGTGTGATAGTGGGTAAACTATTCCCCTATTGGCTGAGTAATGTAGCAGAAATAAATAGATAAAAATAGAAGAAGTAGTAAAACATGTATTAATTAAAGAGTGGAACACTGAAAGTAATAAACAACTAGAGCACATATATAAAAGATGCATGATACATATGTGTAGGAAAGTATACAAACAAGTTACAATGCAGAAATACAGTACTAAAACAAAGTACCAATAAAATAGATAAACTCTAGTAACATCATGAGCCATAGCTTGGTCCCATTATCTCTTGCTTTACAACAAGAAAGTACCTGAATTAGAATGGCGCATTCCCTTATCTATACCTACAGCAATACAATCTTTTTAAGCCCAAAATCATGACCCCAACTCAGTGGGAGACAAATCCCAATAGGAATCCAATAAGATATATGTGCCTAATAGATAGTGAATATATATATGTAAGGAAATAAAAAAATAAATTGATAAACATGGAAGTACTCAATGTAATAAAATCATACATTTTCAATTGCATTAATTTTCATATATCTAGTACGTAGATAATAAATAAAAGTGACCATCTGAGATATTCTCACAACCTATCCCCTCTGGTGAAATCAATCAAACAATTTCAGGTAACCCTTTAGTTTTGTTCTCACAGCCTAACCCTTCTATTTGAACATATACAAAAAAAAGACTCTCTGAGGAAGAACTCACAATCAATTCCCCCAGTGATCTTTTATCGGTAAACTACAGACACTCTAAGGAAGAACTCAACATCCAATTACCTCTATGGTCTTATAACTATGAACTATAGACACTCTGAGGGATCACTCATTTCCTTCCCCCTATCACAATGTAAAATTAAATAGACACTCTGGGAAATCCCCCATCATTTATTTTCACGATGGTGTAACTACACCATGTCCCACATCTCTGTGTAAGTCAATCATGCACAAATGATTTTCAACTACCAAAGTAAGCCTCATCAACTACTTGGATAAAAATATACAATTCACATCACAACAGTAGATAAAATCACTACATCCTAACACACTAGTCATGGAAAGCAAGGAACCTAACTAGAAAAGCTAGAACAAACAGTCAATATCACTAAAACCATGGATAAAAATTAATTAATGGAAAATATCCTTATTCACAATCAAAAACCCTCTACTAATGAACACAAGGCATTATATGTATTAACAGGGCTAAAATTCCTAAACACGCAATACCCCGTTCTAGGGTATTGGGACATTTTGGACACAATATTCAAAGACTAACTATGTAAAGGCACAAACCACATACCTCAGCATTGTATGATCAATAAACCCTAGATTTGGCCCTTGAGTCGACCTAGATCATGGTTGATCTAAAAAACATCAATAATTCTCAACCGAGGATATTTCACAAAATAAGATGAATCAGGAAATAAATCTATAGATGATGGAATAGATTACTGTGCTTATTGCAATTCAATCTATAGCAGTATAATTAGAGAAAATAAGGTGGGTGTTGGGATTAGAGAAGATCCCCCATCCTTAGTTGCTCTTGGATGAGACAAGTCGAGAAGAAGGTATTTTTTTGAATGAGACGTGACCCCTGTCCGATATGAGAAATAAAAAAAGGACACGACGTGTCTTTTAAAAGTACATGGTGCGTACTTTCCTTAACCAGCCTCCACTTTTTACTGTCTCTGGGTCACCCCACATGGCCATGTACATAGCCAATACGCGGTCAGTACACATGCACTATGGAAACCGGGTACACATAGTGTACTCCAATGTACATGATTTGTACTACATAAATTTTAAAAAAAATAATCTTTTCCTTAAAACACATGAAAAATAATATCCATACTTGAAAACAAGATCTGGGTTATTTCATAGTACCCCATCAAAGAAATTCATCCTCGAATTTCTCTAGCAAGGTAGCTTATAAGAATAATCCTTGAAAACTTCCATGCACTGGGATTATACGTTGGCCTACCTCTCCCATGCCTTGAGCTGTACTCACCCGTGATTCCATAAAAATCATACTAGAGTAATATACCGTCCTAAGAGAACCTTTTCACTGTGACCAACAATTTGGATATGATGCTTTTTGAACTATGTGTCCACCTCCATCATAACCTCCCTGGATTGAAAAACATGAGTTGGGTCTGAGAAGTAACGTTGTAGCTGAGAAACATGGAAGACATCGTGCATATACCTATACCTATGTGGTAACTAAAACCAATAAGCAATCGGCCTATCCCTTTCCAAAACCTAAAACGGTTTGACATCCCTCAGAGAATGCTTACCATGTCTCATAATCCTCCTATGTCCCAACCTCAGTGTGACACACAAGAAAACAAGATCTCCAACTCAAACTCTCGAGATTGTCTCCATCAATCAGCAATAGACTTCTGTTGTGACTGTAATGTAGCCATCTTCATCCAAATCTAGTCTACCTGCTATGTGGTCTCCTAGACCAGACGAGGTAACAACATAGCTACCCCTCCTACCACCATCCATCATAGGGGTGATCAACATGGCCTACCATACAATGCCTCCCAAGGTACCATCTTAATTGTTTCTTGAAAACTATTGTAATAGGAAAACTCCACAAAAATTATGTGATTCTCCCAATAACATCCAAAATCTAGAATGCATGCTTGTGGCATGTCCTCTAGAAATTGAATCATACGCTCAGAGTAGCCATTTTTAGGGGGTTGTTAGCTGTAATCAGAAGTACCTCAGTACCCAACACCCATGGTAGTCCCTTCCAGACATGAGAAGAAAAACAAGCATCCAAATATGAAACAATGAAGTTCAGAACCCCATGAAAATGTTCAATCTCACAGATGTACAGCCTTCAATGATCATCAACACTAAAGGTATCTTTGGTCAGTTAGAAGTGAGTAACATTCGTGAGTTCGTTAATGAAAACTCAAACTGCATCATTCCCTCGAGGTGACCATGGAAAACCTGTCAATAAATCCATCGTGCCATCATTCCACCTCCACTCGGGAATGGGTATCTACTGCAAAATCTCTTCGGATCACTGATGCTTTGCATTCACATATTTTCAAGTGGGACACCTTAGGAAAAAACTAACAACATATCACTAGACACCTAGCCAGTGATACTTACTGTGTAAGTCTCAATACATATTGGTAACACTGGGAGGGACAACCCAAACTGAGGAATAAAAGTCCCGAATCAGCTCCTCACGTATGTCTGCAGACACCCATACATACCCCTAAAAGTGAAAGATATCATCTTCACCTACAGTCCATCCAAGAATAGGGTCCTCTCATGACACACTCTCCTGTAAGACTAGGCCATCAAGATCTGATGGTTTCCTCATTCTCACTGAATCAAGAATAGTAGTGGTAACAACTATATAAGAGAGAAACGTCTATCCCTGTCTATCATGAACCTCCAAATGCATCACAGTGAACTGATACATTAGCTTCGACTCACTGTTAGCCACATGTAATGTGTGTATCTGAGTCCACTTTCTCAATGAATATGCCACGGATTTGCGTTTCCTAGGTGTGTAGGAAAGATCAAAATCAATGTACTGAAGGTACTCAACCTACCTTCACTCTCTCAAATTCAGATCATATTGTTTGGTGATGTACTTGAAAATTTTCTGGTCAGTGAAAACCACGAAATTATCTCCTAGAATATAATGTCCCGAATGGAATAAAGCATTAAAAACTACATCAAACTTGAGATCATGAATCACATAATTCCTCTCTCGTTTCCTCAACTACCAAGACCCTTACTTAACCACTCTGTCCCACTACAAAACACTACTCCCAACCTGATACATGATGCATCGTAGTCCATAGTTTATCTCGTTACTGGCTCAAAAAATTGAGTGTGGGTGATGATTTCAGCCTCACTTTCAGCACTTGAAAGGTTGAATCACAAGAATCTGGCCATAAGTACTTCACACCCTTCTTCGTTAGGTCTGTCAATGGCCCAACTATGCGTGAAAAGTTTTGTACGAAACATCTATAGTTTCCATACATCCCTAGAAAACATCATACCTCAAATACATTCTTCATATGATCATAGGAAACTACTAATATTACTTTCATTGGGTCTACTAATACTGTATAATCTGAGATAAAAATACCCTAGATGTTAATATGGTCCATTAAAAAGTGGAATATTGAGAGCGTAGCATATAACATTTTGATAGAGGTTATATTTTCATTGATGGTATTTTATAGTATGAATCATGAGACAACAAGGATGTCAGATTTATTATTATTATTATTTATTTTTTTTAATGTAGTTAATATAATTTATTATATAACATGGGGAAGAGGAAATATTTATGGATGATACTATTACGTCATAAAATAGAGCATCATATTGTTATGTGTACCTCTAGAAAAAATGTTGTAGGAGTATTGCCTCTTAAAGAATGAATATCATCATAATTTTACATAGGTTATATTGTGTAGAAAATTAAGATGCAGATCATTATGGTTTGGGATCATTACATTTAATGTCATAATATAGTTAGGGTATTAAAATTCATAATATTTTTCTGGGTATGCTGCTTTCTGGTCCATTTTATGGTGTCACATAACCCCTCATGGTTTTGCAGAGTTCATGAACATTAAATTTTTTTTAGAAAATGTGAGGTATTGTATTAATTTATTTTATATTAATTTCAATAAACATGATTGACCACAAGGGGGAATTTTTGTGATTATATAAACTCAATTTTCAGATTTCAAGTATGGAATTGACAATTGAACATCATATACCAACATAACATTGATATATCATTTTGAATTCCTCTTACCTCATTATATTGACATATGAATGGTTTATTGATCATGGTATATAGTAATATAGGTCATCTAATTGATTATTTTATTTTCCCGTGACTAGGGATTCAAATACTTTGGGCTTCAGTGTGGTATATTTATATTAGGATCAGGGAAATATCTTGAATTAAAAAGGAGTTCATAAATTAAAACAAAACATTAATTTAGAAATTTTTTAAAATTATATGAATTATTATTATTCTTGGAATTATAGTTATTTTTATTAATTTTTTTACAATGAGGTTTTTTGAAAATAGTAACTTTGGATGATAAATTATAAATTTTAATAGTTATTTTAAAATAATAATTTAAAATGTACTTGTAAATTAAGAGAGATAGAATTGATGAGTTATATGGCTTCTTAGACATATTAATGTTGTGGTTTTTTTTGAAATCTCATTGAATGATAACATAGTAGTTAGTGAAATTGATGTTATGTTTTTCATGCATTTTGCCGATAACATTTTTGAAAAACTATAAGTTTTATACTAAAATTATGGGTGTCTTAGTGAGTGTTAGAAAACATTATTTTTTCTCACTATAGGGATATTTGTCCTAGGAATGATGATAACTACTATATGAAAAGTAAGTAAACACCAAAGGACAATTGGTTCACCATTTTGGATTATGCCAGCTAGCTTAGGGATAAGAAATGAAATATTGTCTCTTGATGGAATGGAAAAACCAAATAAAACTAGCCTTTATTCAATTTTGAATTATTTAATATTAAAAATGGATAATATATATCTGAATGTTTTATTATCTATAAGAACATTGTTATATATTTATATGTTATTGTAAAATTATTATAAACCTATTTAATACCATGTTTTTTTACTAAAACAAATAATTTTAAAATGTGTTGGTTATAAAATATTCATTATCATGATTGATTACATGGTTGATGGAAATAATTCTTCATGGTTCTGTCTTGGGTCTGTTGATTTTCTAATTGGGTCTTTTTTTCAACCTAATTATGTACACATCAATGGAAACATTGGTCTGGTAACATGTGATAAATTTAAGGAAAATATTTCACATTTTATCAATACTGGCATGTTTTAGTATCTTATAGGTGATATAGATGTCTAGGAGTAGGTATGTGGAGAATATAGAGTCATTAATATGATATTATTTAATGGATTCATTCATATTATTTTATATTTTTATTTTATATTAATTTTGAAACAATAAAAAACATTATTTTTCTATATTCCAAGGAATTTTTAATTTGGTTTTATTTTAGTTATATTTTTCATAAGTTTGTGAATATTTGTAACATTCTCAAATAGAGTGAAATTCATTCCTTGGGGTAAAATTAGTCTGTGAATTTTTTTAAGAAGTTTTATTTATTGATAAAATCATTATGACCATGTTTCAGAATGAAATAGGTATATGGATTCAATTACCTAGATGCTTTGATAGAAATTATATTTATTCCTTTGGTAATTATATCCAAAAAATATCTGTATTATTGTGATCTAATGTACTCTCTATGGAAACAATGAATGACCTATAACTATTAATCATTACATGATCCCATTATTTTTATAAATACTCATTATGATCGATAATAACAAATTCCAGGATAATTCCTCTATTATAATCCTCATTACATCTCTAAATTCATCCATTATCTCTTAATTAAAGGAATCTCAAACACAAGTCTTATATTATCTCTATGATTTTCTAGATATTAAGGAGACAATGATAGTGTGGGAATCTCTATCAAAAATCTATACTAGAAGCAATCCTATATGACATTTCATAATGGTTATGGATTCCTGGAAGGTACTATTTTTGTGACGTTAGAGCGAAGTATCCATCATACATGATGTTAATCTATATTGAGGGGTCCACATATAATGATTTTAAAAGGAATCACATAATAGATTATCCCATATAACCTAAAAATGTAATTCATGCCATATTATATTGAATTGATATATAATAAAAAATTTAATGATAAATTTTATGTGATATTTATATGGTTTGAACAGAATTAAGTTTATCCTTTCAGAATTTAAAATTATAATATCCATTTATTGATGAATAATTGAACCCTTTGGTAATATGTCATAAAAATCCATTCGTAAAATAAATGAATTTTTGATTCATTCATTACTTATATATGGGAACCATTATATTGGATAAAACCATATACTATTATAAATACACCATCATAAAAACCATATTCATTCATATTTGGATGAAAACTATAAAATAACTCATTCTCTATCATATGCGGGATAAATTTCAAGTGTCAACTAAATAATTCATCCTATATAGTATTGAACCCCAATGTGTCCATTCCAATACCCTAATAACATTAAAAATTATTATTACGAATTTATCCTTTTAGAAAAGATCTATAATCTATAATAATTTTCTTTTTATGTGAATTAAATGAAACTCAAGTATAGTACATAATCCCAAATGGACATAAATAAACTCTTATATATCCCAAAACTCTCGCATATGATATTATAAACATCTTGATGACTCTGAAATATAGTATAAACATGTTATTTTCTTCTTTGAAACTAGAATCTTTCAATAAGAATTTATCTTCAAGGATAAAAACTCATCAATAAACCTATAATCCTTCCATGACTACTCTAAACTTTAGTTTGAAATTTTTTCTTCAAAATAATTAAAAAATCACAAGGATAAATTTCACACAATCCTAAAAAGATTAAAACTATAGAATCACACCTTTAACATACCTAGAACATTGAAATAATATGAAATAACTCTTAGTACCAGGAAAATCGATATCCAATATGATTCACCAGTATCCCAAAGGGAATTCCTGATCCACTTGGGGAAAATATAATTTTCTAGTAATCCAAGAACAATAGTTTCAAAACGATTTTTCCAATAACATAATATAAAAATAAACAATGTTATACCATTGAATCAAAGAATGAAATAAAAATCAATATATGATATAAAAATGAATGTTGAAAAACAATGACCAAAATCCATTTCCTCGTGGTCCAAGAACCATGGCATTTAATTTTTTTCCTTCACATAATGAACCTCTAAAAGAATACAATGAGAACATGATAAATTAATGAAATAACATTTGTTATCTAAAAACCAAATAATACAGGAAGGGTGTGAGCAATAGTTTGTTATATGATTTCATAAAATTGAATATGTAGTTGCTTATAATGTTATTTAGAAGTGATAACAAACAAAAAACAAGAAAGAATAATTATTTCATTTAAAACTAATAACCTAAATTCATCATATTTATAAAATGGAGAATTAAAAATGTGAAAATAATTTATGATGCCAAATATGTTAACATTCCATTTAAACATTTAAAAATTGTTCCCATTATTGGAAATCATTGAATACCATTTCAGAGGAAAAATCCATATAAACTAAGATAAGCTAATAAAATTCAACAGATTTCAACAATCTATACAAGAGAAAATGAAATTGAGTCGTGGTTCATCATCTCAATATGTTTATAAATTAAGATTGTTAATCAACCAAGAAGAGAATCATTAGTTCCAAGTTGTGAAAATTAATGCTATCACATAAAAAATATCATGTATAATTACAGAATGGGTACAAAATAGATATGATATTGATTCCACCATAATGTAGTTAGTAAATAGTAAAAAAATTGTTGATTTTCAAGATTACATATTAACTAAATTGGTTCGCATGAAAACCATGTCAATATACACCCACAGTCTAGGTAAGATGTTTTTTTTATGAACCTATAATGTTCTTTATAGACCCAAAACACATGCAATGAGTATTCTTCAAAAGCCTAAATCTATGTCATCATATAAAACTAATCATTTTCCCATTACGATTCAATAAATTTGTGTGGGAGAATAATTTAATGAGGATTACCACAGAAATATTCAACACCATCAATATCAGACCATTCCCTAATAATTTCACTTCTCTTGTTGTTCACATCAAACACTCACCCCCTACCTCCTTAAAATTGAATGTTCTATTTATAAACTCCAATCAATGGGAATCATAATAATCATGTAAATAACATCAAGGGAATATAAAAATAAAGGATCAACGTAATGTGAAAACTAGTACACCATTAATCATTAATTACAAATCACAAATATATCATACAATAAAAATTTCATATTGTATTTACAAATAATTACATTCATAAATCATAATTAAAATTTCACCGAGGCCTTTAAACAAATAATTTCATTCATACCAACCCTAAGAGATTAAAAATTATTTTTCAAAGTTGTACTATGTTGAAATTGTTTTAAAATGTGGGTCAATGCCCTTTTCATCAGAATCTAATAATTCGTTATAAATCACATAAAGATTCCCATTTTCTAAAGAAGAATAATACTAATAAATAACGTCAATTACTTTAAAAAACTACTTCATTTAACACCAATGGGAAGAAATTAAACAAATCATTTTCATTCATGTATGTATAGAAAGTTCACTTTGGATATCAAAATCAAGGCTAAGCCTTCATGTTACAAAATCATCCAATAATATCTTTATAAAATATAATCAAAACCAACATTCAATACATATATATATTTGAATTTTAGTTGAAGTCCATATAAAAATAAAAGATATAGATATCATATATTTTTTTGGTAATGTCTAAATAATAAGAATAGTATAAAATAATAATTCATTATTTATTTCATTGTAAATATTCATAGATCACAGGTTCAAAATTAAGAAACACATATCTATAATTTTTTAGAAATTATGAATTAATGGACTATAAAACTACATAGAAACACATACCTATGAATATAATGGAAAATAAAAATACCAGAAGGATAAAATATTTTGAAATAAGAAATCATTCTATGGAATCTAAATATACAGAACCCTTCTGAAGAAAATGCCATAAATTTGATGGTAGTGATGTTTTTAGTGTTTTTATATAAATTCAAAACGTCTTCAAAGTAATATAACATAAAAAATTAACACAATAATATAATTTTATTTGTTCATGAAATATAAAATGGGGAGGATTTAAAATAATTTAAAATATGAAATAAATTCATTAAACATGATAATGAATTAAATTAAAAAATATCTAGCATTTAATAACACAATAATGTTGTCACAAGTCGTTCATGGGAAGTGAATTTCTTTGTTTTTGTTTGTCTCAATTTTTTTTCTATTGGTGAAAAGGATATAACCTTAAATGGCTCTGATGTGTCAAATAAGTATACTAGGATTCCTTTTCACATACATTGAATTTATGGTACTATCCACACATGGCATAGTACACACTTATGCAGCAGCTTGGTTACACTTTCATAACCATTGGAAATATATAGTTAACCTTGAAAAGAAATAATTACCCAAATGAATCCTTTATAAAATAGGTTTTACAATTATGTAACACATAGGCTCAAAATTTGAAACTCCAACATTCCATTATACGGTCTTTAGAAATTGGGTTTAACTATACCTATTAGATGAGTTACCCTAAAATGACTGATAGTTACCTATATGCCTGAATGGGAATCATTTGGATAACCATATGTAAAGCTAAGATTACTATATGGATTTTATAGGGTCGCCTCCCAAACCATACTAAGTATATAGAAAATCCCCCCTCACCCTAATTCAGTTTCATTTTTATCCTTACGTAACTACATAGAACACTCTGTTTCCTTTACATAGCCTTCATAAATCATAATATACCCTTAAGAATATTATAGAAACACACCCTTTCCCTTAAATATGTCATGGAAACATAAAGATACAACTATGTAAAACCTAAAATTATCCCTATATAATGGTAAAAGTTATATAACCATAGATACACCCTAACACATGGTTAAGGGTACCAATTGTATTAAAAAATATTTAATATTTTTTCAAATTACATTTATATTAAAAAAATTCATTAATTACTATGAATAATAAGGTGTTTTAATTCTCTCATGTACAATGATTTTTAACCCCAGAAATCTTCTAGTTTAAAATATATAAAAAAATAGATTACAACAAACCCAATAGTACAACCATGATGTAGATGTTCTTTGAAATAGAAGATGACTCTCACACAAGAAACCACTCTGTACAACAACATTAGAACAGTCTATCAAATGATAAGAAAATTTAATAAAAACAACATGATCAACACAAGTCTTCAAACCACTATCTAAAATACTATAGGAAACATAGAAAAAACCAAAAATATAATATACCATGAATTAGAATCCCCCAAAATTAATGAATCACCAATGTGGAGGAACATGAAAAAAATTACTACCAAATAATATATCATCAAATCAATGAAGGTACTCTACTGAAGAGATGATACTAAAACCACGAGCAAAAAAACATCTAAAACACCTTAGTAATTCCCGAAAGAGATAATGATCTGATGGTCAAAAAATTATATGATCACTCATAAGTAATCCACTAAAATGATAAGGATTTGTACAATAGAAAATTAATTAGTAAAAACACAGGATTTTCATCACTAAGACTCACCCCTCATAGAGTTCATCGAATGAAAGACCATCACCTCTTCGTGCGTATTCTGTCATGAATCAACAACTTCTAATTTACCTATGTACATCCCTAATGACAATACATGTCTAACTAGAAATATTTTAGAATAAAAAGTCTAGTGAAAAATGGGTAATTATATTCTCTTGAGGGAGATCATCCATTACATCTTTGTTAATCTATATCTATCAATGAATAAAAAAAGGATACTATGGAAAAACAACCATCATAAATGGTATTCATATTAGACTGAAGGATGATTCATATAGAATGATAAAATATGAAGGATTTAAAATGAAAAATATCTAAAATATTGTAATATTATAAGTATGAGATTATTCTATATTATATAGAGCACAAAAATCTTCACAATAATACAAACATTAATGATGAAGGTTAAACACTAAATATTATTCATCCACAAGTAACAATAATAGAGACCTCGGAGAAAATGATACCATCGTCAGGACCTCCACCATAGACTATAAAAATCATCCAAAAATATCCCAAAACAACCCAATAAGATATAAAAAATAAAAATAATTCCGTGAATAGATGAAATTGAACTTGATTATATCGAAATGTCTCCATATTGGCATTGAAATCAATAAAATAGGATATTATCCAACAAAACTAAAAATTTATCCACTTCATCATAAAATTTACTATATATAATATGGTTTAAGATCAATTTATTTGACGTATATACTATAATTTATTAAATAAATAATGAACCAAGACATGGAATTCCTCTTTTAGTATCCAAAAAAACATATACTATTAAGAAGAACCAAACACTCACAAAATTTATACTCTCAAATATTTCAAAAGATAATTCTTCGAATGACCGGGTTCTCCACAATGGAAGCCCAAAAAATTCCTTTTATTTATCATTTATGATTATAAAATCTCATTAAAATACAATGGTTCACTAGATAAAAAATGTTTCTCTTAATTTCAATTTGATTAAGGTATTCTACACTTATTATTTGTCAATTATATCCATTTTAGCTAATAATTATCTTTCATGAACCAATTTATTAGTGATAAAAATGACTACTAGAATGGTGGTTCTTAGAAAATTTGGAAGACCTTATATAAAGTAGTAAGCTTTAAGGGAGTCATCAGTAATAATTTTAGGTAGTAACCATACCAAAATTGAGAATTTTATGAGCTAATCAATAATTGATATGTCAAAAGAATAAATCCAAAGAGCTCAGAAGCATTATAATTCATCACATATTTAGTGTACATCCAATAAATATAGAACAATTTGATGAATTACATTGAAATTATTTCATTGATAGGGGAATAAATCATGATATCCGATGACTCTTAGTCAGGTCCGTCCAATAAAGTGTTTATATACATAACATTCAAAACATAAAATCTATTGAGAGAATAAAATATCTTGTCAAATTATTAAATGCACTACATTATTTCAATAGAACCCAACCCAATAGCATAAATGGTGGAGTAAAAGCCATGAAGGCATGGGTGTGTCCCAATCACTAAAATGTATTTTTCCTACAACTCAATTCGGAGTCTGGCTACAGTCATCAGTTAGAGATACCAAATCTAAAAAATTATAAGTAATAAATAAAATGTTAGACTATGGAAAAAATGAAATCATTCTTGAAGTTATTTTAAATAGACATTTTTTGACATTATAGAACATTAACTCATTATATTTGGAATAAAACTATACAAAAAAAAATATTTCAAATCTTCCACAGACCACTTATACCAATGAATCATTCATTTCAAGGATCAAAACACATCCCGATTTATAAAACATTACACTATTGATCATATTGTGTAACATTGGTATAAATAAACCATTGTTTCCAAAAGTATTTTACTAGTTTATGGAATTTTTACAATGGTTTCAATTCATTAATCATTTATTTTATTCCAAGAAATTTCCATTTTAAATAAATTAAAGACCAAAATTTTTTATTTAAACAATAATTTATCACATCAGAATAGGTATTTGGATTTTTAGTTTTCTAAAAAACATATATATATAATGAAACCAAATTTTAAATGAATATAATTATAAGTAAACTCCATTATTTTTATATATAAAAAATTTATTTTTTTAAGATATTTAAAATAATAACCAATGAAATTAATATTAAAAAAACAAGGGCATAAATATATCAAACCCAAATTATCCATTATACAATAAGAACCTTATAAACTATCTTCATGTGAGTTATTTTATTTTTAAAAAAATATATAAAGGGTACCAAGTTTAGGTTAGAGTTTAACTATAAGTTGATTTGTTACATTAGAAGATAAAGCATACAGTAATCTCACAACATTTCTAGGATCCATTACCGAAAAATACACAACAATTCTTCATAGTTCTTTAGTCCATGATGTCACATTGTGTCTATGTTTTTCTTTCTATTTTATCACAAAAATCATAAGATATTTTCAAAATCAAATATAATGAAATTAGTTATTTATATATTTTTTATCATCTATAAAAAAGTAACTAAATAGAAATAATCATGTATACACAATCTTTGGTAATTCAAGTCTCATCATGAGGAGGAGATGTTCAAGAATACATACACATACTACCTATTATAACCCCACAAAAACATAATTTACATTATACCATGAATCACTAAAAATAACATAATATAATTTAAGGGAATAAAATTTAGGTAAAGTACATTATCTGATTCCATTTTTAATTAAACAACCCAGAACAACATCCAAATTGGCTTCTAAATTGAAGAGAATTCTTGATCATTAATGACGGATGACATGAACCTGGGAATCTATAATAAAACATATTGAATTATTTTTTCACAACATAAGATAACAATAAACTAAGGTCCAATATATAAGAATCAATAGATAAAAAATTAATAAAACAAAATTATATATACGGTGATGATACAAAATTGAAAGAATGAAAAATACCAAACCTAATATTGTCATGTTGAGTAACCACCCACAACAACACATATAACTTTCTCTCAACCAACCGAGAATTAAAAACCAAAGTAATATTACAAGAGAAATATAACCATATAGAAGAACATGATGTTTTAAAATATAAAACTGTATATGTAGGCTGTGAGATATAGATATCAATAGGATTTTACCATAGATTATAAAAAATTACATCATAATGTAAATCAAATGTTCTAAGATAGAGTTAAATAGAAAACAACAAGGAATTTAATTTCAAAACTAGAAAGTAAAACAATTATTATAAAAAATAGAACAATAAATATTTCAAAATAATTTTCGAATCCATAGTTGTATACATTAAATTTTTTCAATTAAAACCCAAAGTGCTTCATGGATAGTTTTTAAAACAAATTTTATAGAAAATTTCAATGTGAATCTTCTCAGTATGTATATATAATTAGATTTGTAATAAATCATGTGAAGAAACTCCACTTCCATGTAGTGACAATGATCAATATCATATATTGATTACCAGGAATAATGATTTAATGGGTACAACCAAGATTTAATATTGAGACCAAATTAGTATAGAAAATAAATAGTCCATAAATAATGATTTATTGATGGGATTACATTTAATAAAAATTGGATCCCAAGAAAATAATGTCCACACACACTATCATTCAATTTAACCAGCCTGTTGTTATTGGGAATTATCTTTAGATTGATAGTGAATCAGTTTGGATTCCAGTTCAAATGTTATTATGGGTGGGATCATTACATATCATCACCAATATAAGAACTATACCATTTAACACATATCTAAAATTTGATGTTAAACATTAATAAATTATTGAAAAATAAATCATTATGTATCCTTTCAACCTTAATGGTTCCACAATACTATTGTGTAATCCATTTAGTATCATATGATTGTGTTAAACTCAATTGTAACGTTACACATCTAATTCTATCTCATTTCTCTAGTAGTGTTATAATTTATCTTTTATAAATTATACCATTATATATAAAAATATAATGAAATTCATTTTATTATTTTTCCATATCCATTAAAGGTGTACATATATTTAATTAACAAATTTTTTTATTAGAATGGATTTCATAAACAAACAATAATCTATAATAGAGTCATTGAGTATACAAGATCCTTCTCTATGTGATGGTTTGGACACCAATAATTTCATTTCATCTGGTATATCCCCATGATATATACCAAATAATAAGGTTTTATAAGGTGGGAGGATGGGAAATTCAATAGTATTTAAATTAGACATCACAATAAGCATTTAATAGTCACATTAACCATCCATCATCATGTATATTCCATTAAATAATTTATCTAATTATCTATCTTGTACACAATTATTATTATATCAATATTTTAAATTTCCTTCCACAATATGTTAATGTCATTATAAACATATCTATTTCACTATAACGTTACTCTCCCAGGCATGATACATATGTGATATTATGAAATATATGTTTTTAATCATCATCTGTTGGCATTTTTTAATATTTACTTTTCAATTTTAATTATATTAATATAAATGACTATCATTGATTTTTTTGGATCATATTATAAAATAGTAACATGATGTTTTTATATTATTACAGTCTGATTAAGGTGAAATTCTACTATTAGATGTCAGGGTATAATTCATAATTTATATTTAGAATCTAGAATAAAATAGTGTTAGTTTTTATAATTACTCAAAATATGATATTCCATACATATTTTATACTCTATGAGGGATTGAACAACAATTTCACCACCCTAAATTGGTTCCATGTTATTGATCAAAATTATATTTTTTCTTATTTATATATAATTATATATGATCCATATATTTGAATTTCCTCTAACTACTATATTTATTAAAGGCATGATTCTAATCATTATTTACAAAATTTAACTACATGAGATACCCACCAACTTAATTATGTAAGTACTTTTTGGTTTACTAAAATAAATTTAATTTTCTCTAACTCTACCACTATAATCAACATGGAGTTACTAATGAAATTGAATATTGTATGTATGTCATCAATTATATAATTTTTATATTCAATCTATAATAATGACAGAGGATTAATTTTTTTGGATACAAATATAAAAAAACCATTGGAATGATACATTAAGAGAAATAATGGAATCACCCCCTAATACATGAAATCATCACCTTTACACACTTCATTATTTCTAAGGGATGAAAATATATAAAAACAATAAATTGAAAAGTTCCTTAAAAATTGATATATCATTGAAATATTTTCCCACATTCCCAATAATGACAACGTACATTGATAAATCCATTAAATATAAGAGTATCACCCGTATTCTTATTTATCATATAAAAGAATCATATTCAGAGGATTAAATTGTAATACATTTTAGACTCTCAGGATTTAATAAACTATAATGTAGTCTATACTATATTTATGTCAGAAAAAATAAAATATTTCTACACATTCGTGACATAATTTAATTTTACACTATTTTTTGGGTAGAATACAACATAATAATAGAAATCAATAATTACCACAATATTTTTTTTATTTTAAAATAGGACTATATAGATTTTATTTATAACATCGTTTTATATTAGTATACATACAAGAATAAATGTTATTTAAACCTTATTTTTTTAACAATTGTCCACTTTAAATCATAAATTATGATATCTCATATTATATTTTATAAATAATAAATCCATTGAAATTATCAAATAAATTTTTAATTATGATATTTTTATGTCTGTAAAACTCAATATTAGGAATTTAATTTTCATTTTCTATGAATAACATGACTAACAATTTTATTCGATTCTATTACTAATGAAATTGAATTGAGGTTTAAATGGAACTCATTGCTGATTCCATATCCCATGTATATGGATCCAATTTTAATGCATATAATTAATTAATTCATATTAAAACATTGGTATAATATTCAAGGCTCTCATTAAATACTACCCATTATCTAGCTTCATCTAACCAATCTATTACCTCAAAATGACATCATAATTTCATAGGTCTATATATAATATATCTTTTATAAACCATCATAACCCCTATTGAAATGTCATCTAGATAATATATAATAAAAAAATCAAAAAGATGTCCCTAACCCTGAAACTTTTTTCCATGTCTCGGAAATGATCGCAACTCCTATACTATTATCCTTATATAAAAATATTCCTTTTGTGTATTTTGTTCCTATCAACATTAAGAATAATATGTAAAAACAAATATACATTCTTGAGATACCCCTAGTGTTAGATGATTGAATGCCTCAATAAACAATCATTTTACTAAAATATATTAACTGTTTGTAATCCTTATATCATTATATTTTAATAAATGATAATTCCCAATGAATCGAGAACCTTATATTTTTTCCAATAAATATTTTCATGTAATATTTTAAATCATTCAAATTAACACCTCCACATGAGAAATATCTAAATACATTGTGTAATAATTAATTAGAGTACAAATTTAACCAATCTATATTGAAAATTATATAACTAATACATCGAAATTAAATGATTCCTAGATTTTCAGGTCATGAAATAATCCATGATAATTTATAATTTTCAATAAAAATTACTTAAATTTATTCATTTATCCAACATCGCTTTTGAAGTGAATGTTTCAATACATGGTAATATAAAATATTTATATTATATATTTATAGAATAATAATTTATTTAATGATACATTATCTCAAAATAAAGGAGTTTGATATGGATCAATGGAGTATTTAATAGAATTATTATAAAACATTTTTGTTTGAATGTAAAATATACATTATATTATTGTTTATATTATTTGAACAAATCATCTAGTAGATGTAATATAAAACATGGATTGATAATTATTTATTATTTATGGATTCATTGGTGTAGATAATTTTTTATGCTCAATAAAACATAAATAATCATAGTACTCTTATCTATTTAGAGTTGTCAATTTCATTGTTTTTAAAAAATTATATGTAAGTTGTAATTACTTATTTCTTTTTCCAATGAAATATTATTTCCAAATTTTGTTTTATAAAATTTCCAATAATAGGATGGATCCAATATAAAATATAATTTTATTGATCAAAAGGTGAGTACTGGATGATTAAATGAATATATGAAACAAAATTGTGATAACAATCAAAATTACTTAAACCCTTCCTCGGTAAATTAAAATTATTTAGTAAACAATGTTTGGAATAACTATTACCAAATATAATATATATTTTTATTTATACACAATATTTTTATGAAATATAACCTTTAATTATGGTCAAAGAATGATTGGGAATATCATTTAATTGAAACTAGGGTGTGAAACATATTATCAAAACCCCACTCATTGTGTTTGAGTTAACAATAAAATTCAGCATCTTAGATGTATTGATAGTATAACCTAGGATAATCCTAACATTAAATAAATCATTTAGTCGATATTTTTTTTTAAAAATTATAATATAAATTTCCATGATCTGACACTACCTCACATGGCCGATATGGGTTGGATACAAGACCACATGCCTCTCATACCATATGTTATTATCTATAAAAAAGTAGCAAGGTTTTGATCGGTATAGTGGGGAGACTATACTTCCTGTTATAGAGTTACATAGAAATGGAAACAAACCATATAAAGGAAATAATTAGAGAAATGGATAGGAGGAAAAAATAACTCATACAAATGGTAAATAAAAGGAGGACCAAATAATACAAAAAATAATGTTTTCATAAGTTCATGCCAAGATGAAATGTAACTAAGTTTCATTCAAGATATAATAAACATAAAATACTAGTAATCCAAAATAAAGACTGAAAATTCCCCAGTCCCAATATTCATTCCAGGCCAATCTCTATACTCTAACCCATCTAGAAAATAATAACCCACTCCAAGATCCCATTACCTTGTCTAATCACTATCCATAAAAATTGCTCGTCTGCCAATAGGAGACCCAAGTAGAGTGTGAGTATAATATAGTAGGTCAAAACCACTTTTTCTAAATTAATATTTTATGATAATAAGTTTTTGAAATAATAAAAAAATAATAGTATTGATCAATCAATAAACTAATTAAACACAAAATGATCCTACTTCGACACCATGCCAGAATACCTTAAAAAATATCCCAGACAATTCTAACCCCAACTATAAAACCATGTAATAAAATAAGTTGCTAAACGCCATGTTAGAATACCTAGGAGATTGTCTCACAACCATGCATACGAAAACAATATATCCTTAGTGTAAATTACATTAATCTAGGTTTAGCCAACTATATAAAAATTTATGCAATGAATCATGATCGATCACTATGTATATAAATTTCATCTTGTATCACATTCAAGAAAAATGCATAATAATTATAACATGTATCTGGACAGATCTATGTATATAATAATTTTAGAATGTAAATAGGACCAGTCCGATAATATAATCATTTAATCATTTTATTATGTCTAAAATCATTATATAATCATTTCAAATCATGTTTGGAAAAAAATTGGTATATTTGGATTTCTACATTTTACCACAACAATACATAACATCAATGATATCAAAATATCACATCATAATGAAAAATGGTTAATTATTAAAATTTAAAATTTCCCAACAATTAAAAAAAGTTATCATTTTTTTCATAAACTAATAACATTCTAGTCCTTTCAATAATCATTAAAATCCACAGTGATCTTATTTTAAGAAATCACCCTAAACTCATGTATTGAAAAAGCACATATTAATACACTAGTCAATTAATTTATAATAAAGGGTTCCCTCACCGTAACAATGTCTATAATCTAGGTCATCTCATATCAGATCCAATGGGATTACATGTAATTAATATAATTCATCATTTAATTAATATAGTGATATGTTATGTTGATGTAACTTCAAAATTACATAAACATTATAATTAAACAGACCACATGGTTATGATCTAGAACGTACTCCATAAACCAGTGATAAAAACACCAAAAGGGGTAAATACAATTGAAATTAAGGCCTATAAAATTTTGAAATGAATCCTAGATCTAATCATGTGAATACTATTGACAAACCCAAACTCTGTTCTAGGATTCCACCTGTAACATACCATGTAAGTAATGAATAATAGATATTCTTATCTACGTATATTTATGAATTAGATAGTGTTTTAGTTTCATAAAATGAGAATAAATCCAATCTTAAGCATGGAATACACTGATACTTTTAAAAGATTGTTTTATTGACTTTTGATTGAAAACCCATTTTAAATCAAACTTTTGACAATTTTATAAGCTCTATTTTTCAAAATAAAAATAATCTTTCTGATTGGGACATTGAAATTTACACTGGATAATTTTTGGTATTTATCTGACAGCTTTCATTTTTTAATGAATAGTGAAAAAATACTACATTTTACATCAAAACTGATTTTTCATCTAATTTAATTATATGGATAGATTATCTTTTTAATTGGTATTATAGTGTAATTTGAATATATTTTACCATTTAACCCAATTGTGGTCGTTATGATTAATTTCACTTTGGAATTGGGCATAAACTAATGCCAAACTATTCATAGATATTGTTTCAAAAAAACCCACTATTTGTTTTGACAACGGGAATTATTTTTAAATTAATTATTGCAATTTATGTGTTTGGAATTCGGTAAAATGGTTTACATATTTTTAATCATAAGGTCCAAATTATGTAATCAAGACTATTTTGTTTTTGGATATTATGAATAAGAACGACGGTAATTATCTTTAATTATCTTGATTAATGAGTAATCGGGTAGTTAAGGATAATAAAATAATATCATAATAATAATAAATGACACCAAAATGTGTTATAATGCTACTGGTTGTCTCATGTCCGACCATGGGATGCATTTTTCCAATCATGGGGACCCCATGAAATCACTTTTGTGGGAAAGTGACTTGTTATCTTTTTATTTTTTAAAGAAGGTAAATATAACAAAGAATGTATCACATGAGTAAAACATTTATAATTTCGTATACATAGATGATATTTTGGACTATAAATATTCATTGGAAATATAAAAAGATTTCCTACATCATAGTATTTTTTTCCTAATTTTTAGACATTATATAAATTAAATTATTTGTGACATCATGATGTTGCAGTGATTACATCATTATTTACCGATTTAAATAAAATAAAAAGATAATGTACAATCTAAGAACTAAACTAGTCAAAAACCTATTGTATGAGTATATTTTGAACCCTTATTTTCTTATCCTCGAAATACATCAATGTGGGACCTTTAAAATCCGAAACTCACTTGAAAATAAAGTAACGTTTTGTAACATTCCCAGAGTGCCCCTCCTCTCCTCTTATAAAAGGTCCCCACCTCTACCTCCTTACCCACATTTCCAAAGCCTTTAGATCGTCCAACCCCAGCCCATTCTGTCTCTCCACATCCCTATATAACTCTTATAAGCCTCACTCTGGGCAGAAGTCTTCCCAAATAAGCCATTGATCTCAAATCGTAAAGGGTTACCCGTTTTAAGGTAATGTCTTCAATTGGGTTCTTCTGTTTTATTTTGCTTCTCCAACCTCTTAAACTCTTTTTATTCATTTATTTTGTAACAAAACCAGAATCTTCCATATACTAGGATGTTTTTATAAGAAGTCTTTGAGATAAACTTACACTCACCTACATCTAATGGTTAATGAACATACTGTTTCTGTGGATGACGAATTTCTGTCTCACGAAACGATGATTGTTCAATATTCTTATAACACAATAAAAGGTGGCCATTAAGATGTCACTATATTTATATATGATATATAATATGTTTATGTTTTCCTTAATCTTATTTATTTTTCATTTATGTCATACCTTTATGGTTTCTATTATGGGTATACACGATATCATTATTTTAGGAAGTGCGGACTACCGCCCCCTCAAAGTGATTTGATTCGTTAATACCATATGTCGTACGTATAAAGGATATATTTAATGATATTATATATGATACAATACTGGAATTAAAATACTATTATTTATCATCATGTTTTAATTTCATTAAATATGAAATAGAAATGGAAGTAGCGTTCATGCATACGTACGGCTTACCGTCTCCATGAACGGTGCATTTCATTTCTTACTTATAAATGTTATGTAATATTATAAATGCATGCATATACTGGATATATATGATATATATGATATCTACATCATGAATATAATCTTGGATATAATTTATATTTTACCACATGAACAACTTGTAATTATAAAGAGTTTACTTTTGACTTCTGTACCAATGATCGTTAAAACGACCGTTATTAACTTAAATAATAACATAGTGTTCATGACATGGTAAAAAGTGATATAAAAGGAATAATGAACTTGAAAAAAGTTCTTATGCAAGTAGAAATTAACTCAGGTTTATTATTCAGGAGGTTAAAGAACGATCGAGTCAAGTCGGACCCGAGGTAAGGGACTTCGTCTCAATCTCCATTCATTGAGGCATATTTTATTTTGTACACAACCTTCTTTTATACAGTGTATAAACATCTTTTACTTTTACGTTTATCCAAAAGGAATCTTTTTTATACGAAGGGTTTTACTAAAAAAAAATGGGAATTTTTTTGTCGTACGTATGCGGCGACAACGACTTCTCCGCCACTATGACTATTATTTGAGTTTCGGCTTCCTCTACAAGCCATACCTTTTTTTAAAAGAAAAATAAATACCATGATTTACTTTTCTTTTATTTTGGTATTGAAAATTGTTTTGATAATGTTTTTATTATATCACTGTGTTAATGATATCTTGTGATTTAAATGTGGAAATGATATGTTTCCTTTATGCATGTTTTATGTGATATGATTATGTTATGGTTCTTGGGTATTGTTATGAAGATGAGTGGTTCCGTGATAAACAAATGGAGGCTGAGCCCAATATAGATCTCCAATTAATTGGGTAACGTGATGGAGCTAAACATTAATGTTTCTCCGAAGAGATTTAGGGAACATACTATGATGGGTATTCCATATTTAACCAAGAGGGTTACTCCCTACGTAAGAATGTTATGAATTCCTAAAGTTACCTTTATGTATTATGATTTCTATGATTTATTCATTATTTGATGAGGTATGTTAAAGTGCTTATGTTTTTTTGGGTAAATTATGATTTCATTCTTATGTATATCTGAACTCATATTTCCTTTCCTTATTTTTATAACCCTTACTATGCTTTTTATGCTCATCCCATGTTTTTGAAATGATTTTCACAGGTCAAGGGAAAGGTACATGATGTGATGATAATTTCAAGGAAGTTTCAAGAATGAATCCATGTTTTATTTTAAATTTGTTTCCATTTATGGGAAAATGAATACTGTCTTTTATGTAACTACTTTGTTTAAATGTGGAATGTAATGCATGTTTTATGATCTAATTCTATAAAACACTAAACATGAAAAGATACTCAATGTGTAATCTTGTAATAACTCAAGATTAAGTAAGGTTTACACTGGGGCCTTATAGTTGATATTAGAGGTCGGTTTAGATAACTTTAGGAGTTAGAATTATAATAAATTATTATCCGAAAATATTTTTTTTATGGTTAAATTTAATTGATATAGCATTAACATATTACCATGTTGCTTCACCTATGATATTTCTGTGTTAAGAATGGGTTTTCATAGAGGAAACAGAACAACTTTTCTAGGAAGGCATAGAGAGGGAAATGACCATTCAAATCAGTATCCTCTTATGTTCAGAATCAGAACTAAGTAGTTTGCTGCAGTGATGGCTCAGTTGAATCAGGTGAAAAATGGTGGTTGTGTTATTGATGATATTTTGTTGTTTTCTAAAAGTAAAGAGGATCATGAAAGTCATTTAAGGGTTATCTTGCAAACCTTAATAGAAAAGAAGCTGTCTAGAATATTCAGTAAGTGTGAGTTTTGGTAACAACAAATTTCTATCCTTGGTCACATTGTTTCTAAGGATGGGATAACTGTTGATCCCACTAAAACAAAAGTTGTCGAAGAATGGACAAGACCCAAAAATGTAACCAAGATTCGTAGTTTTCTTAGTTTGGCAGGTTACTACCGATGGTTTGTTGAAAAACTTTCATGGTTATCTAGTCCAATGACTAAGCTAACTCGGAAGGGTGTTATGTTTATCTTGACAAAAGAATGTGATGATTGTTTTCAGGAACTGAAAAGAAGATTGGTGAATGCTCTAGTTTTGGCACTACCTTCCAGGAATGGTGAGTTTGTTATCTATAGTGATGCTCCATTGAATGGACATGGTTGTTTCCTAATGAAGAATGATCATGCAATTGCTTATGCTTCACGACAGTTGAAAACTCATTAGGTAAATAACCCGACACATGATTTGGAATTAGCTGCTGTAGTTTTCGCTCTAAAAATTTGGAGGCATCATTTGTATGGAGTAAAGTGTGAAATGTATACTGATCAGAAAAGTTTAAAGTATATATTCACTCAGAATAAAATGAAGATGAGACAGAGGAGATGGCTGGAATTAATGAAGTATTATGATTGTACAATTCATTACCATCCGGGAAAAGCAAATAAAGTGGATGATACTTTGAGTCGAAAATGTAATGATTCATTAACAATGTTGCATTTGAAACGTCGTCCTTTGGTTAAGAATTTTATGAACGTTGGCATAGAAGTTGTTGGTGCTGGATGTCCATCTGTTTTGTTTCAGGTATCAGTGATATCCTCTCTATAAGACAGAATCAAGCAAGCACAGAAGCAAGACAGTGAGTTGCATAAAAATGTAGAGCTAGTTCAGAAGGGTAAGTTTCCTGAATTCAACATTGATAATGATTGTGTTTTGAGATTTGGGAAGAGATTGTTTGTGCCTTCTGATTCACAGTTGAAGATATATTTTTTATGTGAAGCTCATAGTTTCCATTTTCAGTTCATCCTGGCAGTACTAAGATGTACAGAGATCTGCGGGAGTATTACTGGTGGGAAGGGATGAAAAGAGATATCGTTGATTTTACTATGAAGTGTTTGACTTGTCAACAGGTTAAAGCAGAATGGGAGTTACCGAAAGGGATGCTTCAGCCTTTACCGGTACCAGAGTGGAAATGGGAGAATATATCCATGGACTTCATTGTGGGATTGCCGAAGACACCACAAGGTAATAATGCAATCTGGGTTATTGTTGATCACTTGACTAAATCAGCTCATTTCCTTGATATACGAGATATTTTTTCCCTAGATCAACTTTCTAGTTTGTATCATAACGAGATAGTTAGGTTACATGGAGTTATTATCTCCATTGTATCTGATCTTGATCCCAGGTTTACTTCTAACTTTTGGAAAAGACATTAGAAGTCGTTGGGTACTGAATTAAATTTTAGTACAGCTTTTCATCCTCAATTAGTTGGGCAGTCCGAACGAAGGATCCAGACTTTGGATGATATGCTACATGCTTGTTCGATGGATTTTCAGGGAAGTTGGGACCAATATATTTCTTTGGTTGAGTTTTTTTATAATAACAGTTTTCATTCCAGTATACAGATGGAACCATTTGTGGCGTTATATGGGAAGCGGTGTCGAACTCCAGCTTTCTAGGATAAATTGAGTGAAAGGAAGCTGATGGGACCAGAATTGGTAGAATATTTGGTAGAAAAAGTTCAGCTAACACAAAAACACATGAGAACAGACTAGAGTAGGCAGAAGAGTCATGCGGACAATAGGAGGAAGGATATCTTTTTTGAGGTAGGTGATCATGTTTTTCTCAAATTATCACCATCGAAAAGTGTGATGAGATTTGGTAAGAAAAGAAAGCTGAGTCAAAAATTCATTGGACCATATGAAATAATGGAGAGAGTTGGATCAGTTGCTTACTGAGTGGATTTAACTCCGATTTTATCTCAGGTACACAATGTTTTTCATGTTTCGATGTTGAGAATGTATATTCCAGATCCATCTCATGTTTTGAGTCCAGAGATAGTTCAGTTGGAAGAGAATCTATCATATGAGGAACAACCGGTCCAAATTCCTGACCATAGGGAGCAGGTGTTATGGAATAAGGTGATTCATCAGGTAAAAGATTTGTAGAAAAACCACATGATTGAAGAGGCAACATGGGAATCTGAAAATGCAATGAGGGATAAATATCCCCACTTATTCGATAAGTAAAAAAATTGCGGGGAAAAAAATGTTAAAGGGGGGAAGGATGTAACATCCCAAGTAAGTACGGAATAATAAATATTCTTATCTATGTCTATTTATGAATTAGATAGTGTTTTAGAGGCTTAAAATGAGAATAAATCCAATCTTAAGCATGGAATACACTGATATTTTTAAAAGATTGTTTTACTTCCTTTTGATGGAAAACCTTTTTTAAATCTAACTTTTGACAGTTTTATATGCTCTATTTTTCAAAATAAACATATTATTTATTATTGGGACATTAAAATTTACATTTGATAAATTTTTGGTATTTTTCTGACAATGTTCATTTTTTAATGAATAGTGAAAAAATACTGCTTTTTACATCAAAACTGAATTTTCATCTAATTTAATTATATGGTTATATTATCTTTTTAACTGGTCTTAATGTGTAATTTGAATATATTTTTACAATTTAACCCAATGGTGGTCATTATGATTAATTTCACTTTGGAATTGGTCATAAACTAATGTTAAACTTTTCATAGATATTGTTTCAAAAAAACACGCTATTTGTTTTGACAATGGGAATTAGTTATAAATTCAATATTGAAATTTCTTTGTTTGGAATTTGGTAAAATAGATTACATATTTGGAATCATAAGGTCCAAATTATGTAATAAAGACTCTTTTGTTTTTGGACATTATGAATAGTAACGACGGTAATTATCATTAATTATCTTGATTAATGAGTAATCAAGTAGTTAAGGATAATAAAAAATGACACCAACATGTGTCATAATGCTATTTTTTGTCTCATTTCCGACCATTGGATTACTAGTTCCAAATTTGGGGACCCCATGGAATCACTTTTGTGGGAAAGTGACTTGTTATCTTTTTATTTTTTAACGAAAGTAAATATAACAAAGAATGTATCACCTGAGTAAAACATTTTTAATTTTGTATACATAGATGATATTTTGGACTATATATATTCATTGGAAAGATAAAAATATTTCCTACATCATAGTATTTTTTTTAACAATTTTTAGACATTAACTAAATTAAATTATTTATGACATCGTGATGATGCAACGATTACCTCGATAGTTAAGGATTTAAATAAAATAAAAAGATAATGTAAAATCTAAGAACTAAACTTGTAAAAAACCTATTGGATGACTATATTTATAACCCTTATCACCTTATACTCTAAATAAATCAATACGGTACCTTTAAAATCCGAAGCACACTTGAAAATAAAGTAACATTTTTTAACTTTCCAAGAGTGCCCCTCCTATCCTCTTATAAAAGGCCCCCACCTCTACCTCCTTACCCACACTTCCAAAGCGTTTGGCTCGGCCAAACCCTGCCCATTTTGTCTCTACACATCCTTCTTTAACTCTTAGAAGCCACACTTTGGGCAGAAGTCTTCCCAAGGAAGCCTTTGAGCTCAAATAAAAAAGGATTACCCATTTTTAACGTAATGTCTTCACTTGTGTTCTTTTGTTTTATTTTGCTTCTCCAATCCCCTAAACTATTTTTATTCATTTATTTTGTAACAAAACCAGTAAATTACATATACTAGGATGTTTTTATATGAAGTATTTGAGCTACACTTACACACACCTACATCTAATGGTTAAAGAACCTAAGGTTTCTGTGGTTGGCGAATTTCTGCCTCACGAAACGATGATTGTTCAATATTCTTATAACACCTTCAATGGTGGCCATTAAGATGTCACTATATTGATATATGATATATAATATGTTTATGTTATCCTTAATCTTCGGTATTTTTCATTTATGGAATACCTTTATGTCTTCCATTATAGGTATACACGATATCTTCATTTTAGGAAGTGCGGACTATCGCCCCCTCAAAGTTATTTGATTCATTAATACCATATGTGGTACGTATAAAAGATATATTTAATGTTATTATATATGATAAAATACTGGAATTAAAATACTATTATGTATCATTATGTTTTAATTCCATTAAATATGAAATAGAAATGGAAGTAGAGTTCATGGGTACGTATGGCTTACTGTCTCCATGAATAGTGAATTTCATTTATTACCTCTAAATGTTTTGTAATATTATAAATGAATGCATATACTGGATATATATGATATATAAGATATCTACATCATGAATAGATTTCTGGATATAATGGATATTTTACCACATGAACAACTTGTAATTATAAAGAGTTTATTTTTGACTCAAGTACCAATGATTGTTAAAACGACCGTTATTAACATAAATAATAACATAGTGTTCATGACATGGTAATAAGTTATATAAAAGGAATAATGAACTTTAAAAAAGTTATTAAGCAAGTATAAATTAAATCATGTTTATTATTCAGGAGGTTAAAGAACGATCGAGTCAAGTCGGACCCGAGGTAATGGATTTCGTCTCAATCTCCATTCATTGAGGCATATTTTGTTTTGTACCCAACATTATTTTATACGGTGTATAAACCCCTTTTACTTTTACGTTTATCCAAAAGGAATATTTTTTATACGAAGCTTTTTAATAATCGACAAAAGGGAATTTTTTTTGTCGTACGTATGCGGCGACAAAGAATTTTCCGCCGCCGTTACCATTATTTGAGTTTCGGCTTCCTCTACAGGCCATAACTTTTTTAAAAGAAAAGTAAAAAACCATGTTTTAATTTTCTTTTATTTTGGTATTGAAAATGGTTTTGATAATGTTTTTATTATATCACTGTGTTATTGATATCTTGTGATTGAAATGTGGAAATGTTATGTTTTCTTTATGCATGTTTTATGTGATACGCTTATGTTATGGTTCTTGGGCATTGTTATGAAGACGGGTTGTTCCGTTGTAAACTAATGGCGGGTGAGCATGATATAGCTCTCCAATTCATTGGGTAACATAAAGGAGTTAAACGTTAATGTTTCACCGAAGCGATTTAGGGAATATACTATGATGGGTATTCCAAATGTAACCAAAAGGGTTACTCCCTTTCTAAGAATGTTATAAATGCCTCAAGTTACATTTATGTCTTATGATTTATATGATTTATTCATGATTTGATGATGTATGTTAAAGTGATTATGTATTTTTGGGTAATGTATGATTTCATTATTATGTATATATGTACTCATATTTCGATTCCATATTTTTAGAACCCTTACTGAACTTTTTATTCTCATCCCATGTTTTTGATATGATTTTCACAGATAAAGGGAAAGGTACATGATGTGATGATAGTGTCAAGAAAGTGTCAAGAATGAATCCATGTTTTTTTAAATACGTTTCCATTGATGGGAAAAATGAATACTATCTTTTATTTAACCACTTTGTTTAAATGTGGAATGTAATGCATGTTTTTTGATCTAATTCTATAAAACTCTAAACATGAAAAGATCCTCAATGTGTAATCTTGTATTAACTCACGATTAAGTAAGGTTTAAGGCTGGGGACTTATACCACCATTATAACATTGAACATTGATAGAGGAATTGAAACACAAGAAAAAATAATTACATGGGATTGATCGCACATACTGAAAGTATGGAAGGGATTATGGAAATAAAAAATAACCTCGATAACCATTGTTAGTAAACAAACAAAATTATTAATTGGATTAAAATAATGATATGTAGAAAGGAACCATTAAAATTGATTCTCAAGTAATTACATAGTGTGTTTCCCTTTTACAAATAATGAATATCTTTTTAGAGGGATAAACTTAAAAATCCCTCGTCTCATGTTGATATTTACCCCGATCAACAATTAACCTATGTTTAATTTAATTACATTATGTCTATTCTTCTCATGACATGAAAATGTTCCTTGATTAGAATTGTTCACGATATGTGGATGGAAGAATATATACATCGTTTAATACATTTACATAGCCTGTAAATTTTCAATAGAATATTTTAACACATTTTTCATAAATTAGAATATTTACAACCACTAAATACTTCCAATGAATATAAAACAACTTAAAACCCATTTAACATGTTTGTATATAAAAATTATTAATACAAATAAAAAAAAATCTGGCCATTAAGTAATTTTCCACAAAAAGGCTCTCTATCTACAAAAAAACATAGAAACCATGGATCTAATGAATATCTCAAATTGGTACATACCTATAAGATTATGAGATCATGAAACATCCAAACCGTATAATAGCCCATCCTTGAGCATATATAGGAAACTCTATAAGGACTCAACATACAAGTATGGAAACTCTAATAATATATTAGACTACATTTCTTTGGTCTCCTTCTAAACACTCTCATGCTTCTACTATAGTCAAACCATAGGTACATTCTACCTAAGAAATACTTCTGACAACATTCCAAAAAATGTATCAGATTCTGATCAATGGACACATCAACATTGAGCTCGTCATCCTTGAGGTACACTACATGAGAAGGGTCTAGATAATATCTCTGAAGTAGAGACATAAGAAACACATTGTGCATTAAATTGTATCATTTTTGAAGGTGTAATTTGTAGGATATTGGACTGACCTTATCCACAATCTCAAATGGACTGAAAAACCTATTCATAAGCTTTCTCTATTTCTTGATATCGAATTTCCCTATCCTAGGAGACACTTGAAGGAAATCATGATGACCAACCAAAAAATATAGAAGTAATCTCAAATGGTTCGCAATGAATTTCTACCTACTCGACCCTATCACCGATAGACTCTTGATCAACTAAAACAACTTAGATGTCTCTTCTATGATACTAGGCCAAATAATTATAGAATCACCTACCTCATCCAAAATTTATTTTGAACGGAACATCATTCCATTAAATTATTTGAGAGGATGAAATTATATCAACCCATGGAATATTTTATTAAATTAAAATTAGACGAGTGTCATTTTATGCTCCTTTGAACCGAAAAAATCCAAAACAATGGTTCAAAAAATATCCTTCATAACATGAATGAACCTCTTATATTTTCTACAAATATATGGTTGATAGTTCATACTAAAAAGTACATGTCATCCTATATCTTTCTGAAGTCCCTTCTAAAACCATTATGTGAAATGAGGATCTCCATATGCAATTATACTCCACAGAACATCATGAAAATGAACTACCGTGTGCCAATAATTATTACCTATAACATAAACTAGGATGGTCTCCCTAATAGGAAATCTATGGAATACCTTCATAATTCAATTAGAAATCACCCATACAGAGCCACTTTAATGGGTTTTCCTTGATAATCTTGTGAGAATATAAATTGTGACATTTCCCCATTTTCACTCATGAATTGGTAAAGGATACAAAATCCTAACTGCACTATGATCCTCAGTATTGACATATTGACAAGTAAATGTTCTTGAACAAACCATTATGCATCATTTTAAATTCTTTTCCACTAGTACTATTAATTTATATCATAATACATAATTATCAAATGATGATTTACCATCCATATATAATCTAGAGACTCTCTTATCATCTCATTACACATGCCCTTTGGTACACATAATCGTCTATAAGAAACAAGAGGATTTCCACTTCGAAGATACTTTTTGGATTTCTTCTAACGTTTCATATAAGATATCGATAATAACTGATCCATCTAGATCATATAATGCATACCTATTGATACTTTCCAAAATCAATGATATAACATATTTTGAAGTTAGAGCTACTCATTCTAGAGAGTCCATAACATCTAGATACTTGTCATCAAAGTGTTCCATCATTCTCCACATGGAAGAAGGATACCACATCGCTTATATCCACATATTTTACCTCAATTAATCAGCAATGATATTTCCCTTTAACCATAGTCTAAGCTATATCAAATTTAAATTACTCTAGATACCTGACCCACCCCTTATGCTAATGGTTCAGGTCCCCTTAAAAAAATATGTACATGATGCTCTTATGGTCCAGATATACCAAAAAGCTCTAAACCATGAGATAATTTCTTCAACATGTTAAAGAAGGTACAAGAAATGTTAAACCATGATCATTAGTAGGCTAATTACCCTCTTGTAGTCTCTGTTTTTTGGAGACATGAGAAACAACTCGATGTTCTTACATCAGAATTGGTCTGAGTCCAAATTTAGAAAAATCATAGTAGATGATATATGTTTTACCCAACATAGTAAAAGTGAGGACATGTGATTATTTCATCATTATTTTTAGCATCTGAAATGACATCTCAAATTAATATGAATAAATGAAATTCATATATTTATTTTTCATCCTTGTCATTTGTGTTGAAAATATGATATGTCTTGGATAATAGTCCAACAATAATATATTACACTCAGAATACTCTGAATATTGATGACATTCATGGGATTATCCCAATAAACCATGGATGAATCATTATTTGGATCAAAAAACAATCATTCCTAAGATATGACAAGTCTTAATAAGTGCACATTATCAATCAAGAAACTACATTTGGTTATATATAGATAAAGCCAATGCTCTCTCAATGTACTCAAGATGATGTCAACATGTTTGACATGATCACATACTCACTAAGATTAAAATATGTTTTCATCAACAAAAACCAACAAAAATGATCCAGTAAATGAAGAATGAACTGATTCATGAAGGCCAAGAATACTTCTACTTAATTAGTTAAAAAATTGCATCACAACAAACACATAACATATATTCTTACTCCTAAATGCATTACGATTTATTTTCAATGGTCTCACCCTCAACTGGTTGTATCATGATGTCAATTAGATCATGTAGAATATCTTTTCACCTCTCAGTTTATCAATGATATTGTAAATGTTTATATGATAATAACAGTTCCTGAAATTCATCATATTTAATATCAGTTAATACATATAAAATAGGATTGTCCCCTCAACCTTATTGGTAAACATAATTACAAAACCCTATAAAGATGTATCAGTTCATATGAAACAATTATTTTCAATATCATATAATAAAAAATTCATCTTCTGAACCTTGTATTCTTTAATCCAATATCGTTGGATAAAATTGGCTCCACTCCCATAAGCTACACAATCAGGAACGTGATTTCTCACACATGATCTATCATCAATAACATATTTAAAAAGAAATCCTAAAATAGTCTACTAGTATATGAAAATTATAAAGCTTCATTTCCCCATTATCTACAGCATTTCCGGATATTTGATCCATATGAAAATCTATTCATCATAGAATTGATCATGCATGACTATCCCGAAGAGCCTACAAACCCTTGTGAATAATGTGACCTCCTTATAGAGATAAAAATGTATCTCTCATCTAGTAAGAGTCGATATGACCATGATATATAAATATCTAATCTATACAAATAATCCAAATGAATCCTCTAATTTCAAGCACAAATGGTTTCCAAAAGAAAAGGTAACCACCAATATTTTGAGGAGATTCCTTGTAACATTTGATATTTTCTGACCGAAGTCCCAAAAATATGTTGATGGTAAATGAATCATAGAATTTTTCAACATCCAATCCAAACCATTTTAAAAATGAAAATAAATAAATTATTTTAATTCTTAGGTATAAAAAAATAAAGTGTATATGATATATGGAGTATACCTCTGATAGTATAAGTTCATGTATTAAAAGTATCTACCGTAGTTTACATAACATATAGTTAACTATCCCTTCTACCCTGGGCTCTAATATGGATCCCCTCAGATATTCCCTTAACCTTTTACTTCCATTAATGCACAGAGGTAATAGGTTTACTACCATGTCTAGAACATCTTATGAAACTCCACCCACTACCTTTTAATACTTATTTGAGTCCTTCCCACACTATGGTTCATATCATGATCCACTATAATTGTTATATTACTTCTTTTCACATTATAAACACCTTAAGGTGGTCCATTATTCCTCATGAATGACACTCTAGTGCAGGGTATAGACATTGAGGCCATTTCTGGCCCATCTATAGACAAGATATCACTACAACGCAGCACGATCTTACGATGTATCCATACATTCATAAGTACAAGGTCTACAATTTTTGTTGTATGTAAAAATCTTTTTAATTATTCATTCCACCAGAGGAAGAGATCCTAGTACGCCCTGTTGAAATAGACTGTCCATTACACATACCCTCTCCCAAATTATTTTCCATGTTGATTACTTAATTCCTCTAATCCAAAAAACATCCAAAATGGAACAAATTCAACAATAACTTGATCTCATTGAGAAGTCCATCCTAAAAAAATCTATCTATATAGATTTCATTAATATATAAATATGGATCAAAAAGATTTCAATCGATTAAATTTTTTTCATAGACTAGAAAATACATGCCCTCTTCTTTCATGTGAATGAACTCATGAGCCTTAACATCTGTTAATTCATCGGATAGAAATAGATCTGGAATATTTTCTCAAAGTCCATCCGTGATAAATCATATTTCTACCATTATTTCTCCATAATGTCCCACAAATTCTTTTGTATTCTACAAATAATATATGAATCAAGATTAAATTTACTATATGAAAGGTGTCTTATGATTCATAAAGATCTTCTGGACTGACTTGATCCATAACTTGGCTTCCAAGGGACCTCCCTCACTAGTGAGTGTAGGTTGATGCTGAAGTTGTAATTATCTCAAGAGAATATACATTAATGGAATTTGTATGAATATTATTTCATTCATTGGATCAAATAACCATCAAGAATATATCATGAATCTAAACACTTATATGATCATTATGATCTATAAGAAACGTTGGTTTAGCTGTGTTAAGAGAATGCTAATTGACACCCTCCTAACTCTCAACTCGAATATGATGAGGATTTATCTTACATATAAGATAAAAAACTCTTTTGAACACTGGAAATAATGAAAAGGTCAACCTCAACAAATTATAAAGAAAAAAAACCACTAACTACATGTCTCTCAAAACATGGAATATAAGTGTCTCAGAATGACATGAAAATTCATTTATTTAATTAATAAGATTTAACCTGTATATCCTAAAACATTTAACATAGGAATTTATATATAAAGTAAAATAATTGTGTCCCAATCATGAAAAAATCATGTCAATATATATCCTTATGTTCATATCGTGATGTATGTTTTATCATCTCGTTCCATATTGATCAAAGATTATAAATCTCAAGGACCAATAAAACAAATAAATTATAACATCACACAAAATGTGATTCACAAAAGGAATGATAAAATCTACTATAACAAGAAAACTATATAAACAACAATCCCATCCTTGAGAAATCTGATTTTCCTCCTTAGTTGGGTTATTTAATCCCTTGTGTGAGGTCATTACTAATTCACAAACCACCCATGTCTAATTAATACCATTCCAAAATAGTAAAGAAATAAAAAATAAAAAATAATCCCTTAATACCACTTTTAACAACCCCCCCAATTTCTCACTCTCTCACGTTGTAAAAATGGTTTGGTTATGGGTCCTAATGTACACCTCCCCATACATCATAGGTTGTTGAATAGTAATATAGGTTTGATTAGTGTAGTGTGGATACTATAACAACTAATATAAAGTTATAAAAAAATATAAAGAAACCATATAAATGACATAAAAAATATGGTATAAAATAATAAAACGTAACTCATACAAATGTGAAATAAAATGGGAACAAATAAAAAAATATATAATAATTGAATAACGTGATGAAAAGGTGTAATATAACTAAATTTATTGAAATATGTAATAGAAATAATATACTAGAATACTAAAAGAAACATTAAAAATTATATGGTCCCTAAATCCATGTTTTTTCAATCATAATACTCTGTCCCATATAGAATAAAACATTAAATAGTAAGGTCCCTTTCCATTTTCAAATCATGTATCCAAGAAATTTTTTTGGGTACAATGTGGAAACCTGAGTAGATTATGAGTATTACATAGTTTGATGACACACTAGTGTTTAAAAATAACCATTCTTATAATAAGTGAAAGAAATATTTCAATTAATATGTATATTAAATAATCAGTTAATTAATTTAGTACCACATCAACATTATTTGATCCCAAGTTAAAATATCTCTAATCATGTCTCATGATGATGAATACCCCACCAAAAAACATAACCTACTTCGGTGTCATATTGAAATATCTATGAGAATGTCTCAAAACCATTCCAACCATAACCATAAAACCATGTTAAAAATTTCACGAATATGGGTTAAGGCCACTATATTCACATTTCATCAGTAATTCAGGGTCAATCTAGGTTTATAATAATTTCACAATTTATCCAGACCAATCCTGGGGTATAAGAATTACAACACGTATCAGGGTCACGATATATATATAAGAATTTATTAATGTAATTATTTTAATGCAATGATATAAATATTTAATCATTTAATCAAGTTAAATCCTAGTATATAATAATTACAACACATTTCATCTTGAAGTCATGTATATAATAATTTTTCATTTAATCACATTGAGTAAAAAAAAGTATACCAAAATATCATATTACTAAAGCTAAATGGTTATTTATAAAAATTTCATTTTATCAAATAATGACATAATTTGTTTTTCTATTTCTTAAAAAAAGACAATTCCTATGATTTCAATAACTAATATATGAAAAGTTTGATCTATATCAATCAATATCCAAAAAACTCATGTAATGATAAACTCACATTAATACATTAGTCAATTAATTTATAATCAAGGGTTCCCTTTCACATACAGTATCCATATGATATTTCATAGACTATTAGATCCAATGTTATTCCAATTAATAAATATAATTCATTATTTAATTATTTTAGGAACACATTATGTTGGAAAAATTGAAATATTTTGTATACATTTCTATTAAACATAGTATTGGGTGATGGTTTAGACCCCATACCCTAAACTAGAGATTAATATACACAAAAAATGGGGTAACACCAATAAAATAAAAAATACAGAAGATCGTGAAATGAAATATGGATCAAATTATATCATGATAAACATCAAACTCAAATTCATTCAAGGGATTCTACCGCCATAATTATGAACAACTAAATAGGAAGGGGAAACCAAGGCCAAATACTTACCACATGTAGAATACCGTGTTTTTGAACCGGGTTAAAATTTACGAATGTTTGTAATTTTTTTATCATTTTATCAACGGATCATTTTTTTTAAACTGACCTCCAGAATTTTATTTTGAGTGTTGAAACACCTAAATATGTCGTTTTTTTCGAACTTTGATAGATGTTTTGAGGTAAAAGGGAAGTTGCACAGGCGACATATAGTTTGTCTAACCGTGCAGCCAAACCTTGTGTAGTTGAAGTTTTGAGACAGTAGCTCCTACACGATTGGTGCACGGTTAAGAGTGACCGTGCGAGAGGATTGACCGATGCAGTAGCTAACGCACGGTTAGCGCATGTTTTGTCTAACCATGCAGGAAAACCATGTGGGTACATATGTGAGATCCAAAAAAAAGTGGATCTCACAGGTTTAAGCCTCTAGATGGCTCATTTTCCCTCCTAAGCGGCCATAACATAGGATTACTTTCCCTTAAAGGTTGGGAAACCTCTCTGAAGCGTCTTGAAGGAGATTTTAAGGCTACTCATGGTGAATCGAAGCCGAATTCTTTATATAGGTAGATGTTATTCTTTGTTCTTATTCGGTTTCTTATATCTACTTAGATATATATCTCTTCCTCTCAGGATTTATTGGATCTACGCCCATTAAGGACAAATCTATGTGTGTAGATAGCATGTATGATGAGTTTTGGTCTTGGTCTTTCTAGTAAATGTGATCTAAGGCAGGTTCCTGAATAAATAAGCTGTTTCTCTTAAGGGATCTTTGATCGTTGTGGTTCCCATCAGAACCCGGAGGTAGGGTCCCAAATCATTAACACTTTATATGAGAATTTTAACACCTTTTTATAAATTGAGAATTTGAGTTTCCTTGATTATGATATGTCGATGCATGGAACTTTTGATGTTATTAAATAATGCCACCCACATTAGATAAATGAGGACTTCAGCATGTGTTCATTTTAATCATGGGTTTCTATTTTAGATAATGTCATATGATGAAAAAATTGAATGATTTAAATGAAAATAATGAGTAATATTATAATTAATTGTAGAATTAATTATCGAGTAACGAGTTGGGAAAATTTTGTGGCTTTGACATATTGTTGGGAATATTGAATATTTGATATTTTTGGGATATAATTTGGAACCTGGTAATAATTAATGGATGGGTTAGTGATTACATGTTAAATGTTTTATGATTATCTAATTGATTATTGGTTAAAGAGATAAGATTTAATTAGTTAATGGTTGAATTAATTAATTTGCATGCATGAAATTATGATTGAAATTTTAATGATTGTTACGATTCTTAGCCAGGAGTATCTTTTGTTGGGTATTAGTTTTTCATGCCTTAAGTTTCCTTGGATAGATTTTTTCAAAAGTGTGATATGTTTTGTTAGATAGTTTCTAAATATCTTGGCTTTGTTCAACATGTTTTGTGATGATTATAGGGTGCTTATAGATTGTTGATGTCCTAGATGAATCTCTATTTGAGTGGACAGGTTCAGGCTTGTTAAAGAATATGGTTAATTAAGGGCTGAATTATCTAAAGAGCGTTTTTTATTGTTAATTAATTTTTGAATTAATTAACGGTTTGGTTTTGTGGTTTTAGACATGTTATTCTACTGCAACGATTAATATATATGTATGATTGATTAATGGGTTGTGAGATAAGGACTAGGGCTCCAAATAGTCATAGGGTGTTAGATATGGCATTCTACACCAATGATGGATGTATATGTATGATTGATATATAGATTGTGAGAGAGGTACTGATGCTCCAAATACTCACGGGGTGCTAGACATGGCGTTCTACACCTAGATTTCAAGCCTATATTCTTTTATGGGACATAGACTGATGCTCCAAATACCCATGTGTTGTGAGACATGGGATGATGCTCTGAAAACTCACGAGTGTGTTAGACATGATGTTCTACACCCATTAATTAACATTGGACTGTGGGTCCAATTGTTCATGAATGAAATGATGGGATGTGAAATACAAGTGTTTGTGATATAATGATATTGTGATTGATTATGAGAAAATGTTGAAGATTATTAATGAATTTGGTGAACCACTGTTAGTGGAAGGACCCATGAGAGAATCACTATTTTAGAGTATGGGATTAACCATAATATATGAATGATTTAATTTAATTACTTATGGTGAGTTATCCATGCCAAAGCAGATGCTTGGATTCAGTCATTACTTTGATTACTTAGATATTCTCTAGAGACATATGTCGGAGTGAATTATACGGGGGATGTTGGGTGTAGGTTGAATCTCGGGACTTTCAGAATAAGAATAGAGTAATTGATAAATTAAAAATGATTTTGTAATGATTGTGGAGTATTCATGACTAATGAATAGTGTAGTTTTAGACACCAGCTGAGTGCTGAAGCAGGTACATGAGTTTATAATTACATTGTACTGCTTATATTATTTTATGCATGCCTTCACGTGTTTTTAATTATTTATTAAATGTATAGATTTGGGGTAGACACTGGTGGTCCCAGCCTACTGGGATTTATATCTCACATCCTACTTGGGCTTCCATTGCACTAGATACCCGAGTATATTCTATTTGGTTGCAGGACTATGTTGTTTCCATTTACATGAGATACTGGAGTAGAGGACCGAGAGAATGCTCAGGATGCTCGAGGAGATCGCCCTTGGGGATTTCAGTCATTATTTTTTTATTTCATTATCATAATGTAAAGCATGATGTTTTTTTCACTGTTTTCTACGTTTTTATCATTAGTTGGTCATGCATGAATCAGCTGTATAATTTGGCATTGAACACATTTATAAAATGAGTATTATTATTTTCCATTGTTTATCATTTATGAGTTACTTCTTCTAATATTGATTGTTATCTACACTGATATACCACTTTGAAACCCTAATAAGATGTTATGGTCTCCCCACTGACTATCCTTAGACCTCAATTTTAGTCAGCAGCCTCGGGCATACGGGGAGACGTTCTTGAGGTCATGTGGTGACTGGTCCCGCCACTGGTTTAGTGTTGAGTCGGTTCACGATGTTATAAAGTGGTATCAAAGGGAGTTTTCTTTAATTTCCTTTGTATTATTGTTTTGGGGTTTGTAGATAGAAGACTAGGAATGTTTCGAATCATTGGTTAATAGTCCATCTTTTTAATAATCACCTGATGTATGGGAAATGACCAAGTGGTCAGGGATGGGAATTGATGTTTGTACTATTAGTGGTTAAAGTTGATATGATTTCACCCTGATTGATTGATGTATTTGTTGCTATTTATTCATTTTGATAATTTTGAAAACAATTATTTTATTTTCCAGATATGGAAAGGATGTTTCATAAATGCAACATCTTAGGAACATAGAGATTCACATGTCATACATATAACATGCCATGCAGTTCCATTAGTAGGATTCCTGCTAATTTGGAATGTGTTCCTTGGGTGCAATGACATGTTTGATATGCTTTAGCATGACTCTCTAGATATCATGTTACAGTGATACATTTATCATGCTTGATGGATTATATTCCATATTGCCTTAGTTATGAGAATGTTTTTTTGTTGTGACATGCTTCTCTATTATAGCATGTTGTTTAGTTATTTTTTATGCCAACTTGTTATAGATTTTTTTCTATGTGAAAGGGGTGCTAAAGATAAATATTTAAATAAATGTTGACTGTTTTAAATGTGAGCCAACATTCTATGATTAGGTGTATGGGTGCCTTATCTATTGGTAGGTGGCCTCCCATATAATTTGGATCATTAGGTTGAACGTGTAAATTTTTTGAATTGACATTGGTAATGATTAATGAGATCCAATTTTCAATCCGTGGAGTGTATGGGCACTTCATGAATTGGGAAATGACGACTCATATTAAATGTGATGACTTGATGCCATGTGAAATCGTTATAAATGTGAAATATTTTTAATGATTTTCGGAAATCAAATGTCTATCTTATAAAAAGCAACTGGACCCAAGTACGTCAGTTGGGGAGTGTTTTTATGAGATAACCCATTTGGGTGTTTAAAATTTTAATACCTGTGTGTTTTATATTGGGTTGCTTTATAGAGAAGCCAAGTTGGTTAAAATGGGATCCTCATTGATCACCTTATGTTATTAATTTTTTTTAATTATTTACAAGTTTCTTAAAAATGATGGGATGTTTACAAATTTAAATTTTTTAAAAAGAGAATTTTATGAAACGTTCCGGTTTTACCATGGGGTGTTTTGAAAATGTTACTTTGATGATTTGATTAAATCTTTGATGATTAATGATTGAATGTGACTGAATATAATAGGTTTTCAAATGGAACCTATAGTGGTGTTTAGTGTTTAAAACCCTCAAGAAAAGGGTAGTTTGGACTTCACATGAGTTGGCTTGGAACAGAAGTGTGAGTACATTACGTTGGTGTTCCTTTTCTAAGAAATGGTTGTATGTTTGTCTTATGAGCCTAGTGACTTTTTTGAAGTGACTGGTTTAGGGTTGACACTTTTTTCATCACAAGGGGCTAACCAGTTGTCGGTAGCAACCTCAGAACATAAATTCCTTGGTAGCTCTATAGATTTTCTCACTTGTTTGGAGGTGTTGGGTGCCATTGTCCCATGTGGGGCTTTCAATTTCCTATGGAAGGCATGTTCGAACAGGTGATGATGTGTTTCTTGACCTTGTTGTGGGCTTGAGCATCGAGTAATTCTCTTTGTCAGCTAGTTATTTGTGCCTCGTTCATGGTCGGCTGCTTTGTTGTTCGTTTAACCCTTTCTTCTTAGTAATGGATAACTGGTTATGGGTTCATCCAAGATAATAGTCGTATGAGGCAATATGACTCTGTAATAAATCCTTTTGTGATGTTGATTACGGTCTCGAGTCAACTCTAGGTAAATTGACTTGAGCGTTAAATAATCTTTTTCATTTCAATATATGGAATAGTTTTCGAAAGACCCGGGTGTTTTAACATGCCAATCTCGTTGTTAATCTAGTGCGCTAGTGATCGGCTAATATTTTATTGAGACATCATGGGAAATATTAAGGTGGGTATTTCTACCTTGTTCATGATGAATGTGTTGGAAGGTGATGCCGAGCTTTTAGAACAGATTTGTCCAGTAATGGTTTGACTAATCTCATTTATGGCCTCAGTTTTCTCTTAGTGTGCTCTTCTGGTCACGACGAACATGTGCCCTATGTTGACATCATCATGAAGAAACTAATATAGAGTCGTTATTATGCCACACTATAGTTTAAATGTTGTTGGGATTGAGGAGTAGTTTTTATCTGGTTAGTACACGGGATGTGTTGGTTGTTTGGGATACTATTCTTTTTGTGTTGGGGTAAAGTTGTTTTTAAAATATTCTTGAAATGACTTGACTTGTAATTTTTCACTAGATTTTGTGTAAGGACTTCATTATACTGGAGGATGGGTTATGTTAGTTTTAAGGGAACATCATCAGATAAAGGGAGAAATTGGCTTTGGGGTCTGCAACCTCTTTTGAGGGAAACTTGTGAAACCTGTTCAATTTATTGATCGAGGTCAAACATTTTACATTGACAAGGTCCTTCTAATGAACTAAGATATAAGTTCTGTTTACATGATTAAGATTAAGATTAATATTTGGATCTAGTTAGAATGGATTATCTGTATGGTTTGAGAAAGGTTAAAGGTGTGTTTGGCATTTTGAACGCAACACGTCACTTCTAAAAAATTAAATGACCTTTGTAGTTCGGGTGTTTTAGTAGTTGTTCTAGTTGAATTCTTAGGGACGAGGTGTTTTTAAGGCTAGTATAATGTAGAATACCCTGCTTTTTAACCGGGATAAAATTTACGAATGTTTCTGAAATTATTTTTTTAGTTTATCAATGTGTCGTTTTTTTAAACCGATCTCCAGAATTTTATTTCCAATGTCAGAACACCTAAATATGTCATTTTTTTCAAACATTGATAGATGTTTTGAGGTAAAAAAGGATGTTTTATGGGTGGAACACGGTTTTTCTAACCGTTCATCCAAACCGTGCGTAGTTGAAGTTTTAAGGCAGTAGCTATCGCATTGTTGGCACACAGTTAGGAGATAGCGTGCGATGAGGCCATGTATGAGGGGTGGCTGAGGTAGTAGCTAATGCGCAATTAGCGCACAGTTTGTCTAATAGTGCAAGAAAATCGTGTGTGAACTTATATAAGATCTTAAAAATGTGTATCTCACATGCTTAAGCCTCTCGATGGCTCATTTTTCCTCCTAAGCGGCCATAACTCGGGATTACACTCACTTGGAGGTTGGAAAACCTCTCCTAAGCATTTTGGAGGTAATCTGAAGGCTTCTCTTGGAAAATCGATGGTGAATTATTAATGTCGTTACATGTTCTTATTTGTTTTTGTTTGGTTTCTTATATTTTCTAAGATCTACATCTCCTCTTCTCACGGTTTCATAGATCTAAACCGGTTAAGGTTAAATCTATGTGTGTGGATGGAATGTATGATGTGTTTTAGTCTTGGTCTTGCAAGGATAAGTGATCTAAGGCATTTTCTTGAAGAATCAAATAGTTTCCCTTGAGGGTTATTCATTCGTTGTGGTTTTTGTCAAAACCCCGAGGTAGGGCCCCTAATAATTAACACATTATATGAGAATTTGTGATCCTTTTGATAAACTAATAATGTGAGTTTCTTTGATTCTGATATGTCGATCCATAGAACTTTTGAGGTTATTAAATAATTCCCCCACAAGAGATAAATGAGAAATTGAGTATGTATTCATTTTAAGCATGGGTTGCTATATTAGTTACAGTGATATGATTAAATAATTTAATGTTTTGAATGGGAATAATGAGTAATAGGATAATTAATTATATAATTAATTATCAAGTCATGAGTTAGGATGAGATTGTGGCATTTACATATTATTGGGAATATAAAATATTTGACATGTTAGGGATATAATTTGGAACCTGGTAATAATTAATGGATGGATTAATTATTACATGATAAATTGTATATGGTTAACTGATGGATGATTTCGTAAAGAGATAATATGTAATTAATTAATTGTTGAATAAATTAATTTGAATTCATTAAATAATGATTAAGATTTGATTTTTTGTTACGATTGATGGCCACATGTATCTTTTGATGAGTATTAGTTCCATGCATTAAGTTTTCTTCGATGGAGTCATTAGATAATATGATATGTTGTGTGAGATAGTTTCTAAATATCTCAGTTTAGTTCAACATGTCTTGTGATGATTTTTGGGTGCAATATATTGCTAATGTTCTAGACGAATCATTTTTTGAGTGGACGAGTTCAGGCTTGTTAAGAAATTTGGTTAATTAAGGTTTGAATTATCATAAGTGTGTTTTGTGTTGTTAATTAAGTGTTTAATTAATTAATATTTTGGTTTCGGGGTGACATACATGGTATTCTATACCAATGATACATATATATGTATGATTGATGAATGGGTTGTGAGACAAGGATTGAGGCTCGAAATACTCACAGGGAGTTAGACATGGCATTCTACACCAATGATATATATATGTATGATTGATAGATGGGTTGTGAGACAAGGACAGATGCTCCAAGTACTCACAGTGTGCTAGACATGGAATTCTTCACACAACTTTCATGAAAATGTTTTTATGGGATAGGGAATAATAATCCAAATACCCATGGGTTGTGAGACATGGACTGATGCTCTGAATAATCATGAGGGTGTTATACATGATGTTCTAAACCCATTAATTAACATTGGACCGTGGGTCCAAATGTTCGTGCCTGAAATGAAGTGATGGGAAATAAAACCGTTTGCGACATAATGATTTTATGATTGATTATGAGAAAGGGTTCAAACTTATTATTGAATTAGGTGAACCACTATTTGTGGATGGACCCATGAGTGAATCACTATTTTAGTTGATGGGATTAGACATAGTATATGGATGATTAAATTGAATAACATATGATGCATTAACCATGAAAAAGAACAAGCATGGATCCAGTCTTTACATTGATTACATAGACGGTCCCTAGAGACATTTGTGGGAGTGAATTATATAGGGGATGTCAGGTGTATGCTGAATCACATGACTTTCCTAATAAAAGTTGAGTAATTGAAAAATGAAATATAATTATGTAATGATTTTGGAATATTCATGACTAATGAATATTGCAGGATCAGACACCAGCTAAGTGCTTAAGCATGTACTTGAGTATAATGTTACTTGGTACTGCTTACATTATTTTAAACATTCCTTCACATGTTTTAAATTATTTATTAATTTTTTGGATTTTGGGAAGTCACTGGTCGTCCGGACTACTATGATTTATATCTCACACCCTACTCGGGCTGCCATTGCACTAGGTACCCGAGTAGATTCCATTTAGTTGCATAACTATGATGTTTACATTTACATGGGATATTGGATTAGAGGACCGAGCGAATGCTCGGGATGCTCAAGGATATTTCCATTGGGGATTTGAGTCATTATTGTTTTATTTAAATATTATAATGTAAATAAGGTTGTTTTCTTCACTTTTTTCTACTTTTGTATCATTAGCATATCATGAATGCATCTGCTGTATAATTTGGCATTGTCTACATTTATAAAATGATTATTATTATTTTTTCCGCTGTTTGTCATTTATGAGTTACTGCTTCGTCTATTGTTTTTTATCTACACTGATATACCACTGTGAAACTCTGATAAAAGGGTATAGTCTCCCCACTGCCATTCCATAGACCCTTGCTTCTAGTCGGAATCCTATGGCGTATGGGGAGACACGCTTGGGGTCATGTGGGGACCGGTCTGACCACCAGTTTAGTGGTGAGTTAGGTCAAGACGTTACACCATAGATCAATTGTATAAACATGATGTTTTTAAGGGATAATAGAACATAAAAAATCACCTATATAACCATCAATGGTCAAAATGTGGATGGATGGTGTGCATTGATGGAATAATAAACCCCACAACACCTTTAAATTCCATTCTTCTAGAATTACATACCATGTAACCTTTTGACACATCATGTACTTATTTTAAGAGGGTTAAACCTATAAAACCATTACATAAGTTTTATATTTATACCTAATAATTATTCAATGACAATTAATTGGATTAAAATATGTTTATAATTATCATTTTTTGAATTATCTCATTTCTTACGACCATTAAAGATAAGTTTCTAGTTGGATTTCGGCAATGTGTTATATATTTATACAGCATGTAAACATTCTACTGATAGATTTCACCCATTTTCATGGATAATGATCATAACCTCATATAAATAATTCTTAATTATATAAAACCAAAATAATACCATTTATCAAATTTTTATGTAAACTCTATTTATTCAATCAAGCATACATTATTGCTACTAATGACATTTCCACCCAAAATGTATATCCATCTCCAAAGAAGAGCTGGCCATCGCGACTAAAATGAAAATCTCAAAGAGGAACATAACTGAAAAATATTTAAGAATACATATTCACTAGATGCATCCCATTATAACAGACTCATAAAAAATTATATAATATACTTTTAAATTTTAAAAAATATTTTTAAAATAAGATGCCATCATTAATCTTAAGTGAATGTACAACTATCCTTCAAGGAAGATCAGAAATTAATTGACTATATTTTAAACATATATATTAATATTAATTTTGAAAAACCTATTGATATTTAAACATTTTTTAGAAAAATTGCACATTTCTTTGGATATGGTAAATTTTATAAATAAAATCATATTGCATTCATTTTTTATTTGAGTAAATGATAAGATCATGTAGTTATGATAAGCTAGATCAGAATATTATGATTGAAAAAATAGTTTTCTTCTATTCTTGGAAAATAATATAAATTATCAATTAAAAAAAATTAAATTTTTTTTAATAAATCAATGTGAAACTATTATTGTTAACTATAAATCTTAAAAATAAAAAATTGGAAAAAATATAATTAAGAAATGATGGATATTTTTATAATTCATTTCATGAAGCCCTGCAATTTATTTATTATAAGTTATTATGAATTTAATTACAAAAAAGTGGATTTAATATATTATAATCAAGGATTATTTGTAATATAATAGAATAACAAAATTAAAACTAAATTAATTATAAATTGAGTGATAAATGTTTAACCCTAGTAGGGTAGAAGATGTTAAAATCAATGGGTCTGTATTTCCAATTTCATCACAAAGTATTTATAATAATTAAATATATAATTTACAACATGGTTTCATTACAAGTTGGCATGTTTTATAAATAATAATCTGCTAATGGTTCTTCCTTGAAATAAGTATTAATTTATTAATCATATAGAATAATTGGATAAGGTATCAAAATAAGAAAAACCATGAATGTATATTTGGAATTTTGTAATATGATTTGATCATGATTACTACATTAGATGATTATGGAGAATCATATCATTATTTTATTTTACCATGAATTTCATGGAAATAGATAAAATTTATTACATGAGTAGTCTTACGTGGATTTGTTTAACAATTTTCTATATGAATAAAAATAAATAGAAAAAAATAACTCAAAATAAGAATATTTTTTTTAATAAGACAATTAAAAAAAGACGTTTTATTAACATGTGATCTTCTAAAAAATTACTTTTTTATAATTTTTAATTACTAACTAATTTATTATCACATATAGATATTATTAGACATTAGATTAACATACCCATAAGCTGATAAAGGGACCAAAAAAATTATAATTGTATTTTAGTAGTCATTTATCTATATTAATAAGAATGATATATGTGATATAGTATACACAAACAAGTAACACTAATAACTTTTGAATATAATATTTTATTATTATATTAATAAATTATGGTATAAATTTGAAATCATCAATACAATTTTATTCCACTATTTCAGAAATAATTTTAATATCACTACATTTCACATCCCTTCCAGAAAAGCTATCATAGGCTATTCTAATTAAAACTATACTAAAAAGAAATTTTTGATGTTCTATAAAATATTTAACAACCTCAATATATAAAATAATAAAAAACCATATAAATTATTTATAAGTTGTAATTTATAATGAATGAATTGGAAATTCAAATAATGATATTTTATCCTATGATGTGGTGGCATAAAATAAAATATATATTTTTTTAAAATCATTATATAGACTGTCTGAGATCATCTCTATTTAAGAGCTTCTATCATCAATGAGTTACTTATCCAAAAAAGTTATTGATTTTTATTATTTTATATTTACCGTGATTTGTGTAATAGATAAGGGTTTGGGAATTAAATTAAAATAATTATATGTATAAACTTAATAAATATGTTGTAAAAATTAATGATGTTTATAAAAAACATTATATTATGGTTGGACACTCATTTTACATCGTTATCCATTATTATTGTTCAAATTATCTTTTATAGAAAGTACCATGTTAACTTGAATAATATAACCTAATTTGAGTGTGAAAATTAGTATACTTATAATATAAATTTAGAACATCAATCCCCACATCCTCCAAAAACTCAGTTGATGAACGCACTACATCATATATGTAAAACCTACCAAGATACAATTCCATCATCATCAGATTCATCCCTTGAACACACAAAAATCTAAATGATAAATAGAATCATGTTATTTGGGAATGATTGCGTTGTTTTTAAGGAATACCATGAGTTATTGAATCTTGTAAATGATTGGTGTATGATCCCCTAATGAGACAGTTACACATTCCTCAAACTCATAAAAAATTATATGTAGAATTAAAATTAAATAATTTGAGAACATAAAAATTGTATCCTATATGGATAATCATAAATTATATCACTTACAATCATGAGTGTAGGAGGGTATGGTAAATAAATGGGTAAATAAATAAAGATTTAATGAAACGAGAGAGATAGATAATACCATTTATAAATATTTTAATCCATGTTATTACATGGAATGATAAAAATACTCTATAATTCCAAATCATAAACTTCACTATAACAAACAAATTGATAATATAATTTCATTCCAAGAAAATTTTAAAAAACAAATTTTTATATTTATGGGTATAATATGAGATTGAAAATTATTTAAAATGGAATTTTGAAAATTATTTTAAAATAATTCATTATTTTTATTCTATCTCATTATCCCATCTCAAAATTATCTAGATGATGATATAGTTCGACGAATGTTTTTTCTAGTTTCCCAAAATGGTTTTATATTAATGAAAAATCAATAAAAGTATGAAAAATATATTTTATGATCATTAATATGATATCTATTTGATCAATATACTATATCATTGAAATCAATTCCAATTAACTACAAGAAAAAATCTGACAGCAAAATTATTCATTAGAAAAATATATAAGCAAATATGTGTCCATTAATGTAAAAAATATATAAAATTATATATTTGATACATAATTTTTTTATAATAATAATACTATATTTAAGATGAAATATAAGAACTACAATTTTTAATTGAATTCCAAAATTTAGTCACAAATTAAAAATTCCCCACAAATCATTACCTTAAATTTAATTTGAGATCATAAAAATATTAATATACATGATTTCTTTGAAACTATTTGATATATAAATTAATCCACAATTGAAAATTATAATCACATTACATCATCTAATTTTCATATAGTCTTCATATAAGAATAAATATTGATAGAATTTTTTAAATATTATCTGATATATAATTGATCATGTATCGTTAAGGGAAAACCCAATTTTATTTTACTATAAAACTTATAAATTTTTTCCACATTCAAAAACCAATCATGACTTAATAATAATATACCCTAAAATAAAGGTCATACCAATATTCCCTCACATGAAATTTTATATACATTTATTCAAATACATTAAAAGTTCCTTAAACCAAAGGAATTTGAAATTCCTTATTCATACACAATTTGTGAAATTATATGTTTTAAAATCATGTTGTATTTATAAAGATTATTTTTGAATGATTAATAATTATCAGTGATAATATATTATATTCCAAGCATAAAATAGTATTTTTATACACTAATTTATAATATCATTCTTATTCATTGAATGAACATGATATATTAAACAATGAAATATTCTAAAAAATATAAAACACTTTTCACGAATTGAAAGTCATGAGACTAGAGTCCAGCAACAAATCTAATGAATCATTTCAAATTTTTTCCACTCTATGATCTTTCCTTTGATATCAAATGATAATAAATATATTAATTTAAAATTATATTATGACCTTGATTTTTATGAGGGACAAGAGTTATAATTTATGAAAAATCTAAAATACAATACCATAAAAAATTTATATATTTTTTATTTTAATTTATTTTTATTGAAAACAATGTGAATAAATTATGTACAATGTTAAAGTATGTTCGTTTTTATACCTTTAATAAATTACCTAAATAATCACACACTCTTCATATACCATTTATTAAGCTGATTCTAATAGGAAACATAAGAAACGTCTTTATCCTACACTCAATTATAAAATACCCATGCATTAATTTTGTTATTGAATATATAAATGTAAAATTAGATTATAACGTCATTTAATCGTATAAACCAATTCATGTATCCAAATGGATAAGAAATATGGTAGTTTGAAATTTTAATAATATGTTTAGCCAACATATTTCGTCAATCATTTCAATTAAAATCATGACATCTAAATCATTGAAAATGAAATAATAACAGGTTCTAATTCTCAAAATAACTCAAATATACCCCAATAAAATTTAGTGTATTTTTGTGAATATTTCAAAAATGATTAATTGTAGAAATAGGATATGAATAATACTTTGAGTTTGGTAATATATCCTAGAAATTGAAAATATGCATAAGAATTTAATATAGTAAAATTTCATAAAAAACTCCCATTTTAATGTTAACATAACATTCCATTTCAACTAAAACAAATTTAAATAAATACATATCAATTTCAGATTCAAAATTTATAATAAATATTATATGAGTCTTAAAGATCTTAAAAACTATAAAAAAATATAATGGAAATATATGAAATTATACAAATAGATATACCCACACCCACCACATGGACGGGTACTACAAATATTTTAATTCATAATTCAACATTAAACATTTAAAAAAAATTGATCCTAAAAATAAAATAGTAGAAAATTTTTTACCCATCCATTTTAAGCTAGAATAACTGAGTTAATATCTTATTAGCTTCCCATTGAATACTGAAATTTAAAAGGAAAAAATGAAAACATTAGAATGAAATTAAAAAATTGTTGAAAATGAAGGAAATGAAACATGATAAATCAATGTTTGGTACCCCCCTATGATTATTGTGATTTTACCGTAAATATAAAATTAGTTCATGGTATTATAAAAAATATATATATTGTGGGATAGGAATATTTGACATAATAAACTAAAATATATTCATTCTATTTATCTATAGATTTCACCACATGTAAAGGATATCATGTATATAATATAACATGTATCTCTATTTTTCAATATGGTATAACATTCAAGATGCTTGTATGAAAATGAATGCATAAAAATACTTTTATTTGGCCATAAATTCTTTTTGAACTTATTTAATATACATGTTTTTTCAATGGTATGTTTCATCAATAAAACAATCATTAGAAATGTCAGTGAATAATTTTATTTTAATTAATTTAAAATAAGAAGAAATTAGAATATATTATTATCGATCCGTATGGATATATTGTGACTCTGTTTCTTCCTGAAATATAGTTGGGATCTTCTATTTTACTCTATCAGTCATATGCTCTATGGGTTAAGAGAGAATAACATATTCCCCATTAAGTGAATATTTTTATTCATCATCATCCTATGTGGAAATGGATGTTTTTTTTCTGAATATGAATAGTCAAATCACATTGAAGAATATATCAATCCCATTATAATATAATTAATCATAAATTCAACTGTGAAAAGATAATATCCTTGGGTAAGATAATAGTAAATATTATTATATAAAATTCAGGACTCTTGAAAAGGTTTTGTATAAGTGGGTAGTGTGTAACCGTATAGTGAAGCATCCAACTCTTCATTACAATCTAAGAATGCATGACAGATTAAAGGAGAGATTTTTAGTTTAATTTAAACTATTTGATCTAACTCTTGAATATAGTTTGATAATAAAGTTAGCCTATAAAAAATGCTTATATAATTTGGTTTTTATGGTCCTTATTATGATATTTGATGAGATCTACGAACATCTCCCCATTATAAAAAATCTTTCATCTTCATTTACCAATCATAAAATTTAATAAAAAAATATCATACAAGGGTGAAAATGAGTTGATTAATGGTTCCAAAATAATATATTATTTTTAAAACCATGTTAATAAATCCCCATGATTTTATGAAATATTTTTCTATAAGTAAATAATTTTTTTGATATGTTGTTCTACATGGAATCCCAAGTCAAAATGACGTGTAATATATCATGTCATTATAAAATAGCCTTTAAAATTAGACATATCAGTATTAATCAAATAATTATAATAAAGGTAATTTTTTATATAGTTTGATGATCAATTCATAATAAATATGTACTAAAATTTTAGTAATATAGGTTTTTGGTTAGAAAATACATTTTCTCCAAAAAATGGATATTTTTTATATTTATGATAGAATATAATAAATTGTTTAATTATAATTTTGAAAATATAATTTTATTAAAAAGTTATTATTTTTGAAATCATAAAATCAAAATTATCGAGGATTAAAATTTGGGGATTTTTCTGTATTTAATGAATTTTAGTGAATAGTGAAAATTCTGATTTTGTTAAACAATCATTTATTATATTAAAAATTATTAAAAATTATTTTAATTTAATTATAAATTATAATTATATTTAATAATTTAAAAACAATATATATAATTTCATTTGATTCACATTTAAAAGTTATTTTGGTAGAAGATTCATTTTTGGTATAAAACAAAAATTTTCAAATATAAACTCTTTTTATACACACAATGTGTATTTATCATAATATATTTAATTAATATATTATTATTATTGATTTTAATTAAATTTATAGATTATATATTGAGTTTTTTAACATTCATAGAATAGTTTTTAGATGGTTATGAATGATGGTACAATTAATTTTATGCTTAAAGTCTACTTTTCTAAAAGAAGTCTATTTGGGTTAAGTGTTACTATTTTAAAAACAATGTGTACCTATATAGAAATAAAATATTTTAACAAGGATTATTTATTTTTAATATTATCTATTTAATAATTTAATATGGCCAAAATTGTTTTTTCATAATGAATAGTATAAAATATAAAATTCTGTAACATCCATTAAGAATGAAATGTGTTTATTGAGGGTTATACGATGAGATAACGATAATAATGACATTAAAAAAATGCATAAATACTATCTAATTTCCATATATACACCCTATATCAACTAATATGTGATTATTAGTAAATTAGAATGATTTTTATTTAGTACGTTTTTATTTTTATTTTAATCGTTTCAAAAATTAAATATGTGTCCTCCCCCAACCTTATAAAAATATATCACATATTTTATATTATCAACACATCATGATAATTATATAAAAAAATACTTAGTATAAACCCTTCATAACACATATCCACATGTTTTACAACATTATTCTTTCAAAATTTCCATATTTTTCCATGCTTACGGTGTAAGCTAAAAGATGTTTCTCAACAAAGGAGGTACAACTCATAACCAATTACATATAATTTTATTTCTTCGAATATAAACTAAAAAATTATGGAATCCATTATAAAATAATTAATTATGTAAAATAAATAAATAAATTATTATAATTATTATTTATTAGTAGTTTTTCCTCACTCTTCCATTAAATAAGGAATGAAATTTATCACCCGTGAAAACGTGCAGATTACAACCTCAACCTACTGAAATGATTCTTTATTGATTACAATAATTCAAATAAGGTTATTATGATGAAAATCATAATTTTATATAATATTTATTACATAATTATACATATATTAATAAAACATATAGTCTTTCATTTTATCATTCCATATGTGGAAAATGATAACATCAGACTTGCTTAAGTGTGTACTACCACCTCTACAAAGAGATGTGACTATTGTTCCATTTTACATTCACATGGATTGTAATGAAAATATATTAAATAAATAAATAAAAAATATATTATATTATCTCTATTTCTGGAATGTGAGTTATTATTTATCTTTATTTCATTCCAACCAAAAAAAATTGGAAACACCACCTATGCAAATGTATGAACTACCATCTCCGCAAAGTGATGTAATTTATTTATCATTACTAATTCATATTAATAATTATAAATGATTATATTATGACTAAATATAATATTTAATTTACGCGTACGATTAATATGATGATGGGTCCATAACCAAGGTGTGTGCATCATAACTATCAAACAGAAACATTCACGACTAATGAAGATGTTATAAATCGAAATAATTATTTTAATAAAAAATTGTTAATAAGCTGGGGATAAAATGTGATAAGTAAATAATATTTGAGTTCATATGTATTAATATGTTTATAGAATATTTTTATAACAAATATGTATTTATTATATAGGATAATTGGTAACATATAAAGGAAGACAGACATGATATATGATATATATGTTTCAATCCAATTTTAAACCATATTTTTTATTCATTAAAACTCATTGAGGAAATTATGGGATCCATATCTGAGAAAAACAATTAACATTTAATACTATTTTTATTTATATTAATATTATTATTTATAATCATTTTACTATTTTTCTAATAATTTTTTTTTCAGGATTTGACTATAGATAAGTCAAACATATTTCTCATCTTTCAGTTGGAAATAATATTTCATTGAGATCCATGTATTATAAAATAATTAAATAACTTTTCTAAATATTCCCTAATAATTAAATAAGGTCAATTTTACCAAGGTTTTATTTTTTTAAAAAAGAATTAAAATGAATCTTTTTGGACTTTTTCCAATTGAGGTTCATTTTTGTAAGTGTGAATACAATATTTTTTAATGATTATGGAATGAATAAAATTTTTATCTATCATGAATATTCAATAATTTGAGTACTCATTTACATGTTTCACTGATACCATCAAAATTAATTTTTTCTTTAATACCTTATAAATATTAAAAAATTAATTATATCATTTAAAAATTAAAAGGGTGTCTTCTTACTGAAACATTCCAATTATATTTTAAAGAAATTTTTAATTTATGATGGAATACATTCATGTTTTTTATTCGTTACTAGGGATATGATCCAATGATATTATACATATTTTTTTATTGATTGTTTATTATTTTTATTATGATATTTTCAATGATCCCATTAATTCTCCATGGGTTATGAAATGATGGAGTGATAAAATTATTATCAAACATGTTTTTTTCACTTGTTATAATATGATGATATGATAAATTTTTATTACTTTACAACACACAAATGTATTGTTTTCATTTTTTATAGGTAACCTATATTTATATATCCCTCTAAATAATTAGATTATGGGGGATATCACATGTGATAATATGAACTAGAATATGGAGTGAACCAATTCCAATAAGGTACATTCTCCACTATGATAATACTGGGACTAATACTTAAATAAGGATATGATGGAACGGGAAATGAACTTAATGAAATATGATAGTATTATAAGTAAAACATGACTATATAAATGATTTTTTTTATAAATATTCATTCCACAAACTTAGTTTTTATACATTTTATGTATTCTTATTACTCATTATTGATAGTAAATTAATTCTCACAATTATGAATATTTTACTTTTTTGAGAATAATTATTCTCTAATTATGATTAATCATCCCTGAATTATTAGATATAACTTTTTTATGTTTTTACCATGATATTAGAGCCTTATGTTTATCCCATACTTACTAATGACCATTCAATAATATATCTTATATATACCCTTTATAATCTTATGAGATCACAATTTCTTATGTTTGAATTCCATATTTCATGATGAATGGACTTAAGTAGGGTATGTCTAGGAATAGTTTTTTATGGGACGATATTTGTGATATATTATGATGATCATTCCTGAAATAGTATGATTATGTATATAGTCTCAAAAGGCACCAAACATTTATGGTTCTAAAAAGATTGTAATATTAGGTAATAAATAATAATACAATAATATTTAATATCTATGTATGATTTATTTGTGTCACAATAGCTTATATTAGATTATGTATTAGTTAATCAATATATATTACTATTAAATAACATTTGTGAAAACCATACATATTAGTCTATGTATAAGATGAAATCATAAATTTTTATTTAGGTATATATTTTGTTGTATTCTATGATATAAATCAATGTCTAGATACTATAATTATAATTTGTTTTATCAGAGATGTATTTAAGGGTAATAACCCCAAAACGAGTTGGTGGCGTATATATCTATTATCATTTTGGTGGATATTTAATGCGACCTTACATTTAAGTTAATTTGGACATTCTATGATATATTCTTAGATAATTTACATTTTACTTTTAATCTATTATGAAAAATTATAAAAGCTAAAAACCATTATGTCATATGTTATACCTAAGGTGACATATGTTTATAATAAAGTTTTATCAATAAGGAATCTTATAAGTTATTTATAATTATAATTTTGTTTCTCATCATTATTATTGATTTAAACATTATGTTTTTTGGTTTTAGTGAACTATTCATACCCAAAGGAACTTGTATAATGCTGAATTTGATGGACAGTGAAATGATTCTCAGAATTTGATGCCAAATGATATATAAAATATGATGTAAAATCATGTCATAATTTTTGAGAATATTTATCATGACATAAATCATATTCAACGTTTATGTGAGAAAAAATGTGAATAATGTTTTACTGAGTGATACTTGAGACAACACACGACATGTTGTAGTGGTTCTACTAATATAGTAGATGTGGATCAATATATTATCACCATTGAAAATATATTTTCCGTTATTCATTTTTTATAACACAATAAATGTTTTATGGTAATTTATAAAATAGAAGTGAAGATATTAAATGGTGAAATCTTATCACCAATATGATGTTATAGGAAAAAATTTACTCATTAGTGTGGGATGAGTATAATAGGTTATTTATCAAAGATTACATTCTTTATATATTTCATATTAAGTGGAAAAGTAATATATATATAACAAATGAAATTTGACTAATCCATTAGTACCTGTTAGGATACTTTTAACAGAAATGTGATGTATGCTTCAGGTATTATATTTGAAATATAGAGTATGCTTTTTTAATGTTTTGGATTCAAAAAATTAAGTAATTTGAGTGAATTAACTTTAATTGAAATCAGTAGCTGTAAATTAATTATTCTACGTGTTTCAATTTTAGAAATACAGATCGGGGTAACCTTTTAATAACAATTTTTAAAAGGAATGAAATATATAAATAAAATGGAATAATAATAATTGTTATAGAGAGAAAAAGATAAGCTTTAAATTATTCTCTATCTATGAAGAGAAACATAGAGGAAACTATCTTAAGGGAAATGAAATATGATTTAATATTGTAAACTAAGTATTTTGGAAATTTGAATTTCATATTGATGTAAAAAAGATAGTCAATATAAGGAATGATGAAAATGATCAACATAATGAACACCAAGAACGCCAATGTATCATATGAGGTATGTATGGTAATTATGGTTTCTAGTAATAAAATATAATGGAAATTGGAAAAAATGACCTTAAAAACAACGTAATATTATAAAAAAAGATATCTCATGCTACCAAAACTACTAAGGGGGGTCATGAGAATGAATTAGTGAACGACTCCCATGTCATCCAATCTAGAATTGAAAATGTCTTATTTTTCAATATATACCAACTCATTTATATAAAAATAACTTTTTATGGTATCATATCAGTGCCTCAAGGATTAGATATATGAGTTTTTAGTGAAAACTCTTAATTGTTAAATGATCACATATAATGTTTATATCTCCTATATAATATGTTTTTATGGGAATATGCTTCATATAAATATTAAGATTCAACCTAGAGGTAAATTAAATGTAATTTTTGGTATGAGATAGATATCAAAATATTAATCCAATAATAATTTATATAGAAGGGATTTCTAATTTAATATTTTCAACAAATACATTATCATAAAATATCTTTAATTTATTTTCAAGAAATGAAGTAAAAACTCAAAGTGAATATTGTTAAGGAATTAATACGCCTTAGTGGATCACCATGGGTTCTATATAAAAATTCTATTTAAAATAATAAGGTTTCTATTCATATTTTAAATTTTTTATCAATAGTATAATGTAATCAATATCAATAAAATGAATCATCCACCACATATTGATGATATGGATTATCAATTTCATGAAGGAAAATATCTTTTGATGTTTGATCTTTGATATTGATATCATCGATTAAAATTGAATAACGAGGATATAAATAAGAAAAAAATTATATAAGGTACATTAATAATTATTTTATAGAATTTTCATTTAGACATTCAATTTTTCATGCTATCATTATTTATATAGTGAATAGACTTTTTAAATACTACCATGATTAGTTTTTTGTATTATTTATATATGATATTATAATAAATTTAAGGATAAAAAAGAGGAATGAGAATAATTGATTTTTTTTCGAATAACCAAATAAATGAGAGGTTTTGAGATCATTTTAAATGTGTGAATTTTCTCTATCGATGTAACTTTCTTGAGTGATATGGTCTCATGTGAGGGTATATTGTTAGACCCTTCAAAGATAATAATTATTGATCATGGCCGAGACAAACCACAGTAACCAAAATGAAATTTTTTCTTAGGTATATAAAATACTATTGACACTTTCTAAGAGATTTATCCTGGCTATATAATCTAATATCAAAGTTTACATGGAAGGGAACCATGTTCCTTTATAGAGACGAAGTGATGCAAATTTCAAGGTTCAAAAATGGATATTCAGTTCCCCTATAATCACACTAACGTATAGTTGAAAGGAGAGGTTAATATTTAGTGATGAATAAATGAATGTCTTAGGATGAATCCTGATTTATAATAAAATATAAATAGCTTATTTCTTCCACTAAACTAAAAATGAAATAAAACCACCTGACTCTATATTGAGAGGGGGAATCAATAATATGTTTATTCAAAATATTAAAGAATATTTTTTATTATTACTGGATTGATATGTAATCCAATCAAAAACAATAATTTATATGTTCACATATAAAGTAATATATATTCTTTAATAGAAATGTTTAGAGTTTATTAATTATTATGATTCTATAATAAATTTCCACATTGGGAAATCGAACAATGCATTTTATTGTATGAGTGGGAGTGACCCTGAAAATTATTTTTTGATAGGGATTGAATGATATATAATTTTTATAAATTTAAATAACATGGATCATAAAATAATTATGAAAGAGTATATATCATATTTCTCTCAAAAAAATATTTATCCATATATCCATGTGATGATTAAAGTGTCAAAGAAGGATGATATATAAATAATGAAGATGGTCTGTAATGGTTATATTCTAATGTAATATTGTGATGGAATGATAATATTTAGGAACCGAATATGTGTCACATAAATAATTTTTCTGAATAGAGATTATTATATGATGATCATATTTCATCATTTACTTTTCATCTATAATTTACAATGATGTCTTGAGATCAAAAATAATATTTATATTTGGAAAACCAAAAAATATATATTGAAATGTACGTATCTTGTTTATTTGTATATAATCATGTTATGTTTTATACAATTTATTACAAGTGGATGTTACAACCATAACCCATAATATAATTTAAATGAAAAAAGTACAATTGATTTTATCATTGGACTCTACAAAACTTCATAATGAAAAAATTGTTTATGGGTCATAGTGAATCACCTCACAATATCTATGTAGTTAATTAGATTTTTGTAATATTTATCACTTGATCATATTTCCATGATATATTTTAAATAAATGGTAAGGTTGCATAGATTACAAAATTCCATTATACTCAATATGGATCCATGGTTTACCTAATTATTCTGGATAATATTCCACCAGATTTTGTTAAAAGGTTCACATTTAGTACAATATATGATCCTAAATGAAAATATTTATCAAAGGATAATTGAATCTAGGTAATAAAATTAGAGGTATTTCAATAGAAATTTTACTAGTGGTTGGGATCAACTCCTTCCATTGGTGTATTTTTCATACAAAATAGATTTCTGTAGAGAATTCAGATGTATCCTTATGAATAACTTTTAGAAATTAATCATATAACTATAATATGTAATGATGGAGCTAGAGAAATAATTCATTTCGGAACTAATTTTGAGAAGAAGTTTGAAGAGAGGGTTAGATCCTTTAGATGCACATAGTAGAATCTTATATTTGATGTAAATGTTACAATGAAAATTATTGATGATTAATATGATTAAATTTAGGGTAAATTGAATTTATATTAATATCCCCTTTGTGTAAGGTTATGATATTTATATGGATGAAAAAATTTAACCCTTGTCATATCAATCCCTATAGATTTTTTTATCATATGTAGAGATTGTCATGCCATTTGGCATATCCACCGAATCTCTATCAGTTTCAATATATGTTCAATATATCAATCCTAAAGTAGTAACTACTTAATAATATATTTAAATAAAAATATTTTATGATTAACCACTAGATAATGTTAACTCTTATGAATAAAAAATGGTTCATATTTCATATTATAGAGGGAAAATTCTATGAATAATGGAAATGCAACACATTTTTTTTGTGGTCAAACAATAAAATAGAAGATGTTATGTTGGAAAATAAGGTTTGGATAATGGGAAAATACCCTCAATTAATTATATTGGAGTGATGTAATATTGAGTTTTAAATTAATATAATCTGTTTTAAGGTAATAGCACTTTATTTTATGATATATTTCACTTAAAATAAATGTATTTTCATTGATATCATCGGAAACTTGAAACCCCTTGTGTAAATGAGCCATTATATGGTATATCTTTATAACCTATACATTTTTATTGGTGATATCTATAGGAATAAAATAATTATGTGTAATGTATACCATGTTTTTATATAATTAATTTATTAAATCATAATAAATACGTACTCAATATTTAGTATTGTCTTTTGATTCTTATATACTAGATTTTCTTCAAATAATGCTTTATAATTATTTAGATGTTAACATTATAAATGAATTGATTATAAATTATTAAATTTTATTTTATCAAAAGAATATAATTATTGAAATTATTATATTAAATATATCTCATGGTTATGTTTCGATATTTCTCTAAAAAAATTAAATTTTCATTGAATAATGAAATATTTTTTTTGTAAAAATAACTTTTTGATTAATTGAAATGTCACATAATTATTTCATTTTAATCAAGAATTTAAATACACCTAAAATATATAATGTCTATAATTAGTTATATTGAAATAATATTTATATATTATTTTGTTATATGTTCCTTTGTGGGATTGATAACACATTTTCAAAAAAAATAAAACTATATGTTTTTCAATAAGTAAATTAAATTATTATTTATTAATGAATAATTTTAATTAAATTTATAGATGAATTATTATATAAAATATTTCTAATATTAATCTAGTACTGTTTCCATGGAATACAGTAAAGGTAAACTCAATTTTATGATAACAAATGTATTTTCTGAAAAACAATTTTCATTACACATTGATTGATTTTTTTAAAATGAATTTCATTTTATTATATAAATTGAATATTTTAAAATGGATTAAATAAATTTAATCATAATGAATAATATAATTTTAGAGTTTCAAATTAATTTTTGTTTCATAAACCCTGGAAAAAAGATTAAATTTTTTCTTAGCGTAGAAAAGTTTTAAATGGGTCTACTGATATTTGAACTGAGATAAAATGATATGATTTGAATTTAAACATCTCAAAATTATCTTATATGTCTTTATGTATAGAGTATAACATATAACCAAATACTTTTATTCATTTTCAATATTTATTTGAGTATGACATTATTATATTACTATATTTTGCAAAATTCCAAGTCAGTCATCTCAATACATTATCAAGGGATTCCAGTTATCATGTCTTATCCAAAACCTATGTTAATTATAAATTAACATATAAACACAATAAGAAATTATAAAATTCCATTACAACATCCTTTCAATTATTTTATTTTCCAATTACTATGTTGTAGATTCTTACAGTGCAAGAAAAAATAGGTTTCTCTACAAAGATATATAACTTTTAACCAAGTAATTTCTATTTTATTTCTTTTTATACCTAATTAAAATTTATGGTACCATTATAAAATAGTTAATTCAGTATATTAAATATATTTAATTTTTATTATAATTATGTAATAACAAATTTTCACCACATTTCAATCAAATGGGGATTGAAAACAATCCCTCGTGCATACTGGTGGATTACCACATCCACATAGTTATAAGATCTATTATCCATCACCAAAATTTAATTATTCGTTATTATTCTTGATTTAATTTTACATATTATATTGATAATATATTTATACTTTGGTAATTATAATATCATTTTAACTTTATGAACAGTCAATTTCATAAAATATGAAAATATTGTTTAGGCGTACGTGTGGACTATAACCTCCAAGAAGCGATTCAAATTTTTATTTAGGTTCTCCATACATAGATAGTAATAAATATATATTTTATGAATATATATGACATATATATTATGATATTTATTCTATAATGGTGAATTTTTATATAACATTCTACAAATATGTCATTGTAAATTCCAAAACATCTCTTTGGTGCACATTCGGACTACCATCTCAACGATGTGATGTAATTCCTTTTTCATCCACGATTTATATGAATAATTATAGAAGTCTTTATAATAAATATAGAAGATAAAATTTTTATTATTATCATTCTAGTTATGATGAAATATTAGTCTAGGTAAAATTTGTGGAAGTGTCTGATAGAAACATACACTAACAACGAATGTGTTATCACCAAGAATAGTGATTTAAATTAAGATGTATTAATATTGGTGATATAATGTTATATGTAATTAATATTATTTATTATATATAAAAATATTTTTTTAACATATTTTTTGTCAATATATATTTATTATAAATTTTATTTTAATTTATATGAAATAAGAGGAGACTTATAGTAAGGGATTTATGTTTGATTTCCTTTTCAAAAGGGATTTTTCTATTGAGTGTTCATTTTAGAAATGTAATGATATTTATATAAAAAATGAACTTAATTCATCTTTTGAAATATTTATTCATATTTTGTTTATTTTATGTACAATTTTCCACACTTTGGTACTACAAATATATCAAAAAAAATATGAAAATCCAAAAATATTTTTTATCTATCAATAAGAAAAACATTTTCTGCCATATAAATGATCCCTTAAATTTTTAAAGAAGTTTTTAGATTAATATTATGTAATTTTATTATTTTCTGTATTTTTTTTCTTACAATAAAATAAAAATAATTTTATTGAAATTTTTTGAAACAGGTACCTTATACTGATAGTGTGAAAAAAAATCTTAGTTTTAAAAACAACAGCACAAAAAAATCTACCTTTATGACTCCTCAATGATTTGAAAATACCTTTACTATTTAATATAGTTCATTTAAAAAAAATCCTTAAATTTTTTTAATTATATATTTATCAAATTAATTAATTGAAAAATAAAATTTTAATTTTATTATAAAATATTACAATGATATTTATAGAAATTTTTCATTTATGATTGTATCATTTGATGATAATAATTATTTATTGGGAATATAATTCTATGATAGAATAATTATTATTTATTTTTGTGGTTTTTGAATATTATTATAATATTTTTATGATACATATTTATTTTCCTTGTGTTATTATATGATAAAATGATTATTGTTTTGTGGAAAATGTTTCATTCCCCAGAGTTATGGAATAAAAATATGATGAATGTTTTATTGTATTGTGGGACACATATATATGGATTTCATTATGATATAATTCATCTAAAATTATATATACATCCACATAATTGTGTGATGATAGATATCACATGAGAAAAAAGAACTGGAAAGGGGATTAACATAGTTTAGTAATAGACTTGGTTTACTATGATAGCTTTTAAAGTAATCCTTGAAAAAGAATATAATGGAATGAAGATTGAACCAAATCTACTTGAAATTTCTTATTATTGATACTTATCTATAGAAATTATTTTTAATTATTATGTTTATTTAACAACCTAATGTCTTATTGTTAGGATATGCTCTCATGGATCATGATTAGATTTTATTGATTCTAAAAATTTATGATGTATATATTTTGTTATGATAAATCCCAGTTCAATGATTTATTATTAATGATAATTCACTTATTGGGTATGATTATTTTATTTTATGATGAGGTTATCATATGCCTATAATTATAATTATCCCAATTATGGACATTGATTCATGCAGCATAAGTTTAAAAATACTGATCATCTAGGCTCACACTTCTTAATGTTTTATATACAAGGTTATTGAGAAAGTTTTTTTGTATTATATGTATAAATAGATTAATATATATATATATATGAAGATAATTTTGGGATATGTTAATGATTTTTTATTATATAAAAAGATTATATATTTAGTCTCGAAAAACACTAATCCTTCGTGATTTAGGTTTGGATAATAATCTATGGAAATTAATACTCATCTTTTGAGACTTAATATTTATATATGAAAAGAATGGGCTGATATATTGAAAATTTATTTTCAAAATGTGAAAATAATAATAAGTTAAATACATCTATTTTATCTAGTATATTATGCAATGTTTTACACGGATTTTTTTCGGATGATACAAAAAATTATTCATTTTATGCTAAGAGATTAAAAATGATGGCCAGGATTATCTATCTTTGGGAGCGATTGTCGTCAATTAATAAATAATCATCATATAATTTTTGTACTTTATTGAAAATATGAAAATTAATGAGTGTTAATGGGGTTTTAGAATTTAAAACAATAGAATAGAATTTAAAACATAATGAAAATTTAGAAAAAATGAATGAGTTTATTATGAATGAACATCATCCTTTGGTTGGGTTCTTGGGTTTGTTAATCAGCCATTATTAGTTTAAAAATTATATTTTACAGTAATTCTAACTATATATGAACTATTACACAAATCATTTAGTGTTATGTTTAACATTACTACATGAAAACTCTTGTACATTTTGTCTCAAATCAACTAATAATAAATAATGATGAAACGTCTCCATCATATGTGTGATAGATTCAAATACCCATCTCTATTATAAGATAATTAATCACATGAACACTCTCAAATTCAATTTAAAAAAAAAACTATTAATGGGATATATAAATATATTTCAAAAAATATATAACGATATTGATAATCATTTTAAGGAATGTTGGATGATTTAAACACAAAAAAATTATCATTCATGCATTTCTCACCAAAATAACAATAAAAACATGATGAATAAAAAATAATGAATTCAGTAACACTAAAAATCCAACCCCATGAGCAAGACTCGTGTTTAGAACTCGTAACTGTGATTTTGAAATATCATAGTCAATAAAGTGTAGTAGAAATATATAGATAATTAAATGAGGTGGTAAATGAAAATTGTTTTACAATAATCTATAAAAAGGGATTATATTGAATTTTTAAAAAATACAGTACAATTCACAATTTAAAATATAACATTATTATAAAAGTTAAAATTTATAATCCATAATCTATGACGGGGAATGATATAAATTTATATAGTATATTTGAAGCATGGTAATAATATTTTTAGAATGAATAGTTGATAATTCAGTGAAAATTAATCCCTATTTATAAGTCACATCATGGACTCGTGAAATGAATAAAACAGATAATGATCTAATTTAATGAATAATTATTTTCGATTACACTAAAAATTAAAATACCATTTATTCTAATCCATAAATGAATGTAATTATTTGGGAAAAGTATTAATGCTTATCTAGATTGATAAATTTAGTATTGTAATGAATTTGGGACCCATTATTGAGATGAAAATATAAACTATGACTCATGATACTAAAATGATATATATTCCTACATGTGAATTATTCTAAAAAAATATTTCATTCTAATATTCATTACATTTAATATTTTTTGATATCAATACTAAAGTGAAATTTTATAAGATTAAATTTAATTTTCAATGAAATTTTTAAATTTAATCTCATACTAAAAATTCATATTAAAATATCATATAAAAAATATGGGATCATAAAATAATTAAAATAAAGATATAAATTTATGTAATTTTTAGAACTATCAAGAAATTTTTTTTAGCTTTAAGGATATTAATGAACAATATTTATCAATGTTAGAATACTATACACTTCTTAATCGTATGATTAATGCAAACATAAACAGAATTATAATTGGGAATTAGGTTTTCCCACGTTTACCACTCCATGAAGTGTAATTTATAGAATAAAAATAAATAGAGGAAAATGATTATGATAGAAATAAAATAACTAGATAAATAACCTAAAACATTTTCTAATGAAATGGAATATGGTTTAATAGTATTTTCTTTTGATGTGTTACAAATTATAAATATTTGTATTAAAATTACAAAAAAATATATCTCCTTCATAATATTTAAATTTTCAAATACAAATTCATTTTTTGAAGAGAGTAAGACAAAACATCCTATAAAATGATTTCTTTCCAGAAATGTTTTTTTTATTTTACAAAATAGAATATTAATTCATGGATTAAATATGTTGGATAGTGGTTTAATAATTTTTTTACCATAATTAATACATATTTTTTCTTATTTGTGAAATAAAAATAACAATTATGGGTGATTCAAAATGTAAATTTATCCATTCTCTTACCTACTATTGTACCTGTTAATATCTTAGTAATAGTATGTAGCATAAAATATCCTATTGATTTATTTTTTTAACATGTAGGAATAAAGAAAAAACTTTTTCCATTATTAATATTTTTGAAGTGCATTTTATAAAATTTATATTATAGTAATAAATTTTCTCTAAGGAATAATAGTGATTGAAACTTGAAATAACATTGTTCATAAAAAATTGGAATCCATAAAATATGTTACTGATGACCCTATAGTATCCACCCATACACAAAAATAATAGTATATAATTAAAAAATATAGTGATCTATATAAGGTAATTGTTATTTTCTAATATAAACTATGAAATAGAAATTCATTATAATTTAATATGAAAATTTGATATTTTAGGATATTCATCAAATGATAATGTTATAAATATAAACCTGAGGATGATTTAATAGATGATTGTCATGAAAAATTATATTTTTTTATTATCAATCAGAACTAAGAATGATATCCTATTTTGTATTAATATGTTATAGTGAGTAGAAGAAATTAAATTTAAAAATTTATGTTGTAATATAAACAAGTACAAAACTTGTTCTCCAACCTTCATTATTTCGACAAATTTTTTTAAACTGTTCAAGAAAATCATAATGTTATTATATCTATGGAATTAATTTATATAATATGATATCTTGATAAGAAATTTTATATGGAAAATATGAGAACTATTGGAAGGAATTAAATATAATTTCCATTCATAATTCCATCCATCATTATGTAATATTTTTCTATATAAAATGGATTTCTATATACAAAAAAATATAGTGAAGAGGTTGGATATAGAAATTATTTATGTAATTAAATACGAGAGAATATTTTTATTTGGATTGAAATAATTTATCCACCGTTACATACATAATATGTTATCTCAACACATAATATACCAATGAAATCATGATTAAAACTTATCATATTGGATGCTTACCTATAACCTGTATTGACCAAATTTTAGAAATATATGAACATTGGACTCAATAATACATTCTTACATGTTTTTAAGGATAAATTTAGGTTCTATATTTACCTAAAATCAATAATAGAATAATATTTATATAACATGTATATAATATTTTATATGGAATGATTACATTTTAGTTATATAACATGATCTATTAAATTAATCATTTTATAGAGATCTTCTCTCATAACTCACACACGGTCATCATATAACGCTTTTTAAATGATTTAATTATTTTTAATAGCTATTTTTATTATTTTTTCCTAGAAAATAATATTTTTTTGTAAAAATATTTAGAGAACACTATTTTCCTCTATTTAACAAATTTTCATTTATTTTTGAAAGGGAATTTTTTTTAGTTTTTTGATTCTAGAAAATGGGATGAGTTTTTTAATAAATATATATATGTTGTCACATCACTTCCTCATTCCAATGGTGAGAATAATATAAGGTAATTTATTGGTCATTTATAATTTTTAGATAGTTTCATTAATTATTTTTGTAAGAATTCATTTCCATTAACTATTTTATTATAAAATGAGACTAGTATTTTATGTTATGATAATTAATATAATTAATTTGATAATTTGATGAATATATCTTCCATGTCTCATGTTATTAAATTAATTTGATAAAAAATAATAATATTTTTATACTAGATGATTCATGTTTCTTAATGGGAGGTGTTGTTTTAAAATTGATATATGATAATATTTAAATAATATCTTATGCCTCAGCGACCATATATTATACAAAAAACAAATTATTTTATCATTTTATAGAATTTTTTTAATAATTAATTCATCATTAGTAAAATTTAAGTATTATTTTTAGCTCTGAAAAGTAATATTTTATATTGAACATAAATTATATGGTATCTCATGTAAAATGATGATGTGAAATGGAGATGGAATAGTGGGTATTTTACATTGAACATAAATTATATGGTATCTCGTGTAAAATGATGATGTGAAATGGAGTTCGAATAGTCGGTAATTTTTCTATAAGAATTTAATATCTAAATAAATGATAATATATGCACATTATATTTAGATTATGTCTATTTTATTATATTATTTCTCCTTATAGAGGTATAATAAAAAAGGTACCTATATATAGGGAAATTATTCAAGATAAGCATTACTCAATTTCAGGGAATTTATCTCAAAATGCATATACATAGAATCCATTTTTATCACTTCTCAAGTACAATGTCATTTTAAAAAAAAATTATATTTTTTATTGATATTTGTCTCAATTTTATATATATTAAAGATTATTATATTTTTATAATATCTATTTCTTTAAATGATTAAAATATGGTTATCAAAATGAGGAATATAATTTTTAAATAAATATTTGTAAGCCTTTAAATATGGGAGAAACATTTATTCTATATGGATAATAAATAATGTTTAAATGTCTAGAAAGTTATGGATAATTATTATTCACGATTCCATCAAATATTTTATGAATTTAAAATATTACCAGTTTTAGGTGAAATTTTTTAAAAGAATTTGTTTTACATAAAGCCCTTAAATATCAATAATATCATTTAATTGTTGGAAATATATTTTTGGAGATAATTTACTTGTTTTTTTATAATTATGTATATTTTATTAGATTGAAATTATGTATCAATGCTGGTTGAGGAAATGGATACGTTTTTATGTTTATTCATGCATTGTGTGGATTTTTTCATCCAATGAAATTCATGAAAAAAATAACATTTTATGGGTATGATATAGAAGGATAATTTAAAATCAATTATTATGTTAATGGAAAATGATTTAAATTTAGGTTGTTAGAATTTATATGATTTTTATAGTAGTTTATAGAGCTATAAAATTTACATGTAAAACATATAAGAGGTTATTTATGATGATAAATTAACAACACAATCATAATGTAAACTACATTGTAGATTTATGAAGCAAAATATTTCTTGTATCCAAAACCATACTGGTTGATATTTCATGAATTGATATTCATAAACAAATACACTCCCAAAAAATTATGTATAGTATCCATATAGAGAACAATTACAATATCATATAGCCAATGATTTCACATCATCAAACAATTATCTTTTCAAAACACCCAAAACATCTAAATTTATAATTCATGATCTATATACAACTAAATTGTTATCATATCCACTTGAATATGTTGTGTCTAAGAGAATATAGAATGTATTGGTCCCACATAAACGTTATAAAAAATAAAATCCTTATAATTATAAACACTATTAATATACGGTGCTATAATAAACATATAACATATACACTCTATTATCTAATGTATTTAAATTCGTCCAAATATAGATATCAGATATTTAAAAATGAATTATGATTTTTTAAATATATTAATTATATATGGGTAGAAAATTTTCTAATAATTAATAAATATATTTCCCAGTAATTTGTATTTTAAACTCATATTTAAATTCTTAGAAGACGCACAATCTAGAACTTATATTCACTATATAGTATATTTACCAAACAAACTATAAAACATACACATTATAGTTTTCATTTATTGAAGTTACAATGTTATCTATATACTTATGATTAAATATTGAATGTAAAATATAATTATAAAAAAAAAATTCCAAAAAGGTCATGTAATGGTTTCTTGAATAAATTATAAATTTAAATTATATGGTAGAAATTTTAAATATACATTATAAAATACTAACTAAATATTTTTTTGAAATAAATGACACATGATGGATATAAGATAAATGATGTAACTAAAAATCAATGCATTTATATATGTAATATATAATGGATTTATAGAACCACCCAAAGATCCATTTCAATTTTGAAAAACTAACATCATACAAGTCACATCTAATGAACAATTCCAACACAATTATATGAAAAAACAATAATATATATGTTGATTCAAAGAATATTTAATGAACACCATAATATGGGCTCCAATACCATACACATATACCCAAAGATATTTTACCCCAGTAGAAGGTAAATTATTTTCACCCATGCCATAGGGGGTAATACCATTAAAACCATTATACAAAAAATACTTTCAATCATGGTTAGGGGAATTAATTTAGAGGATCATGGTCACATGAGATAATATTCCAGTAGAGGAATTTCAAGACATCACCTAAAAAATATTATATGAAAATAGTCATTCAAAATAAATTATTAATTATATGGATGTAATAACTATATCAATCAATTAAATCATCACACAAAAACATGAAATTCTATTTCTTAAGGCTATGATTAGAATAAAAAATCTCAAAATATGTGTTCATATATAATGCCATCAATGTAATAAATTGAATATATTAGGATTAAAAAATAAAATATTAAATATTGGTACAACCATAGATTTAGTAATTAACTAATCTATAATTTCACATGTTTAGTCATAATCATTATAATCTATATGAGGTCTATTCATAGGCTACGGATCCTTCTATCAGCATAAGGGTCACATGTGTAAACCAATCACACTAGATTACAGAAAATAACTTCACACTTCTAAACTAACAATGATTATGACTGTATTGTCATAATAATGAAATTTCATTTTTACACATGAAGAATAATAAATTAAAATTAATATATTTTAAAAAATGATATAGTCATCATCATTGGATATTATCATGTATTATATATTTTTCAAATGAAAAATGGCTTTTTAATTATATAAAATTATATACTCCAGTTGATGAATGTGAGATAAAATGAGTTATGTACATTGATAATATAAATGTATAAAATCTTCATCTATATAAGAACACACATAATACATTAAACTATATTGATCATTATTCAATCTAAAATTACCATGTCACACACTCATTTAAATTCACCATAAATACATGAGTATCATGGGTGGAATTACATATACACAATGAAATGTTATAATTCATCCATGAAATAAATTTTTTGTTGATCATGTAATATAATATATGTTAGTACATATTATGCAGTTTGTAGTTACCAATCTTGGGTGGACCAAAACAGTCACCCAATATAGCGAGCCATAGAGCCTCAAGGGATCCTCTCTATGGAATTTCAGAATATAGACATGGTACTAATAAATATATAGGGGAGACTATACATAATAGTCAGAGTAAAGTAAATTATAGAAGTACCAAAACGTCCCCCAGGATAAAAATAATAGTACACATAAAAATAATCAAATACATTAGTATTATATAAAAAATAAAATTTGGAACATGGTCATACATTCTCAAATAATGGGGAATAAAAAACAGTCAATTCTTCAATTGGTTGAACACATAAAAAAATATAAAAATATATATATATAAGTATCTACTACCAAATCTATGTTAAACCAAATTCCATATATACAAAACACTCAAGATGCACCATTTTAATCATGAAACTCTATATGAGAGTCATTTTCTATTCAAGGAACATGGATCCTCTACCTAAAATAAGTTGTAACATGTTCCCCATATGAATGATTTTATAAGGTCTACACACACACCCCCATACAACGAGGTGCATATATAGGGTCTACAAATAAATACCAATAATTCCACACTAATGGTAAACCTATAATTTATTTTTATATAAATGATTAGTCAAAAATTATATTCTTATCTACGTGAATAATAGTAATAAATAGAGTAAAATAAAAACCAATATAAAAAAAGGGGAAACTAAAAATAATAATGAAAGTAACAAACCATAGTTTCTATCCAAATAAAATATGTAAATATACCCACTCTCCATCCTATGCTTATGAAATTATAAAACATGTCTTACAACACCACATGAAATGAAAAAACTCTGTAAAATCAACATTATCGATCAAATATTTCTAAATGAAATGAATTAATTCTATACCCCATAGAGTAAACAAAGGAATCAATTACAAAAAATGCATATAATTGTCTCCAGAACTATAATGATGTGATCTAAACATGTTTAATGACTTAAAATCAGACTCTAAATAACCAATCAAATTCATAATGTCCTATCGGAAAAATTGGGCACCAAATAAGGTACCTGATATTTTCACTTCTCTTAGGGTCGCTCTGTCTAAGGTATTGACCAAAGAAATTTCCTCGGGGTCTCTTCCATATGTTGGACTTACAAAAAAACTATCCCAATGGTCACATTTAATTATATAAGATCTATTATTATCAATGTAAAGAAATCAATATCCATTCATAACACTCAACTAGATATGTATATTCATAATGATCATATATTAGCTCCATATTCCCTTCGATCAATATCCTTCCAATTGAGCAGATAACATGGCCAATACTCAAGGCTAGTATTTGGTCCATGATATCCCAAGAGTCTCATCCTCTAACTATTTATTGATTATAAACTACCCCAAACATCTCGGTTAAAGGATACCAAAACATGGGTCGATCAAACCCTAAAACACAACTTCCCAAAAGATAAACTACCATTTTAGATCAACTATCAGCTAATGGTAATCATGTTAATTGTTTGATCCATATCATGAACCCATCATCCAAAAAAATACTGTAAATTTCAATCGACTCATAACTAAAAAAACTCAGGGATCCTATGGTCCCTAAGGACACAACATAATTTTATGTCCTATTATTTTCTCCCTTGATGAACCAAATATCTCAACAAAAAACCATCAAACAAATCAAAAATGGTAAAAAGGGCACAAAAAGAGAAGGAAACCAAAATAAAGTCTCCTCTCAATGTTTTGAAAAATATTTCATTGAATATCATGACATAAATCCTTCAGCTTACCTTAGTGTCATACAACTGATCCTCGATCAAAAAACTACTATCAATGGAATCCATAAGAATGATCAGGCCTAGAAGGGTGTTCTCAGTGGTCTTGGTGACCACCTAACGATATATAATCCCCACAAAGAATCCTAAATATAAGGGAAAAATCAAGTAAGTGACCATTGAATGGTTACCTTATATACCCTTTTGATAATATGACCAATCCTTGGGTACTAACTGACCCAAAAATTAAATCTAAAAAAACAACATTCCACACAAGCAGTTTCAAAATCATACTAAGGAATCCCATGATAACATGATTACAAACAAAATATAAATGGAAACTATAATGGGTCCCTTATTCCTTTTTCACTTTCACAAATGGATATTATTCATAACTTCTATAACACAATGTTAAAAAATTATAAAGGCTTCAATAGATCTGATACTCAAAAATGGGATCTAAAACTAAATTGTTTTGACAAATTGAAATAGGTCCCAACATCAAGGGAAAACACACGATTTAGACATAGATAAAAATGTCTCCAAAAAAAATATTCATAAACAAATTATTGAAAAAAACATAAATTAAATCTATAATTATAGTAGTTTAATGATATAATGATCCTCACTCTGATCTCTTATAAACAAACAACCCGCCAATGGATTTTGATATCAAACCACAATGAAATATTCTTGTAAACACTCCCAAAAACAAAAACACTATAAAAAATTCTTCTAAACCGGAAAAAGATAAAACCTTAATGATCAATATAAGAAATGGATAAAAAAGGAATGATCTTGTCTAAAATTATATATTGATATAAGAAAATAGAAAAACTTATAATGGATGGAAAATAATTTATTGTGCATTTAGGTTACATGACATGTACCCCCAAGTGTCATCTCTAATCATTTAACTGGGATTACTTAGAGTGTAATTATCAATTATCATCGTATAAATATCATATTCATGATTCTTTAAACCTAAATGGGGTACCTCTAAGTGTAATTTATCTTATATCAATATATGAAACACCTGACTACACATCATACAACAAACAATCATGTTTTGTCCCTAACAAGCTGACATGTCGTGTATCCTACACTTACCAATGCCACAACATGGGGTGTTTGGTCCCCCAACCACAAACTCATTCTCCCTTACACTATATATACCAAATATAAAAACATTTTAACAACATATTTCTCACCTTTAAAAAAAGTAAAAATAGATATTGTGTGGACATTTAAGTACATTCCATTTAATAAGAGTTTTCTAAATAAAAACCCCTCATGAATCCCCTCTAAAACCCTAACATTTAAAATAATTCTATATGGTGGATCTCAGAAAACCCTAGTAAAAACTATATGGAATTAAAAAATAAAAATATTTTATAAATTGGAAGATCAAATAAACATAAATATAGGGATTTGTGTAAGAATAATACACTATATATTCACACAGAAACTACAGCATGCAGTCGTTGAACATTGATCTACATCTGGACGAGCACCTTGTGTGATTACTACTACTCCATCTCCCACTTCTATCCCTATACCGCTATCATCCATGTGAAATAGTATACCATATAATATTATCTGATAAAATAGTGATGAAAAAACAAGAATAAAATGAAAAATTAAAAAGGAACGAAAATAAATGGAAAAGATGTGGGACTCGAGCCCAACCCTATAAAAAATGATGGGTTTATGTCTCTACTCCACAAAACACTTATTTTGTAATTAACCATTATAAAGGATTACCAAACTAACAATACATTAAATATATATAATTTAAAATATATACATAAATAGTTTAATATTTAAATTCTTTAAATATAAATTATTCCATGAAATTTGAATTACTCAGATTTCAACCAAAATGTTTTCCTTGTGTAAAAATCATATTATAGGGCCCCTTAAGTAGTCATAAATATAATCTAGGGTCTTAAAAAATGAAAAATTACCTTATTATATAGGAAAAAATTATGAAATACCATTTTAAATATCTCTTGATATTCTACAATAGATGATAATACATGTCATCACAAACAATGATCCATAAATTCTACTCTCCCCCAATAATACTCGGTGGTCAATTAGTATATTTTCAATCACAATAATTACTAGCATAGTTTGTTTTATCTCAATAATATAACGAATAATAATATATTATCTACAAATGTCTCCCCACATGACAGGTATTAAAATATAAAAGATCTAATGATCCCCATCACAAGAGTATCTGTATCGTCGACCCACTCCAAATGTGAAAAACACGCTACCTTAAAATTTTCTATCACTCAATGGAATAAAGATACATGTAAAAACCTCTCAATCCTATGCTCTGGCATGAAAATAATGACATCCAATGTTAATTAATTTCCTAACATGAATAACAACCTCAATACTCAACAAACCACTAAAAATGTTTTTCATTATCTCTATTGGATTATGACACATTGACCACTATAAATATTTCATTAAGATTCCCATGAAAGAACAAAATTACTCATTCTCACATGGTCTAAGGCCTAATAAATCGAGGCTAATGTGCTTAAAACCACTAAACAAACTCCTCATGTAGTTCATTTCAAAAAAAAAACCATATCACCCATTGAACTCCTTTTCAATATTGTATCATCATTTTAATCCCATGATCATCCAAAAAAACAAATATTACTCAAGAATCAATCAAAAACAACATTTATCAAACCACTCTCTCAATTCTACAAATGCACCATGAAAAAATAGGGAAAAATGTCAAACCAAACCTCCCCTCTCAGACCACCCATGAATGCGATATAACTCCCATCCCACTATCTCTTAAACATCCTCATTCTAGACTATACCATGTAGGTAGATATTATCAACAACCCAGATGAGGTGGAACATCCATTCCAACCTAATACATTGGTAATAACAGCCAAATGGGACCCACCACAATACCCTACTGACAAAAAATGAGAAACCATGTATCTCCCATAAAACTGAAACCATAGAATATAGGGAAATCATGGGATCAGGGAAACTGAATCTTGGTTTAAAAATATATATGGAATACATCCCCTTATCAAGTTAAAAAAAGTTCACTCAAATCCCATAATTAACCACTGGGGTCTCTATGCGTCTTATTATATAGGGTTACCTCTCGGTCATTAGTGAATAGCTATCTACAAGATTTATATAAAATATCATCAGAAAAATATATATATAAACTTATTTTAGTTGAGTAAAATTCCCTCAAATTATCTATATGTGACACAACATATAGCTCATTGTAAAAGATTTTTATTATTGAACCACCATCATGAGTGAATTAACACATTGTAAAGAATATTTAATATGCATCCTACATGGATAGAATGATTAATGATACCTAAAATCTTTTTCATATGAAAAGAGCCAATAAATAAAATAAACCATAAATAAAAAATCCCAGTTGTGTCACTTTCGGTGAAATCAGAAAAACCTAAAAATGAAAACAAAAAATTCTAATCGTATGGCTCTGAAATTTAGACATCATATTAGTATAATTGTTTATGGCAAACATGTCTGATATGCATCCCATGATCTAATACATCCAATACCACCTACCTACAACCACAAAAAATCATAAAACCAGACAACTCCAATACCAGGTGGTAGAAAATATGCCTATGTCTCCCTAAAAAATCACATAGTCTAACCCACAACAACGCCTCAAGAACACCTCCCCATACATCATGGGTTGCCGAATAGATTAAAGGTTCTAAAAGATACACTGGTGATATTATAATTTTTTTAGAGTAAAATATATTTAAGAATAATAAAAAGAACCCCCATTGATAAAAAACCAGAGTATGTAAAATATAATAACTAAAATAAAAACACTATTTAATAAAATAAATGTTGTATAATGTTTTATATAATCATTTCATTTGAAATAAACACAACTACTCACCCAATAGGCTGATCATAGAAAAAAAAAATAAATTAAAAATGATTACATGAGGATCTTCTACCAACACTGAGTTGAATCACATATTTGGTCTCCATGACTCTTGAGATAATACATCCCCATAGTAAGACTCCACATGGGAGGTCCCACTCGATAATGAAACACTAGGCCTCCAGCTGATCCACTATGACAGACATTATCCATATCAAAGAAGACATGTGGTCTTTATACACCCCATTGTGCATGTATAGTCATGATAAATAATTCTTAATAGGACAACCCAATTTTGAACCAATAATCCATTTTCATGTAAAAGGGTAAACACATGCAATATTCACATCCTAGGTAAAAATAATAACAACGAAAAATTATAATTGATGGTATATTAAATAAATGGATTTACAATAAAATTAAATTTGGGACTTAGTCCACTACTGAGGTTAATCTACTCAAACTATATCCCTCACTAGAAGAACTATAACACATTTATCACCATTATAAATCAAATCACGTACAAAAAATATATATACATTTCATTAAAGAGAAATATAAATTTGAAAGAATGAATATTGAACCTTAGGGAATAACCATAGTCATCAACATGATAACAAACAACCACTCATGACTAAGATTCCAATAGCATGATTTGAACTAGGTACGTGACTCTATGTTCGACCCTAAAAACCCATTTATATATAAAATTCCTAAAATAATTCATTCTCTAAATGAGGGATTAGTTGTGTAAATTTTCCCTTTTTTAGACCCATTCATGGACTAAAAAAATTCAATACCTCAAGGTTCCCATCCATACATGGTTCTGAAAGACACAATGACCCATGGGTTCTATCTTAGTAGTTTTGAGTGATCAACAACTACGATAGGTAACCTTTCGCTAATGTATATCTCTTAATTAGAGAGGTGTACTCATTTGTAACACCAAATAAATCCACATGACCATTTAATAATAGCTAGTAAATAGATAATAGAAATAGATGAAATCAATGTGCCAATTCTAGGTCTAAGTTATCCAAATGTTATCCTCCTGTGTAAACTTCATAAGAAAAAATTATATCAAAAATATTTCCAATGTACATAAGAACATCATTATATCTTACACTCTAATCTAACATTAAAAATTATAAACTATCATCCTTAATAAAAACTCTTAAATTGGATATCCAAGATGAAGGTTAGTCTATATTGAACCCATAATTCAAATAATTGAACTAGTAGTAGACAAAAACAGTCTGATAAAAATATTCAGTGCTACCATGGTCCCCAAGATCAGAACGTAATGTAACATCTAACTAGGGACTCACCTACTACAACTGAGAACTCATAAATCACCCTTTAAACATAAACCAGACTTCCAAAAGTCCATATGAAGAGATGTATACCCAAACAGTTGTTTCCTATTCTCATTCAAAATCCCAATCAATATTATACATCAATGAAATAACCTGGATTCACTTAGTGTCCTTAAAATGACCATCAATCAACAATGCTCCAGAAAGGGAATCTAAAGACATGATTATGCCAATATGGAATTAAAAATGGTAATAATGACCACCTCAAAAGTAGGATAATCAAAACGGACTATTTTGTAGAAGAAAAACATAGGGAAATTCCATAAAATTAAAATATGATATGAACTCCATATAAAATAACCCATATTTAAGTACTAACTCATTAAAACTAGAATCGAAAAAACCACCGTGGATCATAGAAATTCTCAATAGCTAACAAAGACATTACCTAATAAATTGATTAGAAAAAAAGACCACAGTTTCAAATATAATAGGTCCCTCTATCCAATCATGACATCAAAATGGCACTCTGGCATAATTAACATCCATCTATTTCAGCACACCCCTATGTATCCATCATCTCTAATAAAAAAGATCTAAACCTCAACTGATTAATCCTAAATATACTAGTCCAAAATACAAGGATAATCCACAATATCATAAATTTAACTACTACATCTGATCATCCAGGATCTTTTTGAATGAAACATTAGTAAAACCAACCATCAATCTACAATCCAAGCCAACTAACAAGATCATGACTCTTAGTTGGATCTCTCATCTCCCAAACCACATAAGTATTCAAAATCAAAAACTCAATGATATCCACCTACATATTTTCTCATAAACTGTAACCCCATCAAAATGGAATCTAAACAACGAAAGTATAAAGTTATGGTGATATATCCAAAAAATCACATAGAATGATATCCTTTTAAGACTAATTATGATTCCATGGTGAACAAAAAATTTACCAATGAGGTAAAGGTACATGGTGTGCATATTTGGTACACATTGTGTACCCCATGGATATTCCTTTGATATGTATCACAGGAATCTTAGTCTGTACATCTAAAAGTAAGTAGAAATATTATACTATACATAGTGTGTATCCATCATGGTGTACCAGCGTGTGTATTTCATGTCAAAACAATATGTTAAATTCTAGAGTACACATTGTGAACCAAACACAAATAGAGTGTCAAAACCATGGTGTCCATCTGCGTACCGTACCGAACCAAGTTTCCAAGATAGGGAGTCTGGTTATTCCCCTAACCGCACCCCAATATCCATACATGGTGTGTCCTGAACATACTTTTCATATAACCTAATATTACACATTTAGTTTAAAATCAAGAAACCAATACATGTGTTTCTATAACAATAGTTCATGTGATTAGTATTTCTCAAATAATGAACCATCGTAATTGACATAAAATGACCAATTTTACAAAAACACACTTTATATCACTCCATATATTTCATACATAAATATATAATATGATTATATGAATGTTACTTATAAAATATATTGATGCACACCGAAATTATATAGGTTTAGTGTCATAGGAACATGGGAAAAATAAATAAAAATCATTTATGAATAGAACTTTTCGTATTCATTTCATACATAATCACTTTCGTCACAACTTGAACAAAATGAAACATAAGGGATATTGATCTTAAATACTTCATCTGAAAAACAAGGTATATATCCATATAATAAGATAATAAGGGTATAGGAACATGATCATAACATTATAAAACCAAACTAAACATATTAAATATAAAAATAATGACTCTTGGAATAAATCACGGTAGTTCATAGTAGGTTAATTATAAATAAATCACAGAACATAAGACATCATAGAATAACAATAGAACAAATACATCATTCTATAATAGAAATATTAATAGAAAATCATTTTTTATTAGTTAAATATCGTTTAAATTACTATAATAGTGTAATGGGTTCACTTCTGAATAATCATTATATTCACGGTTCACTCCAATGACAATTGTTGTATTGAAAATCTGCTAAAGAGCAGGGATCACTCCCCATCGAGTCATATTTACCTAATGAGATATCAATATCTACCCAATTCATTAGAGGGATATATAATTCATTTTCTACCAATAACATATTGAAAATTATACATATATATTCTACAAGATCATAAAACATTCATAATAACATGTCTCAAGAAAATGAAATGTGTTTTATAATCATCTATTCACAGAATAACATATAGAAAATTAAAATTTTCGTTAAAAATTATCATTTTATCACTACAATAACCCATGGAAACGATACAAATTTCATAAAAATAATTTCATAATGATCATAATTAATATAGATAATGAATAAGTATGATATAATTGAATCATTTTCGTAGAAAGTATTCAAAACCACATCATAAGTAATCATAGATGGAATTTTATTTTAAAATATTATTAAGAGTTTTTGATGAGGAGAGTATCATTTTTCCATGAAATAAATAATTAAAAATATTACAATTCTATATATAATATGGAAATAAATTTCATCAAAAGTAATATGGGTACTTTTAAATAATAGTTCAAATAAAATAGTGGTCATGATGGAGGAAAATTCTTCCCATGCCAGGTACGTTAAAAAAGTGATTCCAAGGACATTCTCAGTCAAAAGTCAAAAGTACATCATTTGGAAAATTATAAAAAATAATCATTTTAAAAAATTATATAAAAAGGAAAATCAAGGTAAAAGAAGTTTAAAAAATAAAACCATGATATTAAAAAAATTATTTGAAACATTTTAACAAAAATGTATACGGAATAAAAATCACCTTTCACTTAAGAGAAAAATAAGGTCGGTTTCACTAAAAAATATTCTTTTAGACTCATGAGTATATTGGGGAAGAAAAATTAGAAAAAAAAAATTTATAATTAAGAAATTTATAGAGTACAAGAAAATTTATCAGTATTTTTAGAGGGGATTTTTTAATGTTCATCATCATAAGTATAATCATAAACAAACCAGACAAATAATGAAATTGCAACATAATGTTATTACCACATTTGTATTTTTGCTTCTTATAAGAACAATGAATTAAATATATTTAAAGATATAATTATATATACTTTTTTTAATTTTAAGAAACATAATATACATTCACAGGGATAATATTACACATATAGAACAAATAATTGGTGAATAAGACATGTGTCTCAAGGAAAAAAAAGTGAGATGAAAATCCCTTACCTATGGTCTAAATAACATCATACATGTTCAAATAAACTATATCATAAATAATTAAAAATAATAAATAATTTCAAGAAACTAAATCTTATATAAAAAATGACATATTATTTAATTATAATATTTTATAACATGTTTGTTACAATTTTAATATTAGACCCACTTTTTGGAGTTATTAATACTTTCTTTTTTCAATCTTATTTGGTTCGATAGTTTTTCTCTTCATATATTAATTATAGTTCTTTCATATCTATAATTATTATCATATAATAGTATAATATAAATTCATTTTAAACATATTTTTTTCATCTATAATGTTAGATATAGAAAAATTTATACTTTGTCTAGGGAGAGGGTAGGCCATACCTAATCATGAATTTTTTTTCCAATTTTCAAAAAATGGATTGAAATAAAGGTATATGATAATTCAAAATTGATGTATAATTTTTATACCATATATATAATATATATTTATTAAATCTAATATGTTTACAATCCATGACTAAATAAAATGAAAAACATATCACATCACCTTATGGTGGTTGTAGTCTACATGTATTCGTCAGAAACGTTATCATTTTTCAATTGATTGGAATGTAAAAAATTTATTTTTTATTATAATTACATAATTATAAATATTTAAAAAATATCATATAAACACATATATACATTATATATATAATTATATATAGTCAAGAGTTTTGATGTTGGTAACTAAATTACATTGGTTCATGAGGATGTGGTTTGTTGTAAACACAGTACACAATATCATTTCCAATTTTATGAAAGTGTAGATGGATATATGTTATTACATTAACATAAAAATTTAAATTATATTAAAAATAAATATTTTGTTTTATCAAAATGGTTGAATAAATTTATGATGAGGTGGAATATAATATTTGTTGAGTCAATAAGGTTTCATTGTGGATTTTCCATTCCTTCATGTTTGAGGAGATTGTTGAGTCAATAAGGTTTCCATATGACATTACCAATCCTCATGTTTTGAAAATCAAAAACACTTTATCTTAAGGGAAATATTCACTTACCAAGAGTTTTTAAATTTATAACAAAAATTTTCTTTTCCCAAGGAAATTTATCTATACCATGTTTTCATTATTCATTATCATGTCTAAGTGTAAAATTCGGTTTTGTATTTGAAACCTCGTAATCATATAATACTCAGATATAGATCATTTTGTTTTCAGGATCCGAATTCTAGTTCCAAGATCTCTGAAATCAGACTTCGAACATTTCTGATTTCTAACTCCGAGTTCTCTGAATTCATACTCCAAACTCTTATAAGTTGTGACTCCAAGTTCTCTGAATTCAGACATAGAATTTCTATGAGTTATGACTCCGAGTTATCTGAATTCAGACTCTGAACATTATAAGTTCTGACTCTTAATTATCATGAACTCTAACCCCGAACATTGTAAGTTTAGATTCCGAATTCTTGTGAATCCAGATTCTGAATTTCCTTGAAATTTAGACTCTGGAATTCTATAGAGTTCAGGTTCTGAATTCCTTCAAAAATAGAATCCAAATATCCTTGTAATATAGACACTGAATATGATTTTGGTTAGACTCTGAAATTTTATTTTCATAGATTCCAAATATTTGATTTTGGTTATGTAACCATATTGTTTCATACACTTGAATTTGTAATAAAATGATGTCATTTATTCAGTAACTAACCGTTGTTTGAGTGACAGGTGTACAAGTATCTCCAAAATTCAAGGAAAATTTTTACCATTAGAGGAGGGAACCGACCGTTGAAGATGTGACTATAAATAAGAGTTCATTTTAAAGAGATGATAATAACGTGAAGACATGTTGATGAATCTAGAGATTACATGCTGAAGTGATTTCTAGAGAGAGATAATTTATTGAGTTGTTCGTACTGAATATCTTGTTCATAATTGCTTTGTGAGAATCTGAATGTTGCTGAGTACATATGAGGGCTTTTAGGGATAGGAAGACCGAGGTTCCAACTACCTTAATGTTTGAGGACATCATGACTGAGGAAGACTGAGGGGCCGACTACCTTGAGGTTGAGGGCTTGCGAGGATAACAAGACAGACTCCTTTATTCGTATTGATGTCTTACCCTTGTGTGGGTAAGAAATATTTTCTTGAAAGTATAAATCAAGGGACCTTTATCTAAGTTTTTTGGATACCCTTCTCTTTCAGTTAAAATACTTATTACTTTTTACTTGTTTGTTTCATGTTTTCCTATGTATTTTGATTGTTGAGGAATTTATAACTATCTTTTACTTCCTTATACTTATAAACTCTGGTCTAGAATGATTTTATATGCTTTAAGGTAGAATCATTATCTTTGTAAACTTTTTCTAAGTTTCATTTCTAGAATCACTTTTCCACAATTGGATTCTCATAATCATATTTCCAGAATAAAGAAAGTGTGTAGAACTAGAGGTTTTTGAATTAATTTGTTTAACCCTATTAAGCATTTCATCTGTAAAAGATTCAAAGAATATTCAAAGCATACAATTCAACCCCCACTTGTATCATGAGTAGCAACATCATTATTGATACTACAATCAGTATTTTCTAATCCTTCAGTTGGTTTTATTGGGGAATATCACACTCCATACAATCCTAACAATTGGTATTAGAGGGAGGTTTCCGATATGAATAAATCTCATTATTAGATTTAGAATAGAATTCATCTTTTTCTAATTTTCGGAATCAACTTTTCAGATTTACTTTTCTGGAATCATCTTTTCAGACTCTAAAGTCATTTTTTAATCTTCTTCTATTTTTTTCCTGGCTGAGGAATATTTACATTGTTTAAAAACTCTTTTGCTAACATGTTTGTGTGGAATGTATATTTATTTATGATGGTAGGAATCAATTTTAGTTCCATTGACTATCTAAATCCAACTAGACCACCTATCTTTGATGGGAATGATTACAAATATTTGAGATATCGCATGACAAATTTTATAATCAATACTAGAGTATAAAATTTTTTCATGCTTACTAGAGGATATAAAATTATTTAAAAGGATGTTTGTTCATTCAACATCCAAGAAAAGAATGAATATCAACTGAATTATAAGGTACACAATACATTTCTTTGTTCCATGAATAGAAATATATATACCCAAATTTTATTTTGTGAAAAAGAAAACTATATTTAGAAAAAGCATGAAGTTACTCACTTTGGAACTTCCAAAGTTATTGAAACCATAAGAGCTATGATCAGAGTTGAATACCACGATTTTTTCTTTCCATATAAAGAACCTATATGTATGGTGCAATAGATATTCATGACTATCATCAATATTATACAATCTAAGGGTGAGAAAAAATTAGATGATGAAGATATTGAAGATAAAATCATAGACATCATTCGAACGGAATGGGAATGTAAGAGAATAACTATAAATGAGTATAGAAAGGTTACTCAGATTTATCTTGATGAAAAATTTAAAACTCTTCTTCATCATGAGACCAGAATTAAGAGAGATGCTGATAAAATTATGAATAAAAATGGGAATGGCAGTGTTTCTTTTACTACAACATCGAATCAAATGAATGCCAAGACACCAGAGAGAGTTACTAGATCTAAATCTAATATGATTGTTATACAATCCGAATCTAGTGGAAGTGAATCTTCCAAAATGGAACTAGCCAATATTTTTTGAAGGATGAAGAGGATAGCTGGAGAGAATAACGTTCAATCCAGATATAAAAAGAATGAAAGAAAAGATAAGAAAGATTTAGAAGTAACATGTTATGAATTCAATAGACCATGAAATATAAGACCTAATTGTCTTATTCTTAAGATAAAGGAAATAATGAAAAATCATTCTGAAATAAATAGAAAGAAGTACTAAAAAGATAATGCTAAGAATGTTTTGAAAGCTAATGACACCTGGAGTGCTAGTGGTGGGGACTCTTCAGATGAATCATCAGATTATTAATCTTCTGGGAAAAAGAATCTTGGTCTAATAGGCAAACTACCAATAGAAAAAAATTTCTTAATGGCTAAGGAACATAATGTTGAATCATTGAAAAATGTATCTTTGAATGCGAACTATATTAATAATAAATATTTTAACTCTTATGATGAACAATAATATTATGTTGATGATGATACTTTTCCTATATATGAAGAAGTATCTAGGTTTTCTAATCTTCTTGATAATGATAATTCTAATGTCAAAAAAATGATTTATAAAGAAAATTATAGGATTTCTATACTCACTAAATAAATATCAGATCATTCTAAAGATCTTGATTAGAAATACCTTTATTATGAATGTAGTTTTAAAAAACCTTAAGGAAGTAAATTTTGAGAAGGATAATCTTTATATAGATATAGAAAGAGTAATTTCTAAGATAAATGTATTTGAGCCTAACTCTAGTACTAATGTTTTTGAAGATAAGAAGATAGTTATTAGACTGAAGTCTGAAATTTTTTCCTTGAGGAAGTGTTTCTCAAACATTACCTTAGGTTAGGGGATTTTTGATAAGATGTATTCTCAAATATGACCTCTAAGAAATAATTTAGGTTTTGGTTACACAAGTTCTAAACCAATTTTTTGTAACAATTATTTTTTTCCTCAATGTGATCTATTCTTCCCAAATTTTCAGTCTGGGGGAAACTAGGAAAAAAATTGTTCCCTAAACCAAACCCATTCTTTAGGATTTCATAATGCCAATTTTTCTAAGAAAATGGGGGTGCCTAATATTTTTCTTTCTGAAATTTCTAGATCCAAGAATGTTTGGGTTATGAAAGTCTAAATCATTTATTTTTGAAGATTGTAATGAATGTACCAACAAAAATACATGGTACATGGATAGTGGATGTTCCTGAAACATGACTGGTAATAATAACATCTTTGAAAATTTTATCAAGATGAAAGGAGGAAAAGTAACCTTTTGAGATAATTCTTAGGGATAAATTATTTTTATAGTTAACATCATTTTTTATAGAAAAACATTTATTTCAAATGTTTTGTCTCTTAAAGGTCTTAAGCACAACCTCATTATCATAATTCAATTATGTGATGAAGGTTACCTTGCAAATTTTAAGAATGTCAAATTCTTAGTATACCATTCCAAGGAAGAGTTCATTATTTCTACCAATAGGCTGGAGAATGTTTACACACTCAACATAACAGACCTTAAGAACCAAGACCTACCATGTCTTAGTGCAATATAATATCATTCTTGGTTGTGGCATAGAAGGTTATGACATTGTAACCATTGAAACCTATGAAATATCTCTAAGAAAAGATTAGTTAAGGATCTACCAGAGCTTAGATTTGATTCTTCAAAAGTTTTTTATCCTTGTCAATATGAAAAGAAACATAAATCATGCTTTAAATAAGTCAGTGAAGTCTCAACCATGGATTCATTATAGTTAGTGCATATGTATCTTTTTGGTCCAACAAAAAATGGAAACACTGGAGGCAAATATTATGTATTTGTTTTAGATGAATATTACACTAGATTTTTGAGGGTCTATTTTCTAGAAAAAAAATATAGCTTTTTCTTATTTCAAAAGTTTTATAGACCAAGTTATGAATGAGAAAAATATTCCTTTAATAACTATTCATTGTGATCATGGAGGAGTATTTCAAAATTCTAATTTTTAAAACTTTTTTTAGTAGAAAAGGCATTACACATAACTTATCAGCACCCAGAACACCACAAAAAATGGTTTCGTTGAAAGAAGAAATAGAATTTTTCAAGATATAACATGAACCATGTTGAGTGAGTATTCTATAGCCAAACATTTTTGGTCTGAAGTTGTATGTTCTGCTTGTTATACTATAAATAGAGTTTTGATTAGAATTTTTTTAATAAAACTCCTTATGAGTTTTGGAATGGTAGAAAACCTAGACATTCCTACTTCAAGGTTTTTGGTTGCAAAGTAATTATTCTAAATAATAAAGATAATCTATGAAAATTCGCACCAAAATATGATGATACAATTTTCTTGGGTAACTCCACAACTTTTAAGGATTATAGTGTTATCAATAAAAACACATGTACTGTTGAAGAAACAGTGCATGTAAAATTTGATGAAACTGCTCCCTTGGTTTTTAAACAACCCCAACCTACATCTTTATTTATGTTTTCAAAAACTGATTATCAACCTTTGTTAGAAGATCATTTTTTATAAGGAAAATGCCCAAGAAGAAAATTCTGAAACATTCACCACAGTTGATTTCATATCCTATGTTGATGAACATGTTTTAAAGAATCCAAATCAGATGTTTCTAAAGAATCATCCTAGTGACATTATCATTGGTGATGTGAATCAACCTGTAAGGAATAAAAGTTCCTTACGAAATGAAGAATAAATTATAGCTTTTCTTTCCCAATTAGAACAAAAAAATCACTTATGATTCTTTATGTGATGATGATTGGATAAAATTTGTGCATGATGAGCTAAATTAATTCGAAATGAATAAAGTCTTGACCTTGGTTTAAAGACCTAAGGAAACTTTTATTATTTGAGTAAAATGGGTCTTCAGAAATAAGTGTGATGAAAATTGAATCATAGTCATAAATAAATCTAAATTGGATGATACAGTCTATAATCAACAGGAAGGAATAGACAATGATGAAACCATTTCTCCAGTAGCTAGACATAAATCTATTTGTATTTTACATTCCTTTGCAGTATTCTTCAACTTCAACATTTTCAAATGGATGTGAAATGTGCTTTTGTTAATGTTTATGTTTAAGAAGAAGTGTTTTTTGAACAACCTCTTGGTTTTAAAGATACAAAACATATTGAACATGTTTTTAAACCTACCGAATCATTGTATGGACTTTAGCAAGCCACTCGAGCCTAGTATGATAGACTTACAAAATGTTTTATTCAAAATAACTATGTTAAGGGAAATGATGATACAAAACTTTTTATAATGAATGATAAGATAAATTTATTGATTATTCAAATATATGTTGACGGCATTATATTTTGTTAAACTAATCAATCTTTAACTATTTTTTTTGCAGATCTAATGAATCCTGAGTTTGAAATGAGTATGATGGGTGAGTTAACATTTTTCCTTGTTTTTCAAATTTCTCAAAAACTAGAAGGAATCAATATATCCCAAAATAAGAATAGTAATTATCTTCTTAAAATTTATGGATATGACAACACTAAGAGTATAAGTACTATTATTGGTACCTCAAACACACTTGATCATGATGAAGCTGAGAAACTAGTAGATCAAAAATCTTTTAGAGGTATGATAGAAAGTTTAATTTACATGATAGATTGTCATCCAAGCATAATGTTTTAATTATTCTTATGTGCAAGATATCAATCCAATTATAAGGAATCTAATTTTAAGGTAGTGAAAATATTTTTTTTCTATTTAATGGGAATCAGGGATCTAGAACTCTTTTCTACTTATGGAAGTGATTTTGTTTTAAAAGGTTTTTCAGATTCTGAGATTTGTGGATATAGAATGGATAGGAAATGTACATTTGTAACATGTCATTTCATAGAAGATTCTTTAGATTCATTTTCATGCAATAAGAAACACTCTGTAGTACTTTCCACTGTTGAAGAAGAATATATATCAGTTGGAAGTTGTTGTGCTCAAGTGTTGTGGATGCAACACACACTCATATACTATGGTATGAGTTTTACCAAAAACACAAATATTTTTTGATAATACTAGTGCCATTGCTTTAAGAAAAAACCCTTCCACATCACTCTTGTGCAAAACTCATAGATATTAAGTAGCACATTCCTAGGGATCACACACAAAATGGGGATATCATTCTTCAATTTCTCTGAACACAAGATCCAATTGCTGATATTTTCATAAAATATTTGCCCTCCGATAGATTTCAAAACATTAAATAGAAGTTAGGAATGATAACCATAAGGTAATCTTCCCTAATAATTTTTTGATGAAACCAATCTTTTTAAAGTAATAATCTCCTTTCATAGGGGGGGTACATTTTCTTGTTAGTTAGATCAAAATTTTCAGAATGAAGATTTTAGTTATTAAAATATTTGTAATGAAATTTTTAGAATGATGAATTAGGTTTTTAAAATTTTTGTAATGAAATTTTCGGAATAATGTTTTTAGTCTTTATATTTTTATAATTAAAATTTTTAAGTCATTTTTTAAAAAATGATCTGAATGAATATTTTCCAAAAAAATTGGTAGTTTTTTAAAAAAATCTTTCATAATGAAGTTTTTATTTTTTTCATAATGATTTTTTTCGTAGTGTATGTTTTCTTTGGGATATAATGTTCTTCAAGAAGAATTTTCCTCAGTACAAATAATCTTCCTAGAAATCTAATAGATATGTTTCCTTTCATTTGTTTTTGTAATAATTCTTTACCAGCTTGTATTTTCATTTTTTTCAAATATTTTAGATTCACTTTTCCTTAAATCCGATTGTTTTTCATAAAAACCTCAAAAGATAAGATTCTATAATGTTTTCCTAATGGCTATCATATCATCCTATAGATCTTATCAAAAGGAGTTTTATCCATTTTATTGAGTTTGGAAGATGAACTATCACCTCCAATACCTATATTAAGGACCCTTGAAGGCTTGTCCCATATCGATCACAATATCTCACGTGTTGTTGTTCTGACCATCTACTTATGCTCGTTCCGAACATATCAGAGTTTTCATGATTTCGAATGTCTGTAGAAGAATCATATCAGAATGATATATCTACTGTCAAGCCTATTTCAGATTGGTATATCTATAGGGAGAGGTTAGTGCATCGAAAATCTATCTCTATGTATGATTCTAAAATGTTGAAGAACGTCAAATTGAATGGATAGGAGAGCATTTCCATATCCATGACAGGGGCTCAAGATTTGGTGTATCCGGATATGCTTTTTTTTTGTTTTATGAATCAATGAGTTTCTTTAAGTATGATTGAAGAGAGAAGTTTTCATTCAAAATCTATGGAAATAGATATTCCATTCCATACACTAAGGTGGCTAGTTTGATTGGAGTTCTGTATAAAGGTGAAGCTGATTTTTGTTTTCATAAGCTGATGCATGTCAAAGAAAATGTTGTTAAGGTAAAATCGATGGAGTGCCTCGGTCTTACTGATGTCAAGAATCCGATGATTTCTCACCTCTCTACAAATAATTGGATCATTGAACTATAAGTGCAAGGATTTGTCATTTCTAGAAAAGGTGACAAGGACACTTTAATGAAAAGTGATATGTACATTCTCTATTTTTTAGTAAATCTAAGGATGTTCAATTTGGTTATGCATATTCTGATTACAATCGACAATATCATGAATGGAAATAAGAAGGCTCAGATTATCATGTACCCAACTATTATTTCTAAGTTGATTGTTCAATGTTTGGAATCTTTCAAAATGGTTTCCAGCTCGAAGCCGAGGAACTCTAAATGTGTGATTGTTATTGATGTTACATTGAAAAGAATGAACATTGGATTTTCTAATGACTCCGGAAAATTTTATGACCAACCAGAGGAGGAAGCTGTTCCGAAGAATCAAGATGTGGCTGAGCCATCAAAAAAGGGTAGAAAAAAGAGAATGTTTAAGGAAGTAGAAGAAGAAGAGAAAACCTCAAAAGCTAAAAAAGCTCAATCCAAATATCCTAAACCTAAAAAATAAATAATCATATATGGATGAGGTTGTAGCAAAATGGAGTGATGATAAGAAAGAACGGAAAGAAGGGGACCCCATGTTTGGACTAGAAAATTCTGAAGAAAAATACCTAAAAGTGAAGAAAACTAATGAACATGATAAGAAAGATAAATAAAAGAAGTTAAAGATGAAGATTAATGAAGATAAGATAGTGCAATCCCTTTTAAGGGATATATATAATGCATCCGAGATCATTCTGGTACCATAATATTTCATAGTATAAGCTTTACCTGAGACTCATCGAATGAAATTTTTCACTCCAGAAAAAGTGAAAGAACAAATAGATGAAAAAGTAGTAGTGGAAGAAGATTAAGAATAAGAAGATAGTGGTAAAACCATATATACTATTAATAAAGTGGAATACTTTCATGAGAAGGAACTTCAATCCGAGAAGTTATCAATCTGAACTTCTGAGGAAAAATCATCAAAGCTCGCTGCTCCTTGAAATGAGGAAAAAAGAGAAGATGAGAAGGATGAAGATGAAGTGAATAAGCTCCATGATGATGAATGTTCTAATCATAAATTCATTCATCATGAGGATGTTGTGGCAGAATCCGAGAATGAAGAGATATAGGGCGTTAAAATTGTTCGGCTTTCTGACAGTGAACATGAATCTCTAGATGAGGAATCCATTTTGAGAAGTGATAAAGGAAAATAGGTGGTTGTTGAGACACCCACTAAAGTTGTTGTAAAGATTAAGGAATCTGGTGGATCATCAAAGAGTAAGGTAGTTGAGTTAGATAAATAAGCCTCACCTATCAAAGTCTTAGATTCAAAATAATCATCTATAGGACATGATTTTGTTTTCCGGTCATTGAAGAAGATGATTGGAACCATTCTGATTTTTCCAAGCATAAAATCATGATTCCAGGTGCTTCAAGACACACTAAATCAGAAATAGGATTCAGTGTCCATAGTGATGGAAAATGTGTGAAGCTTGATGCTGATTTCATGAATTTTTTCATCAAATATGAACCCCACAAAAGATCATACAAGAAGATGACCAGTTGGTCAAGGAAAACCATATGGGACATGAGAAATCTTGATGAGTTCTAAGATAGTGTGAAGGAGGCTTTTGACACTGATGATGGAAAGATTAAATATCTCTAAAACAGTTTTGAAAAATAGCTAACTCTTGATCAGAATACTCAGATACAAGAAGTAAAATATCTAAATAGAATGTTTTATTCTATTTTCCAAAGCTGGAAGAGAGAAATAGATCTTCATATTGAGATAAAAGAAAATCTTTTTAAGCAGGAAGTATCCTTAAAGGTTCAAAAAGAGGCACATAAGTCTTAGGGTGAAAAAATCAAGGCTCTAGAGAATAAAGTGGAGGATTAGGATTAGCTTCTTAAGAGAGCATAAGAAGAAACTATGGAGCTAAACAATCTAAATACTATAGTCAAGAAGTTTATGCTAAAGGGAACGAAAGGGGAACTGTGTTCCGATCCGATCTTTTTTTGTAATTTTCAACTTTGAATAAATTATTTCAAATCATAATGAAATTTTGGTTTTCTTTCATTTGGATGTGTTGTACTAATCTTTCGGGTACTATAATTTATATTACATTCCCTTAAATTATTTTCGAAAATCAAAAAGGTAGAGAAAGGAAAAAAGAATGCAAAGTAAAGAAGAAATATCCCGAAGTAAGGGGGAGTTTATCTAAGGGATAGTTTACATTATAAAGATTTAGGTAACCAAGATAATGAATAATCTCATTTCGAAAATCTAAAATAAGATCCTTAGTTTTAAAAATCCTAAGGGGTTGTTAGTCGTATTCAAATTTACCCATATGATAAGGGAGATAAGTTTTCTTTTCAAAGTCTAGAAAAATATTTTCTATGTCTTTATTTTCTTTTTCATAAGGATGTTTGTGCTTTCCAAAAAGGTAGAGATTGTTGAGTCAATAAATATTCCTTATAAATTTTCCATTCCAACATGTTTGAGGATATTTTTGAGTTAATAAGGCTTCCTTATGACTTTACCAATCTGCATGTTTTGAAAATAACAAACACATTATCTTAAGGAAAATTTTCATTTACCCTATGTTTTTATTTTCATATAGAAAATTTTCATTTTCCACGGAAATTTACCCTTATTATGTTTTTCATTATTAATTATATTGTCTAAGTGTAAAAATAGGTTTCGTGTCTAAATCCATGGTATCATATAATTCTTATATATAAAGAATTATGTTTTCAGGATCCAAATTTATGTTCCATGTTCCCTGAATTCAGACTCTGAACTTTTCGAAGTTCTGTCTCCGAGTTCTATGAATTCAGACTACGAAATATTATGAGCTCTAAATCTGAGTTCTCTGAATTCAGACTCCGAACTCTTATGAGTTCTTAATCTGAGTTCCTTGAATTAAGACTACAATATCATATTAGGCCTTACATTGATTTCATTAAATTCAGTCTCCGAACTTTAAAAGTTCTGACTCTGAATTCTCATGAACTCTGACTCTGAACATTGTATGTTCAGGTTCCAAATTCTTGTGAATCCAAATTCCGAATTTCATTGAAATTTAGACTCCATAATTTTATAGAGTTCAGGATCTGAATTCCTTAGAAAAAAGAATCCTAATATCCTTTTATTATATACCCTGAATATGCTTTTAGTTAGACTCCGAACTTTTATTTTCTTCCATTCTGAATATTTTATTTTGGTAATGTGACCATATTTTTTTATACATGTAATTGTAATAAAAAGAACTTTTTCATTTAGTTACTAACTAACTTTTGTTTTAGTGACACATGTACAGGTCCCTACGATATTCAAGAAAAAATATAACCATTGGAGGAGGGAGCCGATCGTTGAAGCAGTGCATATAAATAGGATATCATTTGAGAGATATCATAATAACGTGAAGACAAGTTGACCAATATAGAGATTACATGATGAAGTGATTTCTAGAGAAAGAGACTTTTTTTTGCTTTGTGCGTACTAAAAATCTAGTTCAGAATTGCTTCATGCGAATCAGAATGATGCTGAGTATATTTGAGGGCTTTTGGGGATAAGGAGACAGAGGTGCTGACTACATTAAATTTCACGGACTTCCTTGCTGAGGAAGATAGAGGTGACCACTATTTTGAATTTGAGGGCTTGCGGAGATAGCAAGACAGACTCCGATCATTGTATCAAAGGATTACCCTAGTGTGGGGAAGATATACATTCTTAAATGTATAAATCAAGGGACCTTTATCCAAGGTTGATTGATACCTTCCTCTTTGAGCTAAAAAAATTATTACTTGTTACTTTTTTGTTTCATGTTTTCTACTGTATTTTGATTGTTGAGGAATATATAACTATATTTTACTTCCATATACTTTTACACTTTAATTTAGAAAGATTATATACTCTTTAAGTTAGAATCTTTATCTTTCTAAACTTTTGTTATGTTTCATTTCCATAATCACTTTTTGGGAATTCCTTTCATAGAATTATATTTCCGGAATCAATAAAGTGTGTAGAACTAGAGGTTTGTGAATTACATTGTTCAACCTTGTTAAACACTTTTATCATTAAAATTTCCAATGAATTTTCAAAACATGCAATTCACCCCCCTATGGTATTTTGAGTATATAAATCATTACTGATATTACAATAAGTATTATTCTGATGCATCAGTTGGTTTTATTAGAGAATATCATACTCACTACCAACATAAAAAAATTCATACAAATAACTCAATCAAGAGTGATTCCTCTTCATCAAACAAACTCTTTAGGGTATCAAAAAGAGCCTTTATATTTGGATTTCATATAAAACCAAGGCCTATAGTATGTTGGTTTGGAATTATGAATTGTTATTTTCCATTTATTTTGTAAATAAATATTTTCATGAGTTGGGGATATTAGAGAAGTAGAGGAGCTTGTTTATAAGTGGGTGAGGGGTCAAACATAGAAATTTTCTGAATCAATACATATTAATAATGATATTCTACAAAATAATTCTCCCAAAAATCCTTATGTCTTAACAAGTGATAGTATAAGGTCCATATATATCTTTATAATAGCATATAGATTATTTTTATTTCATAATTTACCTATATCACTTGGTTTAAACCCCGAAAAACCTATTTTAACCTTATTCATGATAATTATATTTTACAGTTCTTATTGATCATTACGAAAAAATTATATTATATTTATTAAATAATATTAAATTATATAGTTCCAAAAATGGAATCTGCCTTATCAAATTAAATTTTAATAAATTTAACAATTTAATTCAATATTAATCTCGATAGCATGATGAAATGTGGTTTTTCAAATATATTTTTTTATTAAGTATAACTTTATTTATCATAGTTGAACATAAAAATAATTACAGTGATCTAAAATAGTCTTATAATAATATATATAATCTAATATTAATTATAATTTCATTTAAAAAATATTATATTTAGAAATTTTTAAAAGATTTTTTTATTAAAATTGGGGTTTTCGATATTCATTGAAAATTTAGTTTTTTGATAATAATCTCAACAAATAAATCTGAGTCAATTTTGAAATATGGTTTTAAAAAATAATGATCATTGAAACAACTTAAATATTTCAAATATATATTCTAGTATGATCAAATTGAAGATTTATATTGTATCATACTGCACAAACTACAAAGGTGTAGTAATGTACAAAGAATGAGGATGATCTAATAGATAGTGGGTAACACACCAAAAGACTCTTGACCAAAGGATAGTTTGTAATAATTAATTTTAAGTTAATTATACTATTGATAAAAATTAAATAATTATAAATAAGTAATAACCGTATAAATGTTAGAAGATGAAGTGTCCCTGATTAATTTTTAGGTATTGGAAATTGATAATTTTAGATCAAACTTTAGATACAACTACGTCTGAGGCCATGAAGAGGTGAAAAAGTAACCAATTGGATATGGTAAAAACAATTGGATCTACCTAAAATAAAACTAAACCTTTTTATAGATATAGATATATATATATCAACCTAGATGTAGTATGAATATAATCTATAGAATAACATGTCATTGGATAAATATCATAACATGCACATCTCCATTTAGATTAAGGTCTCGCAATTGAACCCCACATGGTCATGTTTGTGAAATGAAACCAGATAAAAAAATAACCTAATTATGAGAAAAATAGTTCCCTAGTCTTAATTTTAGATATTCATATATATCCAAACCCCCTACTCTCAACCCTAGTCCCTAAACAAATTAGCCACACATGACCCCGTACAATGAATGTTGAGAAACATACCTAAATATTCTAGACAAGAATACTAAGCCATATCTCATAATGATAAGATCATGAGTGAAATAATGAGTTGGAATGTATAGAAGTGAATTAGTAACTAAAATAATTTGGACACAAACATTACATAAATATTTTAAAAACAAATGTAAATCCAAACAGAAACATGTCTATAAAGAACACTAGGTCGGAACCTTAAAATAGCCTCTCGAAAGTCGATCCTCTCCACACCTAGAATTGTATCCACAATATCTTGGCTGGAAAAAATATTTACAAGGACTTTTGTCTTCAATGTTCTTTCCTAGGTAAAATTTATACTTTAATGGTCATTCATGTTTTCAAAGATTAAAATCCCATAAAAGATACTCTATAAATTACTGATTTTCCTGTTGTGTCCAACACTATTGTTGAATGAATGTTACAAAACATTCAATCATAGGGACTAGAAATATTATTCTCATCACCCATAAATTTTTTATTAAATTATAATTTAAATGTCATGTATAATATATATGACGTGTATCATTATCCTTATTTGCAAGAATAGATGTTTTTCCTTGCTTTTATAGTTTTGTGAATCTAAAACCACCTGTGATCATCAAACATCATGGGAAATATTAATTCAATAGAAAATAACATTAATCAATTAATATTGATTTAATTCAGTTATATATGACATAAAAATATAGATACAAAATAGTGATGTCAGATACACCCACACAAAAATCATTCATTTTCCTTGAGAAAAATTTCAACATAAAAACACAAAGGGTCCATACATTAACATGTGAAATTTGAAATTATTATGATCATAAAAACTAGTTATAATGAAATATTATAATAACAAAAAACATACCCAAAAAGTAATTGAAACATAATTCTATATTTTTAATTTCCATATCAATACATTTCCCAATTTAAACCTATGCATTTCGATCATTCGTTAATGAACAATTCAATTTAGATTTACATAACAATGAATTTTTCATCTCATTACTCAATTTTAAAATTTAATGGGGTTATTATCATACCATGGGTATATTGTATTAACTGTAGTTTATTATTAAATCTATATTCTCCACACCGTAATGTCAAATATTAAAATTAATCATATGGTTTTCTCAATTATGATCAAATAAGACTATGGTTGAGGGTTGGAAGGTAATGATGTTTAAAACAATTATGGTTCAAAGAGGGGAGTAAATTCTAAATTTTAAAACATGAGATTTAAAATAAAATCAAAATGAATTGATCCTCATATAAATATACTTTTATCTCACACACCCCAAATGCATATAGTAAAGGTCCATTGACAATGTGATTCAAATGAATGAATTACTATCTTGTTTCCCTTATTTTTAATTAATGTTTTTTCATATTTTAGAAATCGTTTATCTCAATTAGTCTCACATTCACCACCAAACCACATTTTACATTGAAATTATTAGTCTAGTAATGGTTTTTTATTATTATACTATGGCACAACCCCTTTTTATTTTTAATGATTTTTATATATATATAATACTACAAAAGGGATAATAAATTAATTAAAATGAATATAAATATGAATATTACCCAAAAATCCCATGGAGATACTTTAAATCCCCTATTAAGATAAAAAACCCCATATAATCAATCAGAAACCCCCCCCCCCCCATGGTAATTCAATTAATTATCATGAAAAATACTATGTAATATATAGGAAATGAAATAATTTCTTTTATCATGGATCAATCACAATATGGAAATCAGTAGATTCTGTGAACTAAATAATGATCAATGTGAATATATATACTGTGATATACGGATGCATTAACAAAATGAAAGGATAATATTAAAAGTTAGTTTTTTCAGATATAATTTCAAAAAGATATTAACACAATATATCATATGTTTACATGCCCCATTTGTCACTAAATTAATATTCTAAAAAATGATTATAAATTATTTAAATTAAAACCTTATTTGTAATGGGAATAAAATATATGTTAACCAAGTCATGAGATGAAAATTAATAATCAATTTACCCAATTTCTACTTCAAGGAATTAAATCAATAAATTAGATCAAATCAGGAATCATTCTCATGAAATTCTAAATTGATGTAACTGCAAGAATTAATAAATGTATGTTTATATATTTTTTATTTATGCTTAATATATTTTAAAGCTTATAGAATGTTTAAATACTTATCCAATTTGATGATATATTATATATTAGTGAGTATATCAAAAAATAATTCAATGATTTTTTTATAATCTTATTCAATTCAGTTCATGATACAATTGAATTCATTTTTTAACCATATGACAGAAAAACAAGGTATGCTAAAATTTTAAAATTTCAAATTGTACATGACTTACATTAATGATTTTGTATGATTTCCCAAGATATATATGACCATAGTTCACAACATTAACTTTAACCTTGTTATGTAAATTGTTTCTACGTACATCACTTCATTTATTTCCAGTTTCTTGCTTTCATTGAAAAAAATATGATAATAAAATAAATGTAATTTCCCTTTTAAAATTTAAAAAAGAATTCCCAAATAAATAAATATGCCATCCAATATGAGATTTCATTAAATAAAAATATTACATAAACATTATTTCTAGATTGTAATTTTAAAATCCTAGTTCCCCTGGTATATTATGTTTTTTAAGTTCATTTAGCTCTACCATTACATTTTTTTTCTAATTTTAACATTCTATAAAAATAACTATATTGGATTTAACCACTTCTAAATTTTTTGTGCATCTGGTGTTGCCTATCGCTTCATCCACATGTGGTTTTTTTTAATTGGTACTGGTATATAAATGATATATTTAATGAAAATATATAAAAATCAAAATTTGAATATATTTTTTCATTGTCTTGATCCACCACAAATTCCTCATTATATTTAGTTGGCTCACAATCTAGAAGGAATTCATTATTAATAGATTATTTTTTATTCTATTATTTTGGAAATTGTAGCATGAAGCTTCATTATTCCTTGTTCACTAGAATAAATTTCACAATGATGCATGTTTGACAAATATCATCATTCATTAAAATTTTTCTTCTCTCAATTCTATGGTTTGATTTACGTCAACATCCTCCTCTTATTAGCCCACATATATCCCATAAAAATATAAATCACGCTTCTTTCAGAATTTTTAAATTGCCTTACTACTTTATGAATTTCTTCATCTTTAAACCATTCAATATCAACATTAAAAATCAATGGTATATTATTTATATTGGAATTTGAATTTTAAATAACATGAGTTTTGTGAGTAGTCAATTATCTATGTTCTTTGAGTTGTGCCTCATTATTATCCCTCCACATGTATTATACTACAACTAACATTTCTATCACACTTGTATGCATATCTTATTTGAAATTATCATGAATTTTTTGAATGTGTAGGTCTTCATAAAGGTACTGATCTTGAGGTTTATTTGTGTCAAAACCATTGACATCCGCAACTTCATGATCTTATTCATAAGACCAAAATATATTTTCTAGAGGTTATTTTTTTTAAACGAACAGTGGAATTTAACTTTCATGATATTTTATTAATTTTATTTGTCAATTATCAATATTAAATGAGATCAACCTTATTATAATACATTAGTTAATGTATATGTTCAATATACTATTTGAGAATATGGATAAACTATCTTATAAGTGTTGATTACCCCAGATCCTCAATAGTTGTTAGGAATATTGGGTTCTCTCTTACAGTGTGGATGATAAGTGTATCTCTACTACTGATTCTGGAATTCATAAAATATAATTGAATCTGTATAATCCCATATTGTTACTTGATGTGACCACCAATTGGAATTTTCTGATTTTCATGTGGTCAGATACTTTTAATATGAATTATTTTCTAGCGTCATGTCATAATATTGATTCATTTAAAAATTCAACATACATATCCCTAGATACTTCTACAAGAGTAATATAATAATAAAAACTTAAATAAAAATAAATGAAATAAAATATAATTAGTAAATATAAATGTGATATGAAAATTATTAAATGGATTAAATTTGTCTAAATTCATCTAAAATGCACTTTTTTCCTACTTATTGACTTCAAAACAAGATACACCATAATGATTTCGATAAATAGTCAAGGAATGATAAACTATAAATTCATATTTTTTCAAACCACATTAACTATAATAGTGTATTAATGTTTATTTACATGGTTTCTACCACATATAATGTGGAATGAAAGTTAATAATCTCAAACAAAGGGTATGTGACCTCAATTCAGTTTTTTTATTAAACTAATGGTGAAAATTAGACAATTAAAATAAAGGAATAATGAAAAAAATGGAAATAGATAGTGTGTTTGGTTCAATATTAAGGTATAGTAAAATTAAAATACTAGATATAACTGTGGATAGACCAATCATTTATGATGTGAGGTAGGGAAAAGGTAATCAATCAGTTATAGTCAATCCAAATCGATCTACCGATACTGCATCAATTCCATAGTATAAATATTTATAACAACTTTGATGTAGTATACGTAGCTTATATGGTATAAATAATTCCATTATAATAGTAAAAACCTACCAAACTAAAACAAGGATAGGTTCCTTAAAATGCACCCCCATGATTAGTATTTTGAAAAAAAATGAGATATAATTTTTTAACATAATTTCACACAACATGGTTTCCTAATTTCAATTTTTGATATTAATTATGTGAAAAAACAATTACCCTTAACCCTAAACCCTAAACCCTAATAGGATTAACTGTGCATTATGGTGTTTCAAAAAAACTAGGAAACAAACTAAAACATGATTGACATGAGAAAAAACCTTCTCCTACAGGGAAAAAATAAAAATATAAATAATTATACTGAATTAAAATAATTCAATCTAAAAATAAATAAAATTGAAAATCAATGTTATATAAAATCTAAACCAATATTAGAAAATAAAATTGGAACCTATTTACAATGAAATTTTGGTTTGAATCCAACGACATCCACCTGTTAGTCAAGCCTCTCTTATACAAAAATGGAATCTTTAATATCTATCATGAAACCCATATTAATAATTTATAATTTCATGCATGTGTTTATAAGGGTAAAATTTATTCATTATGGGGTTTTTTGGGTCATGAATGTTACAAATAACATGAATGATACACTTGGAATCATTTTTTATGTCTAATACATACATGTCAGTTAAATATTACACAACCTATAATCTTTGGGCCTCAAAAGCTTCTTTTCAGGACCTTTAAATGGTTCCAAACATGTACATTTATATGAAATATATACATTACATGACATGAAACCTCAATATCCAACGAGTGAACTGATGTTTTTTTTAACCTCCTTTAGTTTTGTTACAGTAAAACCTCCTGTGATCATCTGAAATCATGTGAAATCATAATTTAATGGATGTTTTGGTCTTTTTGGATTGAATCCTCAGATATAAAGTCATAATATTTCCATTTTTTCTGATCTATAAAGCGTACTTTTAAGAAATTCATTTATGATCCATAATTTCCCTATTTCCCATAAATTTATCCAAATGTATGTCCTTTATAAGAATGTACATGACATTAATATCATCCAAAAAATATAATACCAAATATATACTGTCAAATTAATTCAAATATAAAATATATTAAAATATATATACAAGATAATGATATAATTTGTTATGGGAAATTAATTTTCTAAAAATGATGAAATTTAATTTTATAATATTTTCACAAAACATGGTTAATTCAAATTTTAGAATAATAATGTTTTTATGAATAAATCTTGATAAATTAATATTTGATTATAATAAAATTAAAATGAAATGAACAATAAAAAATTTGATTTAATATATAATATATAAATTTTATTAAAATCATTCAAAAATTCATTGTAATTTATTTTATTAATATAAAAACACATTCAAAACATATAAATACTTTTTCAAAAAAATATAATTATCTCTCAAATGTTTTTTATTTTAATTTGTAATCAAATGATAACCAAATAAATTCATTATATAAAAGTGTCAAATAAATGTTTTCAGTATTTTATTATTCAAATTCATACCCCCACAATTTTATATAATTGTTGTAATAGTATATTATATAATTATTCATTAAAACATGGTGTTTCATTCATGGAAATAAATGAAAAAAATTAATTTAATTGAAAAAAACTATTTCATAAAATATCTGTGTGATAAATTAAACAACCATTTAAAATAATATTTCACATGAAATTATTTTATTCTCAAACAAAAAACTAATGACTCTTCTTTCACATAATATAATTAGGTTCCCATTTAGCTTCCTCAAATATTTTGTTTGGAAATCAAACATTGGCCAAGTGATTGGTATTGATTTTTATTTGTTTTTCTATATGATCAAAAATCACCACAAGTTGTTCCTAATAAGAGAGATATTTATTTCATTATATGAAATAATATTTTAGAATATATGAAGTTTTATGTATTTACGGAGACATTAATGATACATAGAACATATCATGGACTTGAGAGTCATTCGGTCGAAGCACAAAGTGATAAGATAATGTCTCTACATAGTCAAAAATATTGAAAGATTAAATATATAAAGGGAATTGAATTCACTTATTTTTTAATGTCAAAAACATTTTCCATGTGGAAATTAATAGTAAAACATTTTCACCAACTTTATATTCTAGATCATACTAATAATATTCAATTTAATTTTCTTTCTAACTCTAAGATGATGTGAAGTGTTGTTGAATGGTTTTTACTTTTTCTTCCATTAAATCCTCTTGCATATGGACCAATTGATTCATTTCTATAACTTAATCTCATCATGTTGGATTTTATCCCCTCATTAAATAGAGGTACTCATAGGTATCCATTTTAATTTTCAATTGAATTCTATTATTGTATGTAAAATCGACTATAGATAGTTTTTTATCCCCTCATTAAAGAGAGGTACTCATAGGTATCATATTATAATATCCAATATGGTTTTAATGGTTCTATCAACTGATAATCAATCTAAACATGATATTATTTTATAAAATTCAACTCTCTAAAATGATCTTTATTAATAATTTTGAAGTACATCATGATAAACATTGGATCCTGACCAGATACAATCAAATGAGCAACTGCATGAATCATTTCCACATCATTAGGGTATATATTGGAATGATAATCATGTTAAAAGTATTGTATATTGTAAATTATGTTTCATTAACTTATAAGGTGATCAATTACAAACCAAATAGAATTATCTACCTTATGTGTCTATGGGATTCCATTGAAAAAATATATGACGATGCTTTCCCATTTTCATTCTATAATGTGAAGTTTCTATAACACCCCCCTTAGAATGATGTCTCTCAACATTAACATTATGTGATACTAAGGATCGATATGCATACATTGTAACATCTATCTTTGTGTAATCCTAAAATATGTACACTTTATGATATCTATACATTTTCTTAAAAAGGTGGTGCCTCAGTCAAAGACCATTGAACAATTTATTCAATAGTTAAAAAAGAGTTACATGAGTCTGAATGATGGAGTCCTATTACAATATTTATAATAAAGAGGGAGTAAATCCTCGGACAAGTCAACCCACCAAGTTATATCCTAGTTGATTCTATTATTTCTAATATTTTGTAAAACAATTTTCGCGTAATGAATGGCATGAGTCACAATGTAGTTATTCTCCAAAAGCAAAGCAAGACAGTTCATCCAGTGGGTAGTAAGTGACTAGGGTAGATACAACACACCAGTCAAAAGAGACTGGACAATTTTAGTTGAATCTCATTCAATCAAAATATTATTCCACCCTTTTTTCGTGGAAATATCAACAACATGGATAACACCCTTCATTTCCACTTTTACTAATAAGGAAACACCATAGATTCCCATGAAGCATCTATTGCACTGACCAAGATAGTATCTGTAAATAGAACCACTACCAAAAAGACCCATGTTTCCTTTAGAAGCCCAATTGTCATTCACTTTTATCCATCCTAGAAGTGGGTCTTATGATAAAACTACCAATTTTATCTAGTTTGTTTGTTGATAACATTAATCAAGAGTCGACGGGGGATCTCAAAGTCTCCAACAATATTTTCACAATTAGCCTTTTGAATCGAGGAAGTATCTCGAATGGCAGTGAGAATACACATATGACCTTTATTAAGATAGAATGAGAGATTATTATCAATAATAACTTTTCTATCATACCAAATCATGTAGAGGGGCATAACAACAATAGTTATGAAAATATTCTTAATTTTCTAAGAGGTTTTTGATCTCAATACATTATGATATTTCTAGGATGAAATGATAATGACGAACAATGAGCCTCTTCCAAAAGGACCTTCATAAAATCTACTTTGGATAAAACACATACACACCTCTTAAATCATATAATTAAACCACAATCTATATTGAACTGAGGAAAATTTATCCCTTTTTTATGATGTAACATGTCTTCTTTTTTAACCTATTTAATTATAATAGTAATAAATTATTGAACACTAATCTCGGAATGATAATATATCCACCATAGTTTAAAATTTCCACTTTGATATTCAGAAAATAATAAAATACATTATATTTTTGATCCTTATAATGGATAATCTAGAATTATATTTTCAATTAAATTAATCAACCACCTTGTTTAATTTCCCAATGTAGGAATGTATTAATTAGTCAGAATCATTGATCAGTTCCAACAATATTCTTTGGCTTATATTAAACTCCTTCTAAGTAAAAAATTTACTTTAAATAACATTAATTAGTATATATATCACATTATTCTCCATAAATATAATTACTATGTATCAATAATGAAAAACATACATCGCTATATTGCAAATAATGAGTTGAATAATTTTTCACATGAATTGTTAATTGCATTAATGCATATGTTATATCAGTATCATTCGTTAGGTGACCACATCCAAAAAACCATTATGATACATAACTATAGACTAAAAAACATTCTATATTATAATTTAATGTAATCATTTATTCTATGACTAATCATATCTTCAATTGTAAGAAATTTTCAACAAATACATCTTATAGAATAATACTAGCTCCCATATAAGTGAACACGATTGTGTTAAATAGTATATATAAAATATTCAAAATCATACATAATATCTTAACAAAATAATAAAACAAAGAATATCAATCACAGTGGTCTGAATTGGATAATTTTCAATATCATTGTTCATTGATGGATCCATATATATACCCAATACTGAGATTATATGTTCCAAAAATAAAACCTTTTGTATCCAAAAATCACAGTTAGTTAATTTCTCAAACAAATTATCATCACATAGGGTATTTATGAAAATTTTCAAGTGATATTTATGATCATAAATTCCCTTTTAATATATGATAATGTTTTCTTCAATGTCTACAAAAAACTGATCATGGTAATATATGAAGACACTATTTATTAAATATATGAAGGTCACTTGGGAATTTGTGAGTCCAAATTAGGTCACTATATATTCAGAGTTCCAAAATAATATAAATATTGTTTTATTAGGTATATCCCATTTATTAAAATTTAATTTTTTATATCCAAAATATATGTTAGTCATGGAAAAAAATTTAGTGCCACCGAATTGATAAAACACATCATCAGTATGGGGTAGAGGGATCATTTTCTTGATTTTGATCTTTCTCAGTTCTTAATATATAACATATAGTTTTACTAATCCCAATATCTATATAAAATATCAATAGGATCATCTTAAGGTAACACAATTGGCTAAATAAATATTTTTCTGGATTCTCTTAGAGTTTCTTGAATAATTCCTACAACTCAATCAGGGATATTATATACAATGTCTTTAAAATAGGTGTATCAGTAGGTATTTGTTCTCTAGGGAAGTCAACATCATGATTTAGTGGAAGAGTAGAAATTAAATATGAATAGACACCATAAAACACATACAAAATAAAAATATCATTGATGATGAGTTTCTCCCAAACAATCTCAGATAAACACTCATATTGAACAAGAATAAACACAAATACAATAGAAGAAATTTATATTGCATGATTATACATATCATCACACCAAAATATCATCATAGTATAGTTTATAATATCAAACATTATTTGACATAATCTAAACATGATTTGGGATTTATGTAAAGAAATCCAATCCATGAATATGATATCATCAGGTTCAATCTGAGGGGGAATTTTTTTTGAAGGAAACAAATTTACATAAACTATAACTACCGAAAAATCATAGACATGGAATTCAATAATTCTACCATTATTGGGTTTCATAGATAACTAATGCTCTAATTGTTTGGGTGGTATTTTTATACCCACATAATTTTCATTTGATAGAAATGTGTCGATTGATCTAGAGTAAAATAAAACATATATAGTTTATGTGTGGATATTATGTGTACTATTCATCATGTCATCATCATAAAACTCATCAAAAATAGTTATCGTAAGATATTCCTCATTAACTCTTAGATTATGTAGTTTATTATTACTATCAGTATCATTAACCTTATTTTTGAATTTTTTTATCATAATGCCCATAGTCCTGAAATTTGAAAAACTGTAGTGTGGGTGGTTCATTTTATAGATCTTTCACTCCATAAACATAGTTACCTATTTTAGACCCATCATATGAGAAAAAAAATCTCTCAATGACCCACATTTCTATACATAAAATAGTTACGATTCCACTCATTGAAATTTTCATATTGTTCCCTTCTATGCTATGGGTATAAAATAATGAATATCTTCTTTTTCCCACTGTTTTTAGGATTTCCTTAAAATTTTATCTCGGTTTTCAAAACCATGATATTGATGGTTATACCCAATATTCTTTCCCATCTAGATTGAAAATCAAATAATTATACCATATCCACTATAATAAAATAATGAAAATGACATTCAGAGTCATTTTTTAATCCAACAATAAATATATCAACGTAAATGTTAGGTTGATTGATAATACTCGAATTATACCTATTATTTACTATTAATTTTTCTGAAAGGTACCTAGGAATTAATAATCCTTCTACATTAGATATAAGAATAAATTCCAAATTTTCGTATGAATAATAATAGGATTGTAATTATTAAAAAACACTTAATCTCATCACACTCAATAGAGTCAATTTATTCAGGTTTTCTCATTTCTTCATAATAATCCACCATTGTTCTACTTCATCTTTTAAACAGTTGAATGTAAAAAATAAAATTTTATAATTCTAAAGAATAGAGACTGAAAAATATATTTTAAATTGTATTGATTAATTTATCAGAAACTAATTGATCATTAGACCCACTAAAATTAGGTGATTGTTTCCTCATAAATGACGATATGAAATTTTATTCCATATTTTCTCATTTTAATTTTCATCATGATTTATATCATTAGAATGTTCTATGAAAAATGAAATGAAACTTATCATTCCAATTACTATAATATATGGGTTCTAAAGAACAAAATCATTACATATTCTATCAAGTTCATAATCAAAATGAATTCTTCATGTTCAATCCATACTCTAAAACATGAATAATAATGAGAACAATAATAATCATAATTGGAATACACATATACATGATTAAAAATATATAGGATATCAATGTCAGAAAAATATTCTAAATATATGAATCCTTTGGTTAATACTATATCGTAAATGAATATTATCAAAAAAATTGATTTTACCCTAAACATTGACAAAACCCCACGGTTCCTACTAAAGGTTCTCAGTATAGGGTCCAATGGTGACTAATACTTTTTTTGAAAATTAAAATACCGAGACATGTATAATTCATTTATATTTATTGAATAATATTAGATAAATTTTAATTATATAATATAAAATATCATTCCGGAATCAATTTAGTATTCTTACACCAGATAATGTTGTTTATAAAAAAAACTATTTCTCTATTTATAGCATTGTCTTTAGACTTATTGTACCTAATACCTTTCTCCATTGGCCAAAAAAGAAAGATAATGTATGATGACTTCATATGGAGAGTTATGGTAGTAATAAAAGATTTTAACATAAGATGAGCATAAGGGTATGAGAATATCATTATGACATTTGAAAATCATACCCCATATAATATAGATCATAATATTGATATTTTATACGACATTAATTTTAATGGAATCAATGATAACAAACCAAGAAAGAATAACAAAATCTAATGACATTGATTTGTGTCATAAGAAATAATATAAAAACATTTACATAGTATTAATTTATCATTTATCATTACATCATAGAGGAGTGGGTTTACTCACCTGACCATCCTAGTGGTCAGGGTTCACTCCTAGGACTATCATAGTTGATAGAGTCTCTTACTGAACAAGGTTCCCTCATTATTTCAATCCCATTTATCTCATGAGATATCCATCTATACATAATGTATGGAGGGATATATTTTTATAATCCCACCCATCACATAATGAAAATATTATATATTTTTTCTACAAGATCACGAAATAGTCATTATATCCTAAAACATGAAAAAGAAATGGGTTTCATAGTCATTTCCTCATAGAATGACCAGTGAATAAAATTATGACTCATAAAATCCTTTTCACCGTGATCCTAAATCAAATAGAAAAATATTAAGGATCATATATTTGAACTATTTAACAATTAAATATTACTAATAAAATAATATGTCATCATATATGTAAAATAACATTAAAAAAAATAATACTGGTTTCCTGATGAAAAAAAACTTTTATCTTTAAGATAATTTTTATAAAATCCTAAAATTTCCTAAATATCAATGAAAAAATTATATTTGAAATAAACATCAACTACATGTAATGAATTATTTTAGTAATTGAGTGTTTATGATGACATAAAATACCCTTATTTCCTTGTGCATTAAAATAATTAATACCTTCAAATATTCAGTAAAAGGAAAAATGTACATTGTTTAGAAAGAAACAAGAAAATTACTATTTAAAAATTTAAATAAAAATTAATAATTGGGTTAAAATTTCATTATAAACTATTTTTGGGATATTAAAAATTAATTGATAGCATTTTTAGAATACAAGTATACGGATGAAAAAATATTTATGATGAAAGAGACTAATAAATTATAATTTTCATAAAAATATTCATTAAGTATATTTAATTCACATCGAGAGTGAAATGAAATGAAAACATGTATCCCAAATAAATAGAAATACTATATGAAAATTATTTTTTTCATTGTCAGTTCATGATATTCCATCATCGAATGTTTAATCATTAAAAACCTGAAAAACAATGAGAGTATAACACGAAACCCTTTCCACTTTAGATATTTTTGAATCATGATCCTCGTGAAAGAAATAAACATGAATTCATATCTAAATACGATTAATTATATTCATAATTATAATAAAAAAAATTAATGGTTAGTATATACACAACATATAAGAATCTTATGGTGAATATGACATGTTCCCCAATTGTGTAAAAGTGAAACAAAAATTCTTTAACTCATGCTCGACGTTTTTCAAATGTGATTAAACCTCCTAAATTATAAAAATATGTTTATTATAAAACTAATCCAAAACCCGAATAATATATATAATACCATATATTATGTTCGAATAACCTTTTACTAATGAGTTAAAGAATGGCAGGCTTCATCCGTATATCTACAGGCATGGTTTGCAAGGTCCTTCCCATATTATGTTTGTAGATGACATTTTGATTGTAAATAATGGGAGGCACATGTACCTATACAAAATAATAGGTATAATTGGAATCTATGGGCGGTTGAGTGGAATTACAATAAACACAATGAACATCTATGTTTTATATCGTGTAATTGCTCATGTAGAATAAGTAGAGATGTACGGTGTCTTCTCGGATGTCAATGGAAACTTCTCCAAATGTTGTATCTGGGAGTCTCAATTGCATGTTGTTGCATCAAGAGGCATTACATCAATGATATTATGGATTGTCTGTTTGGTATGTTCTATGACTAGAAATATAATATATTTTCATTCAGAGGCTGAGTCACCCTTATTATGTGCGCTCTCTTCTACATTCCTATGCATGTCATCTCCATTATTAACCCCCCCAAAGACATTGTGGTTAACACAAAGAGGATTATTAATTTATTTTTTGAGTATTTAAATCAACATGGTCATTCCAACTGGTCCTCCTGGTCTCGCTCAACAATACTGATGGTTTAAGGGGGGTTTGTCTTCAAGATCTATGTGAAACTATGAAGGGTATGTTGGGCAAGATGATGTGGGATATTTTGGTCAGAGTGTCTTTATGGGTAGAGGTTTTCAAGGCATAGTATGCAGATATGTGAGAACTACATATCATTTATGGAATTTATCCTACTAGGCTTAGGTGATTCATGTTCCACCCTCTAGGGTCTATATGGGATGCCAACCGGTGGATCATTGGGAAGGGAAATATTAATTTATGGAAAAGTAATTGGGCTGGCATGAGGGTTTAATTTCTTGAATTCCTTTTTCTAGATATCTCATATAGAGAAATGTCTGGGATGCATGACCTCAATCATGTGACTCTCAATTTGGATCAGATGAAGGTGTTCCATGATATGATCATGAGGGACTAAGAAGAAAAATGTTTCTTTGTTGTAACATGTTGTTATTTTTTTTCTTCCCATTATTACTAGATTCTTCACCATATTATTATTTTTATGGACAAATGGTCTTCCATGGTTTGGTGCTAGGATATTCTGACGAAGATTAAATTCTTTCACTGGAAGATCAATAAAAATCCTTTCCTACAGATGAAAACATTAAAAGGAAGGGTATCACCCTTGCCTCCCACTTCCTTTGTTACAAGAATCTGTAGAAAGAGTCGACGATCCATCGTTTCTTTCATAGCAGTTGGGAGAATTAACTTTTGGAACTCATCACTCTTAAACCATATTGGGACATTGATAACATCTCCTTGCATGTCTTCATCACCTCATATCTAGGTGGTCTAGACTCTCAAGATATGGAGTGGAATGTCTGAACTGTTATTCTCCACATAATCTATTGGAACATATGGGAGGCCGCCAACCATGCCCTTCGTGGCTCCAAACGTTCCAAGATTTTCTTCCAAATGAATGTAAGTTATCTGATTCTAGAGCTGGTCTCAATTTTGAAGGGGGACTAGAGCCTGTAACGATTTTCAACATTCTCAACATATCATGCACTACTAATAGAGTGAAAGGCATGTGGGTCAGTTGGGCACCACCACTCAGTGGCCTGAAATTGAACATAGAGAGATCATTCATGAATTGAAATATTAGGGGTGGAGGGATTCTTAATAATTCTTGGAGTTAGGTTTTTTTTGGGGTTTAATGCCTTTTATGTTCCATGAAGGTCCTTGGGAACTGGGGTGGGGGTGCTCTTGTTTGGCCTTATGATATGTAGAAGTCGCGAGCTCATAATGGTTTAAGTCAAATCAAATTCGAATGTCCTAGTAAAACATGGTTAAGGATGTAAAATGGTGCCTTTGGATTTAGCCTACATAATCCAATGATGCACATTCGAAACCAAGAATGGGCGACCTTTTTATCATAGTTGGAGGGAGAAAAATTTCACAGCAAATGCTCTGGCCCATAGTGGAAGCCTTGTAGATTCTATTGATTATTATGGTTTTATGGTTTCCCTTCCTAATTAATATAAAGCTATCATACAATTAAATTCCCTTGGACTACATCACTTTCAACAACCTTGAAACCTTGTTTTAGGGCCCTTGTCCCTCCCCTTATTAATAAAAAGTATGTTTCAGGAAATTTTTGTTCCAAAAAATCTAGAATGATAATTCTTCTATAAATATAATATAAATTTATTATATTCATATTATAGTCATATATAAAAGTTAGATATACAAAAATTAATTACAATTTTCGTAGTAGTGACATGTTATATGTATGTGTGAATGTTATTTTGATTGTGCAATGGATTGAAAGATTTTAATTTATATAATAATTTACCTTTAAAAAATATTTTTTATATAATTTGTATACATTAAATTTATCTTTATTAACAACCATGAAAAAATATTATAAAAAATGTATCACAAATCTTCACAAAAGTGTTAATACACAGGTAAGATCAATCAATATTATTGTTCTCCAATAGATTGGAAGGTAAGATATTATATGTGATATTATAATTATAGAATATTAATTATTTCATAAATTTAACATAAATTTTTTCAATTAAAAATTATATCACATTGTGATAAGCTGTGATTGAGTGAAAATTATACCATTTCACAAGATTTTAGTCTTACATACACACAATCAATGGTTTCATATAATATTTTATTTAAGAGTAGATTGATATAGTTTATTGTCAAGAACCAACCCAGATCTACACTAAACTAGTCTTCTCATCCAATCTGTAGCAAGGCCAAAGGGAATTCCTTATTCCCATTGGCTAGAAAATAGTGCTAGGAATCAACAGAGTATAAACATGGAATGATTTCCCCATATATAAATAATTAAACAAACAACGAAAAGAAACAGACAACCCAATATTTATTTATATAAATTTTTAACTGAACATCATTTTTACATCAAACTGAATGATAAAATTGAACAACAAACAAAACCGATCAAATCTTTTGACCAAACTAACTCAATGTGACCTGACTGGAAACTCTCCAACAAAACAAACACAAGTCCCTCAAGGTGATTGATATCAAGCTATAACCTTCACAAGGGATTAAATAACCGAAAATAATTATATGTGTGAGTATTAAATCATAGAAGGATAACCCAATAATTTATTCTAAAATAAAATACATTAAAATAAAATAATAATCCATTTTCATGTTTGAACTACAATATATAATAGTAAGGTTATCTGTATGTTATGCAAAAACAATTTACAAGTCATTTCCCTTATTCATTTTCTGAAACATGAGTCTTTCTATTAGTGAGACATTAGAATTTTAAAGGGGAAAGTAACTTTTTCATTTTCAATTTTCACAAAAAGTATAAAATGATTTTCAATTAAAAAAGTTTTTATAAGACACATTGAAACCACACATAACATTACAGTAAAAACACTACACCTATAATAACTACTATAGTTACACAACAAGGGAAATGAGAAATATATATACATACAAGTATCACATTCAACACTCCAAGCACTATGAATGAGTAGACATATTAGAACCCAAAAGATCAAGAACATACTAGAACATACCAATACATGAGACCCCAAACACGTTGGCCTACCACACATGGTGAAAATAAAAACACCCAAATGTTCGACCACCCAATCCTAAGATATACTAAGGGGCTGAATCCCATTCAAATAAACCGGAAATATATCCACCTACATTGGGACACTGGTCAGTCCATCCACTTCATGTATAGAAATTTTTCTCATAAGGTTGTCTTAATATTCCTGGTTTCTATCTCTCATTTATATAAAAAGGTTTGAACAAACTAATTCCTACTGAGAATCAAATCACATGTATATTTATAATAATAATAGGCAATCAGAACCACCCCGAACCACTCCATGGACTTATCTCACACCATAATGTAAACAGAACATGAGGAGTCAAACATAGGGTACTCCAGTAATGGGTCACTAAGATTATATAACAAGGACATCCCATTCATTACAAAAACATACTATCCATGAGAAACAAACAAAGGAAGTTTTCATAATTAAATTTTTGTAATATTTTCATGATGATTCCAAACAAGACTTTAAGCATTTTTCATAAACAAACATTTATCACAAATATAGGATCCACATTTTTTAAAGGGTTTTAAATGGACCATTACTAAATAAAAACATTGAGAAATTCCCACAAAATATTTAGATTTCATATCCATGTCATAAACATTTTCATTAAAAATTCCAAAAGGCCATTTATTAGTAATAGATGATAAAACCCCTTCAAACATAATGCATGTTTTTCTATAAAATAAAAAACAATTTACAAAACTACAAAAGGACACAAAAATATAATTTTGAATATTTAAAAAACATTAATAAATTCCAACCAAACATTTTCTATAACACATAACACAAAAAAGCCATCCCGACACTTTTTCATAATATAAGCATGCACTTTTTAATGAAACAATTCCAATTGACAATGAATAAGTCTTAAAAACGCAATTATCATTCCATAGATCCATTTAATATAATACCATTCATTTAATATATTTCAAACAAGATGTGAAAGCTAAAATAACATCTAAACAAATACATATTGTTCACATTTTAACCAAAATAACACAATTTTCACAAATCAAGCCATAAACCACACTTTTTGAAAACTATATTATTAAACCAACTGGTGAAAATAAAACACATGGAATATATATATACAGTGAAAATATAATGAAATAGGTGAAAAATAAATTGTAAAGGAAAGCACAATTAAAACCTAACTCAATTGATAAAGAAAATGTGGAATTGGGTGCGAAATCTCAAACTTACCTCAATTGGCCCAACAGAAAGCTATGTCTAACCTAACAAAATAAGAATGTTCCCAAACATATAATATTTAACCTTAGAAACAAAATCCAAACAAATAGTCTTTAGACAAAACAATGTTTCAACTAATGGAACCCTAAACCAATGGAGAAAGAACCAAAGAATACTAGAGGGGGAATGGTGGGAGACCACTACTGGAGAGGGGTGCACCGGTGAAGATGCTGGCAGCGGAGATGAGTCGGCCAGATGGAGTCAAGTAAGTGGGAGAGGGGGGGTCATGTAGTTGGGGGGGGGGGGGGGTATGGTTTTCATACAAGGGGGTCTCCAGGAGGGAGAAAATCTAGCCAGAGGAAGGTCGTCAGAGAATGTGGCTAACTGGAGGTGCTATTGTGAACAAGGGGTATGTAGGGGGGGTGAGGAAATGTGGGGTCTTGAATAGGGTGAATGAGATGAGGGTGGAGATGATAGAAGAAAAAATAGAAAAATAAAAAAAATAAATAACCCAATATAATAATAATAATAATAATAATTGTTATAACCTTAATAATAATAGTAATTATCCTTCTTAATTATAATATTAATTATTATTAATAATAACAATTTTATAATAATAATTATATTAAATTAATAATAATAGTAATAATAATAATTCTTATTTCTACAATAATTAATATTCGTTTTAAATATATAATTTATAATAGAAATAAAATTTTACTACTGATAATAATAGAATCAATTTTTAATATAAAAATATGATTATCCATAGTGATAATAATATTATTTTTAAAATTAAAATGCTTCATTTTCTATAATTTAATTTATAAAAATATTTTTCAAAATATGTTTTTTTATTTTATTTATTTATTAATTTGAATGTTGGGAAATCACGTAGTCCACATGTAGATCAAATGGTCGTGTGTGAACCATGTAGTGAATTCTACCCAATCTAGAAGTGGATGTGTGGGTGTCTAGGCATAACCACATGGTCTATGAATCACTAACTTCTCATTCACCTGATGCCACCAATCCCATAATATACTATTTTTTTATAAAATCCAAAAATTTAAACCTTGACAAATCTAAAACCCCAAAAAAGTTATTTGAATCCATGAAAAATAATAATTTTTTTTTTCAAATATAAGGGTGTCATAAATCTCCCCACCATAACGCTTCCCCCCCTGAAAATCCACAACAAGGTCAGACACAAAAATATAAACTAATACCCCTTAACAATATAAATATATTTTGAAATAATGATAAACTAAGATGTCAAAAAACACCACCAATGAGAGAATGACTAATAAGAAAACATGCGGAACCAAACCGGGCTCCCCGCTAAGTGACACCGACCCACAAAAGTTTAAACATCCTCATTTGATCAATCCAAAGACATAAAACGTTTACAAATCCTATACCAACCTTAAAGTATGAACATCCTAAACATTTCCAAGTGGAAAATATACTATCCCTCCAAACAAACAAAAAAAAAACCTCATCCCACAAATACCCTTATAACATATTGTAACCAAAACTACCGAAAAACTCTTATCTCAAAATTTACTCAAAGGGATAATTGAGAATTAGGTGGAACCTCACAAGACCACCAACCCCCAAACTAATTCTAACTTGGGGAGACCCAAATGGACTCCCCACTATATATAACATAACAAAACCTAAGGTGAAACTTGATTACCAACATGAGGAGACCTGAATAGACTCCCCTCCATAAGATACAAACTAACACTGCTATAATTCATAAAAAATTTAACAATATCCATAGTGGGTCTCCCCACCATAAAAACTAAACAATGAAACAAAGTCGAGAACTTTTTACATATAATATAAACCCCCAACATAGAAACAGGGGAGGTAGAAGACCAACTAAATGGGAATCAAAATCACAGCCGTCGATATACTAATAAGTTCACACCCAGGGAGAAAACATTCAAATCCACATTATGGATAAAAATTCTACCAAAGACCATTTTACACCATTGTGGTTCTCTTGAATATGTTCTTGCATTACTCTAGGACCTATGGTTGGATATTTAATGATTAAAGAATCTTTTGACTCACATTCCAACTTTTAAAACCCCTGTAAGGAAAAAAATAATGAAAATTTCACAAAACACACATCAATTTAAATAAAATATTGAAATAGAAGTTTGATAGAAACCATTATTAAAAGTAAAAGGAAAATAAACTACCAAAAATCCACTATGTACGGCTATTACATCCAATAAAAATTAAAAAATGATGTCCCCAGGAAGATCCCAAATATCTCCCAACTCTTGTGAACGAGATGGTTTGACCTTATTAGAGTTGGGTATGGATTCATGGTGCTTCTTGGAAACACCTCAAAAAATAATTATAGGGGACCCAATCATCCACAAGTGTTAAATATTGTTGGATAACATAGGAATTTTGGGTATTTAGGCCCCTTCATACCACCCTGATGATAGGCCTCGACATTGTGCTATGAAAAAGATGACTACTAGTTTGAAGGCCTCTTAATTCTTCTACCTGCACTGCCAGTGTCTTGCTACATCTCATTATTCTGATCAGTAACATGTATACTACTTCTAAAGACCATAAGAGGATTTCTCCATCTCAAGTCCTCCTGCTAACTCATATTTGGCATGAATGGCTTGTCTCACCCCATCAAAATAGGTGGTTATGTTGAGTTCTTCCACATTCGACTGTAGTTCAGGTCAAAGAAAAAAATTAAAAATGTCAATCTTTATAGGGGTGAGTTGCAACATTCCATGGGTCGTATAGAAATAGTTTTAAGAAATGTCTATATAATTATAATACAAATATCTCACCCTGTTTAAGACCACAAAACTTCTTTATTTTTCTCATATTCTTTATCTTAGATAAAAACTTTTGATGAACGATGACTCTATGATCATCCAAGTAAGATCTTCTTAAGAATTTCATCAAGAGATGGTCATACACCATTTCTAGGTTGGTTCTTCGAGCATTAAGGTAGTAAAATTTTTCTTATAATGAAATTTAGAGCATACGTAAACTTATGTCTCTCTCAATCTTCAACATCCACTCGTATTCTTCATGAGTATCTGCTTGACTATAAAAAAGAAGAGGGTTCAACATCCAGAATTATAGAATGTAGTATATAGGCTCACCGACTGGAGTGCTTTCTAAAGATACACCACCAAAATCTTCACCCTAGATATCAATCAAATATTTCTGGGGAAGAGACTAAGATCACGGAAACAATGAATTTTATCAAAACAATTTTATTACCCTATCAAAATCATATTTATACAATTCAAAACTAAAACATTTAAAACCCATTTTCTAGAATTATAAAAAAACACCAAAATTATTCATAAAGCTAAAGCTTGTATCGATGTGTAATTTGGACATACATTTGGTGGCCATTTTCCAATTAAAAAACCATCACAGTTAGTATTATCGGGCAATGTACCTAGTTCCACATGGAATTCAAGGTCCTACAAGCTCACATAGGCCACTTTCCCAACTCCCATATCATTTCCCAATACCAAAAAAATACATATTAATAAAAATACATATCCAATCTTGTACATACCCAGGTAACTCTAGGTTTGGAATAAACAAGGGTTCATGATATCCTTCTTGTTATTGCAGTTCATGCCCCGAAAATCATACTCCTTCTACCAAGACATACCTATGTAATAATGAGAGCTCTAAAATGCCAGGTCCACTTTTTATCCAACCTCATCTGATTCCATTTTTTCATGAACCAACACAAATCAAACCAGAACTAGCCACCTGAGCTGACTTATGGCAAGGCCCGAGGGGAGTTCTGGATCCCCATCAACTGGAAACTAGTTCTAATCACCAACAGATTTTAAACAGTGAACGATTTCACCCATATTTAAAAAATTAACCTAATAGTGAAAAGAAACATACATCCAAATATAGATTTATATAAAATTTGAATTGAACATCATTTATACAACAAAATAAATGACACAACTAAAAAACACAACTAACCGAATTAACCTATTGACCAAACTGACTTCATGTCACCCCACTGGTCACTCTCCTACAAAAAATCACAATTCATTCAAGGCAATAAAATTCAAGATAAATCATGCACAAGGGATAAAAAATAGAAATGAACTATAAGCATTCGTATTAAAAAATAGAAAACTTGCCTGATAATAAATTTCGGATTCCCTTCCTTTCAAATAACCAAAAAATTCTTATTCATGTTTAAACTACAATTTATATATGTATGGGTTTCTACATGTTATTAAAAAAGAAAGTGTGAGGCTTTTCCCTTATTAATTTTCTAAAACCCATCTCAATCTATTATTGATAAAATAGAAATTTTAAGGAAAATTTATGTTTACATTTACAATTTTTATAAAAAGTATAAAACACTTTTCCTTAAAAAAAGATTTAATAAGCCACATTAAAACCATACATCACATCGTAGTAAAAACAGTACACATAAATGTGCTACAGTAGTAACACAACAATGCCAATTAAAATATATATATATACATTAATCCCATTCAACACTGCGAGAACTAAGAATGAGTAGATATAGGTGACCTCAAGAGATCAAGAACAGACCAGAACAAACTAATAGATGAGACTCCATCTCCATTGGCTTGACACACATGATAAAAATCAAAATGCCCAAACGGCCAAACACCCTAACTCAAGATAGACCATGGGGCCTAATTACAATATAATAAACTAAAAATATATCAACCTATTATGGTACATTGGTTAGTCCATCCTCTATCAGTGCAAAAAACAATCTCATAAATTTCTCTCCAAATGCCAGGTTCCTATGTATCATTTATATAATAGTTGATGAACTAACTAATTCCAACAGAGCATCAAATCACATGTATATATATAATAATAACCCACAACAGGAACCACCCCCAACCACTCCAAGGACTGATCTCACGCCATAATGTAAACAGAACATGAGGAGCCCAACATGATTAACTCTGATAAAGGGTCACCATGATTCTAAAATGAGGATAGCCCATCTATATTATACACATACTAGGCATGAGAAACATCTAAAAGATGTTTTTATAATTAAAAATTTCTTCATTTTCAAAAAGATTCAAAAAAGGCCTTTATGAATTATTCCTAAACAAATATTTATCACTAATAAAAAATCCACAATTTATAGAGAGGTTCAAACACAACATTTCCACATCTAAAAATTGATAAATTTCCCCCAAATACTCAGATTAAATATCATTTTTCATGATTCCAATTCATTAAAAAAATTAAAACAAACCATTTTATATCACACCTAGCACATAAACACCAACTAGGAATGTTTTCAAAAAATAGGCATGAAATTTTAAACAAAACAATTCCAATTAACATCAAAAAAGGTATAATGCCACATTTCTAACGCCATAAATCAATTTGAAATATAATACACTCTTTTAAAATATTGAAAACTATATGTGAATGCTAAAATACATTTAAACAAGAACTTAGTGTGCACATATTAACCAAAACTACACAATTTTTTCAAATAAACAAAAACCACTCTTATTTCACACTAAATAATAATAAAATTAGATAAAATACACCACTCAGAATATATATATATTTTGAAAATAGAATAAAACAGGTGAAACATAAATATTAAATGCATGAGCAGTGGGAACCTATATCAATTGATGATGAAAATTTGCAATTGGGTATGAAATCTCAAACACACCTCAATCGCAGCCTCCAAAAACAATGTCAAACCTAATGCAACAAGAATTATCCCGAACACATAATATTTAATCCTGAAAAAATTATAACAACTAGGGTTTATCCAAAATAATATTCAACCTAGGGATCCCTAAACCATGGTAGGAGGAAGAAATGAATACCATAGGGGGAAAAAGAGGGAGGTCCCCACTAAAGAGGGGCGTATTGGTAAAGTCGTGACCGATTAAGATGAGTAGGAAAGGTGGGGGCGCACGAGACGGGGGTTGAATGACTAGGGGTTATTGCACACCTGTAAGGGGGTCTTCCATAGGGTGAGAAGCCAGCCAGAGGAAGTTCATCGGAGAAGGCGGCCAACTGAAGGCATTGTTGCTCACATGGGGCATGCGAGAGGAGGGTTAAGCATAGGGGGTCGCACAAAGGGTGATGGAGGAGGAGATGAGGGAGGGAAAAAATAAAAAATATAAAGAAAAAAAGTTAAATCCTAAATTAATAATAAAAATAATAACAATATTAATAATTTTTATAACCAAAAAAACAATAGTAAATAACCTTTATAATTATAATGAAAAAATATTTATAAGAATAGAAATTTTAATAACATAATGATAATGATAATAAAAAAAATTTCTCAATTGATCAAATAATTATTTTTTATTATACTTATATTATTTAAATACTAATAATATTTTAATAATGATAATAATAGAACCAATATCAAATAATAATATTATTGTTATCCGCAACGATTATAATAATATTATAAAAATAATAACAATTCATTTTTTTTCACATTAATTTTTAAAATTCATTTTCTCATTTCGTCTTATTCATATATTTCACTTTTGTGAATCCACAAAATCTGTATGTGGCTCAAGTGGTCGTGAATGAACCGTGTTGTGGATTCTATCTAATCTAGAAGTGGGCACGTGGGGTTCTTATGTGTAACTGCATGGTCTTCGGACCATTCTCTACCCATACGTCAGATGCCACCAAGCCCCAAAATATGCATTTTTTTAAAAATCCCAAAATTTAAACCGTGACTCATTCCAAACCCCAAAAAAGTTATATGAAGACAATAAAAATAATAAAATAAAGTATTTACATTTATCGAGATATGGTAGTTATAAAATTAAAATAATTATGTATAAACATATTTTAGATAATTATGTATGTATATAATGAAGTTTTAATAATATATCAAGGGGTTGAAGATGAAATAACAATATTTCTTTTTCACAAAAACTCATTTTGTTAGCACCAAAATTGTTCTGTTGAATTTTTAAAAAATGCCTCTAGGAATTGTTAGGCTATTTAATTAATTTTCCGGTATGTATTTGATATTCCTAAATAATATTCATGTTTTGATAGGATAGGATAGAAAATTCTCTTTTATTAGTATGGGTGGGATCCCACATTAAAATATCATGAAATAATACAATTTGATAATGTCAGTCTCATGGAAAATGTTTAAAATGCAGATGGATTAATAGGTGAGATATTATAATGTATAAAAGATTCATTAATGTCAGATTTTAAAAAAATTAATAAGAAAGGATACAAATATATTTTGTTTTAAACCGTAGTAAACACATTATAACCTTATCCTTGATAATTATTTTTTATAATTTTACTATTAATTATGAAAAAAAATTCGGTTGACATTATTTCCTTTAATTACTGATTATTATTGAAATCATTGAATCCATTTTTCAAATAAAATTACAAAAGTGATAGAATTTAATTGAAATTAATCCTCTAAGTGAAACAGAAAGGTGTTTACAATGATTTTTTTATGATAAATAAGTTTTGGTATAAAATTAATCTATAATATTGATTACATTAATATAATTTAGAACAATATTAGTATATTTGTACTAAATATTGTTTCTAAAAAATTTAAAACAAAATTTATCTTTTAAATGATTGAAATGAGAAGGTAATATTAAATATTTTTTTTATTCATAAAAAAATATTATTTTTTTACGAATAAAAAAAATTCACTCTTTGGGAATATTTTACATGTCAATTTAAAAAATAAAGTTAATTTTTTCAAATCAAATTTAAATATGTTTAATAATATAATTTTAAAATACTCTTGAAAAATTCTACGAAATTTTTTTTTTAAAAAATACAGTTTATATGAATAATAGATGATTTATTCCTATCCAATGAAGTGATAAAAGTTATTAGATGAATGATTAGAAAAATGATTTAATAATAGACATTTTAAATAGAATTATTCTACAATAGTACATAATTTAATTTATTAAGATAAAAATAAACGGTGAACCTAGAAATATTATTCTAGAAAATATAATCTTTGTATTATCTTGGAATTGGATACTAATAATAGTTTCTATAATCCCAGTTGGCCACAAGGACTTATGTGTATATCCCAAAATGTCATAGGTTGTCGACTAGAAATGAGGTCTTAGGTGTGTCTATGGGGAGACTATTCCATCAATACCAAAGTGTGACCGAACAGAAATACACTTAATATATATGCTAGAAGTAGTAAAACATATTGGCAATATGGACACAATATGAATAAATATCAGAAACAAAGATGGTGCATATACAAGAGTGATGATGGCGATAGATTTCACATGACTAGTAAAAAATCCAATATTGGTATATATCAGTACATTACAATAAATGTATCCTGAATACGAAAATAGAAAAAAATGATATCTATGAATTGTATCGTGTGCCTCAGCTCGGTCTTGTGATCCCCTGATCCTATGTGTGGTACGAATTCAACCCTTGAACTATGGGAACATTCGGGTATCTCTACCTCTATTCATATAGTGTTTTTGGGAACCCAATAGTGTCCTAAACAGGGTGTGAGGTACAATTACAGTAGGTATCCACATAATGATCTATTCCATTCAAGGCTGTGAAATAAAATGACTTAACAATAGGAATATAAATAAGGTAATTGATATGAAATTAATGTTCACCTGGAACATCTATAATATGAAATTGATAAAAAAAGTGAATCCAAAGGCTCCCTGTAAAATAAGTGTCATGATCCTAACAATTAATTTATAATAGAAATATAGGTATCCAAAAAAACAACATTGACCATCCAAATATATCATGCCAACCATTTCCTTTTTATAAAAAAAATATCCAGAACCACCACCGCCATGCCATAAAATCACCCAAGTCACATTTCCCATGTATGTACTATATAATCTCACATTTCACATTTCCCATAGTTTTTCATTATAATCAATGTTTCATGCCATAAAAATTCTAATACAAAGAGTAGAATTCAAAGTCATCCTCATTAATTTGTGGGAGAATCTCAATGGAAACAATATTATGGTATAGTTGGATTCTCGGGATCATATCATATAGAACATGACTTATACGAGTTCAAGCATGTCAGGTCCAAAGGGTAACGAGGCCCAAGGCATCCCACTGAATCAATATCGAAGGAGTATACTTTATCCCAGAAATCCACTACCATATTCAAGATCTATGTAGAATCATCCAAGTAATATATTCATACATTCACAAATTAATTCCATTTATCATTTCATACCAGAAGACATTTTTAAACATATTTTTTTACCTACCCATGAAAAAGTTTACATCTGTCCAAAAAAATGAGAATAATCTCTATGTAACCATAATAAAAATAAAAAAACCAATTAGTATAAAGTTTCATTTATCAAACACCTAGGAAGACATTTAAGGAATATAAGATCAATATAACCGATTTAATCATCTCAATCAACATAAAAAATCGGGAACTCATATCATAAATATTTATAAGAATAAAGAATTTATTTAAATAAAATTTATTAATCCCAAATGAAAATCCAATGATAATATCCAAAAATAAATCAAATATCAAAAAGAAAACCCAGATCAAATCCAATATTAGTCTCTCAAGGAGCTTATATAAATTATCCTCTTTTGTGCGGGAGAGTAAAATATAAAATATGTTTACATTAATATTTAATTTTATTTATAATTATAATGTAATAAATATTTAATGGTATAAATGGTTCTAGAATTTCTTTTGACAAAGTGTGTGCTAACCATTCACGGTTTTATGTAGGAGAAGGTCACCAACTTGGTTACCACATACAAATTGACTAACTGTGTGGAAATCAAGAAAAAATAAATTGTCAAAATTATTCACATGGACGCCTAGATGTGAATCCAAAATGGCATGGTTTTTCCCAACCGTGACTCATCACCCTCCTCTATACCCATACCACACATAGTTTATCGATATATTTGGCCTATCCTACACAACATGGAATAACTATGTGCCAATCCATTACTATCCCAAAACATGTGTTTCAAGATATGAACCATCCCAAGATACACAAAATACATCCCTGACCTCAAAGAGAATAAACACTACTCCATATTTTAGCTTTTAGATGGAATAAATTCAGGATCGGTGCCACATAAAAAACACTTTTTATTACAATCCCCCTCCTAAATGTAATTCATTATTGTTTTCAAGATGTATTTGTAAAAAACATTGACCATAGACCATGAAGTCTACCTCCCACTCCCATGTATTTTCATGTAAATTGTTGTGCTTCTATACCATTTGTGTCAGAGGAAATAATCGTTATGGGAGAACATTTATACTCCAGTCAATGATAACAATCAGATGCAACACAATGGAATCATCAACTAGCATCTCAACCTCCCCAGGTTGAAAATAATTAGATGTATCCAAATGATAGTGGTATAGTAGAAACACAAGGAAAAAATTAGGCATAGATTGGTATATCTGAAGTAACTGAAATAATAAACTATCAATACAACTGTACAGAGAATACTGAGTGCCTCGACATATCATGGTGAATGATTTCTAGGACTACATATTCTATTTTGTCCCATCATTGGTGAAATAGGTAATAAAACCCAATCCCCAACCTCAAACTCTGGAGGTCATCTATATAGATTTGTATAATATTTATATCTATATTATGTTGTATCTATCTACTTCTAAATAAAATGGACTTGGTTAGAGTTATCCATCATGAGAATTTTTCCTGGTAAAGATTCATTTCCAACCTCTAACTGACAAATAGTAGATCAGAATTACCTACCATAAATATCCTAATATGATTCTATATGTATAATCCATTGATAATTGTTATTATAGGAGAACACAAGTAGGGGTATCATTTTCCCCCAAAATCCCACAAAATCATGGATTTATTCCAACTAAATGTCCTCATGCATCTGTTTCATACACTCTAACTAGCCATCAATCTGAGGGTGATATGATCTACTCATAAGCAATCAATTACCCAGAACCCTCTGCAAACTCTACTAGACATGAGACATAAAATGGTTATCCCCATCTAATATGATAGTGATAAGGATCGTGTGGATACATAAAAACTCATGGACATATACCGTCTCAATAGCATCAACACTGAAGGTTTTCTTAATCATCATGAAAAGAGAAACAATCGCTATCCTATGAACCACCACCCATGTATCATCATTACCATGAGGTGTCCTCAGTAAATTAGTCACCTAAACCTTAATGACATCAAATACCTATATTCATTGAGACACCAACAAAATATATAACAATAAGGAATCGTGTGAGTAAAATGAGGAAAATAAAAAAATATAAATGAACCACACTTGTAATTTTTTGATATTGACTCAATTTGTTACAATTGGAATGAAGAATTATGATCATGATAAATAAATAACATTTTCCCAAAATATTAGGTATAAACCATCACCCAAAATATGATTTACTGGCAAATTAATCTTTTAGTTGATTTCATATTCATTTTTCTTATGATAAAAACTTCAAATAAACTATTGAAAATAATTCACATCATCTAGTTCTGAATGATCATTGATAATGAATGTTTTTAATTTTTATTTTTTGTGAGATCCTTATGATCTAATTGGATCACCGATCAATATTCCTTGATCCTCCTAGAAAATTTCATCAACATCACCACTCAATCATACAGGTTTTGTGGGTATACATTTATTAGGATACTACTGTATATTTAAATTTAATATATATACATTATAATTCAACTAAAAAATTGAAATAAATATATTAACATATTAAATTCATTCACCAATGGTGGTAGACTATCCAAAATACGTATAAACAATTTGTTATGTGGTAGTTAGGGTAAAACATGCACACCATATACAATGATGGTCCCAAATTTCTCATCCAAGTCATAGTGAAAGATTTTTTAATCTATTTTTTGAATAATGTGTGTTTGTGATATAAATATATTTAATATTTATAAAATATCAACACCAAGCCTCTATGGTCCAGAAAATCTTATGATGTTTTAGTGGATGAATCGAAATATATAACCAAATATATTCTGAGGCATTTAATATTGAATAAAAATACCTTTACTAATCCCCAACATTAAGAAAATAATCCCAAAATGAGAAAAAACAACTCAAAAAAATATTTCGATACTTAGGTCACATCTAGGTTTCCTCGCCATAGGAAGTCTTTTAATTATTCCCATGATTCCTGAAGAAACCCACCAGGAGAATCACTCATCTACTTAGTATCTTTTTGTGTCGATCAAGGATCATTATCTTGTATTATATAAATATAATTTCATCCTTTATATGTATATTTTTTTAGTAGATACGATGTGATGGGTTATGAAAATACCTCATTGTAAGTGAATCATCAATGATTTCATTTTCTCAGTCTAAGTGTGGTGGTAGGTCCATGTGTTATATCATATATATTACCATATTACGTATCTGATAATTGATAATTAATCTCATAGATAAATTGTTTCTATGAAAATTATATACAATCAACACTGAGATGAGACATTCACGAACACATGGACTCCGTTATAAAAATACAAAGGTATATATAGTCATTCTATTTAATAATTCTTATGGATCTATTTTGCATTCATAATCTCCTAGATGATCTATATATATTTTCTTCTATAACTCAAACCAACTCTGATGACAACAATGCAAAATCTATTATGTTAGTTTAATATAGTGTTGACCTATAGGGTTTTATTTATAATTCCATGAATAGTTCTGTACCATTAACAGAATAATATCAAATTTTTTATGTGAAATCCAACAATATAGGGTGAACCTCCAAAAAATGGCGAAAGGAAAAAAAATTAAACAATCTAATGTCTTTTGTAACATGAATGATTTGCTTAGTATATCATTCAGTATGGGGGTGAAATTTCAGGATCAATTCTAAATGTGTCTCAAAGGCCTCCTTCAATCCTCTTTGTAATCATGATGCATAGCTATCATAATAGAATGAAATGTTCATCTACATGTCTCTCTTGGGCCTTACTATCATCATTAAATAATGGTTTTCCAATATCTCTACAATCACTACTCTTAGATGTCTAGAATATAGGATGAAATGGTGGGACCATATATGATCAACTATATGGAATCAATTTTTATAGACATATGTGGTACCTCGTCATTTTTTTTATAGTTATTCTATCCCAATTCCACTCTCTAATATCATTAAATTGAGTTTAATAGTTGGAACCATGGTTATATTATTTAAACTGTAAATGATTAATGGATCAAGAGGAAAACTATGCTAGACAATTCAACCTCCCTAACCACCAAAAATAACGCTGAAGAGAATTGTATATCTTTTTCTCATCAAGATGTACCACCAAGGGGGATGTTTGAATATCAATCACAACGCCCACATGTAACATCACAAGATGAATATTCAATATTTTGGGAAGGTTGATGTTTTATAAACCATAAAAAATAAATTAAAAGCATTTGTAGTGGATATATGATTATTTAATGTCTAATATAAGCTATCCTATCATTGAACCACCTTAACATGATTTATAATTACATGGGTGACAACCATATAATATATGTAATATTTAAAATCTTGATCCACTAGAGAAATATACATTTAGGATAACATCTCCAATACCTCATTGAAAACCCAGAAAAAAATCACATACTAAGAGAATCAACCTATATATTCCACGTCCATGGTGTATAAACTATCTTTAAGGAGAAATTCTAGATAAACCGTTTTCGTAACCGCTATATCTATTTTATATCATTATGATGATAATATAATGGATAATAATATTTTCATAAAAGAAAATGCAATGCTCAAACATATTATACTCTCACTACACAATCTGGGTAATGAATATTGCTCCCAACACTATATATTGGGTCACATAGTGCCAATAAAGTTGTCTAATAATTTGAGGCTCATATTCTTTCATATCCGAACACTGTATCCAAACAAAACCATTTATTATCAATGGGGAATCACAAGAAACCACATATTCGACACACTTCTCTATAAATTTTTTAATGGGAGTGCTCATAAACCTAAACTGAAACTCATGAAATTATTAGTAGAACATATCCCTCCAAATTAAAAGATACACCTTCTAGGTTAACTGAGTTAACAGTTTTAATCTCCAAGGAAAATTAGGTACAAACATCATATAGTATCATGACAACCCATGGATGATTTACACCTCCATCATGTACTTTTTTCTCTACCAATCTACCACAACTTCAAACATCTTTGATTCCATGGGTAAATCCAAATCTGATATTAAATTTCACATAATTTTTTTGTTATCAATATCGAAATTAAACATACATAGCATCCAATAAGGGTTGTTCTCCCAGATAATATCCATGAAAATTATGATTTCCCTAATATGATCCTCTATGGATTATGTGTACCCTAAGATATCTTTTAGGAATAACACAAAAAATGGTACAATAAATTATTAATGATCATGTTCCAAAGTACCATTAATATTATAAGGGTTTCTTTAAAAACAAAAGGAATACAAAATTACTCAAAATGACTTTAGAGATATAAAAAAATTACTTTCATGCATTAATGTATTGTAGTTAAAGTTGGTGATAACATAGTATGAATTCAATCTTTGAGATCCTTCTCACCCCACTAATCTGTTGGAAAATTCCATCCCTCCTCAATATTGGATACTTATTCTTCATGGTCATTTGGTTCTTAGGATGATACTCATTAAAAGATATCAATCTCACATACTCATTGGAAAACAATATTAGGGATACCTTTGGTGATTAATTATGTCTATGAAATCATTACCTCTATAAGTAGACATACAAAACATTCACCTATCAATGTTATATTGCACTTAAATGATATGATCGATTAGATATCAAGTTTGTGTGTTTGTACAAGTAAATATATATTTCATTATCCTGTTGGATAGGTTGTCTTAGAATGACTTCAGAAAGTCCATCCACATTATCCTCTTCCAGTATATGAAATTGAAACCACATAGAATGCACTACTCGAAGTATAATTCATTAAAACTGGTGCATAGTCATACATATAATATTACATATGAGAACATTATACTTTGTATATTATTCCTTCCCTCCCAGAAAAAGAAATCTGTCTTTATGGATACCATGCATATCCATAAAAAACATTCAATCTTATTTGGAACAATGTATATGTAGACTATACATAAGATAAATTAAAAGGCCACATAACTTATAAAAAGATATTTGAAAATTAAATATCACATCTGAAATCAGGTTAAATTTCCAGAATATGTGCCTGATCACTATGGAACCACCACTAGGTTTCTCAAAATTCTTGGGTCAAGATAAGGGCTTTAACAAAATCTGTAAGACTCAAATCTGAGAAGTGATATGAAATGGTTTTCTAATAATTATTCATTTTAGTAATATACATATGGTAGAATATAAAATGATCACTAATCTAGTTATCACATGTTTCATGGGTTCATAGGTCATCTCTGCCTACAATTATACTCATCTATGAACGCTAGATACATGTACCTCGATAGACCTCCAGTTGGTGGTGTTGGTGACAAGTCTAATTTTCTAAAACCTTTGGATACTCTCCCCAATAATATTCTATGTATTACTCCATTAAAACTCCACTTCTATATCAGATGTATTTATATGGTCAGTTAATCACCCATCACCAATTCATTTGTTAGGATGGTTGAAAAATTCCAAGCGAGGTGCCCCTAGCATTTTCAAGATAAGCACTCTCTATATCCATCACTCATTGGGTAAAAAACATTATAATAACCTAACAATTCCCAAACTCTATCAAATAACTATATTCTGAAATTCCATTCATTACTAGATCCTTATAATTATAATTAACAACCATCTCTTGAGTTATCAACACATTGTTTCACAAACTATCAACAACAGCTATTGTGTACTGTAAAAGGATAACATGAAATAATAAGGTTTTATCTAGAACTACAACATAAATAGAATTCAAAAATATATCACTATATTATTGATTTTTTATGTAATCCATAATAAAATTTTATTAATTAAAATAATATGTGTTGAGAAATATCTCGATGGTATTCATAGATTTTAATAAAACACAATGAATACTCTTCAATGATAATGATGCTACGATTCTACATTAAAATATCTTAGATATTCTCAAATAATAATTTCCCTCGGTAAGTATATTTCATAACATGATTCAATAAATATGATTAAGAGAGAGTTTTCTCATTCCGTGAATAAGATAACAATATGTACCATCACAACATGGATCCATATATAAGAATCTATGGTACGATACCCATTACCTATTTGGGTGACTCCACATATAAAAAAATGGAAACTACATCATGGATTTAATTAATAGGTAGGGGTATGGATCACCATGATACGTTAGAGGTTGATTCCAATGATAATCATGATGTTTTATTACCCCTATAAACACCATCATCAAGTAAATTTCTAATAATACGTAATGGGTACAAGAACATATTGAAAATTTTAGGGAGGTATCACATCCTGTAAAATACTATCTAATTTAGAATTTTTACATTGGGGATATTTTTAATGTCCTAATAGTATAATTTGGGGGCTGCATTGGTTAAAGAATCATGAAATAAAAAAATTAAATAAAGTCAATGATTTTATATGGGGATAATAGTCATGAACTAAATTCATTCCATAACTCATTTCAATATAATTAATGTGCACATATTCTAATGGAAATTGTTTTCTACATATTATATGTTAAGAAATAGGTTTTCATATTCTTGTTGAATGGATACATTAGTGGCCACTCTAATACTGATGGCATTACCATGAAATATGATTTCAAAACACAGTAACATTATTTCCACAAATCCAAAATAAAAAATCAAACATTATGAAAATATCTAATCTACAATAATAATATGGAACTTCATTCTTATACTAATAAATCATGTACCAACCCACTTAGGTCCCTCTGTCTAGATGTATTCGATATGTCACAACCTCAATCATATATCTAATAATCATGGGAATGTAGACACCCACATATATCATAGTGAATATAACACATAAATTAAAAACAAAACAATTAATTCGATATGAATGAATACATCCAAATCCTACCAAAAAATTATGAAATAACACTCAGTAAAATTTCGTCAAATACAAGAATATCAACGTGAATTTATTAATCCCGTTGAAGAATCAATAAGCTTGTTATCAAGTGAAAACTCTAAATGTTTGAAATGTTTTTGTATGAAATTTCAACGTGAATTTATTATAATGAAATAAATTAGTTTTAATCATTTTAAAATTGATCTAATTAAATATTAAAATACACTTAATATATAATTTAACTATATAATAATTTTAGAAGAAATGTAATTTCTCAATTTAATTTGAATATTTATCACTGTTCGTCAAAGAAGTAAATCATCATTGAAAAATAAAAAAAAAATCATGCAAAGATAAATTTAATATTACCCTCTAATTTTATTAATTATTTAAAAAATATATAATGGTTCAATATATAGTTTTAAAATATGTGGGCTATAAAAATGAAGTGACATCACCTTTTAGAAAAAATATAGTTTTTTGGATTTAAATACTATTATTTATTAAATAATGAATTTAAAAAATATTTAAATAATTTTAAAAAAATTTATTGAATATATGAAATATAAATATTATTAATATTTTTCAATAATATTTATGAATTTATTTTTTAAATATTAAATTCCTCTGTGGGAATAAAAAAATATATAAAAACACATCCTTTATATTCAATAAATTTTTATTTTCATTAATAATTAATTGGTATCTAATGAATTAATTAGACAAAAAAGAGAAAACTATATTTTAATAATATAGTTAATCTCAATTATTCTCTTCATTCAGAAATCAGGATTATAATACTTACATTAAAATAAGAATATGTTATTCATTTTAGCATTATATTTTTTATCTTGTATGATATCAAGAATACCATTTCATATTAAAATATCATGTAATTAAACATTCCCCCATTTAATTAATAATTTCCCCAAAATTTATTATTGAGATAAAAATACTAGTGATTCACATTTAAAAATACATTTATTGAAATCCATCATCATAAAACATATGAAAAAACATCCTTTTGAAAAACAGAGAGATGAATGTTTGATGGTCGCATGAGATAACACATATTTGGATTCCATGTAAGAAAACCTAGAAATAAAAGAGAAAATATAATAATCCTAGGATGAAGGAGTACAATGGATTAAATGGTTGTGAGGAAGTTTATCATCAAATAACAAAAAATCCGTTATGGATTTAAATGCCATCAATTTTTCAGAAATAAAGTAAATGGATGATGTTTCTGTCTTAGAAAAAATTATACAAATGATGAATTATTTTAATTCAATGAAAAGTTACATATGTAAACATACAAAGATTAAAGATATAATTTTTTCTATTAATCAATTTCTACCACAATCTAATTTTTCTCTAAATTATTAATATTCAAGGTGAAATTTTAAATCTTGATACATATGTATAGTCATCTATGTATCAAAAAATCCAAATAAACTATATCTAATCATTTTTCATAACATTAGGAATTTTCCCAAAAAATGTTTATTATAAGATAATTTTACGCAAGAAAAGAAAAATTCTTGTTATGATGAAAAAATACATTAATATGTTATTATATACAGTAATTCATAATGTTTAGCATATATTATTTAATAAATATATGTCTTTAATATTAATCAAAATATTTCATATAAAAATTTAAATCTATCAATTAAAAGGATATGATCACATATTATTTCATGATATTTTGTTTATTTATCTTCATATAATATCAACACACATAAAGTCTCATAACAAAATATTATTCCTATAATCACATAATGTAAATAATATAACAATTATTCCTTAATCAAATCAAATAAAAAGTTGAATTCTATTTTTTATAAAATCTAATTCATCCAATATTAGTATAAAAATCAATAACATTATTTTTTTTACATTATTCATACCAGTTTACTAAATAGTCAACTTATTCAAAAATATAATTGTTTACATAATATTCAAATCAAAATAAAATACAATTTCTATAATTATGATGAAAATAATAGTTAACAATCATATTTATAAAATAAATAACAAATTAGTTCATACGAACTAGGACATTATGTAGGCTAGTGATAGCCAATGAACTCGTCTCTCCCATTGATTGTTCATTTGATCACTACTGCCTTTCCGGATTTGATTGATTATCATCATTCTCTAGGTTTTATTTTTATTATATTTATAGAATCCTTAAAAAATATTTAAATGTGAGAAACATACTAAAAAACAACCTCAGTATGTTTTAACCTCAATGGTTATCTCATTCCATTAAATTTTCATCTCATAATGTAAGAACCCAGAATAACATCAAATCCAGAGATCAATTAAAAAATTGATGCATCCAATCCATTTAAACATATTTACACCAAATGTAATCACATTATTCATTAAATTACTTTTTTACATATCATAAAATCATGGGATATATGTTCCTTAGAAATTTTCTCTTTTTTAACACTTCTCAAATAAATTGATTCCATCAAATACATGTTCTAAAATTTTAAAAAAATATATAATAGAAAAAAATTAGTTATTCCATGATTATAATAATATTTTTAATATAAAAATACATCAAATTTTATAAAAATCTATACATAAAAATATTTCTCATTCAATATCGTTTTTAAACCACTGATCAGTCTTTGTTATATTATTTAACAAAAATTGTTTCCCATACTATAAAATATTAATAATATAATTATATTTCACATATATAACACTGAAATATTATCTAAATATTTAATGTTAGTTCCATTAAAAGTAGGGAAAATTATTTTTAAATTAAAATTTTCACATGATAACCATATTGTTTACATATAGAATAATTTCAATAAAATTCTGTCAATGTACTTTCATCATAAAAAAATTCTTAATAAATATAATCATTAAATAATCATTAAATATAAAAAACCTTATAGTTACTTATATATAAGAATATTAATTATTTATAGTTATTCATAAAATAATATACATTTTTTCTTTCATATTTCTCCATACTATATTATTCTGAAAAAAATATGAACCTTATTATAATATTCAAAATGCCAAAGAATGATCAATTAACTAATTCGTACATATAATATGTCAATTTCAGTTACATCATCATTTGTAATAGAATTATGTATTACTAAATATTTATTTTTTCGATTCATATGATCATATTTTCAAACAATCATCCTTATAAACTGATGAAATGACGTCCATACACCTTACATTTAAAACATTAAATTAGAAACAAGGAAAAAATTCCTTTCCCTTCATGGATTTTACATGAGTGGTCAATTTTTCCTTCTATTTTTATTGACATATGATATCCTTTAACACATATAAAAAATCTTACCATAATATTATTCATTTTTAGCATGTGATTATTTAAAAATTATAAACACATCGATTATTAAATATATTTACGTTTACGCTTGATTTCACTTGAATAACTACAATGATTAATTTATCTTTTATATTATACATTACGAATCTTATTGTGGTTTATGTGGTAAGTATTTACACATTATATCTCATTTTGAATAATAGTAAGTGTTCTAATTAAATCTTCAATTTCATTTAGTTTCACTTTTATACTTCCAATTCATTTTCCTCCACAATCATTATTACATTGTGTGTTGATAAATTCATTCATTTTATATAAATAAAATGTTAGTGTATGTAAATAAATAAATTCATACTATACCATATGTTGGAAAATATAAAAACTAAGATATCATTTTTCATGTTATCTCAAACTTATTTAACTTATGTAAAAGACTAATGATTCTCTCTTCCGTGCAATTCGTTATTGATTTATATGACTTGTGACTTACACATAAATAAAATCCTAACCTCTAATTTTATATTATCCATGCTTGAATATAAAATATTTTAACATAGTATTAAATATAACATATTCAAGTGAGTTTAAAATAGAATTTTATTTCTTTTACTGAAAAATATATTTTATGTTTAGAGTTTTAGGATGTTTTAGAAAATCCCTTATACAGTAATCAAATTAATTAAACGTAGAAGCCTAGAGTTAGTATCAATTTTTTACCTAAAAAAGAATCCTATTAAAATAAAACATATTTATTTTCATTCTCAATCAACACAATTTTTCCATTGATATCATCAATGTGTCTATTCACTCTAAAATCTAATGAATTTTTTCAAAAAAATAGGATGAATGGAAAATATTATTATGATACATAAAATAATGTATAATGATATTCTAGTGAAAATAAATAAACTTTTATAAAAAAAGTGCTTCTCATTTTGAAAAAGGAATATTCTTTTTAAAATGATCAATATCTTTCATTTAGTAAAACAATAGAGTTGTAAGAAATATAATTTGAAATAATCTAAAACTCATGTATGTAAATTGGTAAATAAATTTACATCTCACTAAATTTAGTAACCAAAATTGAAATCTTATAACTATAGAGTACCCAATTCACTGAAGGTTATCACATAACTAATTTTCCTTAGTTTATCCTTGAACCACCCATCATTGGATTATCATGTAACCACCCATCATTGGGATATCATGTAACCATTGACAATTATATTATCATCTAACCTTCCTTCATTAGTTTATCATATTCCCATGTTTAATTTTTAAAAATTCCCATGAACTATAACATTAATAAAAATCATTATTGTTTTCATCATAAAAACACATTGTTGAATATGTACTTTTAATTTTTGAATCAATCATTCTTTATATTGTGCATGAAAAATATGAAAACAATTATTATAATGTAACTATAAAAACTTATAATTTATTATTAAAAATAATATTGTGACCTGAAAAATGAAAATTACGTTCATTCCATATATGCAACCAAAAAAAGTCTCTTTTAATAAGGATCTTTAAAAATAATATTTTTAAAAGAACATTTGTTACAAATAACTAATCTTTTATGTGAGAATAACTAAAATGAAAAGATTATATATAATTTTTAAACAATTTTGAAAAAAAGTGGTTAAAATTTAAAATAAAATCAGAATTAATTTCATACATAATATTTAAAATTCATTATAAAAAAGGTTCATGTTTAACCCAAATAATGACAATTTTTATATGAATTACCAAACATCATGTTCGAGATCAATAAAACAGGATAAAATCACATTTATAATGGGTTAAATAATATTACTAAATTATTAATACACTATATCCATATTTGTAATTTACTTTTTATTATTTTATATCATATTGAAATGAATTATTTAATAATATTATATTATTTTCATGGTTTCATATGTTTTCACACCATCATTCCACAGATGTTTTTACTTCTATTAAATTATTCTTGTTCATGTAAAATTTAATTAAAAATCTATAACTGTATTAAAATATAATTAACTCCCACTCATAATTATGAATTATCTAATATATCGTTTCAGAGTCTTATATGTGGGTTAATTATTAGATAATTTTCAATGATAAATGTTTAATTTATTTTGGTTGTTTTTCTGAACATCCAAAACATGTTTTATCCTATTAAATACATTGTGCATATATTTGTTCCAAAAAATTACAATTGTAATAATATAATTTTTTCAATCTCATTTAAGTAAAATGAATTTTGTATGACCATCCAAGATGGTGGTAATGTAAAAAGAGAAATCATTATTCAAAAATATGTTAAACTGATATATTTTGGAAAATGTTGTTGAACTCGTAGTTTTAATGATAAGTACACCATGTTTTAAATGATCATAATCAGTTTCACGTTATATTATAAACTATCATATTATGGGATTAGATTAATAATTGACAAAATATGAGACACCGTTGATATACACACCATTTTCCATAACATTCAACCCGTATAAAATTCATGATATGTATAAGATACTGGTAGGATATAACACCTTCAAAATATCATACCATTGGACTGAGAAAATGAGAATTTATGAGACATTGTCAATAGTAACACTGTAAATATTCAATGCCATTATATTGTGAATCAAGATATTTCTTACATTGTGACATATGAACCTTCTGATAGATGGGACACTGTATTTTTTATACCACTGACACAAATTTTTTGGCATAGTATGAGAAACAATCATACCTTGTACTGTCTAACTAGAAACATCAACATGAGACATCACTAGTGTAGTGTAAATTCAGTTACGTATATTAAACATCTTTTGTTGTATCACCATTGTGATGTCTCCAGAAAAACACATAGACTATTTAAGACACCACCAATGTTTTCTAATTATAATTTTGAATTACATTATTTGAACAACTATTCTTATTAATGTTCATGAAATTTAATTTGGTAATAATTTTATATTAAATTCTTGTCTATAAATAATTGAAATGAGAGTTAAAGTGGGTACTATAAGGTAAAAGGTAATTATGAAAAAAATATGTTTCTATTGTTAAATGTGAATCACACTCCCTTTTGCAAACAAACCAAGATAGAGAGAACTATATGAAATATATGTAGCAGTAGATGACGTTAACCAATAGAAAAATGAAATCTTTAACACCATTAATACATATATAGTTGTACATTCTTATAACATTCAGCTAGAAAGATGACCTAGAACAACACATTCAATAACGTCCTCCAGTTGATGGATATGAGTTTGCAAATCTCATTTATCCAAAAAAATAGAGAACTCGACTCATGAATAATTTCTTAATCAAATAAAGAGTAAATAACTAAATTTATCTATATATATAACTCCAAAAATAAATTATTATATATTTCCATATAATATTTGTATTTATTATATTTTGGATAGTGTGTGTGCATAGCATTTTTTATCACATGTACACTATCTCATGTGTTAAACTAGAAGATACTAGATATCTTATGAAACTCACTTTTTCTCGTTTCTCCCATGGATAAGAGTGGTAGAGGTTTTTTCCATTATTATTTATTTCTCCAAAAAATCATTGTAGAAGAGGTCATGTGATACATGGAATGGTGTATATGATTTTAAATTCCTATCCAGGTTCTGGATCACCTTATTTATTGTATATAAATTGTTGGTGGTGGGTTATCACAGTTGATAGGACTATTTAATGAAATTATACTGAACCAATTATATCCATTATTTACAATTTTATATTTTATCATGAGTTGATTTATTTTCCCATTGATATAGAAAAAAATTAACTATAAACAAAATATATACAATGATAGTTTATTGTTATTTGTGTTCATATGGTATTTTGATCAACTAAGATGATTTCAATGGATTTAATAATATTTTATACTATTCATCAAATACCTAATAAATATTTATATAATTCATTATAATGAATAAGATCATTATTATACAAATTATTTTGTTAAACTGAATTTTTTTTAAATATTTGAGGGATTTTCAAATAATCTATTATTAATATAAAATTTTATTAGGTACTCAATTAAAACCCCTGTTGAGATACTCACTTCGAACAACATTTGGTATCAATGGATTTCTCACTTTGGTGTTACCTTTTCTCACATCATAATTACTATTAATACACTTGAACATTAAAGATCTCAAATTTAAATCATTTCTAAATTTTGATATTTAGAAGGGATAATCAAGAAGATGGTTATACTAACAAAAGGCCACATTTCATTACTAGTATAAATTATTACCAATGGAATATCTAAATTAAAATTCATATAAAATTAATGGGTTTTGATATTTAGTATGTAATAAAAGATTAACATGTAATACCAGATACTACTAGAAGAACAAGGTATGATGCTAGAAAATTATATTACAATAATAACGTTAATGAAATCAATTCCATAAACTATTCTAAAAAATATGAGGAATTTAATAGGATTTCTGCATAAAAATAATCATTTGATATTTATAACACTCTTTCAACATCCCATCAAGGAATATAAAATGATAATGAAATGAGTCTCAATATTTAAAATATTATATATGATAATTTTGAAATAAATATTTATGGATGAATTTTTAACATGTATCCCATGTTTAATGAGATTTTCAACTCCATAATCTCTCTTGAACAACTAGTATATACCATGTTTAGAAAAATGATATTGTAGTGATGCAAACCGGAATGATGGAGGGGAACATCATTTTCAAGCAGAGAAACATATGATTATGGAACCCCTCCCCACAATGTTTACCCCTCCTGAGCCAGCAATGTGAAAAGGGAGATAATGACCCTCGAGTCCCGCCTCTAGTAGGCCCCGGGTTGGTGACTAGCACCGAGGGTACAATAAACACAAAAAGGGGGGCATTAACCTCTAAGAGAACACATGGGGAAGAGATAGATAAGATAGACACCAAAAAACTCCAACCCAGAACTGATATATAAAAGTAACCCTAGTACATATATGAAATTCCATGAAAAAAATACTACAACTGAAAGGGAAAACTACCAGTACCCAAAAGAAAGTAAAACGGCAGAGACCACAAGCCCAAACAGCTCCTCCAACCAAAAGCTAGTAGTAGACATCTTGATCTCCAACCTTCTTCAAGTGACCTGAAAGACATTATATATATATGTAGGGTGAGTATAATAGTATACTCAGTAAGATCCTCCTCGAAGCCTCTCATGCAAAAGTAAAGAATGAAAGAAAAGCATAGTGAACAAAAAGTGTAAGTAACTCATCACCTAAACAGGTATACTAATTTCCAAACATCACCATGGCTACTGTCACCAAGTAACGAATACAAGAATGTAGCATATAGAAAATAATATCAATGGTACCCCGCTACTGCTTTTCCACTGGTATACCGCATTTCCCTAATAACATACGTCATGTGCATCTCTCTCCACTGGCTTTACCGAATACACCTGGGCTAAGCTCCACAATCTGCACCACGTGCACCACAAAGGCTTGCCCGCAGACACCTGGGCTATGCACCACAGCATCCTCACAACCAACAGAAACGATGTAGTTTATAGGATCCACCATAGCTCTCATAATGTGTATCATACGTCAGGTATTATACATCAAGATATTACAACCCATACAATGAGTAAGGATCCTCAAGCCATCACAGCCTATACACGTTACACCTATAATAGTCTATAGGATACTATATCCAGAATATATGTGTTTGAATAACGACAAGACATTACACACATATACTGGGAAAACTAACCGTTGTGCCTCATGGCACTAGTATCTACCAAGAGAAGAGAGAGGGGTCAAAAGGGGTAGTCAGCCATTCACCCTCCCATCAGAATGTTGAATAAAACACCCCCCCCCCTCAGGGCTCAGAATCCCCAGGGTTCCAGTTTCCCTTACTGATATGGTGGAGTAACATAGAGAAACACAAAAAGTACAGAATATATTATAACTCACAACCATACTATGGGCATAACCTATTCTTAGACACACCTACAGCTAATGTCTCTCGGACTCCGGGCTGCCAATTCTAAGACTAGGTATCCTATAAGCACACAACCAATTAAGGGATTTACTAGATTACTTCATTACCTATTACCAATTCCACTGTATGTTAATTAATTCTTCAAACATTAATTGACCATCACCAATTCCACATTACATTACATTAACATCACAACCAAAAATCCCAATGTCATTTCAAAAGTTACAACCTCATCATTATGTTCTAGCAACTCCAACCCCATGGGTTATTAACATTTATTCAAACATTCGTTACAGAAATTACATTCCCATATTCCCAGGTATTCTAAAAATCACTCTATTATACTAAACACAAGGGGAACAACACTATGAGTAGATGTACTACCCATCGAGTCTTTACCGCCTAGAATAAGAGTGTAGACCCATTCTACCTTGAGAGGCTAAACACGGAAAGCACGTGGCATTCCCCGCATGTATCCGCCTCTTTCAGAAGAAGGGTAAGCAAGACTAGCTTCCTTGAGTAGTGGGGAAAAGTAAAGCAGATAAATAACTAAACAAAGCACCAAGAATCCAACAATCACATCTATCCCATTCAATCAGCCATGGTGTCCTCCCTGACAACCATATGCATAAACCGATGCATCTATCCACTCTAGGCGTCATCTGCTGCCACAACCACAAGGTCTTCATGCCCCCACATATCAAAACACCCCTCTAGGGTCACATCACAACACAAGTAGCATGAATGTAAACATCTCATCAATTTGAGCTATTGTACATTTAACAAGGCATCCCACCTTTATACACAAGAACAAACAGATTTTAGGTTTACCAACCAACTAAATTAATCGCATACATCAGCATCAATTTGATTAACATCAATTTGGAACAATGACCAAAACAATGACAACCGAATTTGTTTACATGCCTCTTTATCTTTAGCCAATTATTTATCAATTAATTTCAGCATTATGTTCTTTATCAATTTCATCAAGAGAAACATGCTAACAAGAAGCACTTATATATCACACTTTCTAAAAAATCAAGAGGTGAACCATTATCACGGCACAAAGCAACAACATGCAATCAAATAAATTCTTTTAATCTGGTTCAAGTGTTTAATTTGGTCAATTCCTTTTTGATCCAAAAGGGATAAATCATGATAACTATACGATTTCACATAAACAATTATAGAATCCATGAATCCCCTACCTCAATGGTTAAGGAACACGCAAGAAACCGGGTTGATTCTCCGCGAATCCTCCTTATATATCTACCATAACACAACCAAGAACAAAGCTCACCATTTTCGACAAACAAACACCTAGATCTACCCACATCCGACATAGATCGAAGAAGATGAGAGAAGAGGATTAGTTGATCTAAGTAGATATAAAAAACCAAACAAGAACAAGGACGAACGACCACATACCTCAAGAAACCGACTTCAATTTGTGAAGAGAAGCCTATGGATCGCCTCCAAAACGGTTGGGAGAGGTTCTTTCTACCTCTAAGGAAGGGTAATCCTGAGTTATGGATACTTAAGGGCTTAAAAAATAATTTAGAGGAAAAATAGTTTAGATCCACAATTTTAGGATCAAACATTATGTGCCCACACTGTTAGTCCGCACGGTTTACCAAACCGTGCACTAACCGTGCACTAGCTTCTACCTCTTCAAACACTAATCTCACAGTTAGGACACATGGTTAGACAAACTGTATGCCTCATATTCAAAGGCTACTGCCTCTAACACCAACCTTTCATGATTGGGCTGCATGGTTTTGACAAACTGTGCACCTCCCATGTGAAGGCTATTACCCTTCATTTTCCATTAAAGGTACACCCAAATGCACCCCAAGTCACCTTATCCTCCTGGAACACCTCCATCACCACATTTTCACAATGGAATGAACCAGAGTGGTCCGGGACATTACATCAGATACCTCTCAAAACAATATCATCCTTGAGAATCTGAAACCCACCAAAAGAGAAAACAAAATATGGTCTGAACAACCACCCACTGAGATACCTCTCAAAAAAGAGAAATCCACCAAAGCACGAAGGGTGCCGTCTCATAAACATGACAGTTTCATAACCACACAAGTTACCACGATACCTGAAAAGAATTAAACATCAAACAAATCTGGGTGCTGAGTACGTATTAATGACTCATGTTCCCAGGTACTCTCCTCCAAGCCGCTATGCCACCACATGACACTAAACAAAGTAATAGAATGCCCACGCAACACCTTATCCATACATTCATGGATCTCCATAGGTCTCTCTTTAAGTGTTGCATCATCATCAACATCAATCTCTCCCCAATCGATGATGTGGGTGTCGTCATAAAGATAACGACATAACTGTGATACAAGGAAAACATCATGTGTCTGACTCATCTGAGGGCGAGGTGCTACTCAATATTCCACAAGTCCAACATGAGGTAACACCTTGAAAGTCCCAACAAAGTGGGGAGAAAGCTTACACCCTTGAGAAAACCTCCGCTTCCCATGACATGGAGTCACCTTCAGAAACACATGATCCCCAACATTAAACTCCAAGGGTCTCCTCCTTTTATCATCATATGATTTTTAACGATCTCGCGCTGCCCTCATCCTCTCATGAATCACCTAAACCATCTCTATTGTATTCTACACTAGTTCTGGTCTGATAATTGCTGACTCTCCAACCCCAGTCTAGTACAATGGAGAATGGAATGGCCGACCATTCAAGGCTTCAAACGGCGCCATACTGAAGGTGGAGTGGAAACTATTATTGTAGGAAATCTCCACCAAGGGTAAGTTCCCCATCCATGAACCTCCAAAATCGAGAACACAAGAGCACAAAATTTCATCAAGAGTATGGATGGTTCTCCCCATATTACCATTCGTTTGAGGATGAAAAGCAGTTCTAAGGCATAGCTGAGAACCGAAATAATTTTGGAGACCTCTCTACACCCTAGAGGTAAAACAAGGATCTCCATCAAAAATGATCATCCTAGGGACTTAATAAAGTCTTTCCACCTCCTCCAGATACTTCCGCGACAAAAAATCCACTAATATTGACGTCTTGATTGCTATAAAGTGGGGTGATTCAGTTAAAAGATCCACTACCACCGAAATAGCATCATAACCTCCCGGAGCATGAGGTAAACTAGTAAAAAAGTACATTGAGATGTCCTTACACTTCCAGTGAAGAATCTCTAATGGCTGGAGAAGACCACCTGGAACACGGTGTTCAGCCTTCACCTTCTCGAAGACTATAGATCGAGACACAAACTCTATCACCGCATGCTTCATCCCAGGCCCCCAAAAATGACTCTTCAAGGATCGGTACATATTTGTCACACCAGGATGTACCACTAAGGGGGAACTATGGAACTCTCGGAGAACCATCTCGTGCATCGCCAAGGGAACAAAAACCCTTCCATGATACAACACTCGGTGTTGTTCATCCTCAGACCAACCATCAAGGGCCTCACCACAAACAACTCGGTCTCTCCAGACCTCCACCTCAAGATCCCCCAACTGGGACCCTTCCAGCTTCTGTACCAGGGATGACTGCACCATCATCTGAAAAAGACATCCTCTACCCCCAACTTCTCCCATATCAAGATGTAATGCTGACAGTACTTCAATTACTCTTATGGAGTCACTGGATTCATGCACAACATCACTATGTGTCTTTCGGCTAAGCGCATCAGCCACAACATTCCCTTTTCCAAGTGTATACGTTATTTTGATGTCGTATTCCTATAAGAACTCCATCCACCGACGTTGTCGTAAGTTCAAGTCACGCTAGGAGAAAACATACCTCAATCTCTTATGATCAGTGAAGACCACAAAGCATTCACCAATGAAGTAATGTCTCCACAACTTCAGATAAAACACTACGGCTACCAACTCAAGATCATGGGTGGCATAGTTGTGTTCATGGGGATGCAATTACCAAGCCCCATAAGAAACGATTGTCCTCTGTTATATAAGAACACAGCCTAACCCCAGATGTGAAGCATCGCAGAAGACATCAAATTGAACTCCTTCAGCAGGAAGAAAAAGGACTGTAGCACTTACTAACTTCTCCATTAGATACTCGATGGCTTCCTGGCACTGATCAGTCCATATAAAAGCCTCGTCTTTGCTGGTCAAAGCATTCAAAGGAGTCGCAACCCGTGATAAATTGGATACTAACCTCCTATAGTATCCTGCGAGACCAAAGAAACTTCACACCTCTAACATTGTCTTGGGGGCTGCACAAAATAAAACTTCTACTATATTTGATGGATCCATAGCTACTCCCTGTTGGGAGAAAACATGCCCCAATAAACGTACTTCTTGATCCCAAAACTCACACTTCGACAACCTCCCGAACAGCTGATGTTGACGAAGAAATCCAAAAACATCTCATAGATGCTCTGCATACTCCTCTTCATACATGGAGTACACAAGGATATCATCAATGAAAACAACCAAAAACTTGTCTAGGAACTCATGGAACACAGCATTCATCCATCCCATGAATATAGCTGGATAAATTTTCACACCAAAAGACATTAAAACGAACTCATAATTCCCAGGACGATAGTGGAAAGTAGTCTTTGGAATATCCTCAACCTCCACACGCATCTGATGATATCCTGACCTCAAGTCGATCTTTGAGAACAAACATTCACCCTTCGTCTGATCGAATAAGTCATAAATCCATGGAAGAGGATAGACATTCTTTGTTGTCTCTTTTTTTAAGCGACGAGAATCGACACAAAACCACAAACTACCATCAGCTTTCTTCACGAAAAAAACTGGTGAACTACATGGTGACACACCTGGATGAACAAAACTGCACTTCAATAGACCATAAAGCTGTATACATAGCACCCGAAACATAGAAGGGGTCATCCTATATGGAGACATAGAAATAAGATAAGCTCCAGACTTTAGCTCGATCCCATACTCGATCTCTTGTCATGGGGGTAAGGCTACAACCACTTCTAGAAAAACATCAGGGTACTCCTCTACGACCCTAGGAAACGCCAACTGCTGAACCTTTGAAGAACTCAGCATCATCTCAGCCACTATGGACGATAAGGATGGAACACGCCTGTGTCCCATCTGAGGATCTCGCTCACCAACAAACACCACTGGTTATCCATCCACACAAAAGAAAACAACCTTATTCATGAATCGATCCACGATTGCCTACACCGAATACAAAAAATCCATGTCGAGGATGACATCATTTGGTTGTATCCGTAAACATAGGAAATCTCCCCAAGAGCGGTGTTTCCCCAACACTAGCTCACAGTCTCTACATACATCAAACAAGTCATCTCAACCTCCAACTGGCATCGTCAAAGCCAGGGGAACTAGAAGCTTCTCTACCTCATGTCCATATGCATGGACAAGGGTAGGTGATTTGAAGGAGTCTGTCGCTCTTGAATCGAACATGGAATAAAAAAAGGTAGAAAACATGCAAAGGGTACCTCGAATGACATCTAGCTCGTCTGGTGCTGGCAATGCTAGAGCATGAAGCTAACCACGACCTACTCTACAGCCTCTCTGAACCTGATGAAGACCACCACCACCACCACACTCTGCTCTATGAGGACGGAATGAATAATGGTGCTATACTCTGAATGCCCCATCTCCCCTCTGTTGATCTAAAGATAGTGCAACTGGTTGCTGCTACCTCAGCTAGAACTGCCTCAAAGGAGGAACTTGGAGCGTAGCGCCCGGTGCACGATGACTGCTGTGAAAGGTCCGGTACTCCTGCTACTACTAGCCACAACCACCACAAGAAAAAAATCACATGATCCCTTAGCATAGGCTTGAGAGTTGATGCCTCCGGAGAAACGAGATGTGAAGGGATGTGACCTACCCTCGGGTGAATGTAAAATCTTCTGCACTAAAAACCATGAACCCCCAACCACAGCTATACTTCATGAGTAATCATGCTAATTCCCCTCTCGTGATGATCCAGTCCTTCCAAAGTTCACTCAACAACCTTTTCCCTCACCATCACCTCAAGATATGTCTTCATCAAAATGGGGTGACCTGGAGTTGGATCTCTGGATGCAAAGCCTCCTAGAAATGCCTCACCCTTGAATCCTCATCTGGTAATAAGTCCGAAGCATATCGTAAAAGGATCTTGAAATAGATCCCAAAATCACGAACAATGGAGGTCTCTTGTCGAAGGGTAAGAAGCTCCTGGTGACTGGACGCCTTTGCTATCGATGAATGAAACTCGACTTTAAACTTGTCTCGGAACTCCTCCCATGAGATTGATGACTCCCCATGATCCCCGAGGAATAAGAACCACAACTACCTCGCTGCTCCCTGCATCATCATCATAGCTAAGGACACCCAGTGCTCCTTCTGAGAAAGGATCAAACTGAAGCCTATCTCGACCTCCTCTAACTAGTCCTCTGTGACTGCATCTAAAATGGAGCCCTCGTACATCTGCAAACTATGGTGCTGAAACTCTCATAGTGTCTTTCTCCAAGTGTCATCATCATCAACCTCTACCCTATGACAACCTGCTGGAACAGCCTGCTGGACATATTCTACGCAAACCTGATGAAGATGTTGACCTAGAGCCACACATGAAAAATAACAAACACATAGAACTCCTAGGCCTTGAATACGGAATAATAAACATTTATTAATTAATTTTTTTATTTTTATTCATTTTAGGTTAACCTATCACAAGGTCTACCCATTCAAACATAGGAACAAAGAAGAATGATGCATGATCCTTTCCTAGGTCTCAACCCTGCAACTAGTATCACCTTGTTTATTAGCCATTGTATACTTAAAGGTTCATGCATCAAATAATTGGGGGACCTAAATGACTATGTCTTAGTCGGTCTTCAGTGTTTACCTCACTTTCTAATCATGAATGACATTGCTGCACTACCAACCCATGAAACCTTACATGTGCCTAAATCCAAACTCCATCTTATCCCTCAACCTCCCTCTAATAAAACACTGTCCTGACCCCCTCCTCACAAAGTATACCCCTTTGGGGATGGCAATGTGAAATGTGAGATAATTACTCCTGAGACCCGCCTCTAGTAGGCCCTGGGTTGGCGACTAGCACAGAGGGTATAATAAAGACACAAATGTGAGGAATTAGCCTTTAAGAGAACTCATGCGGAAGTGAGAAATAAGATAGAAACCAACAAACTCCAACTCAGAACTCAAATATAAATGAAATCCAAGTAAATATATGAAATTCCATGCAAAAGTAATACAACTTAAGGGGTAAACTACAAGTACCCAAACGAAAGTAAAACGGCTGCGACCACAAGCACGAACAAATCCTCCAACCACAAGATAGTAGTAACGATCTTGATCTCCAACCTGCTCCAAGTGACCTGAAAAATAGTTTATATATAAATAGGGTTAGTATAATAGTATACTTAGTAGGATCCTCCAAGAATCCTCTCGTGCAAAAGTAATGACATCATGCTAAAGAACAGTGAACAACAAGTGTTACTAACTCGTCACTTAAACAGGTATACTAAGTTCCCAACCTCACCATAGCTAATCTAACCAAGTAACACATACAAGAATGTAGAATATAGAAAATAATATCAAGGGTACCCTGCTAATACTTACACATTGGTTTTCCACTTTTCCCTAATGACATACGTCCTGTGAATCTCTCTCTAAAGGCTTGCCCGAATACACCTGGGCTAAGCTCCCTAATCTGCACCACGTGCAGTACAACGGCTTGCCTGCAAATACATGGGCTAAGAACCACACAGTCCTCACATCCAAAAGTAACCAGGTAGTTTCCGGGAGCCACCACATCTCGCATAATGTGTATCATGCATTGGGTATTATTCCTCAAGCCATTACAGCATATACACCAAGTTAGGATCCTCAAGCCATCACGGGCTATACACATTACACCTATAGTAGTCCATAGGATACTATATCCAGAATATATGTGTGTGAATAACCACAAGCCATCATAGCCCTATACACACATATATGGGGAATACTAACCGCTATTCCTAATGGCACTAGTATCTAACAAGAGGATAGATCATGGTCAAAGGGGTACTCATCCATTCACCATCCCATTGGAATGTTGGGGAAACCACCCCCCCAGGGCTCAGAATCCCCGAGCTACTATTTTCCCTTACTGACAGGGTGGAGTAGCATATAGAAACACAAAAGTACAGAATATATTATAACTCACAACCACACTATTGGCATAACCTAGTCATAGACACAACTGCAGCTAACCTCTCTCAAACTCCGGGCTGCCACTTCTAAGACTAGGTATCATATAAGCACACAACCATTTAAGATATTTATAATATTACCTCATTCCCTTTTTATCAATTCCGCTGTAGGTTAATCAATTCTTCAAACATTAAATAACCATGAAAATTTCCACTTAAGTTCCATTAACATCACATCAAATAATTCGATTGTCCTTTCAAAAGATACAACCTCATCATTATGATCCAGCATCTCCAACCCCATGGGTTAACATCATCTATTCAAACATTCATTACACAAATTACATTCCCATATTACCAGGAATTCTAGATAATCGTCCTATGTTACTAAACTCAAGGAGCTCAACACGGTGAGTAGATGTACTACCCGTAGATTCTTTTTCACCTATAGCAAGTGCGTAGACCCATTCCACCTTGAGTGGCTAAACACGGAACGCACGTGGCATACGCTGCTTTTCTTCACCTCTTTCGGAATAAGGGTAAGCAAGACCAGCTAAGTTTAGTAGTGTGGAAATTTAATGCAGATAAACAACCAAACAAAGCATCAAGCATCCAACAATGACATACATCCCATTCAATCATCCCTGTTGTCCTCCCTGACACCCATATACATAAAAGGATGCATATCTCCACTCTAGGCGTCATCCGCGGCCACAACCACAAGGCCTACATGCCCCCACATATCACAACACCCCTCCAAGGTCACATCACAACACACAAAATATGAAAGTAAACATCAAATCAATTTGAGGTCTTGGCCCTTTAACAAGGCATCCCACCTTCATACACAAGCACCAATAGATTTTAGGTTTACAAACTAACTGAATTAATCACATACATCGACATCAATTTGATTAACATCAAATTAAAACAACAACCACAAAAACAACAACCGAATTCGTTTAAATGCCTCTTTATATTTATCCAATTAATTATCAATTAATTTTGGATTTATGTTCTTTATCAATTTCATCAAGAGAAACATGATAACAAGCAAGGTATATATATCACACTATCTAGAAAATCAAGAGGAGAACCGTTATCACGGTACAAAGCAACAACATGAGATCAAAGAAATTCTTTTAATCTGGTTCAAGTATTTAATTTGGTCAATTCCATTATGACCCAAAGGGCTATATCATGCTAACTCTATGATTTCACATAAACAGTTAGAGAAGCCATGAATCCTATACCTCAACGGTCAAGGAACACTCAAGAAACCGGGTCGATTTTCCACGAATCCTCTTTAGATATCTTCTCCTAACACAACCATGACCAAATCTCATCATTTTTGACATCCACACTTCTAGATATTCCTATAATATGCATAGATATAAGAATACAAGAAAAGATGAGGAGTAGATCAAAGTAGATCTGTGAAACCAAACAAGAACGAGGAAGAACTACCACATACCTCAAGAAACTAGCTTGTATTCGAGAAGAGAAGCCTCTGGATCACCTCTTTATCACTTGGGAGAGGTTTTTTTCTACCTTCAAGGAATGTTAATCCCGAGTTATGGCTGATTAGGGGTTTAAAAACACCATTTACAGGTAAAAGAGTTCAGATCCACAATTTTAGGATCTAACATTAAGTGCCCTCATGGTTAGTCTTCATGGTTTACCAAACTGTGTTATAACCGTGCACTAGATTCTACCTCATCAAACACTCCTTCCACGGTTAGACTGCACGGTTAGACAAACTTTATGCCTCTCGTTCGAAGGCTACTTCTTCCAACGCCAACATTTTAAAGTTTGTCCGCACAGTTTAGGAAAACCATATTCCTCCTGTGCGAAGGCTATTACCCTTCATTTTCCCTTAAAGGTCCACCCTAATGTACCCCATGTCTCCTTAACCTCCCGAAACACCTCCAGCACCACATTTTCATAAAGGAATGGACCGGAGAGGTCCAGGCTATTAAATTATGAGATTAGATTACTTTATATTAAATATATTAATGAAAATATTGTGATATATAAATAGGAATAATCCTTAATCCATGAAAGAATATGAGATGCCTAAAATAATTTTACTAGAATTCAAGTCTATGATAGCTATATAATAGTATATATTGTCTATTAGAAGGTACATGATTTCAGTTCCAATAATAGTGAAATGACTCTTGATAGTTCTGAAAATTCAGCTCACCGAGATATAAAATTTAAAAAATTATATATGTAGAATAAGTTCTTTAAGTATTCAAAATATTATAGAAATTAAAAAAAAATTCGTTGTAATTCCAGAAATAAGATGGTGACCCTATGGTTTCTGTCTACTCTGAATTCAAAATGAAAGGTCACATAAAATCATATATTCCAAATAATATGTACAAAAATAAATATGAATAAAATAAATGCAGATAAAATAAGGCCATGAATATCACCTGGAGTGCATCTGAAGAAATATAAATTAATATATATTCTTCACCTAAAGAAATACAATATAGAAGAAATATGTAACTTATGATTAAATCCAGTGTGGTGTATTCTTTACCTACTACATCGTCTAATTTGTATAGGCCTGTGTATGATAATTCTGATAATGGACAACATGATGAAAACAATACTTCAAATGATTAATTATTAAAATATTGAAATAACTTATAAGATACTTTTAATGAGATAAATGGTATGTACAACGTATTAAAAAGACATTATTTAACTATAAATGTAATGTTTGAACTATCAATAGAAAATAGAAAAATTATAAAAAAATCAAAGAGAACAGTGAACATAAAAAATAAAAAGATAATTTAAGAAATGTCTTAAAATATTCCCAAATGTCTGAGAAAAACATACACAAATTTTGAAATAAAAAATTCCTCCCAAATAAACTTATAGAATATGATAGGAACATAACTAACTATAATTTTATTCATAAATACGGACATGAATGATCCACATCCAATTATTTTTCGATAGTCCTTAATAATTAATTTATTTCAATGTGTATGAAATCTATTTCCAGGAAACCCATTTGATAAATGTGGGTTCCCAAGGATTGATAACTTATTTTTCTAGACCATACCATATTTGGCTACCAAAATGTCTTCTTTTTTAAATTTTCTTTAGGAAAAATGATTGAAGTCCTCCAATATAGTTATATGGGACTTGACCAATGGGTGTTGATGACAAATGTTAAGAGAATATTCTTGCATTAGTAGCCTCACAATAGAATATGGTGTAAATTTAACAATTATAGATAATTAAAAGGTAATAATCAATGGAATAATCTGGATTGGTATGAAAAAATTAGTTTTAATTTCTAATGTTTTATATAATGATGGTTTAATGTATAATATTATTATAATTTATTAGTTATGCAATGATTCCTTTTAAGATAAATTTGAGAATAATTATTGATAGGTTTTTTATTTAGAAAATTCATTATAATTAAAATATTTGAAAATTTATTATGTTTATGTTTTAGATTTAAATTATTTGATCTCATAAATTGTTTAATGCTTATATGATTTTCAAATGTTGTATTATATTTTGAGTAGGACACTAGAATATTGAATCATTCACTCTGGAATCTAACTAAGAATGGATTAGTTAGCAATCTACCTAAACATGAGTTCCCCATTGATAAAGTCTATAACACATATCAAAACTGAGTTTTTTTTTAAATTTTCATTAAAATAAATGAATGACGTGTCTTCCCCTAAACTGCTTGATTTGGATCACATTGATTATTTTGGACCTTCTACAATCTCTAGTTTAAATGGGAAGAACTATTATTATGTTCATGTGGATTATTACCCTAGGAATACATTGGAATAATTTCTATCTCATGAAAGTGAACCGAAAGCATAAATTAAATCTAAATCTATGTCTATAGAAAATTTTAGTATATATATAATTATAACCCTTAAGAGTGATAATTGATGTGAGATTGATATTAACGACATTTAATAATTTTTCTCAAAAAATATCTACACTCATAACTTCCCTTCACCTTGGATGTAATGACCCACCAATTATAATTGGATTGATAGTACAACGTGTCATTAATAGTCCTTAAGCGACATCCCATAGAGGCCAATTGATGGTAATAAATGCTGAAGGGTTTCATATACAAGTGGAGGATGATTTACCCTTAAAAAAACAATAAAGGTTTTATCCATAACTAAGAATTAACTATATGATTCATGAACAAATGGAAGAAAACTAAACACCATTATTCATCTTATAAACACATCAAAGTAAGAAACAACAGAATAATAACCAAGTATGAAATTACATAGTGGATAGACTACACAAGACACTCTAAAGACCTCAAGACTCTATGCTCCACATGGTCCGATCACTAAAATCATTGAACAACACAAACATCACGAGGTAGTTCTAAACACGTTTGAAACATTACCATTTCCATTGTCCCGGAAGATTGAATCTTCAAAAGAACCAATGTGACAATGGAGGGGTGAGTATAAAACTCAGTAGGTTTTCCCCAATGACTTCCCTACTCACGCAATTAGGATAGAGATGTTAACAACAATTATATAATACATTTTATATAAAAAAATTTATAAAAAAATTATATAACTAAATATTAATAAGGATTCAAAACCATTCATTTCCAAAAGCACACATGTGCAATTGAAAACAATTTTCCCAGCAAGATATTTTTCTAGAAAGAATTACTAAACAATCATTAAAACCATTTCACAATATCCCTCTATCAGCATACCCAACCATTCATAAATCCGATGAATCCAACCATGCATGATATGTTATGACAGTTCCATACTCATGACCATTTTCTTGTCGATCTACCAATTCATCACAAGGTAATTCTTTCCCATGTTCCATTAACCCTTTGGCACTGAGTACAAGATCATATTACAACCAAGCCCCATATATGCAATTCCCATGTTCTATTACACATTTGGCACTAAGAACATGGTCATATTTCAATCAATCCCCATATATGAAACATGAACACATACTAAATATTCCTAATGATCCTTCCAAAATAACTTTTCCAGTGAAAATATATTTTTATTTAAAACCATTTCAATCAAAACCACTCTAATTCAAAAAAACCTCAACTCAAAACCATTTCTATAAAACTCTATTTTTATTTAAAACAGTTTATATTGAAAAAAACATTTTCATAAACGATTTAGAAATCCAAGAAAATACAAAATTTTAAATCATCATTTTAAATTCATGAATGTAAACCCCCTTTACAGAACTCTTCACCAAGATCATACAATTTAGCAAAAAAACTATAAATCATCACTAAAGTAGATTATTCAATGATTTTTAAAATCAATTTCTTTTAAAACCCCAATTTTCATAAAATCCGATCAATTTTAGAAAGAGGAGTCATGAAAGTATCCTCATAACTCAATGGTTTTGACAAATATTTTATAACTGGTGAAGAATGCACAAGGAAGCAGGTCGATTATCCATGAACGGCCTTAGTTCAATTATCCTTGAATTATTACGACTCAAAATTGAATTATTTGGCATCGTAGAACGTATATCTAACAACTATAGGTTTATGTCTGAGAAATAATGGAGATCAGAGACGTAGATATAAGGAGATATAAGAAATCCCGACAAATAAGGAATGAATGGTGACATACCTCAAGAATCGGACACGAAATCACCAAGGAAAGCCTCTAGGTTGGGAAAAACTCGTGCGAGGATTGTTATCCAACATTCTATGGAGATTAATCTCAAAATAAAATCTTTTTTAAGAAAAAATAAAACATATAGAGAAAAAATGAGTAAGATTATAGAAAATAGGGCCAAGATGTGACCTATGTCCAAGGTTTTAACAACACTATTTGGGATAACCGTGTATGGATCATGCAACCTTCCTTTTGGTCCCAAAACTCCTTATTAAACACCCGAACTAACCCATTCTTCAAATTTACACTTTTTATGGAAACACATTTCTTATAGAAACAATCCTCTTTATGGAAACAATGAACTTTCTAGAAGAATCCAAAATTATGAAAACAACCAACATTATGAAAACACTATATATTATTGAAACTCGCTATTATATTTAAACTCTTTATATTTTGGAAACTCTATATTTTATTGCAACTAAATATTTTATGGAAAGACAATTAATGAAACACAAATAAAAAAGCATCAGGAAAGGGGTTATGTATCTGAAACTAAGGGTAAAACATTCTCCCCATCATTGTGTTTTCTTTCCGTGGAAAGTATAAAACCCTCACTGGCCAAACAAAATTTGTGACCACTGCTATTTAATTTCCATATCATGTTCCCATGTAAATACCTGGATCAGACCCTATTTCCATAACACATGTACTAAGTTGATGCTTTTCCAACGCAAGACATTCTCTAGTCTATCCAGGGTCCGTACAGGGATAAGTACCATTGATGCATTCGGTTCTAGGTCAATGTGACTTTATCTGATCACATTGTTAGAATTAGGGAGATACTTTTTCAATTGGGATATATGGAACACATTATGCACTGAACTAAACCATGGTGGTAATGCCAACCAATATGCCACCTCTCTACCCCGTTACATTATCTCAAAAGGTCCATTGTATCTTAGAGATAACATTCCCTGCTTCATGAAGCGACGATTTCCAATCCTTGGAGTGATAATCAAGAAGACATGATCACCCACAAGGAACAAAAATGGTCTTCGATGGTGATCTATATAAGATTTATAAAAACACTAAGTCTTCTCTAACCTCCTTCTAATCAACTAGTTCTTCTCCATTGTTTCATTGACCAGGGTTGGCAAAACTACTGAAGATTCACCTGTTTCCACCAAGCATAGTAGAGAACGATAAGGATGCCCATAGAATGCCTCAAACTGATCCATATGTATCGAGTCTTCTTAAATGTTATTGTATAAGAACATAACTAATGGTATAAGATACTTCCAGAGCCCCCAAAATCCATTACACGACCCCACAACATGTCTTCCAGTGGTTGTATCATTCGCTCGGATTTTCTATCTGTCTGAGGATGATACGCCGTGCTCATAGTCAACTGAGTCTCAAGGGATTCCTGTAAGGATATCTAGAAACTAAAAGTGAACCTCAGATCACTAACTGAGACTATTGACACTGGTACACCATGAATCATTACTACATGTCGGAATTTTTTTTGAAAGATCCTCCAACTTATGACTTTCACAACTCATGAAGAAATGGGCCGACATGGTTAGATGGTCCACTATCACCCAAATGGAATCGTGTTTCTAGACCATTTTTTGGAAAATTGTAACATAATCCATTTCATTATTATCCCATTTCCACACTAGGATGTGTAAAGATTATAACATACCATCTGGTCTCTGATGCTTTTCATTAATCTACTGACAAGTAAAGAACCACAAGACAAACTCTAACACCTTTGTTTTCATGTAGATCCACCAAAACTGCGCCTTCAACTCCTTATACATATTCTATGTTCCTAGATGTATATCCCATATCGAATACTAGTAATAATGAAGTATTTTTTCATGAAAAACCCATCGGTACATCCATCAAATCTCTGAAACACAAAAATGAACCCCCATCATGTTTTCCTCCCTTAATGGTCTCCCCACCATTGAGTTTTGAACATACAACCAGGCATTCTTCATAGAATGATTTTTACTCAGTGATTATTTTTACTAAATAATGAATAATAGTAGATTAAAAGAAAACTGAAACATTACCTTGGTCATCACATTCCACATGCATGTCAACTAAGTTCAACATCAATGTCCAATCATCTGACACTTATATCGCCAACTGATCATATGACTTTCTACTCAATGCATCCAGTACCTAATTTCCATTCCCCGGTATGTACATCATGTTAAGGTAAAACATTTGGAGATACTCCATCAAGATCCTTTCCCTTAGATTCAAATATCACTGTGAGAAAATGTGTTTCATGCTTTTATAATTTGTATGCTTAGTAAATTTCTCACCAAAAAGATATTGTCTCTATGTTTTCAAAGCATGAATGACTACAGCTAATTCTAAATCATGTGTTCGGTAATTTTTCTCCAACAACCTCAAAATCCTTGACCCATAAGCAACCACATGATATATTTTCATTAGAAAAAATCCCAAACCTGATCTGGATGCATCACAATAAACCACATAGACCTGTCCTGATTCTGGAATGATCAAGATGGGTTCTAATGTATGTCAAACATTTAGTTCCTAGAAATAGATCTGATAATCCACTTTTTATTAGATTGGAGCATTATTCTTCTTCAGATTTATCATTGGTGAAGCTATTATTGAGAAATCACACAAAAAAAGATTGTAGTAACTAGTTAGACCTAGAAATCTTCATATTTCGAAATCATTATTTGGTGGTTTCCAAGATAAAATATCTTCTCTACTTTCAGGATCAATAAAAACATCATTTTCTGAAATATCATGGCCATGAAAACGTATTTCCAGTATTCAATAGTCAGACTTTGATAATTTGATATATAAATGATGATCTTCCAACATTTGTAACATAGTGTCCAAGTGCACCTCATGATCAGCCCTTGTCTTTGAATAAAGAAAAATATCAACCAAGAAAACAACAACAAAAGAATCATGATATTGTTGAAATATCTGATTCATCAATTCCACGAAGACAACTGGTTCAGTTGATATTCCTAACAGCATGACAACATATTCATAATGGCCATATCTACTTATGGAAGTTGTCATTGGAATATCCATTTTCTGAACTCTCAATTGGTGATATTCTGATCGACAGTCAGTCATGGAGAGTCATTGAGCTCCCATTAATTGATCAAATAGATCATCAATGAGTGGATGTGGATATCTATTCTTTATCATAACATGGTTAAGATTACGATAATCAACACAAAGCCAAAGAGTTCCTTCTACCTTCTTCACGATGAAAACTGGTGCTGCCCATGGAGACCTACTTGGTCAAATAAAACCCTTACATTCCAGCTCCTCTAACTGCAATTTCAATTCTCGTAAATCTGTTGCTCCCATCATATAAGATGGAAGTGAAATAGGACTGGTCAACGGAAGGAGATCAATCGTAAACTACACTTTTCATAGAGGTGGTAACCTTGATAAGTTCTTGGGAAAGACATCTGAAATGTTATCCACAACTACTAGAAATATATTTTCCTCGATCTCTTCCATTGATGCCAAAGTCAATGCTACCAATGGTAAGAAATTGTTCCCACCAATGGTTCCAACAAGATCTTTTCACCCTTCTTAACAAACCTCTCTCTCTAAAGAGATTCCCTACGTCGTTCCCAATCATGAAACAAAACGTTCTCCTACAACAATCGATTTGATACTAGAACATTTCATCCAATACATACTTAGGATTACATCATTGAAAACCATATCCAACATCATGAAGTCCCATTTTTTCTCAGTTCCATCAAAAATTAATGAACATTCTATACAGACAACAGCTTGACATTATCTTTCACCGAGAAGAGTTTTCATTCATAGAAGGCATCATTTTAGTTTTTAAACCTAGAAAATCTATTCCCCACTTCCACTTCGTATATGTGCTACAGTTCTCAGCCCCTCTTGTGAGGACAAATTTACTTCCTCCATTTGGATTTTCAACAGTGACATATATCGTTAACAGAGTATCTTTCTACAGTCCCAACTCTACATTTTTGAAAGGCTTGAGTGATGCTTTGGACAAACTATTGGTTCACCTGTGGCATGGGTGCTACCAACTTTTCAACAATGTCTTTTGACTAGTTCTTATGATTCCCATCAGGTGCCATTTTCCAATCCAACAAAAAACTCTATAAATGTCACTCTCTTGCAATTGATGGCCTAGAATTTCATATTCTATCACATAAACTATCACACCATTTCTTTCTAAAACAACCTTCTTCCCATGTTCAACTATTTTTAAAACACTTCACATGAATTTAAAAATTAAAGCATTTTATAATTACAATAAGCATTTTATTTTTTAAAATCATTCATTTGTAAACCAATTACATACTTTTTAAAAATTAAAATATTGTTTTCACTACATTAATCGTTCTTTGAAATGATGTATTCACTTCTAGTGGGATGTTGTCCTTCTGCAATGCATTTTGTGTTCATCACATTGTCTAACCCCTCGACAATGATATTTAAAAATCCAAGATGTGTATCCAAAAAATTATTTACCCAACTCCTTGGTAACTATATTTTCAATATAAAGGGTTAGCAATGTCCTTTTATTCTATACATTTCATGTTCTGACAATCCTACTCCTTTCTATGATTCCCACCCAAAGAATAGACATGAAATGATTTAATATCCAAGACTAAGAACATTGATGACTACTTGTTAGGAAAGGACATACCATGCTAATACCATTTACCTAAAAATTACCATTGTGTTGAGAGTAAAACAAGTCATTACTAGGTCTTAAGTGACATCCCACAGATGCCAAAAGCTAGAAATAAATGTCTAAGGGGTTCAAATATAACCAGGGGATGATTTTCCCTTTAATAAACAAAATAATAAAACTATCAACCATAATCAAACATTAACTTTATGATCCATGTACAAATTGAAGACAACTCAAAAACATCATGCATCTCAAAATCACATCAATGTAAGAAAGAACAGAAGAATAACCAAGTATAAAAGTACACATCGAATAGACTACAGAAGACTCTCCAAAGACATCAAGAATTTGTTCTCCACAAGATCCAAGCTCCAAAATCTTCAAACAACCCAAACCTCTCAAGGAAGTGATAAACACGTGTGAAACATTACATTTTACCATTTCCTAGAAGATAGCATTTTCAAAATCACTAATGTTCCGAAGAAGGGATGAGTATAAAACTCAGTAGGTTTTTCCCAATGGCTTCCCTTCTCACACTACTAGGATAGAAGAGTTAACAAAAATTATATAAAGTAGTTTATATAAAAAAATTCTCAAACACAGACTATAACTAAATATAAACACATTTCAAAAACCATTCATTACCAAAATCATACAAGTACAATTTAAACCAATTTCACCGAAATATATTTTTCTAGAAAATAACTAAACAATCATTACAACTATTTAACAATATCCTTTTATCATCATACCCAACCATTCCTCAAACCCATAAACCCAACTATTCATGCTATGTTACTACAGTTCCATACTAATGAGTGGTTTCTCATCAATATACCAAGTCATCACAACTTAATCATTTCCCATGTGCCAATAATCCTTTGGCACCAGGAACAAGGTCATATTTCAACCAAGCCCCGTGTATGAAATTGCAATGTTCCATTAAACCATTTTCATTGAGCACAAAGTCACATAACAACCAATGACCATATATGAAACATGAAACCACACCGAATATGCCTTTAGTTAAGGCCAAAAAAACTCTTTCAATAAAAACACATTTTACTGATAGACATTTCCATCACAACAATTTCAATTCTAAATAACATAAATTCCAAACCATTTCAAAAAAAATTCATATTTATTGACAACCATTTATAATGAAACCCCTTTTTTTATCAACCATTTATCAATTATAGAAGATCCGTAATTTAAAATGAATATGTTAAATTCATGAAACTAATCCTCCTTTACACAACTATTCACTATGATCACATAATTTCACCAAAACCATAAATCATAAATATAGAAGACTTTTTTATGTATGTCAAAAAAAATTTACTTTGAATAAACCAATTTTAATATTAAGTAATCAATTATAGAAATAGAAGTCGAGAGAGAATCCTCATTCCTCAATGGTTTTGAAGATACTTTGAAAAAAAACAATGAACGGACAAGGAAGCTGGTCGATTATACAAGAACGGCCTTAGTTGTCTTATTATAGTAATATCACGACTCATTATTGAATTATTTGGAAGAAAAAATGTATAACGACATGCTATAGGTTTAGATCTGAAAATGAATGGTGATTGAAGAAGTATATCTATGTATATATATGAAAATATGACAAATAAAAAATGAATGGTGACATACCTCCAGAATCAGAATTGAAATCAAAAAAGGGAAGGCTCTAGGTTGGATCCAACACATGTGGGGAAGGTTCTCCAGCCTTCTAGGGAGATTAATCTCAATATAGGGTCTTTTTTAAACCAAAAAGTCTCATATGGATAAATAACAAGTAAGCTCTTAGGAAATATGATCTAGATTTAACCTCTGCGCATGGTTTGACCACATGGTTTGGGCTAAGCATGTATAGATTCTGCGGCCTTACATTTGACCAAAAAATTATTTATAAAACCCCTAAACACTCCAATCCTTAAACTTTACCTTTTTATGGAAACACATTTTTTATGGAATCATCCGACATTCTAGAAACACCCAAAATTATTGAAACAAAACACTTTAAGGAAACCACCAACATTATAGAAACACCCAACATTATAAAAACTATCTATTTTAATGAAAATATCTATTTTATGGAATCTATTTATATTATTGAATCTCTTTATTTTATGTAAACACTCTATTTTAGGGAAACCCAATTAATGGCGCACTAATTAAAAACGTTAGGAATGTGGTTGTGTACCCGAAACCGGGGGTACAACATTGGACACCCCAAACAAATTTAGTTGTTGAATCAAGAAATAGATCCTTACAATATATTTCCAATACCATTTTGAATGATTATGATCTTCTATAAATTTCCTAGAATATGCTATCAATATAGGATACATCATCATGAAAGGAGTTTTAATAATAGCAATTCATAAAAAGAAACATTAAGTGATGGAAAACAATTGGAAACCTATGTTAAATTACTATATATATTTTTTTCAGAGTATTTTTTCATAAAAATAAAGACTAATCAGAAAATTTTTAAAACATAATTGATTAATAAATTTTCCTTGGATATTTCATTTATCGATAATACATTAATGGGTTAAATAAGAAGACCCAAAAATGGAAGAATCATTCCATGTAAAATTTTATGAAAAATATACAAAAGTGCCTAATATAACCATATAAAATCATTATTATAATTTATCATCTTTGATGATAAATTCCAAACCAATAGATTATCATTTCAAACAACCAGAAAAATCATCATGTTTTGAATAATTCACTTAACTTATAGACATAGGACCTGAAAATACAACAATAAAATGTCGTTTTTTCTGTAATGTTATTATAACCATTAAATACAGTTCATTAGTTGTTTTTCTAGGTAATCTAAATATTGGAAAAAAACTAGTGTTTTTTTATAAATTAATATCATCGTCAATATTTCTTGACCTCACATGGACCTAAAAACATTAATGAATCTATTAATGAAGAATTCAGGGTAATATCAATGAAAGAATAATTTAATCAATTTGAAAGAAACAATGTAGGGGAACTTATAGATTGACACAAGGAAATAGAGAATAATGGTAATAAATGTGTGTTTATTATTAATGTTGATGATTATGGAACTATAGTTTCAAAAAAGTATAGACTTATAACACAATTTTATAGTTTGAAAGATGGTATAAACTATAAATAAACCTTTTCACATATAACTAGACTTGATTCCATAAATATCCTTCTCTCTAATTCATCACATATGTATTTAATGATTTATCACATGGATGTCTAGAGTGAATTTTTAAATGGTTTTATTATGAATGATGTGTTTGTTGAGCATCCCCTAGTTTTCAAAACTCTCGTTTTCCAAATACTATTTTTTAATTAAAAAATACATTATATGGATTAAAAAAATCTTCTAGAGCTTGGAATGACATGAAAAAAACTTTTATGATTTCTAACAGGATTTAAAATGTAATAGATGATCCTATAGATGTAATAAAACGAATATTAAATGATGTAATAGTAGTAAAAATCTATGTGGATGATATTGATTTTATATCTTTAAAAAATTAATTATGTATTTATTTTTAAAAATTATTCAATATTAATTTGAAATGATTTTAATGGCTGAAGTCAATTTTTTTTGTATTTCATATCATTCATAAAAAGGGAAAAATTATATTCAATTATAGTAAATACACAAAATATCGTCAAAAACTATTTAAATAGGAATCCACAAAATGTAATGATAATAATATGAGTACCACATGTTAGTTAGAAATTAATGAAGATGGGAAACTAGTTCATCATACCTTTTACAGTTGTATGATTGGAAGTATTTTCTAATAAACTTCTAGGTGACCCGATATTATGTTCACTATGTGTATGTGCGCTCATTTTCAAGAAAAATTAAAAGCTTATCACCTAGTGATTGATAAATGAATGTTAAAATACCACATGTATTCTAACAATTAAGATTTAATACCCAATATGATAATAAATTTATTTAGTAATTTGTAATGATGCTAATTTTGGTGGATTAAAGTTATAAAATAGAAGATCATCTTGAAGAAGTCACGTTTTTTGTCAAGTATCTAGTGTCATGGTGTGTTAAATTTTTTTTCATTATCTACTATAAATGCTATGTTCAGAGATGAAGTTTGTTTTTGTGCACAAATTCTTGGGATGATCACACGCAACTAGACTATAGATGTCAATTTTGACATGTCCACATACACTTTAACAAATTATGTTCAATAAAAAAAATTAGATTCTTGTTTCTCATTATACAACAAGAAAATATAGACATAAGAAATCCCATTTTGATGGGAAATTTTTAAAAATTAGGTATCACTCTTGAATTTATTGGCAGGGAACATCAATTAGCTGATATATCACTAATAGTTTGTATTCTAATTGAATTGATTATATAAAACATGAGTTAGGAATGATAAATTTGACGTATTTTTTTGGGTGACATACCATTGTGAAAGACCATTGGTTTATCATGTTAATAGTTTTTCATATTATTGGTTCGTCGTGTCGTTTGTTTTTCATGTCATTGGTTTGTCATAATATTGGTCTGTCATTGGTTTTCATGTTTTTTATTTTCTGGTAGTTTGTTTTTTATACCATTTAATTTTCATATAATACATTTTTTACCTTGTTACATTTCTCTCCTTTTTGAATTTTCCATGTTTCTTGATATTTTAAACTGCCAGTTTATGTTATTTCCTATATACCCAATTCATAATTTTCCTTGGTTATATATTTATTTTTTATGTATTATGATGATATTAGAATACTTAATATCAGTCATGATATTAATGTTGAATAATCTATATTCTCCATATATCATGTACCCCCTATGATACTCTCATATCCATCATGAGGTGAGTTCAACCCCTATTTAATTCACAATCCAGACCATCTGCTTACCCTCGATCGAGCATGGGGAGATGTTCTAATTTTCATGGATGAATTGGTCCGTTGATAATTTTTTTCTAATTCATGATATTTAATAAATCATAATAATAATTTGAGTGCACCCACTCTATTAGTTCTAATTTTATTTGATATTTCTAAAATAATAGGTGTACCAGAAAAAATAAAGTCTGATAATTGTGGTTATTATCTATTATTTCATTAGATATAAATTTAATTCAGAATCAGGGATTGTTATATTGGGTTTCCCCAAGAAATATACCATTCTACCATAAGGCTGTATATGAGTTTTATCATAATGTGGAATTTATGTTTTATCAAGAAGGTGCATATTCGAATAGAGGTTGTGTGAAACAAAAGTGTTTCATTTTTATTCAATTTAATGGGATATATTTCAAGGTGATTGTCATGATGGAATTTATGATTACCACCAAGGTATAATTTCAAAATGTAGTGATTTTTTCAAATATAAGGATTTTATAGTTGTGCTGATAAGAGATGGCACAACCGAAAGGCATGTTTCTTTTGAGTATGATGAAGAATATCTATTTCTTTTTATGTATGCATAGTAAAATATTTTTATAAGGAAGGGTGGCTTCACTACACTGAAGTACCAATATGTTAATCATAATTAAGTAATGACATAATTTCATAGGATTAATCTATGTATAAATATTAGTGTGTATATGTGTGAGATGAGAAATCCATCCATATAATATATTTCTATGATCTATCTAAAGATTATTTTTAACATGTTGGAGTCAAAGGGCCCAATACGTGATGATGAAGAGTCAGTTACATACTATGGTTGTTTATTTTTTATTATTTAAACTTCTTCATGATTAAAAATTATTTGGAAGTCGATAAATTAGAAAGGGTTAGAGATTATTAGAAATTATACGATGAGTATAATCTGGTTGATCATTCATCTAGGAAAAATGAAAATGTTCATCAATAATTGAGACCAAATAAAGTTTTCGAATATACTAATGCGGGTAAAGAAGATGATTTTTTTGAAATGGTTGAAACGGATCCATCATTGGATATAGGGAGTGACCCAGACTTTTCTCTAAATTCTTATCCCATTATGTTTCTTTTCCTACCCCACCAAGTAGGATTACCAAAAATAAAAGTAAAATAATAGGGATTAAGAAGAGACCAATGTCTATAATGAAGATCAATATAAATGTTCCGAATCCACTAATGTTGTTGATGATTATTACAAGGATGACCAATATGAAGAAGAAGATAATGGATATGAATATGGCGATGATGATGACTCTAAAATTAATGGTGATTGTAGCATAATGAAAAGGAAATAAGTTGATATTCCACCCGATCATCGATATTCTGATGTTGAGGGTGAGAAATTACTATAAGTGAAAATTATTCCTGAATATCCACATTTTAATGAGTTTTAGGCTAGTTATTTTTCAACTGGTCAAAAATATTTATATTCTACCGTAAAATAATATATATATCAGATAGTTGTTGTACATTTCCATGTTAATTGAAAAAGAGAATACTGAAAAAGAATAAAAAAATAAATATTTAGTTTATTTATAATAATATAATCATTTTCTGGATGACAATTTGGATGTTTAAAAGTTAAATGTTCAATCTATTGGTGTATAGTTAGAAGACGAGTCTTTTAGGGTTGCAGAATAGAGATAAGATGCTCAAATTTTAATATAAATCCCTATAGTTTTTGTACCATTTGTAGCCAGATAGATTTCAAATGTGGAGTCTTTGTGGTTGTAGCTAATATTTTGGTCCATCTTAAAACTAAAACATTAGCATATGTGTTTTCAAGAATATGGGTTGATCCAATGGTTAAATAACATTGCTAATATAGTTAAAATACATACATGAATGATTAATCTAAGTTTAAAATTGAATTATATCTTAATGGATCATTGATTGATCAAGTATATTTTTATTGGATAAGAAAAAGTTCACTTCTGTTAGAACTATATAATTTGAACTTAATAATGGAACTATTTCTATTCCAACTAATGAAGTCACTAAATGTGACATGAATGCTTCTTCTAAGGTGTTGATATATGATTTTCCTTCGAAGTTATAGATTCATCTTCGTTAAGATAATTGAATTTATGAGAATAATTCAAGATATATATATATGATTGTCTTATTTATCAAATTCAATGAAATATGATTTATCACATTTATGACAATGAGAATGACATTAAATGAATTGTAAGTGTGTTGGATTCTATCCAAGATACGATTAGGGACATAAAGTCAACCATTAATGAATGTATGGAAGGATTCCTTAAATGTATATAAGATACATATTTAGATAATTTTATTGAAAATGATCACAGACCTCCAGTGTTTGATGTAGATCATTTTTTGGTTTTTGTTTGAGATGAGCTAAGGTCTGCATCGCTTACAGAATCAGGACGTGTCATTGATCACCCCAAAGAGGCTTTGAGCAGAATTTTCTATAACTATAACATTGTTCTCAAGATGGATTCTAGGTATGCCTAAGAATTGAAAGCTAACCGAAAAAATATAACCAATTCCTTTATGTAATATATCTATCAGATTTACAAAAAACATCAAATACACTTCAATATCATAATAATGGATAAAAATTATAGAATTCATATGGTAAAAAAGGATTTCAAATAGAAAGTACGAGAATTCAAATAAATGACACTAGTTTTTAATAGTTTTATGGAATAAAAATTTGATTTTTTTTTTGTAATGGATATGGGTGGAAAAATTCTAATGTGTTTTATCTATATAATAAAGTATATTCTTTCTGTTCAAGGTCAAGAAGTTGGTGGGAAATTCATCAATTATGATTACTCATTAGTTATCATTTCGTCCTGGTGTTACCAGTGGTTCCCTCATACATTTAAATCCACATTTCATCATTTTTATGGATCCAACATATGATGTGTGACATCTTAGGCTAGTTGTTGTTTTGGAATATCATTATAATCAGCGTTTGACTGTACAATATCTGGGTGAAACATAAATTCTACCTTGACCTGATCTTTCTACCTCGGATAAGGACTATATAAAATAGATGGGTAAAGGAAAATTAATGATGGACCCCTAAATTTAACCTTAAACATTTTTGATTTTTGGATTTAGGTTGTATGTCATGATGGGACCTGATATATAATAACATTTTGGTCACAAATTTTAATGCCTTTTTTTATTCATTGTCTCTATTTTATTATAGTTACAATCTTTTCATCTCTAATATTTAAATTTTATGATAATACAAATAGGGAGAAATTTATTATGTAATATTGAGAAAACTAATGGAATTTATGATTTATTATAGTGTTTTTAGGTTTTCAATAATATTATCTTCGGTTAATATTTCTTTCAGGATACATACCTGTGATACAGAATATTTCATTATTTATTTCACTTTGATACCATCTACACATATGTTGAAGGATATGTCTTATTTTGTATTTTGATCATACATTAGATATTTGGTTTAAACACATGTAATATAATTTATGACAAGTCTTGATACATTTATAATATTCTTTGATTCTCTTATTTTTTTTATCAAAGAAAATTGGGATATTATTGACATCCTTCTATTAATGATCTAGAAATCATGATTCTAATGATCTCATTGAGTTTTTTGTTTTCTATAAGACTATCATATTATGATATAGCTTCTAAAATTGACATTGGAAGAGACAAAATTGACACATACAATGTTTTCTCGTACATTTAGAAGTATACAAATCTCGCTAAGTATATGTTGTCATAGGGAAATCAAACCGTTAGAGCATCATTCCATATGACTGAAAAAATCAAAAAATTGAAGACAATCTCAATAGTAACATCATCAAGATGTCATGTTGTCAGAGCAGGAATGTTTCTAACTATGACATACTACCAGACTAATAATCTGTTAGATAATAAACTAACAAGTTCATACCATATTCAGGGATTTTTCCTTTTTTTAGAGATAAAATTTGGAATAATACTATTAAACTATAAATTGTTAGTTGAGATGCCACCAGCGTAGTGGAAATTATGGTACGTCTAAGACACCACCATTGTCATACCTCTAGTGAGACATCTCTAGAACAACACACCTTCAATATAAGACCCTTCCATTGTTTTATAATTATCAACTGGAATTAGAATATTCATATATATATATATATTATTTCGATTTACTATTTTAATGATTGTATCATATTTTTTTCACATATATAATTTATGATATTACCATAATGTGAAGTATGAGGAAGATATTGATCTAGATATTATATTTTTTACTATTGATTAATTTTAAAAACACTCTCTAATTAAAATAGAATACGATGTACATAAATATATAAAATATATGAAAGAGTGTATAAAGTGGACAAATATAAATCTGAAATTTGGAACAGTCAAGAAATTTATAGTGCTCAACCAGATGAAAACATTAAACTGGGAAGCTTAATGACAACATCATATCTAGTTACTTATTCATGTCAATGGATAAGAGTTGGTGGCCCTCAGTTTTCCATAATTTTTCAAGAGAACTCGACACAAGAATCATTTTCAAAACAAATCAAGGATCACAAGTGTAACACTCTGATATTTTATGAGAGGTATTTTTCTATGTATTATGTAATAAAAAACATCAAAGTAATCTTTCATGGCACACAACTCTATCCTGGCTTGCGTTACACACAATCACGACTTTCCTCGATAGCGTGTGTAGTACGCAATACCGAATTCTACTAAACAACGATAAATTAATATAATATTATAAACTAGACGTTATGAATAGTATTAACTGAATTTTAAATCTTATAACATTATTATTCATCTTACATATTTTCTAGAACATGTTTTGAGAACAAAATAAATTTTTCAGGTAAAATATGTATTTTTTATAAAAATGTAGTTTTGCCGCCTTTTGATGGCACACCCACAATAAATCTAGTTTTTGACAAGTTTATAAGGTAAATTTGAAAAAATATAATGCTTCTTTATAATCAGGATATAAAATTATACTTTGGATAAAATTTTCATATTATTCTGATAACTTTCATATTTTAGTGAATAGTAAAAACATGCTATATTTTAATTAAAAACCGCTTTTTTAATCACAATGCTTTATATGGTTAGATTATAATATTAAATGGTTTTAAAGTATAAATAGAATATATTTTTACCGTTTAATATAATTTATGTCCTTATCATTAATTTTACATTGAATTCATAGGTAAAATCATTTTAATCATTGGCAATGTTTTAACTTTTAAAAACCAGTTTGCTTCACAACGGGATTAATTTTAAAATTATTTAATTCCACTTCTATGTTTCGAATTTTGAAAAATGGACCTAAGTTTTTAATTCGGAATATCAAATATAGCTTAGGCTGAATTTTTTATATTTTTCTGAAAACATCAAATTTGGATGAATAGTGAAACCACTTAGTGGTAGTTAAAAAAATGAATCATTTATTTAAATAAAAATTTATCACTTATGCTAATTGATTTTCCAAAATCCTACATACATGGTTGTATTCAAAAAGTAATACATGGTTCAATAAGATGGAAGTAATTTTTGGTGAATAGTAACTTTTGACTTTTATTTACTACGGTTAATGGTAAATAAGGTAATTAAAGGTTAAAGGAATATTATAATAATTCAAAATTACCTTAAAACTTTTCCAATACTTATTGTATGAGTAATGGCCGACCATGGGCATCCTTGGGTCGATTTTGGGACCCCATGGAGCCACTTAAGAAAGACAATGACACATTAGATTAATTAATTTAATGTAATGACAAAATTGGCCTTAACAAAAATATTTTAGTAATTAATTTTTTTAAGGATTTATATAAATTATATACATGACTATAAATATTAATTTGAAAACTACAAATATTTCCTACATGGTGATTTCCTTTTATAATTTTTAGACATCAAATAAATTAAATTATTTATGACACAATAATGATGCAGTATTTACCTCATTAAAAAATGATTTAAATAAATAAGATTATAATGATTAAAATATTTTCGAAAACATGTACAATTCTGATTGGATGATTTTAATTTGACCATGAGTCATATTATCTTCATCTTTAATGTTTTTTGGACCTTTTGAAACCGAATATAGGTTTATAATAAAAAATATTTTCACACTTATCAATGGTTCCCCTCTCCTCCCTAATAAAAGAGAATCATCCTCCCTCTCCTCCTCACAGCACTTTGAGCCTTCATGCTCTGCCAAACCCTGCCAAATTCTCTTCTACACTTCCATAGAAACATTTTAGAGGTCATGGTCTTCTTCAAAGACAAACCCCTATGCCCTAAGAGGAGGTTTAGAAGAGACGCGTCAAAGAAGAGGTAATATCAATTATCGATCCATTCCAATTTTTTTCTTCTTCCACTTCTTCTTCTTTAGTTTTTTATTTGTGAAGTTAAAACATCACTATTAATTATATACATATATGTTATTATAAATATGAAACAACCCCATTTCACCTACTATCCATCCTATTGAAAATGAAATCATCGTGCGTGCGTACGTACGGAATACCGTCTCCACACCGTGGTGTAATCAGTTTTTTCATCCATCACTTACATGGATGGGTATAATGGTGTACAAAATAACTATACATGATTATTTTAAAGTTATGTTGATTTTTAAATTGTATACATACACATCAATACCATTCCACGATCATGGGAATGATATCATCGCTCGTGCGTACGTACGGTCTACCGTCTCCACGATGTGATGCGACTTTTTCTACCAGATCTTCATTGAATAATGATTATATAAATTAATTTAATGAGTAAATATGATATATATTACACTAATACCATTATGGAAATGAGTTATCTATAACCTAAAAATAAGAATAAAAATTTATTCAACAAAACATGCATAAGAACATAAAGTAATAAACACCCAAATAACAAGTAGCATTGAAATATTACTAATAAGAAGTTAATAATATTACCAAATATGATATCATAACAAATCGTAAGATTATTTAATAAGTCAATAACAATATTTAAATCATTATACAGGAGGTTCGGACACGTACGATGAAAATCAGACCTAAGGTAAGGGAAAATCTCACAATCTCATTTTCATCAAAGATTGTTTATACTTAGGTATTTACTAGGGTGTATTTATCATCCACATACATGTTTCCTCAATAAGTAATATTATTTCTATCTTTCTAAAAAATTTTAAAACCAATTTTACCCTTCGGTGAGTTTTTAGTAAATGATATAAAAGGAATCTTTTGACGTATTTCGTACGAAGGAATTTTTGACTTTTTAGGAAAAATAATGAGAAGAATGTTTTTTTAACTTATACAGCATGAATGGATTTTTATGATTTCATATAACATTATTTCCATAAATCATCCTTTACAAGTTTTCATGTTTATTTTTAATCAACTTCTTTTAGTTTAAAATTTTATGACATGTTAAGAAAGGAAAAATGTTTTTAAGTCGAAAGGATATTTTCCTCAAGAATGGAGTTCGAGTGTTTTATCAAAATTATTTTCCATCTAAGATAATGTGGGGTTTTGTTTCTATCCCTATTTTGACATTGATTTTATTATGTAATGATGGAATTATTTTTATGATTTTCTTTCTATCTTATATGGATTATATTATGATGGCATAACGTTTAAGAATCCCATTTTTATTACATGGGTTATGCTATGATGTATGAATTATGATTTTGTGGCACACATAAGAATTGTTTCATTATGATATGGGTGGGACCTATATCTCCCTCCAATGCATTGGGTAAAGAATTATATCTCATTAGATAGACATGGCTGGAATGACAAGTTAAATCGTTTCAGTGATACAGGACTGGAACGAGGAGTGAACTCGATTCAGTAATGGACCTTGTCCGATTTGATAGTCTTAGCTATGTGTCTTGACTAATATTAAATGATTTTCTATGATTATTTTTGTATTCCACAAAGTATCATGTTTTATGATATGGTTACTTGGGATTACCTTTCACCACTATGATTTATCCCATGTTATGATATTATGATCTCTTCTGCAGGTTAAGATATTCAAAATGTTATGTTCTTATGAATATGATATGATTGATATTTCTTTTGTTTACCCTTACTGAGCATTTGAGATCACCCTTTTGTATGTTTTCTTTTCCCCAGGTCTGGATGAAGGGTATTAAGTAGAATATTACAAAAGGGACTCTAGATATGATGAAATAAATGGGAGACAACATAGTTGATTCATGAACCAGTTGTTTATGTTACCCAGTTTCTAAAGTCATTATAACTATATCGTCCTTTCATGGTTTTGTTATATGTTGTAATAAGTATGGTTCAATTTTTGATGTAATAACCATGTATGTAAAGTATGGGTCGTTATAGTTTGTATCAGAGGAAATGTATAGTCAACCATTGGAAACTAGGATGTGAAAGACCTAGTAAGAACTCTAAGGATATGTATAAGCATAGAACATAGTATTAGTGTTTTAGAAATGTCCGTGAATAACCTATGATAAGACCTTATGTGTAAAATTTTATTCTAGATTATGTGGTTTTCCTATTATGATTAGTGTTTCTCACACTATGCTTATTGGATTTAGTCAATGGCTGGAACCCGATGGTACCATGATAATGTTGAATGTGACGTGCAATGCAATGATTGTCCCACTGAGGAACCAAATGTTATGGGAGCTGGAATGAAAAATCTTGTAGCCATGATCACACATCTTTCTCAAGCTATAAACCATGCAGTAATTCCAAACGAACAAAGGAAGGAGATAAATTCTGTTGAATCCTTCATGAGGCAGTGTCCAACTTCATTCAGCAGGTCTTCTGATCCATTAGTGTATGAACAATGGATTAGAACTTCTGAAAAGATATTTTTAGTTCTACAATGTTCTGAACATGACAACGTCATCTTATTAGTGTATCGTTTGGAAGGTGATTCTGATCAATGGTGGAATCCTATCAACAATACGAGGCAAAGAGATGAAATTGAGTCCATGGAATGGGAAGATTTCAAGAAATTATTTTTCATTAAGTACATACCTCGTACTCTTATAACAAAGATGGAGAAGGAGTTTCTTGAACTGATGCAAAAGGATGATGAATCCATTGGTAACTACGAAGCAAATTTTACAAGCCTTCCAAGGTACGCTTCATTAATTATTATCCAACCTGAGAGTAAAATAGATCAATTCTTTAGTGGCTTAAAATCGAGTCATTGAAGGGTGTTATCCATAAGGGACTTCAATAGATATGAGGAAATTGTTTGATGTGCTCTCAAGGTTGAGATGGAGATTGGAGTAACCCATCAGTCATATGGGTTTGATAAGAAGAGGAAAATAGAATTCAAAGGAAAATCTAAAAATCACTCTGAAAAGAAGTTGAGTTTTTTTATGCTCAAATTGTGGAAAGAAACATGGAAGGAGTTGTCATAAAGGGACAAAAAAATATTTTAAGTGTGGAAAAGAAGGTCATCGGGCAGTTGAATGTCGAAATAATGGGAAGAAGGTGTCTAATGATGAGAACAAAGAAAGGGATACACAGAATGTACCTCCTACACTTCAATGTTTCAAGTGCAAGGAGATGGGGTATTATTCCAATCAATACCCAAATCCAAGGGTTTTTTATGATGATCTATGTCAACAAACTCTTAAGGACAAAGACAAAGGAAAGTCACATGAAATTTCTATCGGCGATGTGGAGTATGATAAAGAAGTGATGAAAGGTACACTTACCATCCACTCTAATGTAGAAAATGTTTTATTTGATTATGGATCCACCCACTCTTTTATTTCAGAAGAATTTTCTAAGGGTATCATCTTATTAACTCAACAATTATATGTTGAGTTATCTGTGAAAACCTCTTATGGAACAACAATTGCATCAAAAGTTTTCAATTCTTCTCTGATTGATGTTTTTGGGATAGTGCTTCCTGAAAATCTTGTGATCCTTCCTATTGTGGAATTTGATGTCATTCTTAGCATGGATTGATTTTCATTATAAGGAGCTCATATTAATTCCCAAAGATGGGAAGTCACATTTCATATTCCAGATCAATCTACGATCTTCTATTGATGCAAGGATGAACAAAACCATCCAATGGAAATTTCATCCATCTTATGGGTCTTGATTCCACTAAATGAAGGTTATTTATCTCAAATGGTCGGAGATAAACTCACGATTAAGAATATTCCTATTGTACGAGAGTTTGATGATGTCTTTCTAGAGGAACTGCCAGGTCTTCCATCAAATCGTGAAGTTGAGTTTTAAATAGAACTCACACCATGTGCTATGCCAATTTCAACGAAACCTTATAGAATGACCCCAATTGAGTTGCAGGAATTGAAGAAGAAACTCCAAGTGAATCTTGATAAGGGATTCACATGACCTAGTGTGTCACATACGAGAGCAGCTGTTCTGTTTGATAAAAAGAAAGATGGATCAATGAGATAGTGCAGTGAGTGTCGATAACTTAACACTATCACTATCAAGAACAAATATCCTCTCCCACGCATTGATGACTTATTTAACCAACTATGTGGATCTCAATACTTTTCCAAGATTGATCTTTGTTTAGGTTATCATTAATTAAGGGTCAAAAAATATGATATACCAAAGACGGATTTCCGTACAAGGTATGGACACTATGAATTTATAGTGATTCCATTTGGTCTTACTAATTCCCCTACTATCTTTATGGATCTAATGAATAGAGTCTTTAGATACTATCTTGATCAGTTTTTCGTATTCTATATAGATTATATTCTTTTCTATTCAAAGGGAAAGGAAGAACATGATGATCACTTGAGAATTGTATTGAAGACACTGCGAAAGGAGATGATTTATGCCAAATTTACCAAGTGTGAATTTTGGTTTCAAAAAGATGCATTTTTGGGTCATATAATCTCAAAAGAGGGGATATCTGTGGATCCAGGAAAAATAGAGGTTATCGAGAGATGGTTGAGACCAACAACATTCATTGAGATCTGATGTTTTATTGGTTTTGCTGGATATTATCGACGTCTAGAGAATGATTTATCAGGATTATCTAATCCACTCACTAGGTTGACTCGAAAAGAAGTTACATTTGTGTGGACAGAGGAGTGTGAAGAGAATTTCAAGGAGTTGCAAAGAAGGTTATCCAGTGCACCTCTGTTCACACTATCTTGTAGTGGAGAATGGTTTGTGATCTACAGTGATACATCCAAGAAGGGATTGTGGTGTGTTCTCATGCAAAATGATATGGTGATAGATTATTCCTCACGACAGTTGAAAATCCATGAGCAAAATTACCCAACTCATGATTTTGTGTTAGCTGTGGAAATCATTGCATTAAATATTTGGAGGCATTATATTTATGGTGAAAGTTGTGATATCTATACTGGTCATAGAAATTTAAAGTATATTTTCACACAAAAGGAGCGGAATAAGCGTCAAATGAGATGGTTGGAGCTGGTTAGGGATTATGATTGTTCAATACATTACCACCCTGGAAAATCAAACAAGGTGGCAAACACATTAAGTCGATAAGACCATTCTAACTTATCCATGATGAGGATCACAAAAGATCCAATATTTATGTATTTACAAAGGATGGATCTTGGAATTATAATTGAAGGGGAAAAGTCTTTTCATTCCCAAATGAATGTTTAACCATCTATACATGTGATGATTAAAGAGGCACAAAAACAATTTGTAGATTTACAAAAGAAGGTGATAAATTTTCCTGAATTTAACCTTGATTGTGATGGAATAATGAGGTTCAGGAATCAGGTTTTTGTTCCTCCCATCCCAGAATTAATGAAGGAGCTACTGGATGAGGCTAATAGTTCTCCATTATCTATTCATCCCGGAAGCACGAAGATGTATAGGGAACTAAAAGAGTACTTTTGGTGGTATGGTATGAAAAGAGATGTTGCTAAATATGTCTCCCGATGCTTGGTTTGTCAGCAAGTTAAAGCTGAGAGATAAAAGTATTAGGGGATGTTACAACCATTACCCATACAGGAATGGAAATGGGAAAACATAACTATGAACATTGTCACTAGACTTGCTAAAACATCCAAAGGCAATAATTCTATTTGGGTCATAGTTGATCGTCTAACGAAGTCAGCACACTTCATTGTTATTAGAGAAGATTTCTCTCCGGATCTGCTTTCTAGGATATATGTAATGGAAGTGGTAAGAATTCATGGAGTACCACTTTCTATTATATCTGATCAGGATCTGAGGTTTACCTCGATGTTATGGCGAATCCCTCAGCATACTGAAGATATAGAGTTGTGTTTCAGAACTACTTATCATCCTCATACATATGGTCAATTTGAGAGAACAATTCAAACTCTAGAAGACATGTTGAGAGATTTCTATATGGATTTCAAAGGTGGTTGGGATCAACACCTACATTTGGTGGAATTTTCTTATAATTATAACTTTCACACCAGCATTCATATGGCTCCTTATGAAGCTCTCTATAGAATGAAATGCCAAACTCCCACTTGATGGGATGAATTTGGGGAAAGAAATTATTAGGACCTGATATTGTTGATGAGATGGCGGAAAATGTCAGATCTATTCAAAAACACATAAGAGTAGCTCAGAGTCGACAAAAAAGGTATGCCGACAACCAAAGAAAAGACATAGAGTTTGAAGTGGGTGATAAAGTGTTCTTACGATTATCTCCTTAGAAGAGAGTAATGATATTTGGAAAAAAGGTCAAGTTAAACCCTAGGTATATCGGTCCTTTCAAAATACTGGATGTGTTTGGAAGGTTTTTTACCAATTAGTGCTTCCACAGAATCTCACTCAATTTCATGATGTGTTCCATGTATCTCTCCTGAGAAAGTACATACCTGATCCTTCAAATGTACTCAGCTCAGAAGTTGTACCGCTGGAGCAAGATATTTCTTATGAAGAACAACCGGTAGAGATTCTGGATCATAGCGAAAAATTTCTACAAAACAAGACCACTCGCTTGGTAAAAGTTTTATGGAGGAACCACCATTTAGAAGAAGCTACACGGGAGCTTGAGGATATGATGAGGGGGAGGTATCCTCATCTATTTGTTATGAAGTGATGAATTTCGATGGCAAAATTCATTTTAATGGGGATAGAATATAAAACCCTAATATTTTATGAGTGGTATTTTTTTATGTCTTATATTATACACAACATGAAAAGAATATTTCACGGCACACAACACTATCTTGGCTTCTGTTACACGCAATCGCGACCTTCCTCGATAGCATATGTAGTACGCAATACCGAGTTCCACTAAACAACGATAAATTAATATAATATTATAAACTAGATGTTATGAATAGTATTAACGTAATTTTAAATATTATAACATTATTATTCATCTTACATGTGTTCTAGAACATGTTTTGAGAACAAAATAAATTTTTCGGGTAAAATATGTATTTTTCAAATAATGCAGTTTTTCCACCTTTTGATGGTGCACCAACATTAAATCTAGATTTTGACAAGTTTTTATGGTAAATTTGACAAAATATAATTCTTCTTTAGAATCATGATATAGAAATTTACTTTGGATAAATGTTTCATATTATTCTGATAACTTTCATATTTTAATGAATAGTTAAAACACACTATATTTTAATTAAAAACAACTTTTTTCATCACAATCCATTATATGGGTAAATTATAATATTTAATGGTTTTAACATATAAATAGAATAGATTTAACGATTTAATATAATTTATGTCATTAGAATTAATTTTAAATTGAATTCATAGGTAAAAACATTTCAATATTTGGCAATGTTTTAACATTTGAAAACCTATTTGGTTAACAACAGTATTAATTTTAAAATTAATTAATTCCAATTATATGGATTGAATTTGGGAAAATGAACCTCATTTTCGGATTTTGAATATCAAATATTGCATAGTCTGATTTTTTGGTATTTTTCTGATAAAGATCAATTTTTGATGAATAGTGAAACCACTTAGTGGTAGTTAAAAAAACAGAATCTTTCATTTAAATGATGTTGTACCACTTCTGTGAATTTAATTTCAAAAATCCAACATAAATGGTTGTTATCAAGAAGTAAAATTTGGTTCAATATGATGAAAATAATTTTTGGTGAATAGTAACTTTTGACTTTTATTTACAGCGGTTAAAGGTAAATAGGGTAATTCAAGGTTAAAAGAATATTATAATAATTCAAAATTACCTCAACACTTGTCCAATCCTTATTGGATGAGTAATGGAAGACCATGGGCATCCTTGGGTCGATTTTGGGATCCCATGGAGCCACATAAGAAAGACAATGACACATTAGATTAATTAATTTAATGTAAAGACGAAATTGGCATTAACAAAAATATTTTAGTAATTAATTTTTATAAGGAGTTATATAAATTATATTTTCAACTATAAATATTCATTGGAAATCTAAAACGATTTACTACATGTTGATATTTATTTTATAATTTTTCGACATTAAATAAATTAAATTATTTATGACACAGTAATGATGTAGTATTTACCTCATTAATAAATGATTTAAATAAAAAAGATTATAATATTTAAAATATTTTGCAAAACATTTACAATTCTGATTGGACGATTTTATTTCGACCATGAGTCATCTTATCTTTATCTTTTATTATTTTTGGGCCTTTTGAACTGAAGATAAGTTTATAATAAAATAATATTTTCACACTTTCCAAAGGTACCCCTCTCCTCCTTTATAACAGGGCTCCTCCTCCCTCTCCTCCTCACACCACTTTGAGCCTTTAGGATCTTCCAAACCCTGAATATTTATCTTCTAAACTTCTTTAAAAACATCTTAGAGATCCTCGTCTTCTTCAAAGACCAGCCCTAGTGCCCTAAGAGGAGGTTAAGAAGAGGCACATCAAAGAAGAGGTAATATCAATTTCCGATCATTTCCAATTTCTTTCTTCTTCAACTTCTTCTTCTTTAGTTGTTTCATTATGAAGTAATAAAATAAGTATTACTTATATACTTATATTTGATTATAAATATGAAACAACCCCATTTCACCTACTATCCATCCTACAGAAAACGAAATCACTGCACGTGCGTACGTACGGAATACCGTCTCCACGCCGTGGTGTAATCAGTTTTTCCACCACCACCTTACCTGGATTGGTATAATGGTGTAATGAATAACTATATATGATTATTGTAAAGTGATATTGATTCTGAAATAGTATTCATACACTTCAATACAATTCCACAATCATGTGAGGGATATCATCGCTCGTGCGTACGTAAGACATACAGTATCCACGATGTGATGCGACTCATTCCACCAGATCTTCATTTCATAATGATTATATAAATTAATTTAATGACTAAATATGATATACATTACACTAATACCATTCTGTAAATTAGGTATCTATTACCTAAAAAATAAGAATAAGAATTTATTCGACAAAACACGCATAAGTACATAAAGCAATAAACACCCAAATAACAAGTAGCAATGAAATATTACTAATAAGAAGCTAAGAATATGAACATATATAATATAATAACAATGTGTAGTATTCTGGAATAAGTCAATAACATTATTTAAATCATTATACAGGATGTTCGGACATGTACGAAGAAAATCGGATCTAATGTAAGGAAAAACCTCACAATCTCATTTTAATCAGAGATTGATTATACTTTGGTATTTACTGGGGGTGTATTTATCATCCACATCAATGTTTCCTCAATATGTAATTTTATTTCTATCCTCCTATAATTCATTAAAACCAATTTTACCCTTTGTTGAGTTTTTAGTAAATGATATGAAATGAATCTTTTGTCGTCTTTCGTACGAAGTAGTTTTTGACTTTTTCTGTAATAGTACGAGAAGAATGATTTTTAACTTATACAACATGAATGGATTTTTATGATTTCATATATCATTATTTTCAGGATGATTCCTCTACATGTTCTCAAGTTTATTTTTAGTCAAATTCTTTTAGTTTAAAATTTTATGACATGTTAAGAAAAGACAAATGTTTTTGAAGTAGAAAGAATATTTTCATCAAAAATGGAGTTCAAGTGTTTTTTCAAAATTATTTTCCATCTAAGATAATGTGGGGTTCTGTTTCAATCCCTATTTTTACATTTATTTCATTATGTTATGATGGAATTATTTTTATGATGTCCTTTTATCTTATATGGATTATGTTATGATGGCATGATGTTTAAGAATCCCATTTTTATTTCATGGGTTGTGATATGATGTATGAATTATGTATTTGTGGAACACATAATAATGGTTTCATTATGAGATGGGTGTGACCTATATGTCCCTCAAATTCATTGGGTAAATATTTATATCTCATGAGATAGACATGGCTGGAACGCCAAGTTAAACTGGTTCAGTGATACATGACTGAAACTAGGAGTGTACTCGGTTCACTAATGGACCTTGTCCATTATGAAAGTTTTAGATATGTGTCTTGACTAATATGAAATGATTTTATATGATTATGTGTGTATGCTAAAAATTATCATGTTTTATGTTATGATTATTTGGGATTACATCTCACCACTATGATTTATCCCATGTTATGATATTATGATCTCTTCTGCAGGTTATGATATTCAAAATGTTATGTTCTTATGAATATGATATGATTGATATTTCATTTTTTACCCTTACTGAGAATTTGAGCTCACCCTTTTGTATGTTTTTTTACCCAAGTCTAGATGAAGGGTATTAAGTAGAATATTCCAAAAGGGACTCTAGATATGATGAAATAAATGGGAGACAACATAGATTATTTATGAACCAGTTGTTTATGTTTCCTAGTTTCTAAAGACACTATACCTATATGGTCTGTTCATGGTTTTGTTATATGTTGTAATAAATATGATTCAATTTTTGAAGTAATAACCATGAATGTAAAGTATGGGTCGTTATAACAGGCTTTAATACAATAGACATAGCCCTTATATACAATAAATTTGTAGATATCTCTATGTTTCTTTTATTTATTGCATCTTGGGAAATGTGTGCATACCCTATTTTTTCACAAGCACGATTTATCCTATTTTAAAATATAAGATACTCGATATCTTCTCAAGAATTTTTTTTTATTATTTCTCCCACAAATAAGATTGGTACAGGGGGCTTGTGTGAGTAGATTATTTTTCACTCCCATTAATTATTTTTTAAAGGTCGCGTCAAACCTAGAAATTTGTAAAATATTGTAAAACTAGATATAGGATATGAATCAACATGATTATTTTATGTAAAAAAATTGGTGTAAATTGATCAGTAGTGGAGATGAATAAGCCTTGAATTGTAACTAAACATATTCTGTTCATTAATTTAGTTATATTCTTTAGTTTTTTCTTTATTTCTATATTAAAACAAAAAATTAATTTAACTATACACAATATATATATGTTTTTTTATAGTTTATCTCTATTTTTGGTGATATAGTATTATCATCATCTAAACTTATTTCAAATGATATAATAATATTGTATAGTATTCATTTAAGACCTAATAAATCATTGGATTAGTATATAGAGAGATAAATATCAATACCATTATAATTATATTCATAAACTAATGTTTTTTTATATTTAAAGAATTCTAATATAATAAATTTTCAACATGAAATTTTATTGAGTATTCAATTCACCCCTCATGAGATACTCACACTAAATGAAAAATAGATTTGTTTCATTGAATAATATGATATGATAAATGAAATAGATTGTGGATATTCCTTTATAAAAAATAATATTCTGGTATATACATGATTCCAAAGAAATCATTCATCTAGGGATGAATGGGAAGAGGATAAAATATAAGAGGAAATTAAATTAAAATAGGTAATTTGAAACATTTATCAAATGAATAGTGCCTCATAGAGTGTTATTTGAGGACATTGGATTTTGTTTTATACTGAGACATAAAACACTTATACATGGGTATATGTTAGAGGATAGTCATTTTCATATATTTTTGGATCTTCATGTCTTGTGACGTGAAATGAGGTGGTCAATAGTGGTATTTATACTTGAGTAGGTCGGAGTTAAGGTGATTAAATATTGATTATTTTATAATTGTAGCTAACCAGATTGAGTTGACATTAATTTCAAAAAATATGGGAAAAAATAAATATTTATATTCCTAGTTAGGGTAAATAAAATCCCTTTAAAATCATCAAATGTAGTAGTTTTTAGCTATTTTATTATTTTCCCATTTTAAATTTTTCCCATTTCATTTTATACATATACATTAGTAAATAATATTTTCACCATGGTTATTTTTATCTGAAAAAGAAAAATGAATATACATCCTATGTTAAAAATTATAAATAAAAATATTGAATAAATTTAACTGATTTAATTAATCATTTGTTGAAAAATATATTTAAAATTAATCTTGTTGAAAAAAATAAATGGTTTCAGGAAGTGAAAAATTCTAAATATTGAAATGTTATTAAATACAATTTCAATATCAAATTGATCCCTGTGACATAAATTTGTTTTATTATTATATATTTGAACAGTGATAATTTAAAAACAATTTATAATATAACATAACTATTAAAATAAATTAAGATAAAATAAATTTTCAATTAAAATTAAATATTTTTGACAATTTATTAAGAAATAAACATCTTCCAAAAACACCAAAATAATACCCTAAGAAAATATTGATATTACTCATTCAAAATTATTGATTATTTTTTACAAATATCAATTGTAAAATTGTCAAAATCATGTTTTAAAATAGCTTTTCCATTAAAAGGAAACAGAATTTCTTTTTAGAAAAATATTTCTTCTTATTCATCAAATTTTATTTATTATATTCTGAAGTATATAAAACATATCAGATTAATTGAAAAAAAAGTGAATATATAATATAAAAATATCATTATTATATATTTGCAATAGAATTTAATTTAATTTATTATGATTAAATTCCATTATTGGTATAAAAATCAATTTTCATAAAAATTCAATATTTATATTCAATATATTTTCATTTTTATTTATAATTAATTGGTAGAATGTAAATTAATTTTAAAAAACAATGTAAACTATATTTTCATACTTTTTTTAATCTAATTAATTTATTCTAGTCCGACATATTGGAGACAAAATTCATATTAAAATAAAAGATTTTTTCTTATTTATTTATTAATAATGTTGAGTATCTTGTATGATATTGATCATTGAAATTTTTTAAAACATGGAGTGTTAAAATTTTACGTAATATATATCATTATTTATGGAGAGATATTTTTATTTTATGTAAACAAGGAGAATTAACTGAATATTAAGTATTAATCAAATGGTTTTGATATGATGGGAAAAAATCAATGAAAATGATTGTCTAAAAACCCTAGAGACAAGAATATGGGATTTCAACTATCATCACAATGTGGTAATAAAACTTGAGGAAATTGAATTATATAAACTATTAAAAATTTTGTTGGTGTAAGGGATGTTCATAGTGAATTTTATTTTCTATGTCATGGGAATAATATTTCAAATGATCTGAATAAAAAGAAATTAGTAGAGAATGTAATACCCACACTCTAGTGTTTCAAACACATACAGTATGGGAATAATGTTAATAAATGACCTATTTAAAGGGATATATTAGATTATAAAAACCTTTAAAATCACATGAAATAATTAATAACAGATATAATCATGATTTTTAAGAGAATCATGATAATTTGGGAAAATAAATCCTCCCTTTCATAGTTGAGAATTTAATGTTTTATTTTTTATGAATAATATTTATAAATAAAATTATACATTTTTAGTGTAACATCATGTGATTATATACATTTATATGGATTCTATAATAATAAAATTTAATTTGATATTCTATCAGAAATAATTGAATCCATGATTACAACAGAAATGTTTTTTAAGACAATACATTTTTTATTTTATAAATGGTGAATTATGTTTTCGAAGTGCATATGTATGTAGGTATGATTAACTTAGAAATTATGGATTACAGATTTATTTTATTTGATTATTCTTGATAAGAAGATAAATTTCATTAAAATTAATTTTAATGTTTTATGTGATGGGATTATATCATGAATGAGGATATTTGGAGTGGCATTTGTGGAAATAAAACCCTTTGATTGATGTATAATTTTCCAATTTTACATGTGGATGAACACCATTAAAATTTGTGTACATATGATTAATGTAATAAGTAACATTTCAGGATTAAATTATCTTTTTTTGAGATGGTATAGTGTTACTATTGATCAGTTTACTATATAAGAACAAAACATATATATATGGAAAAATCTATATTTGGATATTCTTTCTAGAATCAACATTATTGAAGTGGTATGGTTGAATGAGTACCAAATTCAATAATATTTTATCATAATCTGGTCTTTACATATAATTTTTTTTGAAGTATTTATAATTATAATTATAGGGAATTGAGTTGTATCACTAGGTATTATCCCCATATAGATTTTCAGTTTGAGATATTATTCTAAACAATGATGATCTTATAACTTTATTTTCTATATATTTCAACGGTTGTTGGGATCAACAGCTTCCTTAATGTGAGTTAAAAGTAATAATAGATTTCAATCATGAATTCAGATAGAATATTATAAATAAATTTTTTTAATTTAGTTTGAAACTATAGTGTAATGGAATGATGTTACAGAAAAAATTTAATTGGGACCTTAGAAAGTTGATAAGATTAATGTGAATGTAATATCCAAAAAGAAACATGTAGAAACTGAAAAGAAATATGAATGATATATTATGCTGAAAATAATTAATATGAACTATAAATATTTTCATTTAATAATTTGTTTTTATGAATTGCTCAGTTGATGAAATAAGGGTAAAAATCCATAGGTATATTTTTCCCATTAAAATAGATGATCATATTGGGAACATACCTTATCATTTACGATTCTATTAAACCTCTCTCAAGGGGAACATGTATATCATTTATCTATCTTAAATAATTTAATACTATATAAATAACATGTACATAATTCAGTGTTCATATAATTTGAACATAATGTTTCTTTATCAGGAATAACTAGTAGAGATTCTTGGTCAAACAAAAAAGTAATATGATAGAAGGCCATAAACATGGTTAATGTTGTATGGTAAAAGTCTAATATTGAGAAAAATACATGGGAAGATAATTATGTAATAATGTAGATGTATCATTGTTTTTTACTACCAATGTTATAAATTTGAGTTAAAATTTCATTATAAGGGGGAATAATGCAATGGCTTGTTTGTTTTTTTTTTGATTTTTTATTCAAATAAATCAAATATTTAATATATTTTTATTACACACAATATCATGTTTATACCAAATAATATGTAACACTAAGTTTAGTTTTTCTTTTGGAAAACACTATTTTTACCTTCTATTACACAAGGATATGATTTTAGCTTTTGTTGAATAAAACCTAGTTTTTCTCATGGGAAACAAGGAACCCTGAGTTTATAAAAAATGTGATATATCGTAAAAAAATTATAAATAATATGATAGTTAGATCATTGACATTGCTATGAAATGTATAATTTTTTTTAAAATAAAATATGAAAATATATAGTTATATCATATATAAAAAATTAAAACATTGGAGAACAGTTAATTAATAATAAAAATAAAAACCTTTTGAATATAAATGATTTTTTTTAAAACAAACTAATTTTACGAAAAAATAACGTTTTATATTAAAAAATTAAACATCCTAATTATTTTAATTAATTTCATCAAATTTATATATTATATAGTCATTCAAATATTTTATATTCATCAGGTTTATTTTTTTGACAAGAGATGATAATAAATCCAATTTCATGTTAAAATCATTATTAATCTAAGAATATGGTTTATATCATTTTATTCACAGTTAAATAAAAAATATTACTTTACCTTATTAAATAATATATTTTAGTAAAAATAAAAATAAATTTAAAAATAATTATATTAAAATTATCTAAGGGTTATATGCTCATTATTTTCTGAAAATAATTTTTTATTGATGAATAAAAGAAAATGATGAATTGTAATTTACAATTTTATTTTCATTTAAATTATATATAATGATAAATTATATTTTAAAAAGTTTTTAAATAATAATTAGTAAAATTATAACTATACTAAACAAATTCAGGTCATTGGATTTATCATGTTGACATTTGAGTAATTTCTCCTTGAAAATATGCTTTCTCATCAAGTTTGTGAGAAAAAATTAAAAATTAAAATTTCCTATTTATATTTCATGAATTTGAAAAAATTCATTCCATATTGGAAATTATCATAATTTATATTATTTAATTTGGTAAAATTAATTTTTCTCAGAACTTAATACTAATAAATTATAATCAAAATGACACCATCAAGTAAAAAATTGTTTTACATGGGGTTAATCTAAAAAAAGTATTATAATAAAATAATAATATAAATAAAGTTTATTTAATGTCAATATTTCATCCACATAATATATTATTTCTGATTATATTAATTCTTTATCCTTTTTCATGATAAAAAAATTGGTACACCATTTACTTTTCAAAACATTACATGAGGGCCACTCATCTCACATATAAAAGCCATCATTGTCTCGTATCATGTTGAATTCATTAAAACCTATTGTATCAACCAATACCAAACCAAATAACATCAAATATTACCTCAAATATTCATTGAGGACATATTTTTGGAATAAATCTAACATTTTAATCCTTTTGTTACAAACCTAATGAATTTATTCAAATAAGAGATAATGTTATTCGATGAGAAAATTTATTTTGTTTCCTTAAATCAATAATTCAATTATTATTGAAAAATGATGACATATTAAAATTATTATGTTAAATATTCCCATATATTTTTATATTATGGTTATTACCTAAAATCATTTCTTCTTCTATACAATTATTTTCCAAATCATCATTTGAGAGTAAAAACGATTACCGACTCGTGGACACATGTTATTCATGATTCCATAACCACATATAACGGTTCATTATGATTATGGATATAAATTATTTACATTATCATAAAATAATTATATCTCTTTATCTAATTTATTATATATGTTTTTAGAATTTTCCATTATATTTTGGATATGATAAAAATATTTGTGCATATAGTGTATTACCACCTCATAAAGCAATGTGATTTGTTTTCACAATCTATTTTCGTGGAAGATAATAAAGAATATTTTATTTTTTAATAATCACATAAATATTTTATTAATAAAATATCTATCATTATATAAATATAATATAACATTTTATTTTTTATATTTTCTCTCACTGAAATACAATAACATCATTTGTGTGTGTGTGGACTACTAATTTCACAAAGGGAGGTTAGTCTCTTTTTATCACAATATCACATAAAAAATATGAATATGTGTTATTTATTAAACAAAAAAATATTTATTGAACAATTATAATTCTATTAAATTAATTATATTATGTAATACATTTCATACTGATTGTCGAAAAATTGAAATGTTACTCATTCATACATACATAATACCCTCCCTTTACTTGTAACATATATACTTTCTAAAAAATACGATTAATGATTGTTATTAAAATATTTTGTAATTTATATGATAACTATGACATGATTATTATTTTTAGATATATTTAGATGATGATTAATGTAATTAGGTCGAAAAAGAAAAAACAATACCTATAAAAAATCCAAGAGGTAGTTATTAGAAATATTGCCTTAATATGAAATTATTAATGAAAATGTTACTAAAATTAATAAGTAAATAATATATGGTATTATATATAATTATTTTTTCCTAATTTATGTATAATAAACGTATATTAATTATACATGAGTTATGACGAGTAAAACTCATGCCTGGGAAGGTGACCAGTTCTCCAAAGATTTATTAAAGAAAAATAAAGTGCATAGTACAAAGAAACGAAAACAAATCAATGTCCAACAAAAACAAAAAACAGAAAGTGTCAAAGATCATATCACCACCATTTTCTGAGAAACCTTCCAGATCCACCGATTCCTATTCAGATTCAGGATCATAAATATTGAACAATGTAATGTATCGATTTCTCATAAGTAATTCATCCAAGGTCAAAGACTTACATGATGATTTCTTTCTCCATCCCTTCATTTGGTGCATATATTTCAATTTTTTATTCTTCAAAGAGGACCTTGTAGAAACGGTTTTCGGCATATTAGAGTAATATTACCTAGGTTTATTTTTAGGTGGAGCAGTGGAAGGTCCCCCCTTTTCATTCCCATTTCTCCCATGCAAACAATCATCCTCATTATGAGTGGTTTTTTTCATTTCCCATCGAACAACATCACTGTATGAAACTTTAGAGCCTTCACAGTCATTTTTCTTTCCTCCATTGAATGCCTCACCCCACTTTCCATCACCTTCCATATGTCCCTTGTCATACTTTTTTCCTCTCTTATCCATTGGAACCTCTTGTAATGTATTCAACTTTATATCAATAGGGGTCAGACACTGTATGCTGATATTACTTCCTTGAAAGTGCAATTCCTCATTCCTTGCTTCCTTCACAATGAATGAGTGGTTAGCTAGCTCATCATCCATCTGGGGAGGCTCATTTTGTATTGTATTCTTAGTATGTTTACCCAAAGAGACATTGGCATTCCTAGGCTCTATATCGAAGGAATTTCCCCCATTGTCCATTTCATTTCCCATACATCTTCTTCAACATCTTCTGCCCACATTAGCACTGCAAAGTGATTCAAAGGGAATGGATCAACACTACCAGTCTTATCCATTTTATCATTGACTTGAAGAATCTATTCAGAACCCTCTCGATCTACTGATTAGTCATGAACTCGACCCATGAACTAATTCCCAACCGAAAAAATGTTGACCCTCCCACCATCCTCTTGATGTTGAAAATAGGATGCAGGAGCCCCCTTTTCAAATGGATTACTCATGACACGAACTCTCCGGTTATCTTTAATCCTATCAAATACATTGAAGACATAAGGATTTTTAACCTTCTTCACTGCTTGTATGTTCTTTTCTACATAACTCATGTCATTATTCTTTTTTGCACCACATATCCTTCCCTTACCTCCACTACACCTTTCACTCTAGTTATCACCATGTCGGCATAGTGCCTCTGAATGACCCAGTCTTCAACAGTTAATGAAAAAATCTACCTAATGGTTGAATATCACCGAATTCTTACACCTAATCTCCTCATTAGCCTCGATCCACACAGTCTCAACTGGAACCCTCAAAACATAAGCATCCACACACATGTGTGGGTTGATTGTGTGACTCACAAAGGCAGTGCATGCATCAACACAAAGAAAGTGCCCCCACCATGTTCCCTAACAAGAGAATAATCACATGATTTTAAAAAGAAAATAGAAATAAGAGTTATAATAACCCAAACCAGGATGACTGAAGATTCAATATTCATATGTAAATCCTAACTCCAATTGAAAAAATAAAATTCGCTACTACCGCACTTCCTCGGAGTAGTCTACAACACACAAACAAGATCTTCCGAAGAGGAACATCGAACCATCAGATGTCGTTTGTCCAATAACCCAACTATCGGTCAATCCTCTATAATCTCTAACACAGAATTTGGAATCTTGGGTTATCCATTCCAAGAACCATGGACCTTCATAGAAAGATTAATCTCAGGTAAATGTGGAATCGCATCTGGATCTATGAAGCTGTTTAATCTGTGCCTTCAGCCAAATCGAGGAGGTCCTGAGTCGTCATTCCCTCCTTCTACCATCTCATTGACTTGCGTTGGTGGGAGGAATTCCATTGACCCCATTATGGTTAGAGGCAGACTAACCTATGCGAGTGAATCAGTGCCATCATACCCGAGTTTTGAACATGTATGAAGGATGGAAATAATTATGGATAGAGATTTAACCTCACATTTATTCTTATATAAGACACATGTAATATTCAATAAGCATTTCATTTATGTAGATTTTACACTTCCCATGATTGTATTTTATGAATACTATCTGTATTATTATAGGGATCTACATCATCATTTTTTATATCTCTTTCATGGGGTTTATAGTTAAAAAGATAACAAAGATGTTAGGGCTCATTATCACAATTTTCATTCATTGATACATTTCTATTGTTATGAAGATATATTATTTTATGTGGTTTATATATTTATCATTTGGCATGTTATATCATGTATTTATAGTTTATCAAGAAGATTTAATATTCAATTAATTTTATCCATTCATGTGGTTTCTGATTAAATGATTTCAATTTGGGTAAGATTTTTTATTACAATATCATTATCTACCATTATTTATTATGAATAAGTTTGATTCATAAAATATTATCATTAAATTATATAGAAAATAATTTAAATAATCATCCACTTATAATTCATGATATTTATAAGTAAAAGTAACATTTTTCTATTAGTTGGCATTGAAAATATTTGATATTTTTTTAATCGAAATCAGAATTTGATTCTCAACTCGGTCGAAAAATCATTTTTATAAAAATACAATAAATTATATTTATATGTTCTCAATACCATATTATATTTGATAAAAATATTATTTTTATGATCAATATCTCATGGTTTAATTTATGTTATTTTAATATGAATCTACATGTCATTTTATAAAAAATGACTTTTTTGATTTTATTAAAAATGAAAAGGGAATCATTTTCTTAACCTGTATGACATAAACATAATTTTAATCCATATTAACATTAATTACATTCCAAATTACTTTTTATTTTTAATGGTCATTTTCATAAAAATGGGTTTTCATAATGTTTTACGAATTGTTTTTTGAGAATAGATTTTCAATGATAAGTTATATTCCTCTTGAAATAATCAATCAAATATTTGAAAATAATTTTCATTCTATGATAATATAAATTAATTTAATATTTTATTAAAGGGGGATATGAATTACATATGAAATTCATTTTTTATCTCTAAATGGTACATCAATAAATTATGTTTATGAAAACTATTTATTTTCTTCTAGTAATAACACGATAATATTCTTATGAAACTGGTTGTATTTACACATGTTATGATATGATTAAATGATTATGAAATCTATACTATTTCTAATGGATATGATATTATGAAATTTTTATGAATTTCATTAAATATGATCTGTTATGATATGATTATTTCTTATGATAATGTGGGAAAAACATTTAATTATAATTATATGATTGATGGGACCTATATTTACATCCAAAAAATGATATAATTATTTATATGTGATGAAAAAATGATAGTAAATAAGTCAATGGATTTTTCCACTATAAAAAATGTGTGTCCTGAACCACTGTGTGAAAAAGTTTTGACATGATCCACTATTGGAAACATGTATATCTTGATTCACCATAGGAAATAGTTTATTTTTATAGATCCTCTATACTAATAAAATATGTATTAATCCTTGAAGTATGAAATGGGTTTCAACAATTTGGATGGTGATATAGTTTTATGACATGAAATTGTGGTTAATGTTGGATTTGGGATGATTTATCACCACTGTTAGCAATGTTATCCTAAATGATAATATTGAATTAAACTACTCATCTTTATGATCTATGATCTTTTCGGTATGGATATCATGTTTATTGTTCTTAATAACTTACCCTTATACATTTTTTAATCAAATCATACGGTCACATATAAATATCACTTATTTTTACCCTTACTGAGCATCTAGTCTAACAATTATGTTACTATCCACATTTTTTAGATTATGTATTATGTAGTGTATTCCTAAGTGGAGTAAAATGTCAGAATATTATTTTGAGAGATATTGGAGAGCGTTCAACATATATGAATATTTAGTTTCCAATCTCCACAAAAACCAAACTATTATATTCCTTAGGCATGTGTTTTTCAATTGTGTTGAATATTTATCTAAAAAAGATATAATAAATAGGTATGAAAATATCAGGTCTCCATTGAATTCTATAAGCATAAGTTGTGTGGTAGTGAGAATTTTATAGGGTGATTTGATGAACATGTTATGGGTCATGGTTTTTTTATCTTTTAATACACCCCGTAAACAAATTCGGTCATTAATTAGTTGTGGAATTATGGATTAGTCTGGGTCTTGGGAAAATTAAAGTGATTCTATCTATAACAACCCGTAAATTTTCTATATGATTTATAAATAGGTTTTACTATTAATAATTTATGTTAACAAATATCATTTATGAAACTTAATGATCTTAATTAATGAATATTATTTGGGATTATTATAATATTTATTATATTTTAACAAATATCACTTTTTTAATACAGGATAAAATATTGAAATTCTTTGATTATTATTTTATAAAAAATAATTATTTCAAATGTTATGTTATAATATTTCTAAAAAATTATTAATTTCATGAAATAAGATTTTATTTTAATTTAATATTTAAAATTATAAAAACAAATACCATTTTTAAAAATGCATTATAATTTGGAATTAAAAATTTATTATAAATAATTATAATGAAAATCATGTTATATTAAATGTAATAAATATATGTTTTCATAAAAATATTTTTAAATTATTTTTATTAGTTAATGATATGTTATGTCTATAATGTGACATATAAATATTATAAACCAATATTTTATTGTGAAATAATATAATGTGAAATAATACATTTTTAAAAGAAAATATATAAATTAGATGGTTTTATTTTAAATAAAATAATGATTTATAATTTGAAGAATGTAATTTTATGATATTACATATAATATAATTAGATATTTATTAAAGAAATTATTAATGAATAATTTAGTGTTTACAAAAATATTAGTATTATTGTCATCTACAATTAAAATAATAAATGTGTTTATTAAAATTTTAATTTTAATTTTAAATTTAATTTTGTGGTTATAAAATATTAAATTAAAATATCTATTTAATTATTATTATTACGAAATCAAAATATTGTTAATTTTTATTAAAATTAAAATCAAATTATATATATATATATATATATGAACATTTCTATTTATATGGATTGTAATCTTGGTGATTTTTTTTGTAATTATTAGTAAATTATTAATTATTAAAATTGATGTTCATATATAATGAAAGAAAATAATTTTATTAAATATAAATATATAGAATATAAAAATTATGGAAGTAGGAAATCTCATTTTCAGGTATCACTTTGTCTTGAAATAAATCATTAGATATCATTGAGATATGAATAAGGAAGAGGCTAAGCGCAACAGTGAGTGACGTGGGGTACTGAGGTGGCATTTAGCGTTGTTAGCGGGATCATGCATGGATATTAAGATTGAGTGTGATATCTTCTATGGTTGAGGGATTAAACTCAGGAGATCCATGTGAGATTGTGTCCGTGATATGAATATTAATGTGGGTCATATTGAGTAGAGATCTAATGATGATGAGTGTCGATAGCCAGATATGTTTCAATATTATGTTCAATTTAATTTTTAGTGTTTGAATATTCATGAATTTAGGTTGTTTTCTTATTTTCTTACGAAATGATTCATTTCCATTTTTCACTTTATAATCATTATTTCTTGATAAAATATATATTTTATTCTTTTTAAATTGATTTCATCTCATTTTCCAATAATTTCACTATTATTTCTTTACAAAGAAGCTTCATGTTTTGTAATTATATTAGAATCCAGTGAATTGATTCATTACACTGAATAGAATATATATATATATATATATATTAAAATAAAATTTTATAATATATTTTTCAATTTAATTTGAACCAAATTATTTGTTAAAAAACAATGATAGATATAAAATTTTACTCATCATTTTCAATATTTGTATAAGACAATTAAAAAACCGAGAAAATATATTTCATTCAATCATTTAGAAAAATATCATATTCGATCAAATTTTATGGAGATAAAATTTGATCATTATAATATCTTTTCATATTGAAATATAATAAAAACATAATTTCACCTAACTAATTGTATTAGTAGGGGAGTACATAGAGAGTTTTTGGGCTTATTTCTTTCTTATTGTATTTTTATTGAGTGTATATGTGTGTGGTAATGATTTTTGGTAGAAGTCTATAGCCACTTCACATCGTATTTTCTGCCTGGGGATGAATTAGAGAATGAAAGAGATAAATAGAATTAGATTAAAGTAAATAAGAAAATATATAAAGGACTATATTGTTTAAATATTATATTTTTCAAATTGTAATGAATATTTTACATTTAGTCCGTGTTAATTTTTTTTCAAAATTCTTAGAGAATTTGTTGATATTATTTTTAATATAAAATAAGAAAATGTTCTAATGTTTTATTAGAAAACTATAATGGACTATATTAGATTATAAGAATTATATTTTGAAAATTTTAAATTAATTTTAATTTTTAGATATATTCTAAATGTAATTTTAAATAATTTTAAAGAGCTAAATTATTTTTTTAAAACATATCTCAGTTCAAAATATATTCAATACAGATTGAAATATTTTATTTTATTATTTTAAATGAGCATGTCAATTTTTTACCATTATTTTATTCTACTCAATTTAAAATAAAATTCATATTTATTTATATATATTTAATTTCAAAGAGAAATTATTTTATTTATTTAAATATTAATGATATTATTTTTTCCTATGTTAAGTGATAATTATTTTAGAAATAAAAAATATCATATTAATTATATAAATGATTGTATCATTATTTATTTAATAACATCATATTATAAATATATTAAATAAAAAAAATATTTGGTTATTATTGGTTTAACATCTAAAGGGTACATTATTTTCTAAAATTCTCTTTGAATATTATTTATACAATTTATGAAAGTTATTATTTTATATGTATTTTTTTTAATTAGTATAGTATATTATCTTATGTGTGCATAGATATTATAAATTCATTAAATTTATAATTCTCATAAGATATGTTTAGTATCTATAACATGTGACATTCCATGATTACTCCAATTAAATTTTTTATCAAGCCTATATTTTATGTACATTTGAAATGAATGAAATATTACTAATTATGAAATTACTAAAAAACAATTTTATGAGTTTAATGTATCATAATTTAAAAAATAAATTTTATTTATTCATTTGATAACATTCTATGTGTTCACGCAAAGATTAAAGGTGGCATTATTTTGTTTCCCTATATTCTATGATATGTTTTCTTATGTAATATATATAAACGTAGGTAAAACTATAGTAACGTTTTTGAAGTAAAAATTATAGTCGATATGCATATATTTTAATGGAATATTTTTTCTAAACTACGTACATAATAATTTTAAGCATAGTTGAAAAATTTGGTGGGAAACCACACCACATGAAATTGGGTAGGTGTAGATAAACTTTAATGATTGAAGTGGCACCATTTTTTGTATTCAAAATCTGTAATAATGTTTTTAAATAAGGAATTGTATCATTGTAAATTATATTTTGAGTGGAATTAATTTAAAACTATTATAGTTATTTCCAACATTATTTATAAAAGTATTATAAAATGTATTATTTATTGAATGTTCAAAATTATTTTTAAAAACATAATTTTAAAATAGATTTTATAAAGAGTGTTTCACTTATTTTAAAACCCCTAAATGGGAATTTTAATTCCAATCCCATTATTTTTATTGTATTTTCACAGGTAACATAGAATATGTAATAATGATATCTTCTCTTATAGACTTATATAACCTGAATAAATTTTATTTATATTATTAAACTATGGTAATTTTTAAGATGTTATATAATTTTCCAAAACGGAGATTGAAATAATTCATAGAATGTAAAATGAACATTGTAATTCTATTTTTTATTTTGAAAAAAAATACTATGCATTTTTATGTACTGAATTCGGAACAATTGGTCAAAACCATCACATTTTGGTATCATTAAAATGATAAAGAAAATTTTTTAGATTAGATGTTGCGTAAGAGGTATCATAAATATTTATAGAAATTTTAGTTATTCAATATTCTGAAGATGGAAATTTATAATTTTTTAAGTGAGACAAAACAATTATGAGGGTCTAATTATTTTAAGGTTAGAGAATTTAACATTCTATAAATTTTTCTATGATGAATATTTTAATTATAATTGAAATAAATTAATTTATCAAATATCATTTTTTATAATATTTTATTTTGTTAATCAAAATTAAATTACATTATTTTTCTTTTTAAAAAATATTACCTTTTCAATACTTTATAAAGTATAAAAAAATATAGTTATTCTTTTTGGAAAAATATTGTTTTGATGTATAATGTTATAATATTGGTATATACATTATTTATTTCAATAAATATCATTTGAATTTTAATTTTATATTGAAAATTGAAAAAATAGAATTTTTATAAATGTATTATTATTTTTAAATAAGATGTTACTATAAAATGTTATATTTAAATAAATAATATATTAAAATCAATAGAAAGTGTTTTAATATATATATATTTTTAAATGTTTTTTATTAATGAATGATTAGAGTTTTTTATAAATTAACATATAAATATTACAAATTTTGTTTATTATGAATTAATATTACGTGATATTAATATTGTTTTAATTAAAATATATAAATTATTGAAATAGTAAATTCAATAAAATAATTATTTCATTTGGATTAATTAATTTTAAGTAATTAATGTTAATATAATTTATTATTCATTGATGAAATTATGAATGTATAATGAGCTATTTTTCAAATTATTATTATTATTTTAAAAAAAAAATATGAATAATAAAGTTGTATTTTGAAATTCAAATTTTCATATTAAAGTTAATATGTATATTAAAAAATACTATATTTCAAGATGTGTAAAACTTAGAGATTTATATAAAATCATAATAATGTTAATTCTTATTAATATTATAAAAAAACTGTGTGTATATATATGAGTATTAATATTTTTTGGGATTATAACTATTGAAATGAAAAGTATTCAATTTTATATATTTTATTAATTATAACAATTGAATTTTATATATAATGAATATATTAAATATATTTATTAAAAAAATACACCTGTAATAGAAAATAGGGATGAGGGAATTAATTTTTTTTGGGATTCACTTCATGTTATAAAAATTCAATGGAGGTCTTTAAGAGTTTAGAAAGAAGAAGGGCTATTAAGATATTGAGATATGTCATGCACTGAGGATGGACTGAAGCACATATTTTGGGATGGGGTGCATATATCAAGGTCAAGTGTGCGATGTACTGTGGTTGAGTGATTCAATTCTACAGATCCGACCGATTTAGGTTATGAGAATAGAATAACCATGGGCTTCAAATATAGTCAAGATCGATCAATTTTGAGCATGTAATTCTATATTTGTTTCAAAGAAGCTGTCTATTGAAATTTCTAGTCTATGAATATTCTTGAAATCATGTTGTTTTCTTTTCTTCAATTCTCATATTTAATGTATTTTTAATTATTCTATAAATTAATACTAGTATTAGTATTTATTTAATTCGTATTAAATTGAATATATATATTTTTTCAACAATTTATGATATTCTTTTTTTGTGAAGAAGCATGATGTTTTGTTTTTAAGTCTTATTCTAGTTAATTGAATCACTAAACCGAATAGAATATACATATATATATGTATTCATCTAAAAAATACATATTAACTATTTAAATTTAATGTGACTCAATTATTATAGTAGAACACACATGTAAGTATTATATTATATTTGTTGTTTTCATTATTTAGATAAGACAATTTAATTATATATATATATATATATATTTCTACAATTTTAAAATCAAAATATCATCATTTTTGATCATCTCACATGAAAAACACAATATAAGCCTTAATGACTATTCATAATATGACATAAAATATATACCTAATTTAATTTTTTTAACTCTATAATGGGTAGTGAGGAGAGACTTGTTAGGAATATTTCGTTATTCTTTTTATATTCTGTAGAGTCTATGTGTGTGTATTGAGGTTTCTATAGTAAGTTCATAGTTCCTTCCATTCAACTTGTTTTTATAGGGGAAGAATGATAGACAACACGAGATAGAGAGAATGTGATTGAAATCTTTATGATAATTTTTGACGTAATTTTTTTAACATTTTATTTTTCATATTGCAATTAATATTTTACATATGTTATGTATTCAATTTTTATGAATTGTTAATAAAATTTATTACTAATTTCTAATATAAAATCACTTTATTATCTACTATTTAATATTATTATTATTGTAAGGGACTACATTGGTTTACAATATTTCAATTACACTAATATATAAATAATGATTATTTTACATATGTCATATATATAGTTTTAAATAACTTGTAAGAGAAATAATTACTATTTTGAAACATATATTATTTATTATTCATGTGAATACCATTTGAAATGATTTGTTATTTTATGGTAAGTTAATTTATTTTTTAGATTTATTTCAAAGATCTTATATTATAATTATTTTAAAAGGATATTAATGTTTTTTCATATATGATTAATTTAAATGGGAACCAATTTATTTATTTGAATGTAATTATTGTAAAATTATTATAATATTTTTATTTTCAATGTTTTGAGATAATCATTTATGAAATTGAAATATTTACCTTAAGAAGTATATAATAAATCTATATTTTTATTTCTCTAAAATATTAATATTATTTATCTATAAAAGAGAAATAAAATTAATAAATTTTTTTTTGATTCTACTTATGATGATTAATTTGTTTTATTATATTCTCATGGAATTTTTTTTAATATATGAATGTTTTTAATTTTTTGTATGTTTTTAATTAATATTGATTATTATTTTAAGTGTACCATGTTCTCGTATATGACTGAATTCAATAATTCAAATCAGATATTGACATTACCTATAACTTGCGGCATTCTATGCATACTCATGTTTATATATTTTATGAAGTCCATATTTAATGAACTTATTCAATGAATGAAATATTCATTAATTGTAAATTACTGTCAAAAAAGATATTATGAATTTAATGAATAATGTTTTATTACCTGAAAGTTAATTATTCATTTGTTAACATTCCAATTATTTATTCAATGACTAAAATTTGTATTATTGAGTCTATCTAAAATATAATAGGTTCGTTTTTATGAATGTATATATAAATGTATGTTATCATGTTTTAATGTTTTTAATGAAAAACTGTATTGATATATATATATATATATATATATTGTAATGTTGATTTTTTTTAATAAAATTTGTCTTCTAGACATTATTAATGGGGTAAGAAATTTTGGAGTGAAATCATACGGTAAGAATTTTGAATCACCCAAACAACCATTAATATTTCATGTTTCCATTTTTACCATTTTCAAAAGAATTCAAATTATTTTATGAAAAATCAATAGATTATTTTAAAATCACTTTCATAAAGTATTTAAATTCAACTAATATAGTATTTTTCAAAAAATATATAATTTCAATGATATTTAAAAATGTTATTTCATAATTTTATTGAGGTTATTATCAAAATTATATTAAAATGTATTTCTCATAAGGTATTTTTAATATGGGATTTTATAATGTTTTTCACTAATTTTAAAACCCCTTACTTGGAAATTTTAATCCCATGCCATTATTTTAAAAATATTTTAAATAAATAATATAAGTTTAATGATGAACATCATTTATTATGAAATTATTACACAAAATGAAATTTGTTTAATAATATTAAACTATTATAATATGTAAGATGATGTCTTCTTATCTATAACCTAGACTAGAAACATCATGGAATAAAAAATTGTACTATATATTTTTCATTTGACATAAAAAAAATACACACCTTTTTTATGTACCGAATCCGGAAGCACCAGTTCAAGGTGTATCATTATCTTTATTAGAAGATCTGATAAATGATCTTTATTGGGTACGACCGTTCAAGTTGTGGTAATCACATCCTTTGTCTATGTTAATTGGATGTATCATAACACACTATTTATATCAATCAAATTATCAATTTGTAATAGATATATTATCAATTTATATAATGAATTATGGACTTTTAAAACTGATAGGATATAATATAACCAAAAAACCAAATTATTGAATGTGTTTTCAATACCCATAACACACAATAGGGAATTTAATTGCTCAAAAAAGTGTTTATAAAGGTTATGGTCATTACAATCAATGATATCAATATGTATGTATTTTATTTGTTATTTTGAATTATTTATTTTAATATAAATAGATGAATAACATTGAATTAAGGGTATAATTAAATAAATTTAAATAATTATCATTTAATTGTAAAGGTATAAATTTAAAAAAAATTGACTAAATATATTTGATGATAATAAAATTTAACTGAAAAAAATGTATATTAATTTATTTATTTATTTATAACATAGATAAAATTATTATTAATTTATCTTATATGAATATTATGTCAATATAAATTAAAAATAATTAGATTTTAAAAATAAGTTATAAATATCTACTATAACAAAAACAATTTATGGTTTTTGTATTATTCAAATAAAATGTGTCATTTTTATTAATTAAAAATACACAAAAAATTAATAATTTTTCCAATGTAAAATCATTATAGAATAACATTACTACCTGTAAGAGTGAATCCAGTATTTACTATTTATAGTTCACTGTGTAACAGAATTGAACCCCAGGTAATTCTATCTTATTCCTTATCAAAATCAAGTTTCCAATGAATTTCCCCCAATTACTCCTATAAAATTAACTACCTTAATCCCACTCATAAAAACATAAATAATGATTTTTTATCAATAATCCCTACCTAAATTCATTCTTCAAATTTCCTCTATATATTTTTCGAACTAAAGGCCACATGAGTGATTATCAGAACCTTCATTTCCAAAAAGTCATGATTATTCAAGTCTTCTACATAAATGTTATTGTTACCAAAATAATTTTTCCATTGTATGTATCATCTTGCAATTATTAAATATAATTTATTAATTTTATAAAAATTTATCAATATTTGTTATCATATATTAGTGATATTATTACTTTACAATATAATATTCATACTCATTATTTCATGATAAAAAATTCTAGTGAGTAAGAGTTTTACTAACTACATAATAAAAAGAGTAATGATTATATATTTATTGCTAAAAATTATTTAATTGAATAAATATTTATTAGAAATTAATAATTTGGGGTTAATAATTATTTTTTAATATTATAAATAATTACTTTTAATAATATAAATTAATAAATCGTAATGATTCAAATTTTTAAAAAAAACATTTCTAAATGTTATCTACAAACATTAATTGTAACCTAAATTTTATTACAAAGATAATATATAAACTATTAACATATCTCAATTTACAATAATAAACTATGTTCAATGTAATGAATAGACAATGAAAAACCAATGAATAAATCATTTGTGAGAATGAAACTATGGAACTAAAAGAGTAGTGAACACCCAGTGAATAATATTTACATCAAATGGTAAATAAATGTATTATAGTAAATTTTATATAAACGTGGATGATATAAATAAATAGAAATAATTTTAATAATATCATTTAAATCCTAAATTTATTTTACATTTAGTTAGTGTATTAAACTAGATCAGCTAAACCTAGCATGGCATTATCCAAAATTTCCACAAGGCCAAAATGATTTTTCCAATACCCATGTGTTGGATTCTACTATCAGAGTATCAATAATGAAAACATAGGAATTACTTCAACAACATAAACCAAATGAAATTAACATGGAACCCAATTGATTATTACACACGGACCATCCATAAATTAGATTCCCATACAAAATATTAAATTCTAAAATTAATTTATGTAACTTTAAAAAAATATATCATAATTAATAACAAAATTTACTCATGTAAGATAAAAAATAAGTAGACTTATATTAATATATATATCTATATATAAAAATGTAAAAATTGTGCACTTTTTGGTAAAAATGTTATATATCGTAAAAATTAAACAAAAAACAATCTTGAACCACCTAAAAACATTTATAACATACCCATGAACACACATTATATCCCAACACAATTTTATATAGAACGCATATGGTATTATCTAAGAAGGATCAAATATATAGAACATAAAATTAACATGTGGACATTTTAAACCCAATGATAGGTATGGTTTGGATGAAAATAAACCTAATTGGTTTCCACCATTAGGCATGGTAATTACTTATAATTAATATTTTATAAATTATAATTTAAGAACTGATAATCAAATGATGGTTATTTTATATAGGTGTAAAACTAAAGAAAAAAATATTCCGTAATGCGTTTTATATATCTACATTACACCTAAATTAAATTTTTTGAAGCTAATTTTTCAGAAATAATTTTTAAAAAAACAATAAAAAGAAAATACAATTATTATTTTTATGAAAAACAACTAAAAATTTACTTATGTAACATAAAATAAATTTAGAAATATTAAAACCCCGTTTTTATATAGATTAAAATTTTACACTTAAAGACATATCTATATATCAAATTATGTAATGTAATTGAATCAAAATAAATAATTTCAAACGATGGGGGCCAAATAATTAAGGAATAAAATGTAAGTGAAAATAAACTTGTTTATTTCTCCAATGATATTTGATATAGAGGGAAAATAAAATCTATAAACCACTATATAATATCCTAAAAAATCCAAGGCATCATAGGAATATCCCAATTATCTACCATGAATAATACTAAACACTTTGTCAGAAAACACATTATCATCCAAATGAAACATATTATAATCTTATATTCTATCTTACACTGGTTGCCCCACATAATACACTACTCCCATTCCAAAATCACGTCATGTTTTCTCACATAGACTAACAATTCCAAAATCCACTTATAGTAAAAACTCTAATGATTCTTTTCACATACCGAGAACATTTTCAAAGAAAAATGGCTTCCCATTAAATACCAAAGATAGGCCAGAAAATATGAAAGGCATATGTTCTTCACACAGACATATATATAAAAAAAATAGTAAAGTAAAATATTCCCACCCTCACTATCTAACCATAAGAACCAATTTTTACAATCTATTTATAACGAAATGTTATAAAATATTCCATCATGTATCATAATCTATATAATTTTGTTCAAACGAAGGACATTAACAATTTTGAGAAATCATGTTAAAATATTTAATTTTATAAACACATATAATAAATCCAAAACATTATGAATTAGATTAAATAAAACATTAAAACATAGTTTGAATCAATATAATAGAGTGGGGAACATAAAGATAATTTTTTGAAACCCTATTTTTTTTAACGATTTTAGATATGAAACTAGTTCATGCATATTAAATAATTATATATAAACCAGTAGAATTCCTAATCATCATGATTCATTCCAAATAATAAATTATTATTCATGAAGATAATTTTTAAAACACGCATTTGGAATATTTAAAACCTCTCAACTCAAATAATAAATTTATAGAATAGAAACATTTAGTTAACACCTTTTATGAAATGTGCAGAACTCAATTAAATAAGTACAAAATTATTCAAGATCATCACATATATACTCAATTCAATAAAATTTTCAATTAAACCAATTAACCATAAATTTGTTTCCACATATAAAAAGGTAATAAATACTTATACTATTATCTATGTGGAGCCACTTATAAATGAATTACTTTAGGTGGGGAAAAACACCAATTAAATAATATTAAAATTATAAGGCCTAGAAACCAAAACCAAAATTTAGATTCATTTTAAATGATAATTTTTCCCATCATATCACATTGTATTTTCCTTAATATGAGGAAACTTTTGTAAAAAGGTCATTGGGAACTAAAAATTAAAATAAAAAGATGAATAGTATATACTTGAAAATTAATTCATATGAAATTTTAATAGGGGAGGCACAAAATAAAGAGGATGTTTGGATGAATATACCTTAGATACCATATATAAAAAAGATAAATGATTTATTTAAAAGTGGTATTTCTATATTGCACACCTCAATATAGTAATGTTATGTTATGTTTTATATCTCATACTATAATAAAATTCCAAGTATAAACGAATCAAGAAATATTATTATTTAAATGTTATATTTACTACCATCCCATTAAATTCGAATGTTTTAATTGTATTAACTGTATTATGAATATATTATAATGAGGTTATATTGATGAAAAATATGTTTATTATTGATTAGAAATTGAGAATAAAAATTTTAGTATTCATATTATTGTTCAAAAATATTTTTTCATCCAAGATTTGTTTTATGAGTTAAAACATAAATTATATTATATAAATTTATTTATATTCTATTTTATATAAAAAAAATTATTTCTAAAATCAACAACTCAAAAAAAATTTGCGATTTTTTTTATTTTGTTGAGAAATAATTTTAAGTGAATAATCAAAAAATAAATATTTTTTTAATAAAAAAAATTTTATTATCAATTTAAACTCCTATAAAAATTTATATTTTTTACCTGTAACATCTCACACCTAATAATTTTCATTATATGGTTTTGAATCATTACATGGCCTTAATCTACATCCTCAAGGCACCAATGGCTATAAACAAATGCTAAGGATTTAAATGTAATTAGGTCATTATTTTCCCTTTTGATATAAAACAACCCAAACAAACACAACATAAAAAATAAATACATAGTTATGGATGATATCAATGTATAATGACATATATTTATACCATTTATATCAAACCCGAACATAAAAAATGCACCATAATGAAAGACTATATCCATCAATGTACTCAATTTAAGAAGAAACCAAAAAACCACAAAGAGGCCAAAACATTACTCCAAACCCCCTTCATTTTTCATTATACAATGTAACAATTCAACCCATGTATCCCAAGGAACCACCAATGAATTTTATTGCATTACCCTTACTTGTTCCCTAATATACAATATATTAAAATGTCAAATGTGCTAAAGACGGGGTGAGTAATGAAACATTGAATACTTTCCCCAAATGGATTCCTTACTCATGACACTATTATTGAACATTTTATCATATTTATTTAAAATAAGTATATAAAAAAATTTAAATTAGTGGAAAAATTAATAACGTATCTAAACTATTTTATATCGAAAAAATTTTCTCACTATCTCACTTTTCACAATTTCTACTAGGTGGCCACACATTTTGGAAAAACCATGCACCTACCCAGATACCCATGTTTCACTTCACATAAATTCCTATATGAGTTATATGGTTTTTATTAACCATGAACTAACCGATAACTATTATAAAATCCCCATAATATTTCAAAAATACTTCTAAATCATCCTAATGCTTACCCAAACACATTATATAATTAAAAAGGGAAATATAATGGTTACATACATGAATATATGGGTCCTAGAGTCCCCAATATTTGTATTTCCAATCCTAGAAGGAAGAAAACCTATATTTCCATGAATGAGTTTGGGAAATATCAAAAAAATCCCATATTCCCATATCTCATCTTGAATTTTATCCTGCAGCCAAAAACCCACACTAGACCGATGATTTTCCCCTAATAGTGTTTCTCTTTCCTATACACAATCTATATTGGAATATGAATCAACAAACCATATAGTTCTTGTTTAAATTGATCTGATCGAATCACATGGTTAGGATCATAGCGATACTTTTTCCACATAGATATAAGAAACACATTATAAACCACACTTAATAAAGTTGTACATTCTAATCTATATTCAATCTTTCTAACCCATTTAATTATCTCAAAAATACTATCTATAACAGATATAACATTCCGGGCATCCCAAAATGATGATTCCCAAGCCTTGGAGAGAAACTCAAGAACACATGATCACTCACCACATATGACAATGATCTTCGACAATGATCTATAGATATTTATGGATGCTTGGTTCCATCTCCATATATATTCTAATCAACTGAATTTTTTCAATTACATATTGGTCAAGGATTGGCTCAAAACACTAACGTATCACCTATTTCCACCCTTAAAATTAGAGTTCAGTAAGGATTCATGAATAATGATTCAAAAGAAGACAAATATATCGATTATAGATAATTTTTGTTATATGCTAACTCAACTACTGGTGTGTGCTCCTCCCAATAGACACCAAAATCCATTACAAAATCCAATAACTTTTCATCCAATGTTCATATAATAATTCATGATTTTCCATATATATCAAAATGATAGATCATACTCATGGTCAATTATGTCCCAATGGATTTATTTATTTGTATATATAAAAGACATGTAAACCTACGATCTATATGTTACACTACCAGAATTGGTACACCATGTCTCTTTACCACTTCTCAATTATATATTTTTCACATTTACTCCACCATATAATATTCATGAATAAGGATATAATGTGGTGAAATTTTGATATGACCCACTATCACTCACATGGAATAGTGTTTCTTAATTGTTCTTGGGTAATTTTTTATAAATTCCATAGCTATTTATTAAAATTTCCCAATAGGTGGAGGTAAAAACTAAAACATTACTGATTTTTTTTCAGTTTTAAACAACATAATAGTTAACAATATCTAAAAATACACATATACAATATTTTTCATTCCAATCCAACAAAAGTTTTCTTTCTTTTCTTTATACATTTTATTTATTCTTGAATAAATATTCAATATAGAATGAAGGTAATCATGATGAAGTTGTTACTGATAATCCATAGGTATGACCACCCTATCATGAAATCATAGAAATAAACTCCCATATATCTTACATCCATCAATTTCCTCACTGGAATTGATTTTTTTTCATAGAAATATATTCTAAATTGGATGTTTTTCATATTTATTGTTTCAATAAAATCTGGGAAAATAAAAAATATAAGGTAAAATTCAACAACCCCTCAGTATTCACGTTCCATATTTATGTCTACAATCATTGACATCAATTATCACTAATATTAAGCCTTTTTATCTAACTAATCATACAACATTATAATTAATTCATCTACCACTACATTTCATTTTAATAGTGTATACATCGAGTCAATGTCAAATATTTTGAGAATCTCATCAATATTTTTTGTCTCATGTTAAATCCCCATAGTTATATAATGTATTTAACGATATTATGATCAATAAACAATTTAATTTCTCAATAAAGAGATAATGATTCCATGAAATCAATGCTTTTACTTCATCAGATTACTCTAAATAGTATTTGGACATGACTTATAAGAAGCAACATGATCTCCCTTTATGTGAAAAAATCCAAACCCATATAATGATTAATCACAATACACCACATACCCTTATCCTAGTTAAGGAAAAATAAAGATCAATATAGATGTTAGAAAAATCTATTTATATTTTGAATACTTCTTAAATTTCTATTCCATTGGAATGGAACATTATTACATTTAAATGTTGGTTTTGGTGGATATAGTTGTGAGATGTCAAAAACAAAAGTGTTTATAATAACATTATAGTCTAAATAAACTTTGTATTTTGAAGAAATTATTTGGTGGTTGGGATGATATAATATCTTCAATCATTTTTTATCCACAAAACACACTTTTTAGAGACTTAATGGCTATGGAAACGTAACATATATATCAAAACATCAATTTTTGATAATTTGGAATATAATATTTGATCCCTTAAGATTCACAACACCATATCTATGTGGTTCTTATGATCATCCTTTTTATGTGAATACAACAATATGTCATCCATAAAGTCCACCACAAAATAATCTAGGAAAATATTAAATATATTTTCCATTAAGGCTGATGATGAATTTTTAAGACCAAAATGAATAACCATATATTAAAAATTTTAATATCTAATCTTCATATCCATATTTAATGTATCCTCATTCTGAACACTAATTTAGTGATTTACTGAGTTCTAGTCAATCTTATTCGACCACTAATCTATATTTAATTGATCTACTAGACCATCAAAACTACTAATAATAGATATTTTCGAGGGGATATTTTCTATTGGAACCTATAACAAATTCTATATTGTGATGGGGTCCCATCACAAATGACTGGTAGTGGAAAAAAACATTTCAAATATTACCGATTGAAATGGTCTATTGCAAAAGTTTATTATTTGTGATGGGCAGTGCTACTGTTACATATGGGTTTGGTGAGTTTTTTTAAAAACCTCTTCCAATGGGTCGGCCACCCGTCGAAAATAGTTGTCAATTTTTTTTAAAAAAACACTTAGCGGTGGACCATCACAATTAGTATTTCTGATGGGCCCAATACTACAAGTGTAAAAATAAAAAGAATAAATAAAATACTTTTTCCAATGGGCATGTCATAAAAAGTGGGAAAAGAGTATCAAAATAAATTAAAAAAATAAAATTATTAATCATATAATATTAATATAAATTTAAGATTATTTTTAATATTTGTAAAAAATATTTATAAAATAATAATATTAATAATAATATTTTTATTATTGATATAACTCAAATAATATTATAAATATTATGAAATTAAAAATAATTATTAAATAAGTAAATAATTTAATAATAATATTATAAATAATATTATTAAAATAATAATCTAATTATTAATAATATTGAAATAATAATATTAATATTAGTAATAAAATAAAAATCATTGTGTTGAAAAAAAATATAAAAAATATATTAATTAATAAAATAATAAATATAATAATGAAATAAAATATATAATAAGAATTGTAATATTCACAAAAATATAAAAATAAACTATTTAAAACATTAAAGTCGTAATATTCCAAAAAAAAATTAAATTCAAATGTTTCATTATAAAATAAGAAAACATCAATGAGGGGGAGGGTTTTCTAGAAAAGCTGGAGGAGATGGTGGGGGGAACTTCATCCCAAAACTACAAGTCAGACATCGCATGTACTACATCTTTTCATACTCTTACATATGTTATAATCTATGCAATGCATCCTGCATCTTCTACTACTATTTCTATTATATGAGGATGTCTTTATGTGGCTGCTACTACCCTTGAGGCATCTCCTCGTTCTCCCTACACAAAGTCTCTATAAGATCACTCTTAGCTCATAGTTTCTCCTAATACTCTGCATCAGATAATGGACCTCCTCGAGATCCTCTCCAGCTCGATGTCTACATAATATAGATGCCATAAATACCCCTTGTGATCAATCAAGATCTGATACAAACAACAAGTCTTTTCTCGAAGGCATAATGGGTCGCCTACTTCGATGATACCTTTTCAAATTGATGGGCACTACTCTGACCATCAATCTCAGCCTAACCATGACTATGTGTCTGAGAGTTGGTGACGCCATAAGACTCCTTCAATAAAAATTTAAAATTATAATAGTTAAAATATTATTTGCAGTTTAATATAAACCTCAAAAAAATTATAATGACCATAATTTGATATTGGCGACCAACTCTAATCTCATCAGTGGATGGATCACTATATATCATCCTATAAACGTCATACTTCAAAATATTAAGTTGTAAAACATCCAATATAAATATAAAATAAATAGTTTACATTTAATGTCTTTTAAAATATTTTTTAAATAATTTACATACCATATGCTCATAATGTGTACCCATTGTACGACTACCAGCTCAAAGTTCCATCCCCAGTCTCCTCAGGTTTTTTGAATTATTGATGATTTAAAATGAAATCACATACTCATGAAGTGTTTATATAGTCCATCCCAAACCGGAGATGAAATATAATCAATTTGGTAGATGCGACATGTCACATCCATCTCGGTCAATCTTTCTTTCTTCATTTCCTTCCAATTCAAATTATTCAAAACATAAGACCAATGAAGATGCATATCTTCTTACCATGACATGTTTATATCCTCGTGCATTTTCTAACAAATGGGATATGAAAAACATTAAAAATAATTTATAATATCATGATATTAATTAAATTAATTTCAAAATAAATATTATTTATTTTTATATCAACTAATATTCGAACATATAGTTCTGAACATCAACAGAAATATGATCCATTAAAACTCATGCACTAGAAAAATAATTGTGCTATATAGTTATTATTTATCCAAAATCAATATGCCTATATTTTCTAAACAATAAAAAATAAAAAATAAATAGAATATAAATAAATTAATGGAAAATAATTGAAATACTTAGGTAAACATACATATGCATGCATGGATTGATCATGTGATTTTGATGTCTCCCGTGGATAGGATCGAGACTCATTATTCAGTTAAGACCATTCCACCTCTGAGGTCCCCTATTCTACCATTATTCTAAGGGCCATATGATCTAACATACTTCTCATCCAAAGGTAGATCACCCTACTGATACAAACGATACATATCCCATACATCTTAACAATAAAATGATTATTGATTGAAAATAGTTGATAAAAACTATTATATATAGATATATATTATATATGATTAGAACCAATGTTTAACTACTTAAATGTCCATCCTCATCACCATTTTCATAGTTGTGGTAGAAAATGTCCTCATCTTCTACCTCAGTATCATCAATTTCTACATTATATTATATTTCATCATTTTTTCTTTTTAAATTAATTTGTAACATCATTATCATCATCATCATTATTGGCCAATAATTGTGTGGTGTCACCAATCATATTCTTGTCTCTTCCTGAAAATAATGGATTCAAAGAAGTCTATTGAAAAATTAAAATTCTTTTCACATCAGCAGAACCACATTCACTTTCAGTAAAATAATTCTATTAATATTAATTTTAATTATTCTCCAACAATCACCAAACTCTCTTGAAGTAGCACAATAATTTTCATAAAAACATTGATGTTTCTAATGAGTCAATGAATGGTTCACTTACTGCAAGAATACTTTTATATTTAATATCAATAATCACATTGATCAAATGTACACACAATCCTTTCTTAGTATCCAACCACAAAAATTTAATCATTGTTATGTAATGTCGTCGTAGATAACATAGTTCAATGATTTCTTCCAACACAATGTATAAGTCAAATTATTTTCTATATGGTGAGATACTATCATGGAAACACTACAATTAATTGTTTTTTAATCCCCATATGCATGTTTATAAAATCAAAAACCATTCACCACCAACGTATTAAAATATATAACCATATTGGATGTTGGGTAACTCAATAAAAATAATTGATTATCAAATTTTAAAAGAATGTTGAGATACCTAAATTTTTTTTAATCAATTATCACTATAACAAGTATTTTATTTTATTTTTATGTGAAATCTAGAAAATTTTATGTTACATTATTTTAGAACCAGTATGTTGTTTTTTGAGGATGTTCATCGAGATCATCTACTATAATTTGTCGAAACCTTTTCTTGATATCATTAACATATAACCTACAAAATAAAATAATGTTAATATAATGGCACAAAAATTATAGAATAAATGATAGGATCATTTATAGTAAAAATGGTGTTTTTTATTAAAAGTTGGGTCGAATATATTTATGATATTTGTGATGTTCATCATCTGAAATCCATCATTCGTGAATGTAACACCCTATGACTAGTTACCCGACGTCTGTGCATTATTACATAACATTGGAATTATAAAAAGAGATCTATTTATGAATGGATGATTAGTTTATTTTCCTTGGAAATACTAGATACATACATAAGTTTTACATTACATTATTAAATTAAAATAAACCCCATTGTGTATCTTATTAACACATTCAACTCCCTTATACAATCCCTATAGTCCGTTCATACTATACATATATTCAAATTTGGAAACATAAAACATAGAAACGTGCGAGCTCTGGTTCTCAGTAGGGATAAAAATATAGAGGAAACATTCATTAATAAGACTAAAATTTTAAGGAAATTTATAAAGTAAAAAATCCTTTTAAACATAAACATCAACATATTATAGAATAAATAAATACAATAATTAAATTTACTTATTCACATGGATATTCTACTAGTTGAATAATCATATGTAATAACAATAGCCAATTTCATTATGATAGAATGCATAATGTCAGACATCATAACCGCATAGTCAAGGCCTCGTGCTAAAACAACAAATAAGATTTTGTCAAGGCCTAGTGTCGAGACACTAGATTGTCTCAGGAGACCTACTGATACAAAAAGGATATATAGAAGGCTCCACCTGTCATTTACTTAGTCCAATGAATTCATCAAATGAAAGGTTGAAATATAACATAAACATTCGTATTGAAACATGCATACAGAATTCTAATAAATTAACTATAAACCACGAATGGTATAAAAATAACACATCCAAAGTCTAACATATCAAAAAAAACATAAATACAGTATGTAAGATTGTATCCTAATAAATCAACTTCAAACATTTATAAAATCCATCAAAGGATGTTGACATAATTGAAATCAATACTAATTGAGACAAATATCTCTTTCTATTTTGGAATCATTTAATAGTAACATTATTATAAAAGAAATAATTTTTTTATTATATACTTATAAGATTTTCTGGGATCCTTTGAACGAGTTATAATGGAAGAAAATTGTTTCACCCACTGTATAAATTTAAAAAAATATTACCTTAGTTTTTCAAAAAGGGTAATAAAGTACCTTGTTTAGAAAATGACAGAATGAGTCCTTTCAAAACTTTTTATAAAAATTCAAATGATTGATTAATGACTATAAACCGTAGTCGTGTAAATAGTTATAAAATTTCTGAAATGCATTTTTAAGAAACACGGATGTTGATGAGAAAGAAGTCACAGTATATACTCAGGTATAAGAAACCTTGGATAATACAAATATTGTAAAATTAACCCTTACCTTATACTATTCCTTGATAGAGGGTACTTTAACAACTTGTATAATAGTTAAATAATTTTTATTAATTTATAAAAGAACCGCATACATAAATATGTTATCATATATAATCTTATAATATTCCATTGTTAACAATATCTCATTAGTATCATTGTTTCGGGTGTAAGCTAATTAGTTTTCCATTATATGATTGGTTACGTAAGACATGTTTATTATGAATAGGATGAATTTTAATCATGTCCAGAATGATATTATCATTTTTAAGCAGTATTTTTAATCATTAAATGATCAATATTCTTGAATGGTTATGATGGGGAATGAATTTCATTACGTTCGTGGAGACAGTAATCTGTACGTACGCACGAGCGACAATATCATTCTATTGATGGTGAAATAGTAAGTAATTGGAAGCTATATCTTATATAAATATCATTAACATTTTATATTTATTACTTACATATGTTATACTCATTATTATACCCATCAAAATAATGAAGTGTTTGAATAACAAACTACATCTCGATGTAGAGACTGTAAGCTGTACGTACGCACGTATAAAAAATTTCATTAATAGGATAGCTAGAATAATGAGAATGGTTTTACCATATTTATAATGACTTAACGGTATTTATAAAGTATTATAGTTATTATTTTGTGATGGAAACGACCAATAAAGAGAAAATGGAAGAAGAAAATAACATTGAAAGAGGTGGTAAAATTATTAACTCTTTTAGGGTGTTTCCTTTTGATTTGATCAAAATGGCTCTATTTGTTGGCATTATGATCAGTGTGAGGCCTTTAAATCAAAGTTACAGTAGTTGGTAAAATATTTTTGGAAGGTTTTGGGGAGCCAAATTGATTTGGTGGTGTGATTTTGATAGAGGAGAAAGAACCTTTTTATAAGAGATTAGATGGTCACTTTTGGAAAATCTTGAAATATTATTTTATTATACAATAATATTCACATAATAATGTCTCCAAAAAATATATATTTTTATGATAATGTATGGATGGGTCGAAAACCTCTCAACCAATAAGTTTTAGACTTGATTTGGTCACTATATTAACCTTATCATTTAGATTTAGCTCTTTGTTAAATATTTTAAATTTTACAATGTATTCTTGTATTATTATTATAAATGGTTCATTATCATAGATTAATAAGACAAGGGAACACCAAGTGATTCATAATTTATATATATAACATTATTTAAGTCCTTTGTTCAATCCTTTGATTTTAAAAATATTATATCAATTAATAATACTATTTTTAACTCATTTATGTCAATTTTGACACTATTTGGAAATTTGTTTTATGAAATTCATAAAAACATTATCACTTCAAAATCAAATCAACCCTATCATGTCATATTAACATTGAAAATGTTTGGAATTCATCATAAGTATCAATATACATTTATTTGGATACTTATAATTTCAATTATTTTAATCATTCACCAATATGTTAATTTTTTAATCATTATAATGTCATAAATAAATTTAATTATTTAATTTCTAAAATTTATAAATAAAATACCATTTTGTAGGAAATATTTTTATCTTATTAATGAATATTTATAGTCTAATTTATCTTATGTATATCCTTATATTAAGAATGGTTCAGTTATTAAACATTGAATTTAAAACTTTTAACACTTCTTTAAATAAAATAATAATAAATGTCATAATATAATACAAGTGGACCAAAAGGACCATGTTTTATTCCTAAGGTTGATATTGGCCGAAATACAGTTATCCAATAGAATTAGAACATGTTTTAGGGTAATTATAATGGCATTTTTTACCTTTAATTACCCTACTTTCCAATAACCATGGTAAATAAAAGTCAAAAGTTATTATTCACCAAAAAAATATTTTCATCTTGTTAAACCAAATATTACTTAATAATGTCAACCATGTCTCTAGGTTTTTTGAAATTCAATTCACAGAAGTAGTAAAAAAAATTTTTATGCAAATTTTTAAATGCGCCTAGATGGTGGGAAAAAGAAGGTAAAAAGATCAATAAATTTTAATATATCTAATATTATTAAAATATGTATGTTCACAAGAACTTCCCACCAAAATTTATGACTTAGGTTCTAATGATGAAGGTTCTGGATCTCCCTTTACATTCAGAGGGGAGAGTTCCTTGCTCTCTTTCATCTCCATAAAATCGTCTTCCTCCCTTCATCCCCTTCTCCAATCTGAAGTTTCTTCCTCTGTTTCCTCAAATCTCGATATGCCCAAAAGTCCAAGATTTTTACCATGGTTCACCTAAACAAACCATATTTCCGTCGAATATCAATATTTCCCTTGACTTCTTCAATCTGACTCTGGGGGGTTGATTTCATCAACATATCCCTTGGATTGAAGCATTCGACCGTTTCATCTTTGAATCATGTGGTGTGTGAGATCGTGTTATTGTTGGGATTCTTGATCAAAATAATATTATGAAACTATTTGGGTTGATGGAAGACCTCATCATTTCTTGGTCCAAAGCTCCTCAATGATGAAATGTATTATTCTTATATCTTCTTAGATAGAACTTCTATTTTTTAGCCCAAGGGATAATATGACTATGGCGGTTTGGGCATGTTTCCTCACCCCCTTGATTCCCTTCCAAAACCCATCAATTTTATGTTTTCTTAGGAATTTTGTTGGTCGATATTTGTGTTTTGATGGAAAAATAAAATCATTGTCCCATCTTGTTTTCCCTTGTATTTGTGTGGATGTGGACGTATCTAATCCATCGATGGATTTGGTGTGGATTACTAATGAACAAGAATTCTATTGGAGGTAGGTGGTAATGCTTGAATCATGGATAATTTTTTGTGTATCTCACAACTGACTATGAAATGTAGTTTCGGTCTGCCATAGTGTGTCACTATATAGGAAGGTGAAATAGCTACAGTATAATAACTTGGGCCTTCATGATGGTTTTATCATGGATAATTTTAAGCCTCACAAGAAATATTTCCTTGAAGGACCAATGCAGAATGATCAAGGAATAATTCCCTAGCCCCAAAAGATTACTATCTTGTGAAATTGTGGCACTGGAAAGGAGTCTTGTCCGGGAATTTTATGTGATAATGGCATGAAGAAATAGCCTTTGGTGTTACCTCATGATCCGAAGGTCACTGGAGTTTTTGATAGGTTGATGTGGGATTTGAAGGTTGTCACTCCTCGTGGAGTGAGGTAGGGATTGAGGGTGGCAGCTAATAGAAATTTCAATGGTTATGGTGTATCTCAGGAGGCAGCAGGGGGTGTTCAAGATACTCCTCTTGTGATTGAGGGCTCTCCATTGGTGGCAGGCCCTCCAAAAAAAAGATAAATCTTGGGTTCCACATGTAGCATCAGATTGACATGTTGTGGGGGAATTGCCTGGAAAGAAGTTCCTGGGTATTATTAATGTCACTTCTATGAATGGGAATAATGATGCTCCCCCTATGGTTATAAACACAAGGGAAATGGATGATATGGTGAACAAAGATGCTCAAATTACAGAGGATAATGATACAGCGCATGACATCCCTATTATGGATATGCAGGTATAAGATTCACTGGATGAAAATGGTCGGTGGGTGAAGGTTTCAACAAGGGTGAAGACACAACATGAGAAGTAGGTAGACATTATTGAACATAGAAATTATTTTGTGGGTATAGGGAATGATTAAGTGGAACCAGTCTCAGATCGGTCTGTGTTGCTAACTTCCCATGTTGTATGTCCTTTGTCTCCTGGTCGGATGTCGGTTGAAATTGTTGATGAATTAGATGACAGTAAGCTCCGGATTCTATGAATGATGTGAAAACAAAGTGAAAGTATGATTGGGCAGTTCCTAGATCAGGCCACTAGCAACTATTTTCATAAATTTAAGCATGGTAGGATGTCTAATGTTGAATATAAAACTCCAAAGAATAAAGTTGACAGTATGCAGTATGACTCTCAGTCTCAAGATGATGTATTTTGACAAGGTATATTGTAGAAGGGGATGCGTGGTGGTAACGATTTGGTGGAGAATCCATGCTGTTTAAAATAGTTTATGCCAATAGTCACTCTGAGAAATAACAGGGGGGTTCCTGATGGTAACTGGGATGTGCATATCCCTAGAAATGAGGGGTATATATCAGATAGTGAAAAAAAGAATTCTATAGGCAGGGTGAAGGCCTCTTATAAAGACATGGTTCAGGGTAGAAAAATTTTTTTTTTAGGAAAGGTAGAATATATGACTACTCCAACAAGATATAGGCAATGAGAAGACTATTATTATATGTGGAGGTCTATGCCCCTGGCATTCTGTCAGCAATGGAAATGGTGCACAACCTTCTGATGAGTATTTATTTTTAGAAAAGTTAAATCTCAGAAGGATGTATGTTAAGATGTTGAAGAATTATAAAATATTGAAGTGGGACTCGACTACTATAGATGAAGCAATTGGTCATGGATATGGTGATAGGTTTGGTATTTATGATATGTAGCTATTTTTATGGCTTGGGTTTCTTTCAAACTGTACTTTTCCTTTATCTTAATAAATAGTTGGAGACTTTGTCTCTAACTAAGATTTCTAATAATATTATTATAAAATTACCCAAATGAATTATAATTAACATCTATATTTATTATGTATATATTTTTACATTAAATAAATTTAATTAAAATATCTACTTATTTAAAGAAGAAGATGGTTTTAATCAATAATGCATTTTTTTCACTATTAATCAAAAATTGAAGGTTTTTCAAAAATTATAAAAAATTTATCCTAAGATAATATGGATTTTAGGAATCCAAAAATGAAATCCAATTTAAAAATTAAAATTTCCAAAATTTCAAAAATTGGGTATCACTATTCATAACAGTTTGTTTCATCGGTCGTGGTGTGTTAGAACTTGATGTTGCGTACAATGCAAGCTATAATATTATTAAAAGAGAATCATACTATAGAAGATTGGGGTGTTGCATTCGTCACTCCTTCAAATAATTTCGTCCTTGAAATTTCTAGAATATTACTGCATAAATAGATTCAAGAGGTTCTTCATCATATGGTCCTTGGGTTTTCATGTTGCCTTTTCTATCATATTGATTCTCTATAGAACATTCACCTGGCGAGTTGTCTGGTTTATCAACACTTATTCTCTGGTATCAAGAATCTAATAGGCTCTTCTCGATAAGATAGGATGGGTTTCAGTTCCATTTTTTCATAGGTGAGTACATGCGTTGGGTCCAACATGTATTTTATCAACAACGATATGTGGAACATGTCATGAAGATTGGAAATAAAAGGAGACATATCAATACGATAATCTACAACTCCAATGCATTCTAGAATTTTTAAAGGACTGATGTATGTGGGACATTACATTCCCTTAATATCAAATCGTATAACTCCCTTTAATGGAGAAACCTTTATGAAAAAATGATTTCTTACTTGAAATTCCAAATTATTCATTCGGTTATCAGAATTTCTCTTTTTCTTACTTTTAGATTCATTGATGTGGGTTTAGATAACCTTCAAATTTTCTATTGTTTCCTCAACATGTTCTGGCCCTACAAGTTTTCTTTCACCAACATCATCCAAACATGTTGGTGTGCGAAAAATATTTCCATATTATGATTCATATGGTTCCATCTAAATACTTGATGGGAAGCTATTATTATATGAAAATTATAATAGGGGTAAATATTGATCCAACATACCTTGAACGTCATGTGAATAAGATATCGACATGAAATTTAAGCGTTGAATAGTCTGTTCTGATTGTCCATTAGTTTGAGTGTGGTAGGTAGTGCCCAAACTAATATCACTATCCAAGGCCTTCCGAGGACTTTTATAGAATCATGATGTATAACGGGGATCGCGATAAGAAACAATGGATATGGGTACTCCCTGATGTCTTACAACTTTATCAATATATATTCTTACTACGAATTCAAGTGGTAAATCTCCTCTTATAGCATGAAAATGTTCTTACTTTGTAATACGATCAACAATGACCCATATTGCATGAATTCTTATAGGAGTCTTTGTTAGTCCCATGATACGGTCCATCATAATATCATTCCATTTCCACTCAGGTAAGGGAAGTGGTTGCATGACTTCTCTAGGATTTTGTATTCCTACCTTGACCAGTTGATAAACCATTCATCTTGACACATAATTAGAAATCTCCTTTTTCATGTTTTCTATAAAAAAATGTTCCTTAAAATATGTATTAATATTATTACTAATAGGGTCCATATATAAATTTGATCTATAATCATCATCCAACAATTCCTATTTTATATCAAGTATGTCAAGATACAAATTCTCTCCCCAAATTTCCTAATCCCATCTTCATATAAGAAGTCGATCAATCTCCCTTTGTTCATAGCATTGATTTATTTTTTAAACTTATCATCATTAGTCTAAAAACATTTGATCTTTTCTATTAATGATGGGTTAGAAAACATTTGAAAAATTATTGATGTTTCAACTTCCGTGAGTATTCAAATATACATATTTACTAGATCCATGATCATAGGATCCCTTTCAAATATCATCTTGTTCCAAACACCATGGACTTTTCTTCTCAAAGCATATGCCATCTTATTTTCCTTCCTCGGGTGGTGTTGTATAGTTAAATCATAAACCCTGAGTAGTTGAATCCATCATATTTTTCACATTATGAGTTTTTTCTTGAGGAAATATACATTAAACACTTGGGATCAGAATATATCTCAAAAAAATTCACTATAGAGATAGTATCTCCACATCATCAAAGAAAATATTACAGTTACTAACTCATGATCATGAGTGGGATTGTTTTGTTCATGAATCCTTAAATGTCATTATTCATAGGCAACAAATATATCATTCTGCCTAAGGTCAAAACCAATTCCTTTCTTTGAATAATTACTATAAATAATAAACACAAAATTATGTGATGGTATAGTCCTGACAAAAGAATTGAAAAATATTATCATCATTTATTCAAAACATTCTTCACCTTCTTTTGTCCGAATAAATTTTACCCCTTTATGTCTGAGAATTGTTAATGAGTTTTCCAATCAGGAAAAATTCTATATGAAACACTGATAATAACCTTCTACACCAATATTACTGTGCACCTTAGTTATATTCATCAGTGTTGTCCATTAATGGATTTCCTTGATCATTGAATGATTAATTGAGAGTCCATCCATAGAGACTATATTGGCAAGGAAAAAAATTCTGAATCTAGAATTCACACATGATATACTTTCTATATAATTCATTTAAACTAAGGGTTTTCAGAATAGTGCATAAGTTATTTTCATGATCTTCTGAGATTTTTGTGTATACCAAGATATCATTAATAACTACCCTTACAATGTCATAAATATATTCCTTGAATACTCTATTAAATATATCCATGAAAATAGAGGGTACATTAGTTAGTCAAAAAGAAATTACTGTAAACTTGTAATACCCTATACCCTATTCGAAATGCTATTTTCAGAATGTCTTTCATTATCACAAACAACTGATGATATCCAGATAGAAGTTCAATCTTTGAAAAATATAGAGCTCCCTGAAGTTGATCGAATAAATCATCAATGCAAGGTAGGGTATACTTGTTCTTTATTGTTATAACATTGGTCTCCATATAGTCAATGCACATCCTCATAGATTCAATTTTCTTATTAACAAAAAAATAGGGGCACCCCCTAGATAAAAAGTATAGAGAATAAATCTTTTGTTACTCAATTCCTCTAGTTGTTTCATTAGTCCCACTAATTTCACATTGTCCATTTTATAGAGGGTATTCGATATGTGTATTGAACCAGTAATTAAATTAATGGAAAACTAAAATTTTTATTCTAGAGGATGTCTAGTTAAATCTTCTAGAAACACATCATCATATTTTTTTACAATAGGTAAATCCTCTATTTGAACATTCATTTCCTCAACCATAGTTATTTCACTCTCTTCCTCCCAAATAATTGAATTTAGTGGAGCTATAGGGGTGGATATAGATAAGAATATGATGGTGACATTACTGCTCTAATGATAAGGTACTTCTTATCATCGAAAAAAATTTACCTCATTATTCTAACAATAATTTTTTGCATCATAGTTTGTAAGCCAATCCATATCGATGATTATATAAAATTCATTCATGGGAATCACAATGAGATTAGCAGATAAAGAACATTTATATTCTCTAATGGGAATAGATTCACAAAACATTGTTGCAACGATACTTCCCTAAATAGTTTTGAATGAAAACTCACCTGTTAAATCAAATTGGAAATATCTAATTTTTTAGAAAACTGGGATGATATGAAACAAGGAAATGATCTAAAAAAATAAATAATCGGATAAACATGAGTAAACCATTAAATTACCTATCACCATATCATTTTGAGCTCAACCTCTATAATAGTGATCGCATAATCTTGGCATTTCCCCATTGACATTTTTGGTGGTATGTTTCCTTGGCACCTAGAACATTCATTTTCATAATGCATCATATCTCTACAATTGTAGCATTCAACATTGATAACCACATTCTTCCTCTTGCAATCACGAGCTTGGTGGCCTTTTTCACCACACTTGTAATAGACTCACATTCCCTTCCATAAATTACAGGGGTGTTTATTCACACTTTTAACACAGGATGGAAATTCCACTTTTCCCTTCTTCCCCTTATTTTCATTTCCAATGTGTTCAGAAAATCTATTCTTCTCTTTATTTTCTTTAATGTCGTAAGACTTAGTGAATTAATTTTTTGTATTGATTTCCCATGAGACAATATCGTTGTTTTATGAGAAGGATTTTGAGACTAATTATAGATGGAGAAATTGTTTTAACCCGTTGAAGAATCAATAAATTTTACTCCTTGTGTTACATATATAATCTGTTCCATGCCATTCTAACCTTGTAATGTTAGCCTTATACATTGTGACAGTCTCATCCTCATTTTTCCTCAATCTCGTAAATTTTATTTCCATATCTACTGGATGGCCATGGGAAATGTATTTTTTAATGAAAATCTCTTGAATATACCTCTATTATATATTTTTTACTTCCCCATATTCCTTTGTGTTTTGAATTAATGTCCACCATTGATCTGCATCTCCCATGTGGTGATAAAACGCAATGACAAATTTTTTGTTTTTGCTACCTCCCAAAGCATGAAATATATTTTATAAAGAAATTATCCACTTTTAAGAAACAAATGGATTTGTAGTACCATTGATTTTTTTTGGAAGTTGTCTTAGGAAGCGGTCTAACATTGATCCTCCGCATTGTGTATAAGGGTGTTCCTTATGGGTAATGTTATTATTCATATCCTGAGTGAGTTGTCCCAGTATGGGGATAAGCTGATCAACACCATTTTCATCACTATCTCCACTATAATTTTCAAGAGTAGGTGGGAAATCTATATAAGGATTACATACATTGATACAGTTTACATTCCTTTCATTGGTTCCATTTCTAAACAATTGAATACACAAGATTAGTTTATGAATGACAATAATATTTCCAAAAATATAAAACACATAACATATCCCCTGGGAGTGTCGTATCCAAGACTGCTGCAATGGCCATTTTTGTGTTCTAGGATATCCCAAGTCAAGCTCAGAACTCCTTTTTAGAGTTTTAAAACCTAGGTACATCACTGCCAGAGCCTCATCTACCTGATCGTATCCAAATAGTTATGTATTTCTTCAAAAACTCACAAAATCTATACATTATCAAAATTATATGATGTTCTTCTATTAAAATTCTCAAATTCTATCTTAGGTTAATGTTCTATAATCATTTTTTCTTACATTTAGTTTCCAAGTATTTTACTAAACTTCCTCTGATACCAACTATAACGCCTTGACCATAGTTACTCATTGTTTGTACATTATTAAATAACTTTTTTATGTTCATAATAGATGAAGTCTCTAATGACTGATCATTTTAGTAGTCATGGATGTACAAGATACATACATAAGATTTACATTCTGTTATGAAATGAGAAACAATAAAATTGGGCCTACTTAAACAAATCAATATTACTTAGACTATCCTTGCAGGTCATCCATACAATAATTATTCGCATCCTGGAAAAAATAAATCATTGATAGGGGTAAGCTCTGGTGCTCATTAAGGATCACAATATAGAATAAACATTTATAAATAAGAATAAAAATTTAAGGCAACTTATAAGATTAAAACAAAAGAATTTTTAACATAAAATTAAACATAATATGTAAAAGATAAATCAAATAATGGAATTTAATTATTCACACGGATATTATTCTATTAGAATAATCACATGTAATATCAACAGACAATTTCATAATAATGGAATGCATAATGTCGTACATCATTACCTCATAGTCAAGCCCTCAATCCAAGACTAAAAACTCATTTTTTCAGGGCCTTGTGAAGATACACTAGTAGGTCTCAAGAGACCTACCAATACATTGAGGATCTATAGCGGGCTCCACCCGTCACATTCTATGCCAAATGTATTCCTCATATGAAAGGTTGAAACATAACACAAACATTCGTACTAAAACTAACATACAAAATGTTAATACATTAACCACAGATCATGAATTGTTTCAAAATAACATAACTATTGTCAAACATATCACAAAAACATTAATATAGTATGGAATACTGTATCATAATAAATCAACTACGTAAAAGTGTCAAATCAATCAAAGGATGTTAACAAAGATGAAATTAAAACTATTAGAGAGGAATATCTCTTTTTATTATGAAATATTTTAAATGTCACATAAATATATAAGAAAAAAAATTTATTTCAAAATATTCTTATAAGATTATATGGGAAGAAGCGAAGGTGTTATAATGGCGGAAAATAGGAACACCAGTCGTATAAGTTTAAAAGACATTAACACCATAATTTCTCGAAATGGGGCATAAATATCCTTGTTTGGAAAATGAAAAAATGATTACATTCGAAATGTTTTATAAAAATTAAAATGAGAGTATAAATGAATTTAACCTATAGCCTCATAAATAGTTAAAAGTGTTTTGAAATATATATTTATGAAACACGGATGTGGGTGAGAAAAATGTCATAGTAGATTCACACATATAAGAAACTCAGATAATAAATAGATTGTAAAAGTAACCCTTACACTGTAATTTTTCTTGATCGTGGTAAATTTAGATCTTATATAATAGTTAAATAATTTTTATTAAATTATAAAATAACCACATACATAAATATGGTATCATATAATATCTTTTAATATATCTTTGTTAATAACATTTCAGTAGTATCATTGTTTCGGGTGTTAAGTGAATCGTTTTACTTTATATTCTTGGTTACATAAGCCATGATTTTTATGGATAAGATGTATTTGATTCATATCCTAAATGATATTAAGTTATTATAAATTATTTTTAATCATAAAATTAGTAATTATTCTGGAATGGTTATGATGGGGAATGTATTTCATTGAGTTTGTGGAGACCGTAATCGGTATGGACGCACGAGCGACAATATCATTATACTGATTGGGAAATTGTATGTAATTGGATAGTATATTATATATATATATATATAATCATTAACATGTTATATTAATTATTTAACTATGTTAATATAATTTTTATACCCTTCCGATTAATGAAGTGTTTGAATAACAAACTAGACCACGACATGGAGATGGTATGCCATTCGTATGCACATATGGTGAATTGTCATTCATAGGATAGGTAGAATAATGAATATGATTGAACAATATATTTAATAATATCACAGTATGTATAAGGTATTGGATTTATTATTTTGGTATGGAATAAAAAAATATGCAGTGCAAGAATAAGAAAAAATTGCAAGATGTGATGAAATTATTACCTCTTCTTCGGGTGTTTCATTTTTAGTAGATAAAAAACACTCCTTAGGTTGGGTTTCTGATCAATGTAATGCATCTAGGTCTAAGTGTGGGTAGTTGGGAAGATATTTTAGTATGGTTTGGCTGAGAAAAATGGCTTTGGATGTGTGAATTTGATATGAGGGGATGTACTCTTTTATAAGAGAGGAGAGGGTCACTTTATGAAAATCATGAAATATTATTTTATTATACAGTAATATTCGGTTTAAAATAGCTTCAAAAGGATTATTTGGAGGAAAAGGTGGGTATTGGATGAAAACCTCACAACTAATAGGTTTTAGATTGGTTCAAGTCACCATATTATCGTTATCTTTTAGATTTAACTCTTCTTTAAATAGTTTATCTTTTACCATGTATTCTTGTATTTTTATAGTAAACACTTAATAAAAAAACAATAAAACCCCATAGAACTCCAATTTGTTCATTTTTGATATATATATATATCCTTATAAAATTACATTGGATGAACCTTATAATTTTCTAAATATTATATAATTTAATAATATAGTATTTGTTTTAAAAACACATTTATGTAAATTTTTACACAATATGTTATTTTGTTTTTCTGAAATTCATAACAACATTATCACTTAGAATTTATTTAATCAACCATAACATGTCATATTAACCTATAAAATTATTTTAATTCATCATAAGACTCAGTTTAAATTTATTTGAATACGTATAATTTCAACTATTTTAATCATTCATTAATGAGGTTATTACTGCCTCATTATTGGGACATAAATAAATATAATTATTTAATGACTAAATATTATAAATAAAATACCATTATGTAGAAAATATTCTTATATTTTTAATCAATATTTATATTCTAATTTATCTTATATATAACCCTATATTAAAAACGGTTCAGTTATTTAAATTTGAATTTAATATTTCTAACTCTTCTTTAAATAAAATGATAATAAATGTCCAAATCAAATCAAAGTGGACCAAAAGGATCATATATTATTCCAAAATTATATTTTGGCCAAAATACACATATCCAATAGAATTAGGAGATGACTTTGGGTAATTATAATATTATTTTATTACCCTTATTTATGGTATTTAATTTTACCCATGGTATATAAAAGTCAAAATTTAATATTCACAAAAAATTATTTTCTTCTTATTAAAAAATATTTTACATACTAATTTAAACGTTTTATCTATAATTTTAGAGATTCAATTCACAAAAATGGTAAAATTATTTTTTATGAAAATTTTCAAATGTGCCTAGAAGTGGGTAAAGAGATTAAAATGTTCAATAAAATTTGATATACATACTATTATGATAAAATGACTCTTATGAATTACATTGTACAAATATATTCATTACTTTTCTATTTTTACCTATAATAAATATTAAAAAATAACTAACTATTGAAATAAAAATTTGTTTTTAAACTATTACATAGTGTTTTCACTATTCACCAAAAATTGAATGTTTAAAAAACTAAAAAAAAAATCACCCTAAGCTGATTTAGATATTTTGATTCCAAAAATGAAGTCCTATTTGAATTTTTTTTATAAAATTTCAATATGTGGGTATTACTATTACTAACTACTAGTTTTCTTGGTCGTGGTGTGTTAGAACTCGAAGTTGCGTACAACGCAAGCTATTGTATTATTTAAAGGGAAGAGTACTGTGGAAAATTTGGGTGTAACAATGAACTCTACTGAAGCGATGTTAAGGCTAATTGATAACATCTAATTTATTTCCCATGTCATATTCAACATTTCCCTTATTATGTCCCATGCAATTGTGTTTTGATGGATATTAAGATCGAATTAAATGAGAGAAGAAAAAAGAAATTTACTCTTAAAAATAAGCTTTTGAAAACGAGGTTTCATCTGATGATTTGTTATATAATATTTTATTCAATTTCACCATGACACAATTTGAATGAGAAGACCAATTTGAACTATTCTTGACATATACCATAGATTTCATGAATAAATTTTAAAATAAAATGTTACATTGAGTCAAACAAATCTGGTAGGAAGATATTTTACAGTTTACATAAAATTATAACAGCATCTACTTGTAGTTTTCTTATTTCATAATAGTATGTGGTTGATGGAAAAATGTCTCAAATAAATTATGACACATTTTTTAGTCAATCTAAAATCACAGGATTTAACAAACCTCTTAATCTAATGGAGAAATGTCTTTCTATTAAAACATTGTAGTCGTGACTTTTCAATCAGGTAATATGACCATATCTGAAACACCTACCCAAATTTGAAGACTAACCATCTATAAGTATCTGATCTACATTTCACCGATACTACAATAGGTGAAACTTTTTGGACATTGTATATGATACTTTTGGCTTCATTAACAAGTGTGATCTGACATTTTAAAAAAGTTCAAGTTCTGGTTGCTTGAAAATTTGGGAAAAATCTAATCATCTATTTACATTATCTTGGGTCATACCTGTTCTATCCAATACTATTTGAAATGGAGTATAAAAATATATTTTCTTAATATATTTCACATAAAACATGTGATGGACCAACAAATAAATCCAAAATGGGATATCCCAATAATGCACTGTTTTATGCAATTATTATTTTTCCAAACACACCAATTTTCTATTTTATACTATTAGTCCAAATGTGATGGGAGTTAATGAAGAGCTATTTTATTTTAATATTATTCCTGAGATCATTGTTGGAGTCCAATTCTTCAACTATTCCTTTTCAGAAATGTTATTTTATTCTTCAAATAGAATTATTGGTTGGATGGAATCTGCGATGATAGACTAAAAAACAAGGTTTTTTCAGTTAACATGCATACATATTTTTATATGTCTCGTAATATAAATTTATGATTTTAGACCATGTGGAATCTAGACAGATAACATGCAATATACTGAGAATTCAATTGTTTTCCACAAAAATATAACTTGTAGTAGGATCTTTAGATTCACAACAACATCATATGCATGAACACTATTACTCCAAAGTGAATTTAATTCATCAATAAATTGCTTAAAATAATCATTAATATTATTTTTTATATGAATTTGAATTATTAAGGTCAAAATGTTACATGTCTCCTTCATAAACATCCATGGAGGTAAATTGTACGGAGATATAAAGATATTCCAATATAAATACTGACTACCGAAAGAAATAAATGGACAAAACTCATCAATAAAAATACCCAATAACACATTTCAGGCATCTAAAACAAAATACATATTCACATTGTCAAAATTTTCTATGAATCATCATTAGATAAATTATTTATGCTTTTACTGGGACAAATATGGGGTTTTTACATTGACATCAATGCTGATGTGTTTTGTGACAAAACTAAATCCTGCAATCTAGATGTGTGCAAGAAAAATCTCAATTATATTATCAGAATAAATCTAGACTTCTCTCATTATTCTTCATTATACCATAACTTTCCACATATAGGAAAACTCTCCAACAACTCATTTTCACCATAATATAAGGCGCAGTCGTTGGAACATGCATGGATCTTCAGATAATATAGAACTGGATTAGAATCCCACCTCGTTCTCTCATATAATTTTTTAGGAAACACATTTTGTTCAGGTAGTAGTGTTTTTAACAAAAAGAAGATCTGATCAAAAAAACTCTTTGGCATTCCATTATTTGATTTAATATCCATAAATTTAGAAAATATTTTAAACTTTATTATATTGAAACAAGAATAAAAGGCATCCTTGGCCAACCTCAACAACTCATATAAATGATATGGTTCTATATCATGTGTTAAATCAGTACCATACTGAGTTTCTATTTTTTAAAAAGAGGGACCTACCACATCATTTACTAAATTTTGAAACCACGCTGCATCCAGAATCAAATTAAAATTATCTTCTCTAGAACTATGTTCATCATGTTGATATGAAAAAACATAATCTAGTTGAAAAAGAAAACATAATGAATGACCTCCAACATTTTCCAATGTGTCATAGGTCATTAAAGCACATTTTTTACAAGGACACTTAATTATACCTTATAAAAACATTGTGGGTTGGATGATTTAAATGATAAGAACGAATAAACACCCTTAATATATACAGGTTTTAAACTAGAATATTTTGGATTCATGTGCAGACTTATCCAAGCAAGATAATATAATAATGACTTTTTTCAACATCCTTATTCAGTATTTTTATAAAAAATATGAATTAATTTTTTATTTTATATATTTATATATTAGATAAACAATAACCCAAAATGATAATACACTTAAATTCACATTTCTAGAAATTTATAATAATTTCTTTTATTTTTAAGTTATTTATACTATTTTATTACCTTTTATACTAATATATAATTATTTATAAAAATGTATTCTAATTACAACTCATTATTATTAATTATAGGTATTTTCTATTAATTATTGTTAATTACCGGTGGCACAATTTTTTATGGATTAGAGATAACTCTTGTTCATAATGACTCGCCCTCATATAATATTCTTCCCTTAAAATCAAAACAAAATGTATTCTCTGATGTAAGAATATCCATATTCATATGCACGATGTTGGAGACTAGGGAGGCCTCTCCACACTGATCTCAATTCTCATGCATACGAAAATTGATATCCATACATCAGATCATACTTTTCATAGTGATTTCATTTGGAGATGTTAAAAGTAGATGATTGGTTGGGAAAATGATCCTCCTTTTTCAGATTGATCACCACCATTCAACTATCTCCCACATAAATCACTATAAAAATATCCTCTGATGTATATCTATACAGATTACTCATACTAATTTTAGTGGGATAATGTTGTAAGGAGCTGAGGGGTCAATCAAAAGAAATTCCATCAATCTGATAGAAATAGTGAAAATTCATCACAATGTACTAGAATTTATTCCTATTTATTAATAAGTAATCTTAATTATTACAAATTAATACAAATTAATATTAATTATTAATAATTATTTGTAATTATTACTAAATAATTCTAATTAATATTAATAAATACTAATAAATACTAATTAATCCTAAATATTCCTAATTAATACTAAATATTTTTAATTTATCCTAAATAATCTTAATTATTATTAGTTAATCTTAATTATTCTTAATTATTTATAATTATTCACTTTTGTTCCCAATTAATCATAATTCATCACAAATAATCTTAATTACTCAAAATTATTCCATATTATTCCACATTATTAGTAATTATTCATAATTATTACAATTTAATTTCAATTAATCTTATTTATTACTAATTAATATGAATTATTTTTAATAAGTCCTATTTTTTACTAATTAATCCAAACTCTTACAAATTATTACTATTAATTACCAACTAATCATGATTAATACTAATTATTACAGATTAATCTTAATTATTACTAATTAATAACAATTATGAAAAATTATCCCTTATTATTATTAATTAATACTAATTATTTCTAATTAATCGTAATTATAACTAATTAATCATAATTATTACTAATTAATCCAAATTATTATGAATTAACCCTAATTATTTCAAATAACTTCTAATTATTAATACAAATTAAAATATTATAGTAAATTTTACAATTTATAAATAATTATTAATAATGATTTCAAATTATTACAATTTATTTATAATTATTCCAAATTATATTTTATTATTACAAATTATTACCTATTATTTAAAATTATTTCAATTGAAGACAATTTACCACAAATTATTACAATTTATCACTAATCTTTTCAATTTATCACTAATTATAACAATTTTTCAATAATAATTATTTTCTTAATTATAATTTTAATTTCGTACAAATTATTAAAATTTAATATTATTATTATTATTTATTGAAAAATATTACAATTTATTACTATTATTACAATTCATTGCTATTTATTACAATTTATTACTAATTATTAAAATTTATTCATAATTATTCATAATTATTCATATTTATTAATAATTATTACAATTAATTAAAATTAATTACTTATAATTACTAAATATTATAATTTATTACAATTTGTTACAAATTATCACTAATTGATACTATGTAATACTAATTATTACAATTTAGTAATAATTATTAAAAATTATTACGAATTATTTATAATTATTACAAATTATTACAATTTATTGCTAATAATAACAATTTATTCCAAATTATTACAATTGGTTACTAGTTTTTACAATTGTTTTACAAATTATTACTAATTATTACAAATTATTAATAATTTATACTAATTATTATAATCTATTACAAATAAATACAATTTATTACTTCTTATTACTAATTATTAAAATTTGTTACTAATTATTAAAAATGATTGCTAATTATTAATAATTATTTTTAATTAACACATACACATAAATATTCATAAAAATAAATACGCAAGAAACAAATATCTAATTCTAATTTAATTTAATTGCTTCTATTTATCAAAAATTATAAATATTTTAAAATAAAATAAATTAACTTATTAATAAAAAATAGATAAACACCTTGAAACTGAAGCTTTCAGAGAATAAAATTCATGGATGAAGCTCTGATTTAAGAGTTTAAACTAAGATAAATTTTAAAAGAACATCACTTGGAATAGAGAGAGAGAGAAGTTGAGAAACGAGTAGAATAAGTGTAAAACTAGATGAGGGTATATATAGGTTAGATTATTTATGATAATGTTATTTGTGACATGACCATTCGCAAATGCCTACTCCCCCGTATTAATTACAGTCTGTCGATAAAAAGTTATTTACGATGTGGTCCATTGCAAATGTGTACCTACCGATATGCTTTTTGTGACAAGACATGTTTCTTGTCAGAAATACTAAAAACTACCACCATGCATTTGCAACATGTATAGGAACCCATCGCAAATATACCTATCATATGTTTGGAATGCGTTATGCAGCAATAATTTTGCGACGAGTCCTTACCCCCCACACACATATATATTACTTGTGAAGGGGAAATTATGTCATCTCAAATAACCCATTTGGTTGGGTTATTTGCAATGATCCCCTAACCCGTCACAAATAATGCATCACAGTTTTCCATTTGCATCCATAGTGTAATTTGTGGAAGTGGATACCAATTTTTTATTCTAACATTGTTAATATTATGATAAACCACACACAACTGAATTCTTTCGTCCTCCTTTTTCATAGACAACTCTGGTGTTCCTCATATATATGTGCTAGGCTGATTGAACTCTTTTATTTCAATCTCTTCCTTCTGTGCTTTCAATTCTATTAATTCTTTTTTTTTCATCCAATAAGATGGATGAGAGATAATACATGTCAACTGAATGAGATAAATCCTAAATTACAAATCCCATATAGTTCAAAACCACAAGATATTATAGGGAATAACATTAGGATCGAGATGACCTTTGAACCAGAGGAGTTTAGTGTTTTAATACAGAATTCATCATATAAACATTTAAACCTATAATATTAATTGCTCAAGAAGAAATAAAGGAATTGGAAACACCCATATCATACAATTCCTTCATAAGGGTTAAATTCAAAAATATATTACCTCTTACCATCAATGTTCCTCATTGATGATCCCCAATAACATACTCATCTCCAAATAATTACTCACTCGATTCTCATTGTTCCATATTTCTATAAATATATTTACCTTTCTCAAAAGTCATGGTATTACTAGAATAACATTGACTATAACTGTTCGGCTAATGAGAGTGATTCTGTTACCCTCATCCTATTGGAGAAAATTCCATCTACGACATAGGAGAACTGGCTCAAACTGTATGGCCTCCACCTTTATCTTTACATAATCATGCTGAAAGTCAATTTTTTTACATTAATTCACATCCAGGATCATTTTTTGTTTATATATTTATAGAATTAGGTCATAACTCTTAAATAAAATCATAAATAATACAATTAGACACTTCTACTCATTATCCATTTTTTTCATAATGAAAAAATAAAATAAAAAGAATCATGGTTTCAATTCATGAATAATGTTTTATTGATCTCACCTGTGACTTTATTCTTCTTTATGTCATTTGAAACACATTTAAAAATTTGGGATGAGCATAAATTGATTATAAAGGGATACACAATGAAGGAAAATAATATGTCTTTAGAAAACATGTAACCCATGAATATATTATCATAATGTATTATTTTTCCCCATTTATGAAGAAGTAAATACACTTCACTGAATATATGATAATTTCATACCATTATTGTAATCAATTTATTCCCATATTCCCATTGAATTCAATATATATCAAATAAAATCATCTAGGGAAAGAAACATTCTTAAATGAAATAACCATACAGTCAAATTCCAAACATATCACTATGTAGAATAACCTTATGGCCATCTTCTATACCAAATGCATTGGAAGATATAACGTAACCATTCATCCTTGGTTTATCATGGAACCACCCTTATTTGGTTAATCATGTAGCCACCTATCTTTTTTTATCATGTACCCACCCATCAAATATCCAAGTACCATAACATAATCACAACACATAAAATAAGAATAACAGTAAAATAACATTTCTACATTACAATCACACAAGATCATTTCAAGCTATTGACACAATAAATTCTTTACCTTACCCATATTCAATAGCAAAATACATTAAATTGGTATATGATATTTTTATTTTATCAAAAAAACATTACATTATATAAAATAATTCAAATATCAAATAATAGTTTGTGCCAGCAACGATGTCATGGTCATTACATATGTTAGAAACCATCCTTTTCCATTTTAGTGAATATAAAAATTTAATAAGATTCATTTTTAATGAAATTATAGTTAAATGGGATTTATTACACTCTGTCTAAAAGAATGTGGTGTATATTATCAAAATCTGGTTCAATGAAAGGTGATTGAGATGAAGTCCCTTACATCGAGTATGACTCATCACATGTAATTTTTATGTTTGAGTAACATAAACTAAGAATAATTTTTACATGCATGATAAATATTTTTCTAGTTTATTATTAATATTATTTTACTTATTACCATGTTATAACAATTATATAATTATTTATGTTTATATTAAAAAAATTGTTGATATTATTTACTTGAGACAAAAAAGAACTTATTTTGATGTAAATTATCCATGTAATGAAAAGTACATCATCTTCATAATATTACTAATGATTTATATATCATATATATCTAGTATATATGTATTTATAATATCCAAATTATTTTGAGATAATAAATGTAGTGCACTCTTCATAGAGACGGTTGGATGTGTGTATGCATGAACACTAATTTCCTTACTCGTCCATAATAAAATAATCCTGATTAAATTACAGAAATGTATATTATAATACCTTTATTACACTAATGTCATGTATGTCTCATATTTTTAATAAAATCATTCTTTATACATTTGATATATAGTGGGAAAAAGTCATATTGCATTGATAGGGCGGTAGTCCACAGTTCCTGAAATGAAATTATAAAATATACAAAACATGGAAAGAATACATGTATGATATAAATAAAAATTTCAACATCATAGAGACAATATAAATATAATATATATCATATTTATAATAGTTTCCAATTAAATGGCCACTATGATTGGGGTTAGGGGAAAATTTAACAATCATCATTTCATGAGGTAATAGTTTTTTGTACATAGAAACATTACGTTCGTTGTAACACCCCGAGATTTTATGAAAAATATTATTTTAATTTCATTAATGTCTCGTGTAGTACGCTACACCAAAAGGAGCCTGCACAACATGCATCCTTAACTTGCATTGCATTACAGGAAATCGTGACCCTCCTCGATAGCGTGTGTAGTACGCAATACCAAGTTTCACTAAACAACGATATGCTATTAAAATATTATTAAAACTAGCCATTATGAATAGTAATAACCACTTTTTGAAATTTTTTAATTTTTTTTTCAAAATGGCCGTAATTTTTGGATTCGGATTATCGAAATTAGCTTAGGGTGAAATTTTGGTACTTTTCGGATTACTTTCATTTTCTGATGAATAGTGAAAATTACTAAATTTTAATTAAAAACAACCTTTTTAATCGAAATAATTAATAGTGATAAATTATTAATTTTAGTGTTTTTAAAGTATATTTAGAATATATTTTGACAATTTAATACAATTTTGGTCATTGGATGTAATTTCTCATTTAAAATAGACATAAACAAGAGTCAATCTTTTGATAGTTATTATCTTTTTAAAAACACGCTATTTATTTTGACGACGGGAATTAATTTTTAAATTAGTTAATGTAACTGATATGTTTTGAATTTGGTAAAATAAAATTCATTTTTAAATTCATAATATAAAATATATCTTAGGCCTAATTTTTTGTATTTTTATGAAAACATTCATTTTTTGATGAATAGTGAAACCACTAAGTGGTAGTTAAAAAATTGAATTTCTCATAAAACATAATTTTACCGCTTCTGTGAGTGGAATTTCGAAAATCCCAGAGACACGGTTAATATCATGGACTAAAATGTGTTTCAATGAGACGAAAATAATTTTTGGTGAATAGTAACTATTTACTTTTATTTACCACGGTTAAAGTAAATAGGATAATTAAGTGTAAAAATGATATTACTATTATCCTAACACATGTCCTAATTCTATTGGATAAGTTTAATTCGATCAAAAACAACCTTAGGAATAAAATATGACCATTTAGGCCCACTTATATTAGATTAGGACATTTATTATCAATTTATTTAAAGAAGGGATAAAATATTTAAAATCAACGTTTAATAACTAAATCATTTTTAATATAGGGTTATACATAAGATAAATTCTACTATAAATATTCATTATAAATATAAAATTCTTTCCTACATAATTATAGTTTATTTGTAATTTTTAGACATTCAATAAGTTAATTTATTTATGACACAAAGATGATGAAGTAATTATCTTATTAATGAAATATTGACATAATTGTTGTTATAAATACCCAAATAAATGTAATTTGAGACTATTTATTAATTACACTAATTTTATAGGTTAATAGGACAAGTTATTATTGATGTAATTAAATTTTTTCGAATTACTAAATCTGATATGATTTTCACAAAAATCAATTTCTAAATAGTGTCAAAACTGACATAAAATAGATTTAAAACAAATATTATATTATTAATTGTTATTTTATTCATAAAAATCTAAGGTTCGGCTGAATGACTTAGATAAGGTTATATATATTATTAATAAACAACTTGGGGTTCATTTGGCTTGTTATAGTAAGTTTATTAACCTTATAGTATAAGAATACAAAAAGACACTGTAAAAGTAAAATTATCTAACTTAATGTTAAATCTACATGATAAGGTTAAAATAAGAACCTAAACTTGTCTAAATTCTATTGTATGAGAGGATTTCGATCCATCCACACCTTACCTTCGAAATAAATCAATTTGGAACTATTTAAAACCGATTTTGGCTTTATAATAAAATAATATTTTTAGTTATTCCAAAGGTGCTCCTCTCCTCCCTTACAAAAGGGAACCTCCTCCCTCTCTTACTCGCACCACTTTGAGCCTTCAAGATCAGCTGAACCCTGAGAAATTATCTTATCCACATCCCTAGAAACATCGTAGAGGTCCTGGTCTTCTTCGAAGATCAATTTTAGTTCCCTAAGTGGAGGACTCAAAGAGGTGCTTCAAAGAAGAGGTAATGTCTGTTACCGATTCTTTCAACTTTATTTCTTCTTCCACTTCTTATTCTTAGGTTGTTTCATTATGAAGTAATAACAGCAGTATCACTAATATACTGATATGTCATTATAAGTATAAAACAACCCTATTTCACCATCTATCCATCCTACGGAAAACAAAATCACCACGCGTGCGTACGTACGGAATACCGTCTCCACGCCGTGGTGTAATCTATTTTCCACCACCACCATACTTGGATGGGTATAATGGTGTACATAATAACTATATATGATTATTTTAATGTGATATTGATTCTGAAATAGTATACATACACCCCAATTCAATTCCACGATCATGAGAACGATATCATCGCTCGTGCGTACGTACGGACTACCGTCTCCACGATGCGATGAGATTCATTCTCCACGTTAACCATTCATGAATCATTATAAAGTATATATAATAAGTAATCATGAAATATATGAAATAATAATGATAATGGATTTATGTGTATATATTTGTATGTCATCTACTTAATTCCATTCAACTCAACAGGGAACTGAAAACAGCGTTCATGCGTACGTACGACCTACCCTCTCCATGAACGGTGTATTTCATTCCATTTACTGATCTATTATATATATGTATATTATGAATATATATTATATATAAATCATGATCTAAGTAATCATATGAATAATTACATGTGAAAACACGGATGACAAATGAAACGATTTAACCCAAAACGCTCTTTACCAAGGAATTTACAAAAGAACGGGTAATATAAAGTCATAAGTGAACCATATATGATATCATAACAATGAGTATCATTCTGTAATAAGTCAATGACATTATTTAAATCATTATACAGGAGGTTCGGACACCTACGAAGCAAATCGGACCAACGGTAAGGGAAATATCACAATCTCATTTTTATCCGAGATTGTTTATACTTAGGTATTTTATGGGGTGTATTTAATCATCCACATCCATGTTTCCTCAATATGTAATATTATTTCCATCCACCTAGAATTGTTTAAATCCATTTTTACCCTTTGTTGAGTTTATAGTAAAAGATATTAAAGGAATCTTTTGTCGTTTTTCTTACGAGGTTCTTTTTGACTTTTCCGACAAAAGAACTAGAAGAATGTTTTTTTAACTTATACGGCATGAATGGATTTTTAAAACATTATTTCCAAGAAGCATCATTTACAAGTTTCCAAGTTTTTTTTAATCAAATTCTTTTAGTTTAAAATTGTACGACATGTTAGGAAAGGAAAATGTTTTTGAAGTAGAAAGGATATTTTCCTCAAGAATAGAGTTCAAGTGTTTTATCAAAATTATTTTCCATTTAGGATAATATAGGGTTCTGTTTCTATCCATATTATTACATTGATTTGATTATGTTGTGATGGAATTATTTTTATGAATTTCTTTATCTTATATGAATTGTTTTATGATGTCATGTTGTTTAAGAATCCCATTTTTATTACTTGGGTTATGAAATGATGTATGATTTATGATTTTGTGGCACACATATGAATGGTATCATTATGAGATGGGTGGGACCTATATCTCCCTCCAATGCATTGGGTAAAGATTTTATATCTCATGAGATAGACAAGGATGGAACGGCAGGTTAAACCGGTTCAGTGAATTAGGACTGAAACGAGAGTGAACTCAGTTCAGAAATGGACTTTGTCCACTAAGATAGTCTTGGCAATGAGTCTTGACTAATAAGAAATGATTCTCTGTGATTATGTGTGTATGCCAAAATGTTTCATGTTTTATGTCATGATTATTGGGATTACATTTCACTATTATGATTTATCCCATGTTATGAAATTATGATCTCTTTTGCATGTTATGAATTAAAAAATGTTATGTTCTTATGAATATGATGTGATTGATATTTCTTTTGATTACCCTTAGTGAGAATTTGATCTCACCCTTTTATGTTTTGTTTTCCCCAAGATATAAAGAAATGTTTTAGGTTAAAAAAAGAAGATCTTTATGGGAGATGTTGAAGATCTTTCACCACGATTATAATTTTATATTCTGAGTTTCCAAAGAGACTAAACTATTACGGTCCTTGTGTGTGTGTTTTTGTTATGTACTAAGTATTCCGAAAAAGTAATGTAATGTCCATGTACGTTAAGCTTTGGGTCTCTACAGTTGGTATCAGAGGAAAGGTTTAGTCATCCTTTGGAAACTAGGATGCGAAAACGTTAGTGAGATCCCTAGAGATATTTCTAAGGTATGTCTAGGGATATCCCTACGGATAAGTATACGTATAGGATATAGTAATAGAACTACGGTAACAATCATAGAATTTAACCTAAGATGTTAGATATTGAGGGTACTCCCCCTTTACTATGTTGTTTTCCCTAGCATGATTTTTACCTCTCACACTATTCTTTTTGGGTTTTAGAAAATGGATGGAAATATAAATATTCACGATAATGGAGGATATGATGGACAATGGAATGATATTCTTCATGAGCAACCAAATGAAACGGGATTTGGAAGTCCAAACATCGTTATTATGCCTAATCAGAAATCTCATTATATGATCAATAATCTCAACTTTTATATGTTTCCCGACTCAGATAATAAGAGAAAGATGGAGTTTCATGATGATCATAGGGGAAAGAAAGTTCAATTTCTCTCATGTAAATAATGTGGGAAGAGGCATCGGGGAGATTGTTTCAAAGGAACTGGAAGATGCATTGGTTGTGGAAAAGAAGGACACAAATCCAGTAAGTGCAAAGGAAAAGGTTTAGTTAACACCATGGATGAGGATAATGGTATTTCTACGACATCAACAATGGTTAAATGTTTTAAATGTGGAATGTACGGGCATTATGCAAACCAGTGCCCTAAGGGAAGGTCTCGTGAAGAGAATCAGTATGTTCGTATGGGTAGTATTTATGTTGATGATGATGAAGAGACTACAAACGATATGTAAGATGAATTAATTGTTGAAGCTCGGTCAATGGTTTAAGAAGGTAGTGGAATGATTATATGTTTATCAAGTGTAATGTTGTAAATGTAATCTCATGGTACTATGGAATAAAGGGACATGTAAGGATTGTTACACTGTTGTCTTTCCATAGGTTTTGAAAGTATATGTTGAATGGTACCGGTAACCATGGAAGGTTATTCAGATATTTTTGGAAAGTAGATGATATGCGCATAATGAAGGGACAAGAAGATAATGAGATGTTTGGTAGTATTAATGAGCTCATGACTGATATAAGGAGAAGGTTATATCATGGTTTGAGTATATATAATTTTTGGATTTAGGTATATTGAAGGAGTTAAATTTTGATAGTATTCATGTTTTCGATAAGGTTTAATGGGTATTCATTTTTCAAGAGAATACATGATTAAGGTATTCACATGATTGGAATGTGACCAACAAGATATATGGGGGATAAATGATGGTATTCACATGCTTGGTTGATGACATTTCAAGTAATCGTTTTCCTTATACTATGAGAATGGACCGAAATATTTTAGATAAGCCTAAAGAATTGAATGGATTATGTTGTACATAAGTTAGTATTGTTTAAGGATAGAACTGTTTTCGATATTATTGATGGGATGTTATAGTAATGTAATTTTAGAAAAAAGGACAACCTGCAGGACGGGCGACAGCCCATTGCGTCGTACAGGGCTGTGGGAATCGAACCCACAACCGTAGTGCGACTGGCCTTTATCGCCAACCAATAGCCTACAGGAAGTCCCTGGTTAGTAGAAACTAGTTTTATTTTATTAAAAGGTATGATATATGAAGTATAAGTTCATTTTTGAAACCGTATATGATTAATCTAACCATAAGATGGACTTATAACTTTTTCTAACCTTTTTTTTGAAACAGATGGAATGACCCATCATTCTATCACATGATCTGATAACACATCACGAATAACAAATTCAACTTCATTTCTTTAAGGGATGAAGTAGAAATTGTTCAATTCACGAACAACAGTAAGACTGTACCAAAATCATGTAAGTATTTCTTTTAATTCATCAACTTTAGAGAAATGATCTTGAAAACAAAAAATGTTTTCCTAGTTCACTTATATCCGATGAATCAGATGGTACATTGCATCATCACAAATATATATCTTTGTGATTGTTGTATTTTTCAAATCCATGTTCTCTACCACTCTCCATCAGAACATGATGGTTAGGTTTCTCTTCCATATCCATATTTTCACCTATGTTCTCCTACGTGGAAACCCAGTGATGAGTTAATTTGGGTAACCGTTACATTTAATAATTTATTTTTTAAATCCATGTTTTGGTATTCCTTTTTATGATGTGGGTTTCTATTAAACAAAATTTCGAGTAGTAAACCATTTATAACCCCGATGAATTTCGAGGGCGAAATTCAATTTAAGGGGGGTAGAATGTAACACCCTGGGATTTTATGAAAAATATTCTTTTAATTTCATTGTTGCATTGTGTTGTACGGTACACCAAAATGAGCTTTCACAAAACTCATCATTGACTTTCCTTGCATTACACTCAATCACGACAATCCTCGATAGCGTGTGCAGTACGCAATACCGAGTTTCACTAAACAACGATATGCTATTAAAATATTATTAAAACTAGCCATTATGAATAGTAATAACCACTTTTTGAAATTTTGTAAATTTAATTTTTCAAAATGGACTTAATTTATGGATTCGGAATATCGAAATTAGCTTAGGGTGAAATTTTTGTACTTTTCAGATAACTTTCATTTTCTGATGAATAGTGAAAATTACTAAATTTTAATTAAAAACAAACTTTTTAATTGAAATAATTAATAGTGATAAATTATTAATTTGAGTGGTTTTAAAGTATATTTAGAATATATTTTTAGAATTTAATACAATGTTGTTCATTGGATTAATTTCACATTTAAACCCGACATAAACAAGTGTCAATCTTTTGATAGTTATTATCTTTTAAAAAACACGCTATTAGTTTGGACGACAAGAATTAATTTTTAAATTATTTAATGTAACTGATATGTTTTGAATTTGGTAAAATAAACATAATTTTTGAATTCATAATATCAAATATAGCTTAGGCCTAATTTTTGTTATTTTTCTGAAAAACTTTTATTTTTTGATGAATAGTGAAACAACTAAGTGGTAGATAAAAATTTGAATTATTCATAAAACATAATTTTACTGCTTCTGTGAGTGGAATTTAGAAAATCCGAGATACACGGTTAATATCAAGGACTATAATGTGGTTCAATGAGATGAAAATAATTTTTGGTTAATAGTAACTTTTTTACTTTTATTTACCACGGTTAAAAGTAAATAGGATAATTAAGGGTAAAAATGATATTATTATTATGAAAACACATGTCCTAATTCTATTGGATAAGTGTAATTCGACCAAAAACAACCTTAGGAAAAAGATATGACCATTTAGGCCCACTTGGATTTGATTAGGACATTTATTATCAATTTATTTAATGAAGGCTTAAAATAGTTAAAATCAATGTTTAATAACTAATAAATTTTTAATATAGGGTCATACATAAGATGAATTCTACTATAAATATTAATTATAAAGGTAAAAATATTTCCTACATAATTATAGTTTATTTTTCATTTTTATACTTTAAATAAGTTAATTTAGTTATGACACAAAGATGATGCAGTAATTATCTTATTAATGAAATATTGACATAATTGATGTTATAAATACCCAAATAAATGTAATTTGAGACTTTTTATGAATTCCATTAATTTAATAGGTTAAAATGACATGTCATTATTGATTTAATTAACTTTTTTCGAAGTAATCATTCTGTTAAGAGTTTCAAAATAATCAATTACTAAATAGTGTCAAAATTGACATAAAATAGTTTTATTACAAATATTATATTATTAATTGTTATTTTATTCCTAGAAATCTAAGGTTTGGAAAAATGACTTATATAAGTTTATATATATTAATAATAAACAACTTGGGGTTCGTTGGTCCTGTTATAGTAAGCTTATTAACCTTATAGTGTAAGAACATAAAAAGACACGGTAAAAGTAAAATTATCTATCTTAATGTTAAATCTAAATGATAAGGTTAAAATAGGAATCTAAAATTGTATAAATTATATTTTATGAGAGGATATCGACCCATCCCCACCTTATCTTCGAATTAAATCAATTCGGAGCTATTTAAAACTGATTTTGTCTTTATAATAAAATAATATTTTTAGTTATTCTAAAGGTGCCCCTCTCCTCCCTTATAAAAGGGAACCTCCTACCTCTCTTCCTCACACCACATTGAGCTTTAAAGCTCATCCAAACCCAGAAAAATTCTATTCTCCACTTCCCTAGTAACATCCTAGAGGTCCTGGTCTTCTTCAATGATCAATTTTAGTTCCCTAAGAGGAGGACTCAAAGAGGCGCTTCAAAGTGAAGGTAATGTCTCTTACCGATTCTTTCAACTTTATTTCTTCTTCCACTTCTTATTCTTAGTTTTTTTCATTATGAAGTAATAACATCAGTATCACTAATATACTGATATGTTATTATAAGTATGAAACAACCCTATTTCACCATCTATCCATCCTACGGAAAACGAAATCACCGCGTGTGTGTACGTACGGAATACTGTCTCCACGCAGTGGTGTAATCTATTTTCCACCACCACCTTACTTGGATGGGTATAATGGTTTACATAATAACTATATATGATTATTGAAAAGTGATATTTATTCTGAAATTGTATTCAAACACTCCAATACAATTCCACAATCATGAGAAAGATATCATCACTCGTGCGTACGTACGGACTACCGTCTCCACGACGCGATGAGATTAATTCTCCACTTTAACCATTCATGAATGATTATAAAGTATATATAATAAGTAATCATGAAATATATTAAATAATAATTATACTAGATTTATTTTTATATATATATATGTCATATACTTAATTCCATTCAACTCAATAGGGAACTGAAAACAACGTTCAAGCGTACGTACGACCTACCATCTCCATGAACGGTGTATTTCTTTCCATTTACTGATCTATTATATCTATGTATATTATGAATATATATTATATATAAATCATGTTTTATATTCTGGAATTAATTAATCATGATCTAAGTAATCATATTAATAATTACATTTGAAAACATGGACAACAAATGAAACGATTTTACCCAAAACGCTCATTAACATGTAATTTACAAAAGAACGGATAATATAAAGTCATAAGTGAACCATATATGATATTATAACAATGAGTATTATTCTGGAATAATTCAATGACATTTTGTTAATCATTATAGAGGAGGTTCGGACACTTACGAAGAAAATCAGACCTAAGGTAAGGGAAGTATCACAATCTCATTTTTATCCAAGATTGTTTATACTTTGGTATTTACTGGGGTGTATTTTATCATCCATATCCATGTTTCCTCAATATGTAATATTATTTCCATCCACCTAAGATTTATTAAATCCATTTTTACCCTTTTGTGATTTTATATTAAAAGTCATGAAAGGAATCTTTTTTCGTTTTTCATACGAGGTACTTTTTGACTTTTTTGACAAAAGTACGAGAAGAAAGTTTTTTTTAATTTATACAGCATGAATGGATTTTTAAAACATTATTTCCAAGAAGATTCCTTTACATGTTTTCAAGTTTATTTTTAATCAACTTCTTTTAGTTTAAAATTGTATGACATGTTAAGAATGGAAAATGATTTCGAAGTAGAAAGGATATTTTCCTCAAGAATGGAGTTCAAGTGTTTTATCAAAATTATTTTCCATCTAAGATAATATAGGGTTCTTCTTCTATCCCTATTATTACATTGATTTTATTATTTTGTGATGGAATTATTTTTATGATTTCCTTTATCTTATATGAATTGTTTTATGATGTCATGTTGTATAAGAATCCCATTTTTATTAAATGGGTTATGCAATGATGTATGATTTATGATTTTGTGGCACACATATGAATGGTATCATTATGAGATGGGTGGGACATATATCTCCCTCCAATTCATTGGGTAAAGATTTTATATATCATGATATTGACATGGCTGGGACGGCAGGTTAAACCGGTTTAGTGAAACAGGCCTGAAACGAGGAGTTAACTCTGTTCAGAAATGGACTTTGTACACTAAGATAGTCTTGGCAATAAGTCTTTAATAATAAGAAATTATTCTCTATGATTATGTGTGTATTCCAAAAAGTTTCATGTTTTATGTTATGATTATTTGGAATACATTTCACTGCTATGATTTATCCCATGTTATGAAATTATGATCTCTTTTGCAGGTTAATATTTCCAAAATGTTATGTTCTTATGAATATGATGTGATTGATTTTTCTATTGTTTACCCTTATTGAGAATTTGATCACACCCTTTTATGTTTTCTTTTCCCCAGGATATGAGGAAAGGTTTTTGGTTAAAAAAAGAATATATTGATGGGATATGTTGAAGATCTTTCACCACGATTGGAAGATTATATTAAAAGTTTCCAAAGACACTAAACTCTTACGGTCCTTGTGTGTGTGTTTTTGTTATGTACTAAGTATTCCAAAAAAGTAATGTAATGTCCATGTACGTTATGCTTCAGGTCTCTACATTTTTTACCCCTTAAATGGAGGTGTTTGTTAGTGTATATTAAAAATATAGAAAAAAACCTAGTATATTTATGATGTTGGTGTTTATATGTAACCATAGTATAAGAAAATCTTACAGAGTCGATGATGGAAATGAAACTAAAAAACATGAGAGAAAGTGATACCTTCTCATCAGGTAACATCTTTTGGTTTATAAAAAATGATTCATTGGGAGGATTGCTTCTCAATGAGAGGATTATATGATGATGGTATGGATTTTAGGAAAAGTAATGGGAAGGTATTGGTAGAACCAAAGGATTCATGAACTGTATTTATTTCAGAGGATACGATATCGTTTTATAGGACTTGGAAGGGGCACCCATGGAAACTCTAAATTTTTTAAATTAATATAAATTAATTATTAAATAAAAAACTCTAAAATTTAAATATGTAGATGAAAATTCTTTGATAGTTCTAAATCGTTTCATCCGATAATTTTTAGGCACGTATTGATTATATTTTAAACCTTATATTTTTAGTTCACCATTAATTATTTTTTTTAACTTTAATTGTGGTAACAATAATTTAATTATAAAAAGGATATTAAATTTACATATATAGGGTGAATTTCTAATAATTTGACACTTAAATAACTATTAAACTATATCATATTCACTTTTTGATTTAATTTTTTTTTTGAATTTTAAATAACGTAATATATTACTATTTTTATAAAACATCATTTATGTGAATTATTATTTTATTCACTTCATTGAATTTATATAAAATCCAAATAGAGATATAACTTCAAACTGATGAAATTAATAGTATTAAAACATGTCATGATATCCTAGAAAATAGTGGATTATATAAAATATTTCAGATAATTTATTGTTACTATTTATAATATCATTTATATGATATTTATCTTTATTATATAATTATTGTATCACTGTTGTGTCAATATTTAGGTTAAATATTTAATCCCTAAAAATTATAAATAAATTCACATGATTTAGATAATTTCATTTTATTTCTGTATACAACATATTTTCATTATTTCATCATGTTAAACACTACATTAAAATTTTTACTCATATAAGCGATAAGAGGGTGACATGTTGTCACATTCTTTTGTTTTAATAATAATTGTATCACTTCAATGGGTAAATTGTATTAAACAATTCAATTTCAATCCATTGTTTTTAAGGGTAAACATTTATACATCTAATAAAATTTTGGTAGGTGTTGTGGAAATTTTATTATCCTTAAATATTATTTATTACCTTAATTAACCTCATTTACCTTTAAATGTGGAAAATAAAAAGAACCAAAGATAGTATTAATCTTTTCCAAAATTAAAAGGATACATATTTCCTTAATTTGAAGCTTCTAATTCCAAATATAAAATCCTTTTATTCAATTTCAATAAACCCATTTTTCACTAATTGATTTAAAACTAATTCATGTTGTCAAATTGAGAAAACGATTTTTAAAAAGTAAAAATCATAAAAATATTGATAGGTGTGTGTTTAAAAATCTATTTTAAAATTACCTCCAGTGACCAAAATTAGATTCATCGATAAATGTATAATATAAATTTCTTTTAAAACCAATTCAATCGGTAATATATTAATGCAAATAAATTAGTTGAAAATGCTATTTTAAATTAAAATGCAGTATTTTTAACTATTTATTAAAATATAAATTTTAACCAAAAATATATTTATTTTCAACAAAATAAATTTAAATGTATTAATTCCAAATATGAAGTTTATATTTCCAAATATAACATATAAAAGTGTCAAAAATATATTTAAAACTCCTCCACCCACAAAATGTGGTAAAATGACCATTTAAAAATATTAAACTATTTTATGATTAATATGTGATTCATTTTGATTTTAACCATCTAAAATTTATTTTTTAAATTAAAAAAATTTAACTAAACTGTGTAAACATTGTTTAGTTAGTTCTATTCATTCTCCTCAATTCAACGTCAATATTTTTAAAAAAATTAAAAAAATATTATCAATAATGTATTATTTTTTGGTTAGAATCATTTATATCTGCAATGTATGATTTTGGATATACTCATTGTAGCATCTTGGTTATGCTATCAGATAAAATTTTACATTAACCTAAAATTAATATAATATTCATAAATATTAATAGATATGAAAATATATTATTCATTAAATGCGTAGGATGTAACATCCTTTTCCCCTTTTAGAAATTGTGTCCCCACAATTATATTCACATACCGAATAATTTGTTGTATTTATATTTCATAGATGTTTTAGACTCCCATACTTTGGGTTTAGGTTTATTGAAATATTATATAAATTATTTTGAGTGATAAAGTATTTTTAATACTATAATTGGTAGTTGTAAATTAGATAGGATTTATACTAACATAACATTTTAATTCTAAGTTGATGAATTAGTTTCCAAGTCATGAATAAAACAACATTTTTTAGAACTTCCCCTACTAATGTTGAATATGTGGAATCTTGATGTTAGTGTGCACATGTATGTTGGATACAACACTCAGTCCCTAAACATAGCCTGATATTTACTAAAACTCATACCATAAATAAAAATCTAATTCATCACTATTGGTTTAAAAAAATACATATAAGACGCCATTTAAATTAGGATCACACATGAAACAGAGATAGAATTGTAATATCACATGTTATTATAGAATAAGACATTTTCATAATTGTTAATATATATTTATTATATAGACATTTTACTTTAAAAATGATACTATTTCTGGTAGAATACCTTACACAAAACAATTGGTTTCTTTGAAATCATATGTCCCACAGAAGGCTGAGTTATACATAAAAATAATATATTATTTATATTATTATTTAATTTTATTGTAACCGTATAGATTTTTTAATGGAGGGAATGAATGATATTAACTAATTTTTGAAAATAGTTTTTATAAATGTTTATATAATGATTAATTGGTTATAATATTTATTATAATTGTAAATAAAACGAAGTTGAATATAACAGTTGTGTTTTGATGAAAAAACTATTATAATATGAGTAATTTTGTAAATAAAATAATCAAATATCACTTTTTAAACTATATTAATGTAATATCAATTCAAAATAATATTTAAAATGTATATGATGTTATTTATAGACATTATATTTGAATAAATATAATTTTACACATAAAAGGACTGTATTTAAAAAATGCAGTTTTACCTCCCTTTGATGGTGAATACATATTAAATTATTTTTTTGATACTTTGGAAGGTTCTATTTGACAAAATAATCTTTTTATATTTATTAGGGAATTAAAATTTACATTGGTTGAATTTTTTTAATTGTTCTATAAAATTAACTTTTTAATGAATAAAGAAAACACTTTATTTTTATTAAAAAGTGATTTTTTGTCTAATTTCATTAAAATTATAGATTGAACATTGAATTTGTTTAAAATTTTAATTTATATTTTTTTTATCATTTAATGTAATATATTTTATTAGCGTAAATTTTATATTAAAATTGACTAGAAAAATTATGTGACCATTTGACAGTTTTACATAAAAACATGTTTTCTCATTCCAACAATAAGAATAATTTTAAACATAATTTGTTCACTTTTCAAAATTGATTTATTAATACATGGTTATAATAATTAAAAAATATTTGGTCCAATATGATCAAAATAATTATAAGTGAATAGTAGAATTAGTATTTTATTTACCACAAATAAAAGGTAAATCAGGTAAAAAAGTAAAACATAATAATATTATAATATAAAAGTACTGTAACAATTGTTATAATTTTAATTGATGAGTTATGGCTGACCAATATAGTACATGGGCTGAAATTGTGGCCTTTGGAATCAACTTGGTTTTGATTATGACATTAATAACATTCTATTTATAATAAAAATTGTCTGATGATTTGATGCTTCGAGCATGGAGCATGGTAACCTTTTTTCTGAAACCTGGATGGCTTCATTTAAATGAATGGTCATTGGATTTTAATTTCTCTCATGCAAGAAATTATTTTTCCCAGCTATGGATTCGTCTTTATAGACTTAATTGGGTCTTCTGGAATCCGAAAATCCTGCATGATATTGGCATGGCAATTGGGACTGTGATTCAACTTAACAAGGAGACCTAGGATGTTTGGTTTGGTCATTTTTCTAGGATGCTAGTTGTGGTTGATCTTAGCACCACTCTGTTTGACAAGGTGACCCTTTTCACTCCTAAAAACATTCAAATTGATGTTGAGTATGAAAAAACCACTTTTCTTCAATGAATGTATGGCTGTTGGAAACTCATTAGAGTTATGTCAGAGGAATTTTTCTTGTGGGGAATGTGAGGTGAGAGGAAATTCAGCAGCTCTCTATCATAGGAAGTCAAAGGGGAAGCATTCGATGTTGCCAAAATCTACTACTCATGATGGTGATTCTCTTAGCGAGACAGTTCCCAATTTTAATGATGGGATGGATACTGGCAAAGGGTTGTTAATTGATGTATCTTTAAAGAAGGCCCATAGTGACCCCTCGATGACTCAGTTTGGTTTGGTCAAAGAGGTTACTCCCGTTGTGGACCCTGATATCTCTCAGGTTGACGTATCCTAGAAGAATTATGTGCAACAAAATGTTCATTGCCAGCAAGAAATCGAAAAGCATTTCCACATTTCTGAGTTACCTGAGAAATGGGGAATGTATCTGATGGTCAACAAGAGAATGTGGGTACCCCATTTAGGGTCTCGGCAGTGGCAGACACACCTCTTATAAGAATGCAGTCTTAAGTGGCAATACAAAGAGTGCTGCTAGTGTGGGTTTCACCTCTATTCCCTCAAAGCGGAGGCCACACAAGGATTATTCTAATGTTCATAGAAATGTGTCTATCAGATCTTTGTCTAAGATGTCTAGGATGTTGGATACAAACATCTTGAAAATCATAAATCAGGAAAAGTCTCAATCAGAGTGGGAGACATCTAGTGACTCTGATTAAGGAAATGATATGTCATACTATGATCTCTAGACATGTTTTTGGTAGATGATGTCATTTTTATTTTTGTGGCCACGTCTGCTGCTCTTTTGTACCTCTTTGTTTCTTTTTAATAAATTCTCATAATCTTTACATTTGGCTAGACTTGTATGGTATTTATAATAAAAATAAAAAAATTATAAACATTTCTCATATCAGTAATTTTTTTAAAACAGTCTTTCATAATTTATAGATCTGACTACATATATTAATAAGAAAGCTTATAATATTTCATACATCATTGTAATTAATTTATAATTTTTATGAAAAAAATAACAATATTTATTTCTGATGCAATGATGATAAAATAATTAATTTATTAAATTTAGAATCATATAAATGATACTAATAATATTTAAAAAATACACTGAAATATTGGATTCCATCCATGAATTTTGCAATAGGGCCCTATCACAAATTCAATATATTTGAAAGGGGAATATAAAATATTGTTTTTTCTATGTTTCATCACAAAAATAAATATATGTGACGGTATATAGATCCCTCAAATATTGTTTTCTCATGTTTGTTTAATAATTTGGTTTCGGTAGGGCCCATATCAAAAAATGCTTACTGGGTTTTTGAAACAATTATTTTTTGAATAATGTCACAAATACTTTTAGTGATGGGAACCATAAAAAATTTAAAAAGACATAAATAAAATTAAATAATAATAATAATAATTTAAATAAACCAATTAAATAAACATTAATGAAATAATAATATTAATTTGTAAAATTAAATTATTTATAATGTAATAAAATAATATTCATATAATAATAATAATAGAGATAATATAATTATAATATAATTATTATTATAAATGAAATAATAATAATATTATTATGAATATTAAAAAAATTATAAAATAATGAAAACTAAAGTATATAGGAAAAATAATTAAATGAAAATAATCAAAAATATAAATAAACATATAATAAAAAAATTAAATAGATTAATGAAATAATAAAAAATTTAATATATAATAAGAAATATAATATTCAAAAATTATAAAAAACAGATTATATAGATATGTAAATAGTTAATATTACAGACAATATTTACTTTCAAATTTTTTATTATAAAAATTAAATAGTTCACTAAGGGGTTGGGTCATCTAGAGGAGCCATAAGAGATGGTAGAGGGAACTTTATCCCAACCTTGTGAGTGATACATCGAATGTAATCAAACTACACCTACTACTGTAGTTTCCACCATTGTTGCTTCTTTTTCTGCATCTCCAAATGATGATGATGCTTCAATCATATGAAATATTCATGTTTGTGCAGCCTCCATTAACACATTTGTTCATGAACCCTATGAAAACTCTCTATACGACCACTCTAAACTCAAAGCAGCTCCTGATATTGTGTAGAATATGATGATGATTCAATATGATCTCTTCTCAATCTAGATTTCGACATCCCAATGGTACCATAATAATCCACATGCATCAATTGATAGATGATACCAACAACCCATCCATTTTCAAAAGATTATTGGGTCGCTTGTATCTATTATGTCTCAACAAATCGATGGCCACTAATCTTGACTATCCGTCTCAGCATGATGCTCAGTATATTTCTAAGACATCACGCCCTCACCCTTCAATTTAAGCTAAAAATTTAAATAATTGAATTATTAAATATTTTTAATTTTAATCAAAATAAGAATATATATTGGCCACAATCTGGTGTTGTTGAGTACCGATAATCTCTCCAGTGGTTAGATCACTATGCACCATCCTATAAACATCGAACTCCAAAATATCAGGTTTTTTGACTTTCTATATAAAAATTAAATCATCCATTTTCATTTAACGTTATTATTAATATTTAAGAATCTACTTACCACTTTCTACCTATGCATACTAAATTTACAACTACTAGCTCGAGGTTTAACCTCTTATCTACCCTTGTTTTGTTGATAAACTGATGATATCCTCAAAAAAGACCACCAAAACATTGTGAGCATAACTCATACCAAACCAGATATTAAATGTAATCAGTTCAGTGGGTGTGACAAGTCTCATCATAATCTTTTACTCCTACTTTCCCCATTAATATCCAACTCAAATTTTGAAAAAACTGACTACAACACTGACTCATAGTCCTCGCCCATTCCTTACATATTTTAAGCACATGCTCTTATTGACGATATACCATTAACCCTATAAATAATTTATAAAAAAATTTATTTATTATATTATTTTCAAAATAAATATTATTCATTTACATACTATCCAAGGATTTATCAAGTAGTTCTACACATCAACATAAATCTTATCCCATGAGGTCCAAGCTGTATAAAATTAATTGTCCTATATAAAACTCCCATGTCTAGTAGGTATATATATAAATCTATGAAAAAAGAAAGAGTAATCAAATAATTAGTATATATCTATATATATATATAACTAACTAAAAACACAGGTTATCACTGTCGACATGAACAGATAAAATCTAATAGGTGGATGTTGTTCAATGAATGGGTCAAAAATCCTCAATTGTGAAACACCACAAACCCTTTTTGTCCCCCATTAACCGCCAGTAGTCCGAGGGTTAGACGACCATACATCCTCCTCTTCAAAAGGTATATCAACTCCACTAAAATATGAAACAGGTCATCATCCATCTGAAATATGAAATTACTATTTTTAGATATTTATTTAAAATAACTATTTTATATAGATATATATTATATATTATTATAACCCACATTTAACTGTTTCAATGTTCATATTCATCCTCATCTGCATATCATACAATTTCAATGTCTTTCTATTCCTCCTCAGCATCATCAATTTCATTATGAGTTTCAAATTTATCATATCTTGTCATATCAAATTCATTTTTAACGTCATTAACATCATCTTCACCATTTGACACATAACTATTGGGTGTCATCAGCAATATTAGTGTCTATTCATAAAAATTATGAATTTAGATGAGTCTCTTAAAATTTATCAATTCCTTTAACATCATTAGAACAACATTCAATTTGATTAAATTGATTTTCCCAAGATTTAATTTTTAGTATGCTCTAAAAATTAATAAACTCTATTGGTGTTGACCAATAGTTTAACATATATATTTTATTTTCCAAATGAGATAATAGAAATATTTCATTTACGACAAGAAGTATTTTCTATTTAGTATATAGGATTCCATGGGTTGTATGACCATGGAAGACAATCTTAGTATCCAACTACTGATACTTAAACATCATTATGTAATATTTTCTTAGATAAAACTATTCAATATTTCATGAAGCATGTTTTAAAAGTGAACATACGGTTCTCTATGATGAGATCCACCTTAGAACACAACACTATTCATTGTTTATTGGATTCCGTATATGCACATGTATGAAATAGAAAATCATTCACTACATATGAATTTACAATTTAACCATTTATTATGGTGGGTTACTTAATACACGCATTCGATTGTCAATATTATTAGAATATTGGGACAGATAAATTTTTTAAAATAATTATCTTTATAAAATGTAATATATTTATTTTTTATGTTATAAAAAAATAATCTTTGTTTCTAGTTTTTGAAACCATTTAGATAATATTTTTGGATGACGTTTTTCAAGAGTAGCTACTATATTCTATGTTAGTTATTAATAAATATGATTATCATATAAACTACAATCAAAACAAGATTAATTTACTATAAAAAATTAATATTAAATGGTAGGATAAATCAATCTAAATATTTTGTCATTTATTCATAGTTGGGGCTAATATATGTATGATCTATGTGATGTTCATCATCTGAAATCCATCATTCATGAACTCCACCAAATCAAAGATTAGGATGATTGAAAACTGATAGTTTATTTCCAATTTCACCATCATCATTTCCCTCATTATGACCCATAGAATTGAGTTTTGAGGTATATTAATTTTGAATGCAATGAGAGAAGAAGAAAAAAATTCCTCTTATAAATAATATTGTACAATGAGCCTTGAATTGATCCTTTTTATCTATTTTTTTCTTCATTTTATGAATGCATCTCTCGAATTAGTACATCCATCAGAACTGTACATGACCTCCACATTTTTCTTCTTACAGAAAATTTAACATCAAATGATACATTGAGTGAATAAAAGTTAGAGGGAATATTTTTTCTAGTTTATATAAAATTTAAACAATATCTCCATGTAGTATTATTAATGTATCGTAGTTAATTGCAACCCCATTAAATTCCCAGAAAAATATTATATGTCCGTTAGTGCATCGCAAATCAGAGTATTCATAATTCATTTTATTCCAATCAGTAGATGTCTTTCCATTATGACATGATAGTCATGACTTTTTAATATAGTTATATGATCATATCATTAACATCTTCTCAAATTGTAAGAATAAATATCTAGACGAATAAAATATTCAACCCATAGAAAAATAATAATTTACTCTCTTTGTAGATTGTATGAGATTATTTTGGCTTCATTAACTTCTGATATATGACATTTTCAAATAGTTCAAGTTTTAGATGCCTGAAAATTCTGGCATGATCTTATCATGCCTTTATAATAGATTTAGTCATACCTGTTGTATCCAAAATTTTATAGAAAAATTATCAACATAGATTTTCTCAATATGGATGTCATTCAACATATAACAAACCTACAAATCGGAAAAATATAGTAGATCCCAATAAATTTCCAATTTTATTCAATTGTGTTCATTTCCAAATATATCAATTTTATGTTGGTTTATTGTTTGTCCTAATGTGATGGAAAGTAATAAATATTCAATTTGTATTATCTTGGTACATAAAATCATTTTTGGATCTCCGTCTTTTTTAATTGTGCCTTTCATGAAATGATATTTGTTCCTCCAAAAATGATGATCAGTTGGAAGAAATATGCAATAATAGTAAACAAACAACAATTTTTTACCCATTCATGAGCATAAACGCATTATTGTCTCCTATACAGTATAGACATGATTTTGGAACACATGTACTCCAGCAAGATATTATTCCAAACGTTTGAAAGACAATAATTTTCCACATTAATGCATTTTTCAAGATGAAATTTGGTTTCTCAATAACATCAAATGTACTGACACCATTTCTCCACAATGAATTTTAATCCTGAATAAATGGATTCAAACATGTGGGGAAATAATAAAAAATTTATTTTCACCAAATTATTTGATTCAATCATTTGAACATGCATGAATCTCTTTATAACAAAGACTTAGATTACAAACCAGCTATTTGTTCAAATAGAAATTTGAAGCCAATATGTTTTCTATAGGTCACAATAATTTTACCAAAGAAAATATCTGATCAAAATAAATGTTTGACATTCCATTATCTAATTTAATATCCCTAAATTTAGTAACTAATTTAAATTAAAATATCTTGATACCAGGATATAAGAAATCCTCAATGGACATCAATAACTAATAAAAATAAGATGGTTCCAAATATAATGTAAAATTAATATAATCCTGTATTTCATCTTGTTTAAAAGATAGACCAAACATAAAATATAGAAAAAATTAAAAAAATTCGGGATCTATGAACAAGTTATTATTATCATCTCAAAATACTATCCACTATGTTGATACAAAAAACCACAATCTGGTTGAAAAAATTATAATAAATAACCCATAACATTTCAAAATGTGTCAAACGTCCTCAGAGTACATTGTATTAAAAGGTCCCTTAATTCACACATCTAAAGAAAAAATTTCTGCATTTAATAATGAAAATGATAAGAAATTTTCAATACCCTAAATATGAATAGGATTTAAACTAGAAGAATTCAAATTCTTACTATGATTTATCTATAAGTGATCATCTAATAATGATTGATATCAACTTCCTGGATTAATTTTTTTATTAAATATTAAAAATTAGTTTCTTTATAATTATATATAATAAAAACACTATCTAAAAAGGGAAGATAATTAAATTTCCTTATTTGTCAAATTATACAAATTTCTATTTCTTCATACTTATTTATAGTATATAGTAAACATTTATACAAATCTATACTAAATTATAATAATTTATACTAAATACCACTAATTATTATTAAATATAACTAATTTTGACTAATAATTGCTAACTACGGGTGACCGAATATCTAGCGGATTGGAGAAATCTCATTTTCTTGATGACTCGCCTCCAATTTCAACTAGTGAAATAACTGTGAAAAATCTACTTAGAGCTGCAGATATCCATTTCCTTATGCCCAATGATAGAGAGCTGGGGTTTGAGGCCTCCCTTCTCCCCTTCATTGTGCATACAGAAATGGATATTCATTTGTATCAGAATACTATTCATAGTGATTTTAGTCAGAGATAGCAGTGATGATTCATCAGAAAAAATAACCTCTTTTTCCCGACGTCACATCTCATAGAAACTTTCTCTAACTGAAATCAGTATGAAAAATCTTCTCCAAAAATGCATTTCCATTTTCATATTCACAAGAATCGAATGAAGGAAGGCCTCACCACACAGCTCTCTTTTACCATGCATACAAAAATGGTTATCCGTACATGAGGATAAATTTTTCATAGTGAATTTAGAGGGGGGAAATTATATTAAGATAAGGTGTAAGAAAAAAGTAGTTGCAAAACCATAGGAAATTGTTCCAATTTATTACAATTTCATATCATTTATTACAATTTCTTGCTAATTATTTTGAATTATTGATTATTAATGATAATAATTAGAAATTATTAGAATTTAAATCTAATTATTATTATCATTATTTATTATTAAAAATTATTTCAGTTTAATACTCATTATTACAATTTAATACTAATTATTATTAATTATCACTAATTGTTACAATTTATTAATAATGTTTACAATTTATTACTAATTATTACTAATTAATGTTTTTTTACTAATTGTTTTTATATATTACTAATTATTAAAATTTATTACTAATTATTACAATTTATTACCAATTATAACAATTTGTTGTTAATTGTTATAGTTTATTACTAATTATTATTATTTATTACTATTTATTACTATTTATTTCTAATTATTACAATTTATTTCTATTTATTAAAATTTTATTTAATTTATTAAATTTTATTACTACTTATTATAATTAATTAGAAATTAATACAAATTATTATAAATTATTTCAATTCATTACTAATTATTAAAATTTATTACTAATTATTAATAATTATTACTATCTGTTACTATCAATATTAATTTATATATAATAATTGCAATTTATTACCAATTATTACAATTAATTAAAATTTATTGCAATTTATTACTAATTATTGCAATTGACTACTATTTATTCAAATTTATTACTAATTATTACAATTTATTACTAATAAATAAATTTTTTCACTAAATATTAGAATTTATAATTAATTAAAACAATTCATTATTAATTATAGAAATTTATTACTAATTATAACTATTTATTACTAATTATTAGAATTTGTTACTAATTTTTATAATTTATTACTACTCAATATAATTTATTACTTATTATTAGAATTTAATACTACTTATTACCAATTATTACTAATTATTACAATTTATTACTAATTATTACAATTTAATTACGAATTCTTACAATTTATTACTATTTATTACTAATTATTGTTGTTTACTACTAATTTTTATAATTTATTACTATATATTACAATTTATTTCCAATTATTAAAATTTATTAATAATTGTTTCGAATTTTAACAAATGATTATAATTTATTACTTATTATTACTATTTATTTCAAATTATTATAAATGTTTACTGATTATTACGATTTATTAGTAATTATTACAATTTATTACAAACTATTTTAATTTATTACTAATTATTATAATTTATTACAACTTATTATAATTTAATAGTACTTGTTATAATTTATTACTAATTATTACTAATTTTTTCAATAATTTACTAATTATTATTATTTATTACTAATTATTCAAATTTATAACTAATTAATCGAATTTGATGCATCATAATGTCCCAAACATGTAGATGCGTCCAAATATTTCAATTAATGTTTTCTCCCATGTAGATAAGAAGTGTGCCAATTTGGTTAGTTGGTCTACAGTCACCTAAATGGAATCATATCCCATGTACGTACAAGGTAATCCCATCATGATGTCCATGGATTGCCCATCCCACATCCACTATGAAACCCCATGGGGTTGAGCTAAAACTATTAGAACCTTGTACACTAAATTCACTTACTCACAAGTAAGGCAATATAAGACAAACATTGCAACTCAGTTCATTAGACAAGGAAACCAAAGATGATTCTATACAACTGGGTAAATCTTTTCCACTCTTGGGTACACTGCCAAAGGATATGTTTAAAACTCCAAGAGAAAAAACATCTTCAACCTCACCAGTATTATTGAGTGTCCAATGACGATAATTCCATACTACCATTCTTCGTAAAAATCTATCTAGAGCATATAGAGTGTATATCTGTGTACATAGGGTCTCAAATTCTACATCCCGGATATATACCTCCCTGAATTGATGTTAAATTGAAGGGGTGAAAATCATCAACTGATGGTATGCAGCTATATCCACAGCCACAAAGAATAATTTTAATGAGGACAATTTCATTGATGCCTATATGAGCAAATTACTATAGAAAAACAAGATGCGATCATCTACTGCCATGTTCGCCTTACTAATGGTATAGACAATCTCAAATTCAGAGTAATGGTTGATGTCAATCCTTAACATCTATATCATGTTATGATAATTCTGATAGAATATATAATTGATACTATTATTGTCAGAATAGATGACAAATTGTTCTCACATTAGGTAGTGTCACCACATCTTTAGTGTGAACCCTACCACTACTAACAGAAGATCACAGGTTGTGTCATAATGCACATGTGGTATTTATGACATGATCCATAAGAAATAACCACTGACCTCTTCATCAAAACACAAAACAAATCCATCTTCATGAAGAAAAATAGAACACTACGTACACATCACCATCCTCTCGTAATCTCATAATTGGAGCACATATCAGTATTTAGCTTAATTATAGAAAATCCACCTCAACCATTCACATCCACATGAACAGATTCCCCTTTTCTATCAAATATTCCATTGGAGTTGAAATCCTGGAGAAGAGAAGCATGAATATTTATGAACATCAATCCTACCCATGTATCTCTTCACATTAATCATATTCATGGGATCCTTACAAGCTAACACTTATTTGACCGTCAATGGGTCCACTACCACACTTCCTACTGAGATAACATGTCCTCAAACGTGGAGCACCTTAATCTAGAAATGGAACATAGGGATAATCCCATAAATATGGCTACCCCAAACAAGTTCAAAAACCATTATCATGTTTCTATGATCCTCCTCCAATGTTCAGTTCATACAGATATAATTGATAAGGTCTACCATGAACACATCTACGATAATATTAAACATATGGTTAAAGAGTCCCACAAACCCTTTTGGATTGTTTGTCATGCCAAATGTGATTCACCAATTACAAATAGTGACCATAACGACATCTGAATTTGTTTTTGGTATATCCTCATTATTTAATAGAAATTGGAGATAGGATGACTAGTGGTTAACCTTTGATAACCATCATGACCCTCTCAACTAATCATGTCCCTTATTTGTTACATGGTAGTGGATACATGTTATTCATTATAACATGGTTTAGGAGTTGGTTGTCTATAAAATAGATTAAGCTCGTGTTGTACTTTTTGGGTAACCACACTAGTTATTCCCATAGTGAAAGGCTAGGTCTAACAAATCAATTCATCTACATGTTCTTCATATGCACCCACTACTTGAAAATAACAGCATAATCCATCAAGAAAGATATCTCAGATATCATGTTTTTTCCCAGGTTTAGATAAATGAATATGTTTATCTCTCTATAGAGTGGTAAGCCTAGACAATCCATATAAATTAAATCCTTATTCACTGATAGCACTACAGGGAACTGAAAACACAAAAAATTCCCTTGTCCAAGTCTCATGATTTTAAAATTATGAGTAATTAGCTTTACCCAACTATTAATGAGTCCCTCCTACTCATACTGGGTTTTATTTTAACCAACATAGGAAAAAATAGTCCCATGTATGAGGTAAAGGCGCATCCTCTTTCAGAAATAGGTCATATGAACTGGAACTATAGATAACAATTAGAAATATAATATGACTTCGTAAGGCCTCACATACAAAATAAATATATGTCACATGAAACTCTCACAAATAAGAGTCAGTTAAAACAGACAACAAAAGTTTGTATTTACTAAGTCATCTTCAGTAGGAGTCTCCAAGTGTAATAGTTGAGCAAAGGGATAAACTTCAGTCTTTAAGTATCAAACTAGTTATTTTTATATAATGGAATAAATAAAACATGAGCTATTTAGCAGTGAATATATGTTATTAAATACACTGATTGTAGAAAATATCATTACAGAATATTATGGGTTATAAACCATAACCACATGTATCATCCCCCTCCAATGTCCCATGCTTCCTGCACATGTCATGGAACACCTGGGGTAGGTGGTGGTAACGAGTCAATGTTTCCACTACCTCTAGATAAACTAAAAGTTCATCATCAAGGTTTACTACCATGAGGAAATAACCTCTAATATTGCTTCCTGTTCCAAAGAAACGCATCCACTATCTTTTTGACAACCGTATGGTGGTTCAAAAAATCTAATGTAAGATTTAACCTTCCATAACTTGAGTAGAACTACCTCTCCCTAGGATAAATAGACCCATCATATGATCCCTATTCATTATAATCATTATCCAGGGACTTCCCTGTGAAAATAGTCACATGTCTAGGTATCTGAGAAAAACATCATCTTCTAGTAGTTTATGTATATTCTCCTATGTTTCCACTACCATCAACCACTCTATGTGTATTCTTATCCATGAAACATGTTTTCACTAGATAACTCTCTATAACCCCATCATTGGTAGAATTTACATATGTATAATGTTGTATGGGATGTATCTATGTAGTTCTCACTCAATGGTATTAGCCCGTAAAATCTGACCACAAACAATATTCATTGATTACATAGAGAGGATGGTGAACCATAATGAATACATTTCCACTATATTTCATATGTTATAGAGCTACCAAATCTGGTAGATGTTTATATACCTCATTATATCTACCGATAACAACTATAAGAAAAGTACCTCAAACAGTAAACATTATTGATTTTAATCATCATACGACTGGGTCACCAAACCCCCCCAAAATATGGTTGATCCATAAAGAAGGGTCACTTATATAACCACTATCTATTCGTACAGTATCCTATTATGATAAGAAAATCATGTAAAATTCTAAATATAGTCCTTAACCAACTATGGGTCAAACTCATCTTGAAAGCCATTGGGTCGCATTCACTTAAACATGTGAATCATGCAAAAACTGTTCACCTCACATACTAGTACATTGGGCACCATCTGCTTCTCAAAAGGTGATGGTATAACTGGTTCACCACATGGAGGTAGAACATATAGATTAGAAACCCATATCAATGACTCTTTACTGACTCTATATGGGATTGATGTTAGAGGTATTCTGCAATAAACATGATGTATCATGGAAAATGAGTATATCTGGAGAGTTAGATCGAAAAATAAATATAAAACAAAACAAAATTATATATGATGAATTTACCATTATGCTTCCGTAAAACTAGTTTACTAATGTATCTATTTGAAAAATTGGTTATCAGAGACCTGGTGTTTCAATACAACAACTACCACACCAACAATGGAGTCCTCAGAATGAAATCCAAACTCGAAACACTTAACACCATTTCTCCAACACAATCTCATAGATTTCAATACAAAGGTAGAATGAACTCTGCTAATTACACTTTAACACAACCCATCGATAAGGTTCTCATGTTTTGAATCCACAAGACCACATCTATTAGGCCAGTGGATAGGGACTAGAACCATGAAGGAAAACACTAACATGGTTGTCCTTATCCAATATAATTGTACATATGCACACATATATAAGACCATAGAATAATGATATGAAATAAAACTAGTAAACTTTTATTTTATATATCTAAATCCCACAAATATAGTATAGAAAATATAAATTTAATGTAAAAATGGACAAATACAATCCAACAAAACAGAGATAAAAAACATGTCTAGCATTATTTTAAATATAGGGACTCCTTTTAGGATATCCACAAAACCACACCTTGGTTTTTCTAGTTCACTAAGAACCACCTTATCCTAGTTATTCATGGACTCATTGCATTAATCAACACATGAAAGGACTATTATAGGAAAATACAAAGTAGGGGTGAGTATAACAATACCTTCCAGGACACCAAAAAATCTAAAAGTAAAAAAAATATTAATAAAAGTAATTTTTACAAAACTCTATTTCAAAAAACATATAATAAGGATATTTGGATATACTAAAAATTGACACATAATCTCACTGTAATGCTAAAACTATAATGCAAACTGAATATTATTTTACAAAATATAAAAATGGAACACATCTAAAAGAACAAAATACATTTGTTAGATAGAGTGGATAGAATATATTTGAGATATATGCCTCATTGGGTACCTCTAAAAGAGGTATACATTAGATGTCTGAAGAGATATGATGCACTGATTAAGCTCACACATTGGGACGTGTGGTATACCAATAACCCAATCAGGTATAACCCACTATATAGAGAATATGTGCCTGCATATTTTTGGTCATGAAAATACCATAAACACCTCCTAGGGTACGGAGATGATATGGGATATCACACTAAACCTCACAAAAGGATTCAAAAAATTAAATACAAGAATTCATATAGATGGGATCAATATCCTATATCATGAATGTTATTTCATACTATCCATCATAGAATGGATATAGGGAACAATCCCTATTGAATATAGTCCATGATAAAGAGGATAATGAATCCATGAATACCTCAGAGGAGTAAAAGACATGTAGTAGTAGTAAACATCATGTACATTAAACATTTCTTTCTTCCCATGTAAATAGACCATATCTGTGCCCTTGTAAATGAACATTGACTTCCAATGTTCATACACTTCTGTTTGTGTCCAATATTATTGGTCATTCTGTCCACATGGTATTCCAATTTTTTTGTAGGAATACACAATGTGTCCATTTCTATGTACTTCAGTTGATGTCTGTGTACCCAGTGAGGTACACATTGAGCTTCTAATAAAGGCTAACACATAGTGTGATACATAACTTTTGTGAAAACCCAATCCACATTATAGGGAATGTAAATTACAATATTTTTAAATATGGATAGTACATTATCAATCAACCCACTGAAAATTATTCCATCCACACCCACCCTAGACAACTATGGAATACCTTCTGATGATCCATTCTATAATTGAAAACTAGGATCATGCCATCAAATCCATTTGGAAAACTCCCTCACACATCTTAAATCACCATGTGTTGATGAAAACAATAACATTTATCCCAAATAGATCTAATAATATGCCTCATCCATCTTAATAAAATCAATTTTACATATGATTCAGGTGTCTATCATATAGATTCATTGGTCTGAGAAATGGTTGTTAAAATATTGATTTCATAGTATCTGGGATAAAAAATTGGTAAAATGGAACCCATATGGTGATAGAATATAGAAAATATCGAGATAACCAAATAGAACACTAAAAGAAATATTAAAATCAAAAATATTTAGTATGAATTAAATTTTTTCCATTATAACGATGAAAAAAAATGATAATAAACAAATAAATCACCGAATAAATCCCTACAAAAAACCCATCCTATAATATGAACAATATACAAATCAATCTTTTTGTGGATTAATTCATGTTATTATTTGGAATAAATAATAGGGAATAAATCAAACAAAAAATTATCTCCATGATTGGTTTGATCGCTAATGAATAATGAGGTTCTGTCATTATTGTTGGCAAGATAATTTTATTCTATTTCTTGATAATATACTGTCCCTGTTCCATGTATCACTTCTCAACGAATCCTCCCCCGGTAGCTCTCCAATTTAATCCCCAAATTATAGGGTTATTTAGATTACCAAAAAATTTGCTTGTAATATTTTATTTTAATGTACTATCTATATAGATTTATTAATGAATACAAATATATAATTCCTTTAATAATTTTATTCTTTTTATGCCCACGATAAATTTTTCTCAAATTTCATGTGATGGAAATAATTATTTCATGACTATGGTATAACCCACATGATGAACTCAATGGAAACCCTTGAATTATAATTCATGTATCCAATTATAATTTATTTCTATATTTTAGGAAATCATGGCATGCCTAATATTTAACAAATTTTATATTTTTAAAACATTATTTCGGGCACGTAGGGCCTCAGAATCTCTCACAATCTCAGCACATGGTCTTGAAATTAATCAATGACGTATGAAAAAATAGAAAATAAAAAATTCATGTTTTTAGATGAAATGTAATTGGATTTATGTTATAATTATAATATAGAGGAAAATGGATATATTGATATTAAAATTATTATATATTTTTACTAGCATGATTTTTTCGAATTATTTACATAGAAAGATTTCCACATTAATGATGATATCCATATAGGTAATCACCATGTTATGATGAAATTATTATAGGGATTAAACCATTTATTATATAATGCTTATTTTTATTTTCATATTTATGAAATAAGCTTATCGGTATTGGAATGGTAATGCTGAAATTATTATTCAAAGAGAATTCTCTTAGTTATGGGATTATTCAATAGACTTGTGGTAACTATTGGAATAGTTATTCTATATGTTAAGAGACAACATATTATCATTCTAAAGAATGTGGATTGTTCTATTATATTAATATATTAATTAATAGAAAAATTTATCACTTTATTTTATATATTTAGTATCAGAATAGTTTTTTTCAACATCGTGATTCGAACATAATGAGTTTTACTTAAACACTATTTTGACTTCCCTCTATTACCCAAGAATAATAAATGAATATAGGTTTAGACAAGTGAAAGTGACATTATTTTATATTTTCTCTTACTATATGAGTCTGATCATGGACATGGGACCAACATATGATTTGTGACTATGAACATATGAGTTAAATTATAAATTATTGTTTTTTTATATATATATATTCGAACATGTCATTTAGAAATAAATCATCATTGAAAGTTGTGGCTTAATATTACTTTGTTTGCATGGTTCATACATTATCATCCATTTGTATGATTTAATATTACATCTATTTACATTACTATGAATTTTTTTTATTTCAAATATGTTATGACTTTATACTAAGGGTTATAGTCATTCTACTATGATATCTACACCCCTATTATATGTCGATAACTTCTAGATTTTGGGGATCCAAATTAAATTTCCATTAGATGACTTAATTTTCACATATGATAGAGTACAATATTAGGGTACATTAAATTACTAAAGGAAACATGTTATATGTTTCTTATTTCACATAAATTCTGAATTTTTTTCTACCACAATCATAAGTTTTTATCTCATGTATAATACATCATTTAATTTTCATACACAATAATGTTATTCTCTGATAAGTTATTTTTATTTTTATTTTATAAGATTTTTATTTATTTTATTCAAAAATAATCCTTGATAAATCCTATATTTTACTAATTCATTTATATCTAAAATATTATTCTATACACATCTATTCATGATAAAGTATCTAAATAGTGTTCTATCAACTCATGTTTACATAAAAAATTACAATATTAATGATAATTGAACTATTTTTTCTTATGATCCATTTTAAAAATTCATTCTCATCCTATATATATCCCAATATCACATAAATATAGTCCATTAAATTTATTGAGTAGAATTTATCAAAATTATTTTGAATTTATTTTAATGAGTATCTAAAAGACAAAACAATAACATGATTTTATATTATAATAATCATTGTTTAATTAACTCCTCATTAGAAGAAATATCTAAAACCAACATTTATCAAAAAAAATTATAACACAAAATCATATAAAAAATTCCCAAAGAGTTATTTTTATTCCTTAATAAGAAGAAATATATATGAGAACTATAATCATCTTTTATCATTACAAAAAAGTTTATTTTTTAACAATATCATTATTCACTAATTAAAACTTCTCTACTTGAAAAAATGAGTTCTTATTCACCATGATCATGTCTAAAATATGATATCACATTACATCATCATTAACATATCCCATGATAACATTGAATCATCATGGAATGTTACCCAATATTTGATTCTATATCTTCTTTTGATTTCATCCAAAACACGTTATCTTCCTACAATGTATTCTTATTCTTCTCATTGACCAAAAATAGAAATATTTTACTATAATATAATTGTGTTTTATAATACTAATAAATTAAATAGTTAATAAATATTTTATAATAAAATCAAACATGTCATTATATGTTCTGGAATCATAAAATCATATTCGAAAAAAATGTAACATTACATGCATGGACAAATTAATACCATCTATTTGATATGAATTTTAATTTTTATATGAAATTAAAAGAGTGTCCATCATTATCAATAGTGTACTATAAAATTCCAAAAATAGTATTTAGAAATAATTTTTAAAAGATCATAAATACTTTTAAATCATATTATTAAAATCTAAATTAAGGATATAATTGATCAAGAAGGTTACCGAAGATTGAGGTATAATATTATCATTTATTGGATTTAATTTTTCAAATCATTATAGTCAAATGAGACAATATTGGATTTTAGTTGTTATAGATTTTACTAAATATATGATTTATATCATGTTGAAAACTAAATAATTTTTTAATAGATAATAAATAAAAAATTTGGTACTTTTAAAATATTTGATAGAGCTACACGAATGAATATTGGTATCATTATAATAATGTTATTTGTGTGTTTTGGTATATAATATATAAGAAATTATTTTTATCCTTATTAGATAAATAATTATATTTAACATGATTATAACACTATGTATGACCCTCAATGAAATTGGATTTAAATTAGTTAAAAATTTAGATTAGTATATTTGAGATAAACCATTATATCTATATTTAAATAGATAAAATTAATTTATTGATAGTTTTTATGACATACTATTCAAATAAATACAAAATATTTTATCAAATCTTTTAAAAAATGGCTACGTCTGAGTTTAGGTATTTGAAAAAATATCTATGATTTATTTTTAAGGCTTTTAAAAAAATTAATGAAATTATAGTATCGATTAAAATGATAAAGATAATGTTTTTTGGGTTCACAAACAACAAATAGGTTTTTGATTATGCAATTATATTGTTCATAAAATGATAAACATAAAAAATGGTAATAGTATTTTGAGGGAACTTATCTTGAGAATCCATAATTATAGAGTTCATGAAAAATTATATTATGATTACAAGATTGATTATTAAAATTTATGAAAATACGAAATATGAGATGAATTGTAAATCAGCAATACAAAATCATAATATATCACTTATGGGTAAGATATTATTACAAATGTGTATAAAAAGATAAAAACATATAGAAATATATTAAAAGTGAAAACATTATTGGAAAAAAATATGTATGGGTAGAAATTTAATGATAGTAGAATTGAAACAAACGAATAGATTTGATATTATAAATGTTTCATTATTTTATTTATTATGTTATGAAGATGAATAATGGATAATTTATATGAATTATGTGTTTCAAGAAAATGATGTTTTAAAATAAAAACCTCATGGATTGGGAAAATAAAAATCAATAAAATATGTAACGATATATGAATCAATTATAAGGTGATTTGGAATGGATATTATCATGTATAAAGCATTGATATTGTTACAAAAAAATATTATGTGTATGTTATTTTAACATTAGTTGTCTCATTTATATGTTTGCACATAAATGATTATATTATAAGTTATGGTGTTTCATAAAACAAGGAGTTTGATACCATTTTAATGAGAACCACCATTGGTTGGTTGATTATGAAATAAAACTAAATATGTTTCATTATATTACTTCATTATTTTTAGATGTATCATAATAAGAATTAGAAATTGTAATTCTAGCTATTTTTAAATAACTGGATGTATAGATGTTGGATATTAAATGTTTATGATGATACATACATTTAATTTAATTGTTCCAAGTGATATATTTAATTGAATTATTCTAAAATTGGTTTATAATCTATTTGGACAACAGTTTTTGAATATATTTAGGATGTAAAATAATATAAGTTATTAATGAATCACATTTTGAAGCAGAAGTTAGTTAATTAACAAGGATATATATTCTAATAACATTACACCCAAAATTTAGGTAAAACTAATATTAATCATTATCTACTTAACACTTTATCTTAGTTGTCCAAAAAATGAAAAATTTGATTGTTTTCCAAAGTAACATTTGTAGTTTTAATGACATTGAAAATGATATATATAATAATTTCATCTGGATGTGATACATAATTATAATAAAAATGTATAAATTTATTAATGTCTTGATTTAATCTCATATGCGGCTCACAACCTGACATGTAAGAGGCATTTATTCTATATATGTAGTTGACATGTTCGATTGTTCACATGATAAAGGGACAATACATAATATTCATTCCAATAGTATAGATGATATAGAAGGTTTAATCATAAAAAAATGAAAATTTATATGAATGAAATAAAATATATAAATATAAATCAAGGGAATATGTAAATGTAAATGATCCCCAAAAAACAATCACATGCGGGTAATTTTATATTCTCATTTATATAATTTGATTGAAAAATTATACTAATACATAATGATATATATTTTCAAACATAAATATTAATTTATGATATAAACTGCTATGAATGTTATCAGAAAACTATATATAAAATCATGTCATGTAAAGAATATCATTTTCATAGAAATGAAATGGAATATTTTAGTGTCTCTATCTATTGGATTATGTTTAAGCTATAGATGTGGATCGGGAAAAAATAGGGTTGAATAACATGAAGAGTTAAATTATCATGCCATGATAATTAGGGAATATAGTTATGAAAAAACTATTTTTACTTATACAGATTTACTATTATTTGAATGAAACACTACACATTTGGAAATATTCACATGATTTAGTAGAGTAGTTACTATATATAATATCTTATTTTCAATGATTACAAAAATTGTATTGTAATATTTCATTGAAAATGATACAAAAAAAGAATAATAAATATGGAAAAATTGTTTCTAAATAATCATATATATAATTCATTATGTAATAATAAGGATATAAAAAATCAATTACCATTAACATAACTAGTTTGGTTATGAGAAATTAATTATGGATGATCAAGGAGTTCTTTTCTTATATGGAAGCTATAATGAGTAAAATGTGAAATAGTATAATTCTTTTATTTTATAATAATATTTTTCAAGTGTTTAGTAACATATATTTCCATTTGAGGGTGTGTTAGTGTTTAGGACTAATAATTATTTTATATATATGTTAGATATAACACTAAGAAAGAGATATATTTACTTCCCCTACTTACCAATTACCTCTTGAACAATTATGGATACATGGATAATTGGGATTATGATTCATAAGAAATATATTCAAGCTTACACGAAGGAATACATACCATTGATGTCTCTCACTTATTCTCAGTTTGTTGTGATAATTTAACCAATTAGAAAATGTATAGGACTTATACTAAAATAGTAATTCCAAACGATTATTCGACATTAAGTTACTAGCTAGTTCAATTGAAACCCTACACATCCATGATAATTAGAATTATCCAAGGTAGGTTTTATCAATTTCCTCAAAAGGATTACCATTACTATCAATGGTATACATGATTTCAAACCATAGATTAAACTATAATTTTTTATGAAAAGTGGAAAATTATTTTTATTATGTGAGTACATTAATGAAATTGTGCATGTTGGTATTCCCAACCAGATAATGTATTTCTGTTTTCACATAAAATTTTGATAGAGGTTCCACATAATAGAAATTATAGTTTGTCTATTGTGTGACACAAATTTATTTAGATAAATAAATTTCTTCTTAAAAGATTTCTTAAATTATGATCCCATGGATAATTAAATTTTATCTTGTTATAAGGGTCTAGGTAAACGATGTGATAGTGAGGATGTATGGGTGAAAAGGTGCTCATGTATGGGGGTTGGGTGAGGTGTTTACCCATAAATATTAAATGGGGAATGGTATATAAAATTGAGATAAATGTTAAATAGGGAACTATAGTTTTCCTCTCAGTATAATAAGACTCTCTTGAAGAAGGATTTTTTCAATGGGTCACACTATTAAACAACTAGGATAAGTGGTCAGGCAGGTATGAGTTGGAAATTCATAATGGGAAATCATAATCATATATTAAGATTAATGGGACACCTTAGTAGAATGATACAAATTTTTTTTAATCCTAATGGGTATTTATGGGATGTTTCCACCCAAGTAATATACTCCCTAAGTGGTATGTGATGCATAGATCTAAAGTACAAATCAACCAAAAAGGGTAATTTACCCCTTTATAGAAGGACTATGGGTGAAGTGGTAATTAAGGATTTTTTATAATAATTATTTTACTTTCACCATTACATTAATTTATATATTAGTTACCCTTGGTTATAGACCTTATTGTTATACCTAATGATATTTTGGGGAATAGTTCACTTGTAGGATCATTCCCTCAGGGTGTCCCTCTTCAGGTGTCCATGTGTATAGATAATGACATCTAGGGGATATATATATATATATATATATATATATATATATTGGATATAAAATTGGAGATAATAGGGTTGGGAATAATTAGATGCATATAGAAGATAATTGATCATTTAATATAAAAATTAAATATTCTTCATATGATTCGACTATGTACAATACTATTGAAAATTCTTTGTACAAAGACAGGGTGAAGGATACCAAGGTGGCTAACATGGTTTTATAAATCTTGTCTAATAAAATGATTCATAGGCCGATAAGGTTGTGTGATAATTGAAATAATATTATTTATTCCATAGCTAGTTTCATTTTGATTCTCGTGTAGGAAATCCTTGCATTATCAACCATATTTCATGTTAAAATGATTTCATCTAGTTTAATCTTTAACACCTGATGTTTTATGAATTAAATATTTAAAATTCATTAATAGATTGTGTTGAAAGATACACTAATTCAATCTTGATTTATTCTGAAGATTTAGATACATGAAATAGTGTGTATTTCTTGAACTACATTCAAGACTAATTCTTGCATGTCTAATACTTGACAATGATTTCCTTCGATATCTTGTGATGCACATAAGAATGCATTTTATCAAACAACAACAAAATATTTATTATGATAATTTTCACATAGTTATTGAAATAATTATAATGGAAACTATTAACTGAAATTTGAAAATATGGCTTATATAATGAATTCATTCTTGACCAATTAATTATAAATTTTGATAACATCCAATTGATCATAAAGATGTTTTTTAATGAAAAAATATTATTTTTCCCAAAAAAATTACATTATAATATTAAATTAATAATTTGAACAAAATTATATTATTTAATTTTATATTTTACACATTAAATTTACTATTTTAATATTCATATAATATGTATTATAGGTAGAAGAACAGAATAGACACATTTTTAATTATAAAAAATATTATTTTTCTAAAATGGAATTTTATCACCTTTAAATAGAATAATTTTTTTAAAAATAAAATATGACTATTTTATAAATTTCATATTCAAATATTATCCTATATTTTTTAAAATTAATTTCAATATAATCATTGGGTAAATTTTTTATATTTTCTAGGAAGATCCATTTTTTCATAATAGTGAAAAAGACTATATTTTAATTGAAATCTATTTTTAATCTAAATAATTTATATTTTTAAGTTATATTATATTATATTATTATTTTAAAATATGCCAAATTTTATATATATTAATATAGTATAGGTCATTGGAGTATTATTTGTTATAAATTTTAATGTAAAAACATTTCTAACTATTGATCATTTTTACAATAAAATCATGTTTTCTCGCCCCATCTACATAAAAAAATATTAAAATCATTTTAACCACATATATGTCTATAAAGATGAAAAATGGATTACAATTTTCTATTAAAAACATGATTTTATTTATTGGTTCCCTTTTAATTTTGGAAAAATTTAATATTTAATATAGTAAATTTATTACCACAATTAAGACTAAATCAGGTAATTATGTGTAAAAATAATATTATAAACATTATAAAATTACACTAACGCTTTTTCAAATGTTATCGGCTAATGTTAATTTCACCCTTAGTAGAAATTGTATTAAAATATTTTATTTTATGGTCATTTTTTATAAAAATATTCTTAGTTATTATTAAAATACAAGAGATCAAGAAAATGTCATACTCTTAGTTTTTATATGTATAATATATTTAATATGGGTTTAAATAGAATAATGATAGACTATAAATTGTTTATTAATGATACAAGTATTATCGATATCATAGAAATGTATTTTTAATTTTTAGTGAAGAGATAAATTTCAAAAACTGTTAAAAATAATGATGAAGTAATTATTCAATAAATAATAAAATCAAAGAAATGCTATAAAAATAGAAAATTATATATAATTTTATATAATTAATGGGATCTAAAAATTATTAATATGAATATTAAATATTAGGTGTGTACTAAATGATATTTTCTAATTTATATTCATAATCTAATTTTTATAATGTCATGTAATAAATTGTGTAAAAATTAAAACTGCTGTTATTTTAGGAAAATAATATTTTATTAAATTATTTAAAAATCATAATAATATTTAATAAGTACAAAGAGGATGTCATTTGTTGTAAAATATAATTTCTTTTATATTTATGTTCTAATTTAAACATTAAATTTAATATTTTTATCATCATTATAAAGAAAAAAATTTGTATTTCAAATTTATATTGGTTAACTTGGGGTTAATCTAAATGATAAGGATTAAAGTAACAAAAAAAGGGATAATTTTTTAATGATGATTGAACATTATAATATATTTTAAATAAAATAAATGAACTTTTTGATATATTTTTATTATGTTTTAAGATAATATAATTAATATTTATATAAACATCAATAACTTTTCTCCTCTCCCAAATAAAATGGTATATATTCATTTCAATTGTTTCAAAATTTAGAAACTATTTGGTTTATCTAACCAATGTACATGTATCCTACATGATTATATCCTTTTATACTAAATGAAATTCATTGTTCAGCAATACAACTAAGGATTTTCTTTGGTTCAAATAAAAAAAAGATGCCAGAAGATGATGAGGTTTTAATGTTTACGATGGATGTTAAGACTTATTTTATGTGTATATATATATTTACATTTATTTTGTGAGACATATTCCATATTCCCAAGTTGTTTATTTTTTTAAATATATACAAAACATTAATGTATTATATAAGGTTTATTCTTATATTAATGTGAATTTACATATAAATTTTGTATCTCTCTTTAATGGGGTTATTGGTTTAAAATTTACCAAATCAAAAAAGGTAATTTTATTTCAATTGTATTTCATTGAGATGCATGTTTTATTTGTTATATATATTCATATAAGATAACTATATAATTATTTTTAACATGTTTTATCTTGTATATACTTATTTTATGATGTTATATGTCTCATGTAATGCGCTATTCTTTTAGGTCAAAAAATTATTTTATTAAAAAACCATATCCACTAAAATTTATTTCAAGAAATGTTAATAAATGAATGGTTAATATTTTTCAAGCATAAGGATTTAAAATATGTTTAATATTGTTTCCAAATAATCCATTATATTTTTTCCTGTTAATTTTCAATGAGAATCATTTCATAAATGTTTTATGATTTGAAAAGAGTTTTTTCAAAGAAGAAATTATATTTTCATCAAGAGTTTTTTTAAAAGAACCTTTTAAATTAGATTCCTTCTAAGACTACCTTCATTGGTGATAATAATTAATTAGTGGGGGATATGATCCAATGATACCATTCATATTCTTTCATTCCATGATTTGTGTTTTGATAGACAAATTTATATGAATCCTAGTACTTTTCAATGACATATTCTATTATGATATTCTTGAGAAATCTATTTCTTTTCAGAATTTATGATTTGATGAATTATATATTATCATGTGGAACATGTATTTTTTTTTATTATTTGGATTATATGGTCTATATATCTGACCAATTCAATGGACAATAAGGGATAAATCATTAATATATATGTAATGTGTGATCAAGATTACAGGTTCACAATGTTATGTGTGAACCATAATTCATTTTCACAATTACTTGCATTGACATGGTTTTAATTTCCATAAATTTATGTATGAAACTAGTTTTAGTTATCTTATTTTTTTCTGAGGGAATAATTTTATTTACTTAACATAATGAGTGACGAAGTATCTATTTACATTTGATCTCAATTTTATAAGCTAATATGTGTACCACATGTATATTTCATTTAACAATGTTATTTTATCTCAAATCGTGTTATTTTATTTCTTCGTAATTCATATCCTTCGAGATGTCAATCATTATTCCATGAAATATGCATATGATCTTTAATATTCATGTTATGATCGTAAAATCGTATGGTTATGTTCTCACACATGTATGTTCATGTTATGATTATATGTCTCCAATTTTTATCATTACAAACAATATGATATCAATTTTTCTTATGTTTTATTTCATAAAGATATGAAGAAAGTAATTAGGTTTTATATTTCAAAAAACTATTCTAGTTGTGAATAAATAGGTGGTAAAGTATTTTGATATAATATATACCAGTTGTTTATGGTTCTAGTATTTTTAAGTAAATAAAAATATACATTTATTGGTTTTGCATTTGGGGATTATTTGAACAATTATGAAAAAATGATGTAAATTCTTTGTATGTTAATTTTTTATTATATTATTAATCAAGGATTTTTTTAAAAACATTGGAAACTTGGAAGAGATAACATATGTCAGATCTGTTAGGATAAGTCTAAAAATTGGTTGCAATCCAATTATTTTCTTAATGATAATTAATAATAATGGATCAAACCTAGAGTGTCATATATTTAAATGTTATTTGTAATTTACGTTGAATATGATGTTTTAATAGTATGATTTGTATTTCTCACACCATTATTTTTTGTTTTAGCCAATAGAGGGAACTAGAAGAAATTGGGTTGACATTGACTGTGGAAGAAATTTTTTTGATGATTAATAAAATTGGATAATTTCTTACGTGAAGGTGATTTTGATTATTTATAATCATTTATAGGAATATTTTATTAAAGACATGGAAATTGGTGAGATTCATAACTCATCGAATGGATGGATGTTTGAATTATATGAAATTTCATGTGCTTATGAACATAAATGAAATTAGATTTGGCTTAAAAATGTCAAGTAGGTATGAAGAAGGACATGGAAGAATATCTAATATGGAGGATAAGATGTTATATTTGGGGATAATAATGAAATAGAGTGAAATTTAATTTATTGGTTTAGTATGATATGTGTAGAGAAAATGGTACTTATGTAACTCAATGCTCTGACTGAATAATTATCATCTACATAAAAGAATAACTTATTACATTCCTATTTTTAATTGGAATGGATTAAAGTATTTAAATATTTGGAATTCATGAATAATGTTTTATATGTTAATTTATGGTGTTAATGAATAATAAAACACCTAAAGATAGGGCTACTATAATTTTACCATTAAGGATTTTAAACACTATATTGATTGATATTAGTGACCATGAAATTTTTTTGAGGTGGTAATGTTATATATTTAGAGAACACAAGATTATGTGAATGAAATCGCTTAATATTTTCATGTTGTTGGGATAATAATGAGTTAATATTATGTTTGATTGTGAAAAATCAAATGGTATAGTATTGATGACCTTAGAACTTTTCACAACGTAGTTTACAATATCATGGATTAAGAAAATCAAACTTTTGGACTTATAGTATAATGAAATAGTTAATTATTGGTGGAATTAATGTTTTCACTATGGTTTTATGTTAATTAATTTTAGTATTATGTTTGAATAGATTCCAAGAAGATGGAATGCATGTGTTTGTAATTTGAAAATTATGGTCTACATAAAGTCAATTAGTAGATTAATGATATGTTGATTGTGAAGAATTAGTGTAATATTTTGAATATTTTTTATTTTAAATATATTTTATAAGGTTCATGAGGATAAAAATTTATCAAATTATTTACATTAAACTATGGAAGTGCTTTTTTAGAATAATGTTTTACTTAACAATATTCAAATTTATGCCAATTGGATAACCCATGATAACCATTTATTCTGATAACTAGAGTTATAAGGAATAACATTTAATCCTGTTATGGAACTTATGATCCACTAGTTATGTAGGTATTTTAATTTCATCATCATTTTCTTTGATTAATAGATTAAGAATAAATTGATATTCACAGAACTAAAAGATGATATTATTCTTTCAAACTAAAATTAATTAAAATTACTGTAACATCTTGTGAAAATTCATTAATGTTAAGAAAATATTATTGGAAAAAAAAATTTACCCTTTAATTATCATTTCTAATTAATTAAATAGTCCCTTATATCCACAATTTTGTTGTGATATGTAGATTTATAAGGACCATGTTCTCAACCTCTCTTCAACAGAACATGGTTGTTGAAATTATCTTCTATGTCTATGTTTTCAAATTCTGCTATCATTTTTCTAATCCAATTATTAGTAATTTGGTGATATTATCCTTTAATAATTTTATCTATTTAAAATTGTATGTTTCATTGGACCTTTATATAATATGGGATTCCAAAAATTCAGTTTTTAAATGTCTACCTTTTATTTTCAATGTGAAATTTCAAATAGGGACGACGCAATTTGATTAAATTAATCATCATATCAGTATGGTATATTATTGTTTCATGGTTCAAATAAATATATCCCAAGATCATAAATTGATATATGGTTCTATCTTGAAAAATTACATACCTAATTCTTTACATGTACTAAACTCATAAGTATTATTTTTGGAGCATGAATTTTCTTATAAATAGAAACATATAGAAAATCTTTTTTAAAGATATAATTTTCTAAAAAACAAGACCACTCGTAGAGTAAATAATTTGTGGAGAAACCACCGGTTATACTAAGATATATGTGAACTGGAGAATATTATTATATATTGGTATCATCATTAGTTTTTATTATATTGAATAATTTTGAGGGAAAAACATTTTAATGGGTGTTGGAAGTAAGACACCAATATTTGATGAATTATTTAAATTTTTTTTTTATTGAGTGTGTTGAATGCTAAATAAATTAAATCCATATTTACAATGAATATTTTTCAACATATAAATTAATGTTTGGATTTCATTACAATATAGATTAATTTTTTCTTCTGTAACACATGAGAACACGTTCCTTTAAAATCATGTGTTACACTTACAACTGAGTGTTACCGAACAACCATGAACTATTAATTATGATAATTATCAGTTACCCAATGGAATGATGGGAATGAATATGAATAACTGAATTATGAAAATATGGTTTTCAAAATGAAATATTTTTTGATGAATTATTTATAAATTAACATAAAAACCAATTTAATATGAAGGCTCTAATTTGATAAAAACAAAATTTTCCAAATATGTGTTTTATCATAGTAAATTAAAAAAACATTTATAAAATAATATTAATGAAATTTATTTTTTATATATTCAAAATATGTATTTTAATTCATCCAATATTTTTTATATTCATAAAATAAAAAAACACATTTTTTAATAATAAAAACTATATTTTTCTAAAAATATGTTTTATTGTCATATAATAGAGTAGTTAATTTAAAACTGAATATTTAATATTTATTAAATTCTAAATTAAAAAAAACTTTTTTAATAATTTATTTGGAAATAATATTATGTTTAATTTTTCATATTTTCTCTGGGAATATTCATTTCTTGATGAATAATGAAAAATAATAGATTTTAATTGAAAACTGCACTATTATTTAAATAATTTATATTCTTAAATTATATTTTTATTTTTTTTAATATTAAATTATACTAATTATACTTATATTAATCTAATTTAATTCATTTAAATATTATTGACATTAAACTCACAAATAAAAATAGGTCAACTATTTGATCATTTAAAATTTAAGAACCCTCTGTCATTACAAGTATATAGTTTGAAATTTATATAAACTTTACCAACTTATTTGTAATGTTTTTTTTAAAAAATTGATTCCATTTTTGGAATCATAAAGACAAAAAATATTTATTTGGTATATTTTATGTTTGGAAAATATGAATTTTAATCATAGTCATTTTATTACTACTGTTAAGGGTAAATCCGATTTTTAAAAATAAGAAATAATAATATAAATATTAAAAAATTGCACTAAAAACTGATCAACATCTTTTCATGATGTTAATTATAAAATTAAAACCTAAGGATATAAATTTAAATACTAAATGTTATATATTCCTTGAAAATGATATTTTATAGAAATATAATTTAGTTATATTACATAGAAATACTAAAAATATTCAATAATGCCAAGAGTGATGAGATATGATTTAAAATATCATAAATAGTCCATTTATAGTCCCATTTAAACATTATAGGTAAAATTTATATCATTTTAGTATTGGAATTTGTTTATTTTATTTATGATTAAAATATATTAGCAATTAGTTAATGAAAACAAGATGTTTTAAAATAACACCAAAACATAGATAACATATATTTTTGATGATATGAGAACATTATATGTTTTTATATTTTAATAAATGACTTTTTAATGATATTGTATTTAAATTTAATTTATTATTAGTTAATATGTTGAGAAATATCAAGAGTGCACCTAACATCTATTATAAAAGGGCACAACATCCCCCCATTTTTAACACTTTAAACCCTATTTATTTCTTCTAGAAACAACCAAAATATCCTCCCAAAATCCCTAGAATTATCATATAGTCATTTATATGGGAATAAATTCATACATGTCTGTCATTTGGTGGAATCCAAATAGAGATACACATCGGAGGGTATGTTTTAATATTTACAAAGGAATCAATATAGGTAAGGGGATTTCTAGGATAAATTTTATTTCCATGATAAATTTTCTATATTCACCAATAATGAATTCTTTTTTGAGTTTAAACATACAATGACTATAATATATATTAATTATCCTTAAATGTATGTGTATTTACATATTGAATGTATGATCTCTCTTTTTTGGGATTTACAGTTCAAAAGATAAAAAAATAGTTAAGTTATTATGTCCCAATTTTCATTCTTTGAGACATGTTTTATATAATGAACATATATTTCTTAAAATTCAGTATATACACTTATTTTCAATTTTTTTATCTTGAATATTATTATTTTAATGAAATTATATTTTCCAAGTATGTTTTTTCTCTTTGGTTGAAAATTTATTTTATTGAGAATTAATTTTTTCAAAATACGTTTTCCAAAAAAGTTATTTAATGATATTTTATGAGTTTTCATTTAAAAGTATATAAAATATTTTTATATCTATTTTAAATTATTCTATAATATGTAATCAATATTATTTTTAGTGAAAAATTATTCATAAATGTTTTTATATTAAAATTTTATTTTTTAATGAGAAATGATATATTCATGTGTAAATGTTTTAAAAATATCTTTACTTTTTTCCTCTTATATTACATACATTAGTGATACTCATGAATTAATAAGGATGTTGTCATAGAATAAAAATCATATTATTTCTCTTAATAGATTTTGATTTTATAGCATGATGTTTATAAATCAAATTACTTCTCAATGATATATACTATGATAAAATGTTTAAAAAACCATTTTTCCAGATTTTCATTGTGAAGAATGATTTATGATATTGTTCAAAATGTATTTATTGTTTCATTATGTCATGGGTGGGACTTATATTTCTCTATAATGTATTAGGTAATTATGAATAACTCGTGAGTATATATGTTATGTAAAAACATGATTTCATGCTCACTATTCTATTCATTGACCTTGTTTTCATCCCCATTAATTTATGTGGATACTTTGTTATACTTCTTATACGTTTTTTTGGTGTCTTAATTTCACATCCTTATCATAATGTGTGGAGTCATCAATTTTTACACGTGTCAAAAATATAAATTATGATATGTATACCAAAATTTTATGTCTTATGGAAATATTAGGTTCTCATGAATAATGTTATTTCATATTCTTATGATTCATGTCCTAGGAAAATTCAATATTATTCCATGACTCATGTATATGATCAATGATATACAGTCTATGATCTTAAATTGTTATTACAATTTTGTCATACACTTCTTTTCATGTTATTATTACGTATCTCCATTTTTTACCCTTACTGAGCATCTGAGCTCACCATTTGATATGTTTTCCCCATAAGATATAAATAAGGTAATTATTATGATATTTCAATGAGGATTATAGATATAAATAAATATGAACGATATGATATTGATTTTTAGGGACCAATTGATTTTTTGAAGGCACTAATCTAATACAATCATTGGGTGTGTGTTTTTTTAATGTATAAAATATTATGAAAAAAATTATATTATGTATATGTGTGTTACAAATGATTCATTATACCATCATTTTACTAAAATGAACAATTTTATTTCCCACATCAATACAAAATAATAAAAAGGAACCATCTTATAATCATGAAATATAATTCCAAGGATTATAAATCATGACCACATGTTCTCAATCTATGAGACCTTGGGTTTATCCAATTTTATACATTGTAATCACTAAAAAACCATATGTTTTTCTCTAAATATAATTAATCCCATGAGTTTTTAAAAAAATATAATTCTAATAACCAATGATTTGATAAATATTTATATAATACCAACTATAAAGTCCCCATATTCTCATACAATGAAATCACATCATTTCAGTTTAATGAAAAATATAACTCCCAGTCATACAGAGAAAGAATATAAATTACTAATGTCATCAACACTAGATACAAAATCTTCTTATCTTATGAATGATATTTTATATCTACCACAAATACATTATAATTTAGTACTGTTCATAGAAAACATACTCAAATCCTTCCAAAATATCAATGGAAATAAAAAATTTAATATGGTGAACCAAGATGCATTGTAAGGGTAAACATGGAATATATCAATCAATTATCATATAATAGATGATGATATTTATAAGGTTATGGGATCGCGACCATTACATACAATGTACACACCCATTATTTCAATGATCTTAAACACGATTTATGAAGTAATTCATCAACTTTTCAAAAGACATGATAAATAAGAGTAAGAAAACATCATAAATCAATCAAGAACCTTATGTTAATGTCATATATTTGTTGAATTCATCATACATATAGAAACAATATCATATTTCATGATTTACTAATAAGACCATAAAATCACAATAGAGCAAGCATAAAAAAAAATTTACCATTTTGGATGAAGAACATCAACTATTATCCCAAAATAGACTAAGATCATTGAAATTTTTCACATAATAGATCAAGGATAATGACTTGTTTCTCGAAATTGATCAAGCACGTCAACTTATATTACATATTTTTCTCAAGAGGTATAAAATATTAACAGCATAATTTGTGGTATATATAGTTTGGGGGAACCTATAAAATCATAGAAACCATACATCTGTGATAAAAAAATATAATAAAAAACACCAAATCATAATATAAAAAAATTAGTAAATAAAATGGGTTTAATAATCATTTTATTAATTCAACATAGCAGAAACCATGAAAATAAATATGTTTCATAAACTTCTAAACATAATAATCAAAAACCTAATAGATAAATAATATAGTTTTTATCTTTCTATCATATCCCTTGAATGTATATTTAAAATCAAATGATTTTATCATAGATAAAAATTACATTAAAATATCAATGAAATATTTCTTGAGAAAAATACATTTTCCACGTTGAATGTGATTTTAAAAATTAAAAATATTTACAAGATATATTGGATGAAAATTAATTTCAAAAGAAAATTTGAAATATGTTGATGATTATTTAACATATTAAGCTATCATGATGGTGGGAAATAGTGTTCATTTTATATATATTAAATAAAAACATTTCTTTCACATTTTTTAGAAAAAAAACAAACATTTATTTTAAATAGAAAAAAATAATATTGACCGTTATTTTAAAATTTAAAACTTGATAAAACAATTTATCAAACATAGGATAATAGTAAAAAAAATATATTCAATCGTGTATATATATGAAAATTTATTCAATAACAGATTCAAAAAAATCAGTTTTCGATTAAAAAAATTCCTCCAATATCTTATTAACATAATGGGAGAAAAATTATTAAAAAAATATATTTTTAGAAATAAAAATTGGGAATAATATTGGAATTTATTTGTGAGATATATTTCATATAATTTCTTAAATATAAATTCAATAATAAAATTATCGATTCAAAATGGATAGAAAGTAAATATCATGCCACTATGTTGACATATAAATCGTATGCCCCATGAAATAAAGAACCATATATGATCATTTAAATCCACATAAAAATCATAAGATTAATTTCAAAATAAATTCACAGGAATTATGTATAAAACATAATATAAATGAGGATTGAATATGAAAAGTGTGTCACAAACATAATAGACAAACATAAATAACTTTCCTCAAAAAAAATACTTCCTTCAAATTTTCATGATCATCATATATAATTAAATAAAATTTAATATAATTATTTAACCTAATCAAAAAAACTATATTTATGTCGTACTATGTAATTATATATATATATATATACTGTAATCAATTAATTTATAGAATTAAAAATTAAATATACTATTCATGTTGATTGTTGGTCGAACCTATGCACTAACCCAATTTTCATTTATCAATCGTTGTTGAGAAAGAAATATAAATAATAAAGCACCTTTATAGAATTATTGTTATATCATATACATCATATAAATAGGAATTAAATATATCCTTATTACATTATGTTTAATGTGGAGATGAAAAATTAATCACATCAATTCATTGACGAGCTAGTCTACACATAGGAACAAGAAATTTTAACATTTTAAATGGTTTGGAAAGTTAAAATATATATATATATATATAATATTATTATTAAAAAACTTATTTAGGCAATATATTTCATATATAAATTTTAAAACCATCAATAATAGATGGTAATGAATAATTAAAATTTTATCTAGGTGTATCAATTTTGTTGTATGAATTTATGGGTGATAGATTCACTTCCCACATTATGGAAAAGTAGATTAATAACGGTTGTTTCAGAATCACAATAATTTTTTTCTATATTTTGTATACTTATTTTATTATTTAATGATGATTGTAAAATATTTATCAAAGGTAAAATAATATTTATAGATAATGTGATTAGTTAATACAATTATCTTATCTCTATAACAACACATATAGATATCTACTTAAGGACCCTACGGTTGGTCTTTTTGGGTTATCATAACCTATATTATATATGAAATGGAGTAGATAAGATAATTTTCAAGGGATTGTTTTACTCGAAGGATAACTGTTTTTTGATGAAAATAAATATAGATTCCCTTTAATTATTTAAGCTAGGGCCACTGTTGGAATTTTTTAAAAGATTAAAATATAAGAAATGCATAATCTAGAATCAAATTCTCTTAAAGGCCATGTATTAAAATCTTAGGTAATATAAATTTGAAAACCCATTAAACAATAATATTTTGATTTATTTATGTTGGGATTTGATCCATATCATTTTTTAACCATTTATTTATATTTTTTTATCCTTAACTGTTATAACATAATTTTTAGGCATAATGGGGTTTAAAATTAATTATAAGGAGAAAATATGTCAAAAATAAAAAATGGGTTGAATTTGTTTTTCATATATTATCAACCATTCCATTATTATATATATATATATATATTTTAATAACATAATGAAATATTATTTTGATAAATCATCATTAAAGTCAATTTTATCATTATTCAATTAATTTTAAATAAAAGACATAAAAATTTTATTAATCTAAAAAAAATACATTAAAAAACACTAAATTTTCATATTAATCTATAAAATTCATCTAGAACCCTAACTAATTCAATGTACATTATATTAGTTATTTTTAATATCATTTATTTTTCTCTATTGATTAATGTATTTATGTATTTTCATTACATAAGAATAGTATGTAATTATATTATTGACAAAAAAAATTCATCAATAAATATGATTCATTATACACGATATTGATATTTACATTAATTATTAAATTAATTTTTTCTATATGTGGACACATAGTAAATATTTTTAATTAATAGAGTGTCATTTTTTTACAATCATTAATTTTAATATTATATAAACCATTTTCATGGAATAGCGTCTCTGAAAAAATTATTTTTCAAGCATACACAAATATGACTTAAATAACCTTCATCCAACAAAAATTTGGATGAAATATTATGTCTTTTTCAATTATTTTAATCTGATATTAACTTGGTTTACCAGTTATTATTATTAAAATATTTACCATGGTTACAATTCTTAATTCATAAAAATAAAAGGGGACTGTTTACAAAATTTTACCTACCGATTAAAATTAAAAAATATACCTTTTCAATTAAATTACAATTACTGTTAACAATTAATTTTAAATTAATCACACAAAACACTCTTAAAACTATTTATTAAATAACTCATTTTTATGAATAAAAATTTATATATTCATATCCCATGATTAAAATTATTAGATAAATGATTAAAAAAATACTGAATATATAGTATTAGAATTTAATTAAAATATTTTAATAACATGGGGATAAATAAAATTTATTATTCAAAAACACATTTGCAGCATAAAAATATTTTTTGAAAAAATTAATATATTTTTTATTTTTATTTTTATTTTTATTTCTAATAATTAGATAACCAATTTATTTTATTAATAAATAAAAATATATTTTTTATAATTTAGTTATACCTATTCAAACATATCAACCAAATGGTTTGGATATAATTATAAAATAATTTGTCCTTAATATTATTTAATGGTTCGTTTATACTCAATGTTATGTTTAAAAGAAGCTATCAATGAAATAAATATTTAATTTATAAAGAACAATTTCATTAAATCATTTGTATTTATAAATTCCTCCATATTATTTTGAAGAAAATTTATATAAATATAATTAGTATTCAAAATAAAGACATTACATCCAAAGACTATGATGTAAGATTTATTAATCATTCTTCTGGTCCACATCTTATAATGAGTTTTTTAATAAATTGTATATGTAAAGAACCATGTATAATATAAAATAAATTCATAAATACATAATATAATTTTTTCATCAATTTAGTATTCACTCAACATGGTTTTAGTAATACAATGATGAAACTTTTTTATGTAAAAACTAAAATTATGATAAGGTGTTTAAGGTTTTGAAATATTATATATTATAACTTTTTTACTAATAATGTTTCATAATTATAATTTTAAAAATATGAACAATGAAAACTAGGAATATCCACAAATAGATTATTTGTCTCACATTTATCATAGTATATAAATATTTTTTAAAACATTTATCCTTTCAATTTTTATGATAATGGACAAATATATATCTTGTTTAGTAATCAACTAAAACATATAAATAGAATATTCCACCAATACTACAAGTCTGTGTTGCAAAAAATAATTCATTATGAACTAATATTCACGAGTCAGAAGTTAAATCAAAATTAATATTTTTAAAATTTAACATAGGCTACTTTAAAAAATGAAAATTATGAAAAACAGTATAATAATTAATCATACTCTCTAGTTGATCAGTATGATGTCATTTCATAGAAATTTTTTCTTATGTTTGTATAATTATTGTATTGTAATATTTTATTCTGCAAAAATGTATTTATATTTCATTTGAATATAGAAATTTTGACATCTGTTTCTTATAACTTCTTCGATTAGAGTGTATACATTCTCATGTCATCGTACAAAGATAATTGATTTTTTCAATGATGTTTCAGTAATATAATTATCATTTCAATAGTTTACAAGGTAACCTTCATCACTTAAATGGATTGTATTTATAATCTTTTTCCTATATCCGATAATAAATAAATCATCTTATATTATTGGGTTTCACAAAATAATAATAATACAAATTTAGTTGATTTACCCATCCATATGTTCTCAAAATGTAACTTCAAACTATTTAATCTTTATGATTTTATGAAATAACATTTACTTTCCAGTTATATGATTGGAATATCCACTATTCTTGTACCAACTTCTATTTTTATTTTCTCTATTTATTGTTTAATAAAATATTAAAAAAACAAACATTTAGAAAATAGACATTCTTGGGGATAATACTTATATAAAATAATTCATTTGGGGTCATTATTTTTTAAACCAGTTGATGTAGAGTATCATTCAATTTTTTCAAAATTTAATGCTTATGAAAACCAATTAATTTATCTATATTCACGAAAAAACTGTTTTTACAATTCCCAAAACATTATCATTTTTTACAAAAAAGGTTCATTCATAAGAACACGGTAGTCATTTTAAAAAATAAATTATTTTTTATAAAATATACTCTAAAGGTATATATATTATGGTTTATTTAACTATTATAATTGTCAAAAAATTCCATTACAATTTAAACATTTCATAAATAAATTTTTTGAATAAAATTTTTAACATTAGTTTATAACAAAAAATTATCTTAATTAGTTTTATTAATAAAATATTTATTTTATAATTATAGTTTACTCATTTTTTTCATTGAATTTAGTATATAAATATTTAGTTTCTCAATAGAAATTTCTTCTTAAGTATCATTAAAACGTTTTTGATGTTTTAATGTTTTTTTCAAAAAGCATTGAAATTAAATATACTTCTTTAATTCTCTGAAAAGTTTCACATAATTCAAATAACCGATAAATTTTTTCCTCTAGTGATGTATTATCACCATTATCCTCAAAATTAGATTAATTTTCAAATAAATTATGATTTTGTAAGGCATTCAACATTTAAAATTTCCATGTAACATTTGTTGATTAATGGAATTAAAAAACTTAATCCCATAAAAATCTAATAATCATAACATTATTACGAAGAAATATCTAATGATATTTATTCACAAAATAAACAAAATATGTCAAACATATTTTAGGTCTGTCTTGAATTTTATTTTACTAATTTTTTTGAATTTATTTATTATTTTCCAATTTTATTTATATCGGACAATATTGTATAATTTGACTTGGATTATCTCATTCATTACATATTATCTTTATAGAATATTTATACTCATTTTGTCATTTTAAAATTAAATATTTCTTAAATGAAAATATATGTTTCGAAATATCTTATTCATTTTGTTTATATGATCAGAAAGTTCACTCTCACTCTATTCTAAAAAAGTAATTTCTTTCATAGCCTTTACATTATTTATTATAGATGATTTAGAAACATTCAATGTAGATCATTAATTTCTAACAACTATTAATGTAGTGGAATAAGAGAGACAACAATTTTTCATCTTATTTTTCATTACAAATCTTTTACATCAATCTATATACTATATAACAATACAAATAAACACATATATGATAACATTACATAGATTACTTTTATCATATATTGATTTTTTAGATCCCCACTCATTGGAAATAATTTCTATGACATTCTATACTATATTATAATCTGTTAAATCATTATCTATATATGATTTTAAATAATTTAAGATTTTCAGGATTCTCATATGAAACATTGATACAAATTCCCCATGTATAGAATAAAAGGTTATATTATTATCTCTAAATTACTCTTATTGTCTCTATAACATTGGTTTTTCCAAAGTTCATAACATCATGATTATTAGAAATTCCATTATCATCATCAAAAGTTAAAATTTCACTATATATAATCCATATCATTGAACATATAAAAGAGTTTATATCAATATTATTATACAGATAATGCTACATTTCAATATTAGAAAAATATTAAACGTCAATGTTTGGAATAACATAATTTCATGTTAGCATCACATAGTTTTCAACCCTGTTTCTATTAAAAAAAGTATTCATTAAATCACTATATTATTGACTATAACATCACGATTAGATAATTAATGTTGAATTTTGAAAATTATATAATTGATTTATTGTTCTTTATAATTTAAAAAAATTTAAAAACTATTATATAATGGATATTATATTTGAAACTGCTTATGTTAGCCTCACGAGTCGTACTCCCACCATACTCAAACTACCAGATCAGTACCTGAATAAACATTATTTTTCTAATTCATTATAAATTAATGTTTGCTATGTTATATGATTGAGTTGATATGGAATAGGGACGAGGGCTCCAGACATGATTTATAAAACTATATGAGTGTTATTAATGTGTATTTATTTTGGTCCATTCACATTAAATATTGAAACATATATGGAATGACATACATACTACCTTAGTCTAGATATTGTTTCCCTATTTTGGGATTTCATGTGATGCTTGTTTGTTTTAGTTATGGAATCATTCTTGTTATTAGTTATATCTATTGGTAATTCTTTATTTACATCAATTATTATGATTTTTTGATAATGAGGTTACAGTATACTCATGTTACATATTTGATAATCGATGTTATTTAGTAGCCCATTGAAAATGGGGAGATGTCCTTGAGATCATGTGACCAACCTAATCAGGGAACCAATATGTGGCACCCGAGTCAGGATGTTTAAATGTTGTATCTGAGGAAATTTTATTTACTTTTCTCTTATGTTAATATTTGGGAACAGAATATAAGAGACTTGGATGTGTATACCCTTGGACACAAGCTCATTCATTAGAGTAGCTAACCAATGTATGGGGGGAAATAAGTAATATGAGTGAGAATATTGTTATTGAGGTTTTTTGTTACCATTGGATGTTATTTCACATGATTTTATGAACATGTTGTGAGATGTTAAATTTTTTTGACTAATATGGAACAATGTTTGAGAATACATGAATCATTCTAGGAACATAGGACTTATTATAGCATGCTCCACTTTGGGAAAACATATAAATTATGGTTTTGTGTTGATTTGAGTAAATAATTGTTTTTTCATCTCTTGGGTAATTTAAATGAAGAATTTTCATAATATAAAATTGAAAATATTAATTGATGCTGGATATTGTAAGTGAAATTGATAAATAGGGGTATAATGATAAGAGATGAAAATAAGAATGGTTTACCCTTTTTGAACCATGACTTAGATGAGGGATGCTTGTGGGTAAAAATAGTTCCTCAGTATATATGATGTGGTGGGGTATGGGTCTGGCTTGTTATGTGTTATTGTGAATGCCTCTTATATAAATTCATTAAATTTTATAATGTTTCATAAGTCTTATGGATGAAATTTTTGAGATATGGATCCATAATATTTCTTATTGATCGGACGATAGGAGGATATGTCTTGAGATGTGCCTCCAGTAATTGAACTAGAGGCATTAATAGTTCTTGATGAGGAAGTAAGATATATTTTCAATGAGAACTCATCATATCTTATGAATTTTATGGAAAGAGACATATAAAGGGTGTAAGATAGTATTTTATACGTGGAATGCATGTTCATGTTTCATCACCCTATAAAACATAGTACAGAAGGTGGACTTAAGGATGTGGAGTCCTATATTAATTATATACAATTTATCCATGAACATTAAGATACTACTACCAAAAAAAATTAAATTGGAAATTTATATGTATTTTGGTGAATTAAAATGTTGGTGGGACATCAAAACACATGATAGATAGATGGGAAATTTATATATGAAGTACATTCAAGATATGATCTCAGAGAACATTTACCTAACACACCCAAAAATTATAAGAAATATGATTTAATATGGTTAAAACGTGGGATCATTTCCCTGATAGAATATGTTTGGATTTTAATATCTATGTAGAAAATTGTTCCAGATTTGGCAGGATGTGATGTGACTATAATGAAGTAGATTTATAATGGGATTAAATGTAAGATTATGTCACATGATAATATCATTAGGCGGTAGAATTTTTTAAAAGTTGTAAAATAGTCTCTTATTTCCGAGGGGAACCTGAAAGAGGCTTCATATGAGATGTGGGTGGTTTCTGTTAGATTTCTATTACAGATTTATTTCGAGAGTCAAACATATCTCTGTTATAATTTTAACCATATGTTTGGAAAATAGAGTTGATAGGGGGAAGGGTTTGTTACTAAGTACATGACTATAGTTATCATCCACCATCGTCATAGGTTAGGTCACATTTGCAGATGGTTCCCGAAAACATTACTAGAGTGTTTAGCTGGTAGTATGATTTCGAATCTTCAATTAGTCTTTTAGACCCCATGATTGATGGGTAAGGATGTAGGATCAAATTTGAAAAAATGCTCTATAAGGGATTCTTCTACCCCATATCATTCGTGAAGTTCAAGTTAAATTATCCTTGGGCGTCGATGGAATGGAAGTGGTAATTATGGGAAAGATATCACATATTAGTATATTTGTGCAGCTAGTGATTCATATTCTACAACTCTTGGATGTTGGGAAGGACAATTTTATGCAGTTCAGATAACAGTTGTTGAGATAATATATAAACCATTGAATGTCATAGGTACTCAAATTATCGCATATACACTTTATTGTTACTAACATGATATTAGTTCATATGCTTCCATTATATCTAAAAAAATTAATTGGCTGAGTCTAATTGTAGTGTTTTTGATTGGGGTTAGGTCAATTTTTACTCCTTTGTAACTATAATAGATAACCATCAATTTATTCAAAGGTTTTTCTTTCAAGGATGGGGAGTATATTTTATGTAAGGATTAATAAATCCATTAAATTCAGGTTTCTACATGATATTTCATAAGTGATGGATGTTAGCATATCGAGTCAACATTTATTGTTACCATAGGATATTAACCTTTATGTCACTAAGGGGTAAATGTTATTTTCAACGTCGAGAGTATGATATTAATGTTGGTAGTACAGAGCCAGTTTATCAAATACTGGTAGAGCTCACCTCCTGGGTAAGAATTATTTTCCAAGGTGATGGGTGTGTGATGCAAGATTTAATTCTACCCATAGTGGACTAGTTTTAGGATGTGTTTCATGTGTACTTCTATTATCATAAACATAATTGGGATGTGAATTTTATGATTGAGATCATTCCTATATATTATCTGGTTTTCATTGGACTATATACAGTGGCACCAACCAATTTTACAGATCATAGGGATTAGTTGGAATAATTGATAGATAAGGTATTTATTTATCAGATTATTCATCTGTGAGGTTCTTTAGTTTTTTATATGTATTATAGATTAAATTATGACTTATGTGTTGATTACGAGATGTTGAATCAAATAAAAGTTAAGTACCAGTATTTACTTCTTTGTATTGAGGATCTATTTGACTAGTGAGGGTGGGAATTTGTTTTCTACATGGATTATTATAGATCAGTGTATCATTATTAGAAAGTTATATATTTTGATATTTTGTCAAAAATATTTAGAAGAAGGTAATGCCTATATGTTTTCATCGTGATTCCATTTAGGATATCAAATTCCGTAGCCTTATTTATGGCCTTGATGAATAAATTCGTCTACCCATACCTGGAAGTGTTTTTGGTTGTTTTTTATGATATCCCGGAGTACTCCAAACAAATTATGATCGTTACAAAAATTATTACATTGTATGGAGTATACTAGAATTCATTAGAAATAATTTAATCTATCTAATATCAATTCGATATTGATAGGGTATTGTTCATGGGTTACGAAGTCTAAATAAATGGTGTTTTTGTTGATGTAGATAATGTTAATAATGTTGTTTGTTGGGATAAGCCTATGATGTTTTTTAGTATCCAAATCTTTTCAATGTTTGAAGGCTACTATAAGAGGATATTATAATAATATTATAATTTATATGAAACACATTCATGCATGATTAATAAGGGAGTAATGATTCAATGGATCAAATCATGTGATAATGCTTTTTATGATTTGAAGAAGCCTTGTACTAATGCACAAATTTTGATCCAACATGGGTCATTGGAGGACTATACAGTTCGTTTTGATGCATATGGGATAATAAATGGCCTAATATTTATACATGATGATTGAGTTATGGCGTATATGTCATGTTATTTGAGGATACATTAATACTTGAATGGCCCGAATGCCCTCTTTTTTTATCGATTTTTGATAACTTTCTTCAATGGGGTGAGAGGGAAACCTTAAAAGGAATGTATGTTTAGAGATAACATGACACGTAGGTCTTAGGATATATACAGACTATACTTCGAACTCCTCGTCCCCACATTATTCTTCATGATATCTGCTCTCCAACTTTGCATGGATTGTTTATCTAGGCTTCTCGTGCAAGAATAGTCTGCTCTTTGTAGAGTTTGTCTGGTCATTTAATTACAATTATCAAGTGGCCCAAAGGCCTTGAGGTGGCCCGAAGGCCTTAGGTGGCCTGAAGGCCTTAAAGGACCTAGGACCCAAACCAGTGGCCCTATAGCCGAAATGAATGAATCGTTCTAGCTGCTATAGTACTAAAAAGTTCCTAATATAGTTATTCTACAGTGCTACTATAATACCCCAGAAATTATGCCTCCACCTAGTTTTAACTAGGTCTCTTAGATGCACATGTCGTGCCCTCACAAACTATGCTAATGATATTGTTGAAGGGGAGACATTAATAAAAGTACCCTACACTAGTCATTGAGTTAGCAAGAATGGTTTATGTTTTGGAGTGTTGGAGACATTATATATCGGATGAAAATTTACAATGTTCAATGACCATAAATACAAATATTATTCATTTTTTATGTTATAATGGAATCCCCAACAGTAGAGGTGGGTTTATTAATTGAAATTTTATATTAGAGATTTCATATACACTAGTAAAGGAAACCAGTGTTACTAATGAATTAAGTAGGAAATCACAAAATAACAAAGAATAGTATTCTGGCTCAGATTAGAATATGATGACAATGTTAGAAAAGATGCATGTTGTGGCTCATGAGGGGTTGCTTATGATGATCCTTATCTCTGTAACATTGGATTCCACACATTTGATATGGATTAGAGACATGATATATTCGGATATTGAGTGTTTTCCATGCAGTAAATACATGATGATGGTGATTAACCTTAGTATTTGATTATATATAATGTTATGTAGATCTATTTCACAAATTATTTTTTTGTGACTACATGTATATATGGGGATTTGATACATGAATATTATTCTTTGATGTGAGAAGAGCGTTAGGGATTTATGGAATGGAAAAGGATATTTTAGGGTTCATGACAAAATTAAACACCTCCCAACAGATTATGGATGACCATCAATGAACGAGTTTGTTACTAAACCTGTTTCCCATTATAAAATGAAATCAGGACAACATTACTATGGAGTTTTTGTAGGACTCCCAAGGATGCCTTTGAAAAATGATTATATTTTAGGTGGTTCTGGATTTACTATTTAATGTTTCACATTCATTACCTATACAAATGTCTATGTTAGTGGATCAGTTTGTGGAGATGTAGTTTTGGAAGATAGTTCTTCTACATGGGGTTTAACCAAGTATAGTTTCTAACCCTGACAAAATTTTTATTTCACAATTATGAAAAGGATTGCAGAATATTCATGGTATTAAAGTATTACGAACTATTAATTTCTAACCATATATCGATATTAAGTCACAATATACAGTACTATTTTTAAAGTATTCAAAATGGTAATGAATTCTCCACATTGGTGGGTCTTATGATAAGTATATAAGACTCACTATATTTCCCAATAACAATAGTTATGAGGAAGCTAGTCACATGGAACCATATGATGCTCTTTATGGAAGGTCATATAGATCACCAATATCATGGATGATGCAAGATTAGTTAGAGTTGATGGGACCATGTCATGTTTAGGAGAGGTTGGATTATGCTCATATGATTCAAAAACATATGCCTAAAACAAAACGTATGTCAAATTTCTATGCTAATCATTTTTGATGACACATTGTGTTTATAGTAGGTGGTCATTAATTTCTTCATCTATCAACAAGATTGGTTCATTACATTATCGAGAGGCACAACATGTAAGGGGGTGAGTTTATGTGTTGTTTTATTGTTGTGGAGATAATCGGCCTACCAATGTATTGATTCCCTCGTCCACAAAGGTATTGTGATATGAACTTTGCTTTTAAGGTGTCCCAACTATGAAAATATCTTCCCGACCCATTTAATTCGATTGACGATGATGCTGTTGTGATTGATAATGATGCCTCCTTTGATGGGTATTTGATATGTGTTTTGGATTCATGTGATATAGTGTTTAGGGGAAAGGGAATAATGTTTGATTGAGTATCATGGAATCAAGGTCTTATTCAAGAGAAAACCAAGAAGAGAGAAAATGATAATAGGTCTTAGTGGCCCAACATTTTTACCTCAGAATATTAGAGATGAATGGGAGTAGAGCTGGTGGTAGACATGCTATAAGGTGTATAGATTTTTAGATCCCTACTTATTTTTGAGATGTGTCGTCAACATTTTTAGGTTCTATTTTACACTTGAATTGATTATATATTGGTTTTGTCTTTTTGGGGGGTTTTATCGGTGGCATTTCAGAAATTCTGGATGTTTTGGATGGATTTAAGTTCATGCATGATTGGAATATGGTTTTCCAAATCCATGTGCACTACCCCAATAAGCCTTTAATTCCCAAATAGAGTGGATATTCCAGGTTCATATGCTGTTTTTTTAAACCATTACACTACATAGTATAACCATTGTGTTTCCTAAGGAATATACAAATGTTAAGGAACACTATTTTATAAAAAATCCACACATGTATAATTTCTCCAATAATTTTTATTTAAAATTTCAACCCCCCTCCGTTTTTACCCAAATTGAAAGGAATCAACTTTCTTGTTAAAGGTTATGCACCTATTATGCTATGTGATCCCTTCCCACATGGTTTCCTCTCTCTCTCTCTCCCATTTCTATTTTTTGATAAAGAGGGAGAATTTTTCCTTCATTGGCAATGGTTTAAATCTACCTTTTGATTGATGTTGATTATTTTAATTTTGATCTTATTTTTTGGTTCTAGAAATTATGCACATTTATGATATTGAATGTTCCACTTCTATTTTGGGATTTTTATTCTGAGGATGATCTTCAATGTCCATAAAGAAGTTGGTATAAATTTTAATACCAATAGTACGGAGTTAAAATTTCAAGTTTGCAATTTTTATATATTAATTTTAATAATTGGATATTGAATTCTGAATTTAGTTAATTAATGGGAAAATAAATTAATGTGATTGAAAAATTAATAAATTAATGGGATAAAGAAATTGGTTAATTATAGAGATTGTTAAATTCGTCGATTATAGTGAAATACAATGATTATTAATAATAATTATATTATTTTTGGATTAACCATCATTGGATAATGTTATAGATGATGAAATTATATTAAATGGATTATTTATGAAATGTTAATATTATTTCCATGTGATTAAAGTGAATAACCATGCTTGTTTCTTAAAATTTAAATGATTCACCACTATAGGGAAAATTTTAAAATAGCGTTTGTGATAATTAAAATTACAAAATGTGATATATGTCATATATGTGATGGATTGAGATATGGGACATGGGGAATGATTGATTCTCTGAATACCAACAGGGTGCGAGACATGGAATTCTAGTCACCAAATTATTAAATCTGAAAGAAGATACTGTCTTAGGGACTGATGCTACAAATACCCTTATGTTATTACAATGTGGTGTGAGATAGGGAATGATTCTCCGAATATATACAAGGTTCTAGAAATGATGTTTTTACAAAAAATATTAGAATTCGGCTAGTCATCCAAAAATTAAATAACTGAAATTGAATTTAAAATAATGATAAATGACTCTTATATAATGACATATTAATCCCTTGGATATATAGAACTAACACTATCATGAGATTAATAAGGTATTGGTTGTTCAAGAGGAATTGATAACCTTGTTATTATATATTTAATTAAAGAATAATGATGTTTCAAAATTGTTAAATTGTTATTTTTTTCATTATCCTTTATGAACATGCATACTCTATTATAGATTATATATTGTTTTAGAAGACATTGGTGGTGTCTTATAAAGTATTACTCACTCCCTACTCATGATGCTTCATCAGCACCCAAATAGACTTAAGGGTTTTGGGAGGCGATAAGGAAATATACCTTATGTTACATGAATGATTTGAGAAGGATCATGGATGATGGTATCAGACTCTATGTGGGTACCCGAATGGGAGTGATGATGGTGTATTTATTTTGGGTTTTTATATTAAAAATTGAATCATATATGAGATGAAATATCTACCACTTAAGTTTGGATACTTATTCCCAATTTTTGTATATCATGTGATACTATTTTGTATTTTTATGGAATTTTTTGGGTTATCAGCTTTATCATTTGGTTGTTGGTTATTTATTTCTGTTTTTGTGTTATTTTGATATAGAGGATGTATAATGAAAAATTTATATATTTTAATATCACATATATTTGGATACATTTGGAATAATAGGAGGTGCAAATGAGGTCATGTGACAAATAAGCTTGGGACCCTGGTCAGAAGAACAAAGGATGAGACATTACATTATTATTTATCACTAAAACAAATTGTGGTCTATAAGTATTCAATATTCTTTAGTTTTGAAATTTTATATCTAAATATATTACAGAAAAATGTTTTTCTTATTTAAAATATAAATTAATATTTCATTTTATAACAATGTATAAATGTAAAAGTATCATCAGCTAAAACATGTGTGATCAAATATGTAATCGCATTATTATAAAGAATGATTAAGTTTTTTAAAAATATAAGACATTATATTTTTTAACATGTTTATATTAATTTTTTGAACATAATATTTTCTAGAAATTAAATGTAATTAGAAAAATATTTTCTTGATATATTAAAAAATAAATTTTAATGGAATAGATTAAATTGTACACTATAAATAATTCTTTAAATTTTCATTGTATTAATATAAAATCATGAACGATATGTAAACATTGTTATTTAAGTAATAAAAACATATTTAATATTATAAAAAGTTTATATTCATTATCCTTTAGCAGTAAGGAATTCTTGGTAATAGTATTTTTCACCCCACCATAAATTTATATCAACATTATGGATATAATCACTCAATACAATGATTATAACAATTAACCATTCCTTATCCATGATTAAACATGATCAGAATTATTTCAATAACCTATTCTTTCATAACCCTAGAGTCCTATGATCAAAAACCAAATTGGGTAGTCAATTAAAAACATAAATAATATAATAGTATTTGAAATCCATTAATGGATTCATTAATAATAAAATTCTATGAATTTTATAATGGATTGGATGTGTAACAAGATGTTACAATAGATTAAATGAAAATTCATATATTTTGTTATTAAAAATACCATCATAATATTAGGTTGGAAATTTTTTATCCTATAATAATTGTTTTATTTATAATAATTTCTTCAACTTTCATATTCATTATTCTTCATTATTTTTAAAAATTACTTCTGATAGACAAATAATTACATTATAATGTATAATAAATATTCTCTTTTGATCACAAATTATGATGAAAAACCATTATAATTCATAATATGATTTAAATGGAATATTATTTTAAATCATACATAAAATATATACAGTGTATATGGAAGGCCTTTATAAAATTAAATTACAAGATAATGGATGTGTCTATACAATAACGTTTTTGGTATATTTTTTATACCATCGACATGTGGGAAATATTCCCATCATAAGATATAGAATTTATAATTATTTATCATATTAACCATGAAATGAACCATCTAGTCTATAATGTAAAACTCTTTCCAATTTTTATGAATATGCATTTTTGATTCCCCTAAAACAACTAAGTTATGTTCTATCTAATTTTTTCATCTAGAAATCATAAACTACGTTCATCACAAATTATAAAGTATTCTATATCTGATATAAATAAATATTTTTAAACAAAATAGAATAAAAATTTTTTGGTATAATTTTTTAATATAAAATTTTTAACGATCATTGATTTTATTTTTAAAACCAAAATTTGAATTTGTGGATAATAATTATTAGAGTAAATATTCATTGGTCAAGCCATATTTCATATTTATCATAAAATATATTATTTCTTTTTATATTATATGACTCATTTTAGTAAAAATATCTTTTCCAAGTTAGATTTCATTTTTTTATTGGGTTATTACTTCTCATCAATGATACCCTCCCTATTCATGAAATAGATCTTCAAATAAAATTACTATGCTAATGATAATAACTCTGGTACATCCCAATTGATGTTTTTCATTGACATCAATGTATTTCTATTGACATTATTTCATAAATATTGTTATTTGAATATATTACTTCTCTTCAAAAAGTATTAATGAAAGGATTTATTATTATTACTTGACATATGTTTGAATAATAGTTTATAATATAAATTATACATTATCTTTATTCTTATTTATCAAATATGTTTTCATCTAATTTAAATAATAAAATTCGTTATTTAAATGAAAATTAAGCTTATTTTCCACTACATTGTCTTTATTTAAAAGGGTTTTAAAATCGTTCTTTTTAGGGGTTTCCATGTGGTTCATTTTCTCTGGATGGAATCTTATTCATATTTTTTGTCTGAATATATCATTCTTCGATCAATTTGGTTTTCTATGACACATAATTAATTTATTTTATATTATTAAAATAAATAAATTATTAATTTCATTTTTAAATAAAATATTTTATTTTAAATTATTCTAAAAGGAAATTTTGAATTATTGTATTTAATGAATTTTTTAATTATTCTATGAGTGTTATACATATATATCATATTCTTGATCAACACAATTATTAAAATGATACCATTCACCTTAATTATCTAGATCTTTTCTAAAATTATATTTTACATTTTTTGTATTATCAATTATATATTACTTCTTGCCTAATCACCCACTTTTAATGAAATGATTTAAACACAATTTATTTTATATATGAATTGAACATGTTCTATTAATTTATTTAATGGTGTTTAGATTGATTCCCAAAAAATTATTTGATTTTGGGATAAAATATTATTCATATATGATTTTCATACACTGTTTAAATAAGATATTCCTAACCATATTTCTTATGTGATATTTACCTACAATCGTCCATAACATTACTAAATACCATTATAAATTTAATTATTTTACGATGTAATTTCTGTTGATGAAATCATGAATCATTTCCTTAGGAACCACATGAATAGTACATAAATACCATTTTACTAACATGTGTTTTTACAATATTTTCATTGATATCATGGTGCACAGATATGTATGATTTTCAATGTGTGACTATTATGAAATATATTCTATATCCCCTTAATTCATTGGATAATTATTACATCTTGTGAGATATATAATTGTTTGGGCTGTTAACTAGGATAGTTATATTATATTAACATGCAGGGATCCTTATCATATAATTATGGTATCATGTTTATGTTGTTACCACAAATATAAAATTTCAATATATATATTTTCAATAACTATTTAATCTAGATAAATATTATATCATCTTATTATTCCATTATTTCATTCTTATTATCATCTTTATTAGGAATAAATGTGAACCCACATGATATATATGTTATGATTTATTATTTTGTATAAAATTAATGATCTTTTTATGTAAGTGATTATTATATTTCCCTTTCTCAAGGTTATGAATAAATATATAATGCATCATAATTTTAAAAGATAATAATTTCTATAGACATTATTTCCAATATTGAATTTTTATTATAAGATTTTTAGTAAATTATATATTGGTGAAAATAAAAATTGTCCATATAAGGATAAGACTAGTGATTTTTAAGTTGGTGCTTTTTCTAATTTAGTAAATTGAAATCTAAAATGTCCTTATATTATAAATGAGTTAAATATATTATCATCAAATTGTTGTGAATTATGTTTTTTTCTACTATATATAGAAGAGTTTCTCTGAGTGCACTATAGTTTGTATAAAATCAACTTTTATATAAATTTAGAAGTTATGACGATAATAGATGAGTAATATTTAAGTTATATGAATAATATAATGTGATGAAATGTAAAGGAAGATATTTGTTTCAGTGATATAGATATACTATTAGATATGTAGTATTGAATATTTTTTGCTATTTGGGTATTAGAATAAAAAATCATTAGTTGAATCCATATGTATAGTTTTTTGTATTGGAAACCCTACTTATATTATCTATAGTGGGTATTTTACTATATTTTAATAAATTTCATATGTATTTTGATAATTCCTTTTAGATATGTTATTTGACAAATTACACCCATTGGTATTAACCCTATATATTTGTAGGAATATCACAGTTATTATTACGATGGATGGTGAATGGGACCTAACTAATGAATTGGATATAAACACATGGGAAATATTATATGGTTTATTTTCATTCACTTTAAAAACCATTACAACATATATTATTGATAACCAATCAAAATTTTCCTATATTGGTGAACCTAGTGATAAATGTTTCATGATTAACCAAGATTGAATCTAAAGACACATATGTTAGGGTATTAAAATCATTTATTTGTAATCATTTATAAATAATATTTTAACTTTTTACATTTACTAATATAAATTAACATAAATAAAAACTATTTTATTGAAACGAATATAGAAATTATAAACAAGTATAATAATGGATGTTTTTTATAATGAAGTGAATTTCGTCACCTAAAATATAATAATATATGAACCAGGTTTATAAATCATTTTATTATTCCAAATCAACTGCAATAGATTTTTTAGAAATGTGAAAAATAGAATAATTCTAAAACCCATAAAATAAAACTACTATGGAGTCTTAATAATGATCATGTGTGGAAGAAAATGAACAAAAAAAAACCAATTTCTAGCATGTCAACAATTAGGGAAAAAGAAAATTGGTTATTGACTATATTGATGTATAAATATAATTTATTTGGAAAAGAAAGTTATTCTTAATATTGATTATATGGGAAAATAATGAATTTAGTTAAGTCAGTATACAAATAAGATTTTTCTTCTTATTTTACTTCATTTATTAATATATTAATTTCATTAGATTTTTTCTATTATGTCATGTATTCATTTTTAGATTCACATTTAAAAAATTTTGATAAATTTTTGGGATATATTTTATTTATATAGGGAAGAGTGTATCATTAAAGGATTCTACTATATATCTAATGATTGAAATAATTATGTGATTGATACATAGAATTACATGCAATAATATGTAGTTCATGACACATTAGTTAACTAATTCAATCATATTTAAAATATCATTATGGTAACATATAAGTCACATATATATGATATAAACTATTAAAATTATTTATATTTGAAAAAATGTATGCAATAATATTAGAAACATGTAATGAAAAAAATCTATTTTTTTAAATAATTTTATCTAATGTATTCAATGATAAAAAATATATATAATAACTTATATTTTTATATTTTAATAAGTAATTTTTAATTTGAGTTTAGATACCAAAATCCTCAAAGATCAATGTTTTATTAAAAATATTTAAACTTTTGGTGAATATTAAAAAATAACATTTAGCCTAATTTTATAGCTATTTATGATATTATCATAACATAAGAATAAATAAAATAGTTATATAAAAATTTTTATTAATTTTATATATTTAATTAATATATCATGTATACAAACCATGAATTTTATTTCTAACCATTAGGAGGATATTATTATAAAATAAGGTGTTCAATATATTTTATTATTTAATTTAATATTAAATTTCATCCTATTTTTATATTTAATAAAATTAAATTGAACCCAAATTTTTATCCCTCGCAATGAAATTTCAAATGGTGGGGGGGGGGGGGTTCCTTTTATTTATTTTAGTAATAATTTAATTAGAATAATTAATATTTATTTACAATTAGATATTGTTGAGAGATATATATAATATATAAGAATGTTTCTTAATTTTTTATTGATTATAGACTTTATAAGATCTACATCATATATTATAACATATCATCATCATATATTACTGACCTTAATTCACTATCCACAAATATATTTAATGTCATTTATTTCCTTCATCCTAATTAACATTATTTTCTTTAGAGAGTTTCTTTTTCGTCAGTTATTAGTGGTGTGATCTCACACCCCCTCCTTAATCCCCCTTCAATTAAAGTTATTTTAGAAATATTACCATTATTTATCCTAGAATCCTCTCTCAAGAAACATATCCCTTGGAAATACATAATAATATAATCTCTTCATTTACATTGATAATTGAATGAAACCCCAATGTTCATATCATGAGTATTACTATGCTCATAGTCTTTATATTTTATTTTTCTCTTCCAAATAATCGATGTATTTTTTAATAAAACTAATTATATTAAATGTATATGTATATATATGTACATTTATTTATATTAATTTACCAATAAATATTTATTTATTTCGTTATATATTCTATAAATAATAAGCACATTGATGGTGCATAAATTCATAAAACCAATTTCATCATACGATGCTATTAATTTCACATTACCAACTCTTATGGATTGAATAATGTAAGGGTTGGATGAAAAATTAATTTTTATATGTCACTTATATAACTCTAAAATGATCATCATTTTATTTATAATAATTCAATCAATATTATATTGAATGAGATCGTGAATCATCAATATACGTGGATTGATTTCTTAATGAAAAACTTATATTATTCATCAAAAAAAATTTAATGGATGGAAAGAGGTGTAATAAATGAAGTAATATAATATTTTCTCATTATTATAGTTCTTATGTGATAAATTTTTAAATACCATCAAACTATAAATTTATTTTGAAATTGGTTCATTAATCATGTCAACATGCAGACTACCACCTTTAAAAATGATGAATTTATTTGGGACAATTTAACCAAAATTGATTATTAGAATAATGTTTTTTATGCAGATATATTATTTATATTAAATTATTGTTATTATTTTAATCTTATATTAAAACTATGTAATATAACTTATTATTTATTCTACTATTCTGAAACCCTTTTTTTGTCAGTTTACTATATACTTGAGACATGTTGGAATTTTTATATATATTATAATTGTGTAAATTTATTATAATATTAATGAAAATTAATAATAATATATTAAATTATTTAAATATTATTTATTTATAATATTAATTGCTAAACATATTAATAATATATTATATTTCATCTGAAAAAAAATTGTAATACTTTTGGCACTATCTTCTTATATGAGTTTCATAATTAAAACATTAATATATGAATGTGAAATATAGTAATAAATAATTGGATATATATAAAAAATTATTAGTTAATTTATGAATTTTGAAATTTTGATCAATAATCAATGATTTACGATGAAATTTCATGGCATGCATATGATTTTAAATGTTTTAGCACCAAAATTTAAAACTAATATATAATGAGAGTATATATGAATAGTAAATAATTATACATGATGTATTTTAAATAGTTATGTATATCAATGATGTTATCAAATTTATTATTAATACAGTAATGGTTTTTTATAAAAACATTTAGTGTTATCCACCATGATGGGAATCAATGTAAGAGATTTTTCTCCAAATGTATCTTCATTGAGTCATCTGATACTATAATTTCTAATATACTTTTATACATTATATGTGTTCAACTATTTAATTTATATTAATAAATACATTTTGGTAATTTAATTTTTGGTTTATCTTAATGATGATTCTTTTTGCAAGGATATGAATAAAATTTTATTGATTTTGTATTTTATTTCATACCTAAATTACTTTATCTTATGAGTCTTGATATAAATTCATGATTTTAAAATTCCATTTACATTTTTCAAAATTTTAAATTTTAAATTTTACAGTGACTTATTCAATAGAAATATTACAACTTATCATCAATATCCACCCATTTTACAAAATAATTTCTCAAAAAATAATAACATTATTAAGAAATACTATTATAATATAAAATATATATTATCTGTACATAAACATGTTTTACAAATCGATTGTATTATATATAATTGCAAAAAATTACATTACTATTTATATTAATTTATTATAAATGAATATTAATAAAATAATTTATATTAAATTTGATTCACCAAATTTTTATTATACATTAAACATCCATCTAATTATTAGTTTTAGAAAATATTTTCTTATAATGTATAATTTTTAAATAAATTCTGCACATTTTTATTAATTTTATTCTAAATATCATTATTGTTTTTTAAAAAAGGATCAAGAGAATATAATTTTAACATGATCTCAATTGATTACATTTTATTTAATGTATAACTTTTTCATGTTTTTTTGGGAACTTATTTTTTTAGATCCTTAGTTGTCCTCTAAGAGCCATCCTTACTAAGAATACATGTTTTAAAAAAAAGAAATTATGATTTTCCATTTTAATAAAATATACCAAATTAATTTTTTAAATGAAACGGTGACTTATTTTTTTAAATTAATTTTAAAAATTATTCTGGTAGTATTCATTATATATTTTTGATTCTTAATCATAGAAAATCATGAAAAGATACCATCAAAATTTATATCTGGATGAGTTATGAAATTTTATTTTATATATATGGTATAGCCCATTACTAATTTTTTATCTCTAAATTATCCACTTGTTTTGGAATTAATGAATTTGAATATAGTTTCTCTATGAATACCTTATGTTTCATTAATTTATTGATGACTATTCATCATTGTTAACAATGCAGAAATTGATTTGGGAAATTATTATCAAATCCTATATATATTGTATATGATTTCTAAACACCATATGATTAGTTATAATTATTTAGTTGTATTTATCAAGAATGATGATTATTGTTATTATATGCTCTTTTAATTTCAATTGGTTTAACATTTGATTTTTTTATGAAAACCTTATTACTTCTTTATGGAACCCCTTGAAAAAGATATAAATCAAATATTTTCATTGCGATTATATAATTTGTTTATTTAAACCATGTGGAACATGTATATATGACTTTCTCAATGTTACAAGTGGTCATAGAATTATATTTCAAAATAAAATGGGTAATGATTCTATATAATGACATATAATTGTATGTGTGAAGTTATACTAATCATAAATGTTAATTTAGTATAGAAATGATCTTTAACTACGATTGTTATTTCATGTTCATGTTTTAACTACATTATTATTATAACATGATTATATTTTATTATAACTTTTTAATCCATGTACATATGATACCATTTCTTAATTTTATGCATTCATGATTATGATCATATTTATTTTGATTACATATTATTCATCTTATGTACCTTGTTTTTATTTATAATTAATTTTACCCATATTGAGATTTTGGGATAACCCCTTCAAATGTTTTTGTTTCACAATGATATGAATAAATGTATTATGTATAATAATAAAAAACAATTATCATTTGTGAATGGAATAAAATTTACACTTTTTATGGATTTATTACCATCTTATAAAGATGATAAAATAAAATAATTATTATTTGATTATAAGACTATAGATTTATTAGTTTGTAAATTTTCATCATTACCTAAAATATTAAAATATATTTTTCATCAATTTTATGTGATTGAATAAAATTGAAATCCTAAACATGGAACAAATCTAGTGTTATTACAATTGTGCTTTTAGATTTGGGTCAACTAGAGTCGGTTTGGGAGTGATACAATTGGTATATGAGTTATTTTTAGAAAGCATTCGAGGATAGGATGATATTTTATGATGATGAAGTAATATTTAGAATGTAGGTCATAAAATATATGTTAAGGGTTATATGTTATTCAAATATATATATATAAATTATTCTTCAGTATTGAATTTTTTATATTTATTATAGATTAGGATAATAGAACATTGGTGGAATCCATAGGTATATGTTTGACTATATGAGAACCACATGAAATTTCTGATATGTAGATATAGTATGTTATTATAAGGGATTAGATTATAATTTTGATTCTAGCATGTGGACCTGATTTTTGAAGAGATAAAACTAGGGGAAGAAACACAAAAATTTGTTGGCCGAGTATGTCACAATCCTTATTCTGGTACGTAGTGAATAGTCTATAACTGAAAAAAATTTATATAATAGTAAGATATTTTACTAGGCTAATTCATATTCACCTTATAAACCTATATTTATGATTTGAATATATACATTTATTGAAGTTAACTAGATTTTAAATCCATTTATTAAAATGACTAAGGATTACCTAGATAGATGACATGGGACTATAAGTATGGGTATGAACATAATTTATAAATTATTTATTATAATCTCATTATACATTTTCTTATCATTATACATTATCCTAATGTAATATCTATTGAATAATGGACCATGCTAACAATGGATGAAATGAAAAATATGGAGACTTCCCTGGTGGAAAATCTATTAGGAAAATATATGGGGTTAGAAATTTTATTATTATTCCAATTCAATTATCATGAAATATTATTAATAATTTTTAAAAATTCAAAGTCATAAACAGACCAATGAAAATAATTGTGGAATTTTATAGAAGATAATATCATGAATATTAAAAATATAAAAATGAAATTTCATTCATATTAAAATGTGGGAACACACACCCTAGGGTATGTCTCAAATGAACTAGAATCCTAATATGTTGAAAATGAGTAAATAATGAATCTATGATTCAAATAAATCAGAAAATGTATTTATCTTGTCAGAGGAAGAAATTTTTTTTAAGTTTCTCATAAGATACTAATATGGATAAATAATTTGAAATTTAATCTTAAATAAATTCCATATTTTGGAAATCCTTAATTAATATATTTTTAAAATTTATTATGTTGTTATTTATTTATTAAAGGAGACAACAACATAAACATATTCTAATATATATATTTCTTCTTAAAAAATTTGATATATTACATCACTCATATTATAATTAATTTCATGAAAAATTACTCTATTAATTTGTCCATATTTGAAATAGCATTATGATAACATAAAATATATTTATATGTGATATAAAAAAATTAAAATCCTAAAAATTATATAATTTGTATTAAATGAAATTAGAAAAAAATATGGTTTGAAAATGTTTAAAAAAAATTATTTTATATTCTTTAATTATAGTAAAATGATTAAATTTTTATTCATTTGATTAGATAAACAATATTTTATTTTATTTTATAATTTGAAAATAATCAGATTTTTTTTGGGATTTTCATAAAATATTTGATTTGTTGATGAATAAAGAGAAATACCTTTTTCAAAAAAATTAATTTTACTTATGATATAAATTAATTAATAAAATGTATTAAATATTTATGAAATACTTTTGTAAACAATTATATATATATATTTTAATATATAATTATCAAAAACACATTAATAGTGTTTCTAATCATACATTTTTTTTAGTGAATAAGTTTTTTTGATATATTATACTTATTTTTTTAAATGTATTATTTTGATTATCTAGAAAATTAGTTTGATGAAATGCATGGTAAAAATGGATTCAAAGAATCTATTGTTAATGAATTTATTATAATTATTTATTAATAAATCCATTACCATTAATAATATATACATTATATTATTTAGTGTTTAAGAGTGTTTCCTATCGTGGAATTAATTTTAAAACACCTACCTTAGAAAGGTACAATATAAAAGTAATTATATATTTTTTAAATTAAAGAAAATTAAATTATTCCCCCACCAATCATAGCAAACTGTTATTTTATTCATCTCTCACCCTTTTTCATTCTTTTACATCCAAAATTCCCTATTATTTACAAATAAAATTTCACCACATACACCCCTTAAATATTGATCCTCCAATTATAATTCCATTAAGAATATCTTCCCTGGTAATCATAATATTCCTATATCCCAAATATAATTTTCCTTTTCAAACCATTATTTTCTTATAAACTACATTTTTTAGGACAATACAAAAGAAAACTAAAGTTCTTGATGTGAATATTACTCTCCCATTCCATTTTTTATTTTCCACTTTGAATCCAACTTAACGTTTTAATATAAGGGATTATTTATATTTTATATAATTATAGATTATTAAATTTATTTCACAATAATTATTTTTTTATTACATAGCATCTTCAAGGAATAAAAAACAGATTGATAATGTATAAGTGTGGACTATCACTGTCACAAAAGGATGCTATTTTTTATCAGCAAATATGATTGATAATATGAAAAATGGGGTTTTTGATTGATTATATTTATTATTTCCCATATAACAATATTAAATTATATCTAATAATATATACATTCATTTTTTCCATTCATTTTAGATTGACATCATTAATCACATGTCTTCGTGCAACAGCCTCTTTGTATGATGTGTATTTTTTTAACCACCTAATATGAATTGAACTAAATGTTTAATTAATTATAAAAAATATTTATCAAATTATTATATTTATTAATATATAAATTTTTATATATCATCAATCTTTATATTTATTGAAAAATAGCTTTGTTAATCATTGGTACATGTAGACTACCACCAGCCCACACAAAAAATTCATTTTTCAAAACCTACCCACATAAATTGTTATATGATTATTTATGGGGATATATGATATATATTAATATTTATTCTTTTATAAAATTTTGTATTAATACTATATACAATAATTTTTGATCTTATTGGATCATTAACATGGCCTTTTGTTTTCTCCGGTTTACAACCTACAAGAATGATGATGTAATGTTTATATAGTGAAAGATTATGGAATTTTATATATTATTACAAACTTTAAATAATAAAGGTACTAAAATAAGTTTTAATGGTTATAGTGTCATTATATCAGTATCTATTTATGTAAATAATAAAACCACTCGATTCATGAAAATTTTATGAATTTTTTTCACATGCATCATCATCACAACGTGTGATTAAAACCCACATATGATCAAATTAGAACATTATAAGTAATTATTGAATATATATTATAAATCCATATGTAATCATGTAATGATTAATATGGTATCATATATCGAGGATCTAAATATATATTACTAGTCATGTGTAAGAACACTACTTGTGTTAACACATGATGTTAAAAATACGAAATAATATAACACCATATTGATTATAAATAATTAAAAAAACATATATTATTGGATTATAGTGATGAATAAATTAATTAAATATATTATTATGATATTTAATATTCTAAAATTATTTTATATTTGGATAAAAAATTTATAGAATTTTATTAAGGGGATTCTGTCTTAAACACATAGCATTATATCTCGTTATAATTTATATAAAGATTTATTTTTATAAATTTTATATTCTTACAAATTGATATTTTATCATGTATTATATTATTGTATAGAAATTTTAGATTAATTTTTAATATCATAATATTTAAAGGGTTTTAATTATAACATTACTCAAGTCATAATTATTTTCTCCACTGAAGTACTATTTTGTAAGAGTGATGATACATCTTCTTGATTTTTAACTTCATAATCAATTTTCCTTATATTATCAATTAAAATGGTATTTTTTTTATTAATATTAATTTTACTTCTCTTCAAGAATATCCACTAATTTTATGACACACATCCTCAAATACATAAATGTTCAATATAAAAATAACATTTCTACATCGTAACTAATATTTATATTAATTTTTCTTATTTTACCTATATAAATTAAATTGAATAAATTCTAAAGTGACCTACATTTATCTCTTTAACTATTTAAATTTAATGATTATATAATCCTTTCTATGATGATGTTTTCAATAAATGAGTTTTTAGACAATTAACATATCCCAAAAATATAGTTTTTTGTTATTTATTTCATCAAAATTTTCCACATATAATGAATTATATCTAAACTTATTATAGTATATTTAAAAAAATAATTTCCATTAGAAAATATATTTTAAAATTATATATTTTATAGTTTTTCTAAGTTGAATATTTTTATGGAAGGAATATTATTTATATGTTTTTTTGTGAATATATCTTTCCACCACCATTATTAGTTCATTGATATTGTCTATCTATCATTTATTTTTTTAAATGAAATATATATGATGATGGTTTATTAAAAGAAAAATTTTGGTTATTTCGAATGAAAAGGTAAATTATTATTTTCAAATAAATTTTAATAATTCATATATGATTGTTCCCCATCTATGTCATATACTTGATAAAGTTATTATATAAATGATACCATTTACATTATTTATTTTTATGCCTATTGAAATTATATTTTATATAAATGTTATGGTCTATAAATTATTTCATCTAGACCAATCCTACACATTTATAAGCATTATTTTGATTGGATCATTTTAATCGCTAAATGGAATATGTCCCATTATGGGATATCATGTTTTTTCAAAGATTCAAAATACATTGATTTATTATGTTAATTGTTATCTAAATTGAATTTTCATTTAATATATGATGTAAATAAATAAGTGTTATCTTATTTCTTGATTATTAGTTTCCTAGAATTATTCTTAATGTTATTGGATACTCATTTTTTATCTAAGGGTTTATCATGTCCTATTTACTGATGATATCATAAATTCTACAATAGGGAACCACATGAGATGGATATAAAATAATTTATCACCATTGGTTGTTATGATATAATAATCATATACATGTGGCACCCTTTTGTAATATTTTAATTATATAAAGGGTGTGCTTGAAATTATATAGCACTTCAATAAATTGGTTAATATTTTCATATCATGATACATCATTTTATTTGAGATGTTTTTTTTTGAAATCTATGTTCTTTTATAAGTTATGAATCCCTTAGGTAATTTTATGTATTTAATTTATATGATATAACCATAATCATTTGATGTAATTCTGTTATGTTATGGTCAATGTTTGATCCGTATAAATAGGATATTATCACTATATTTTATACTTCCATGATTATAAAACCCCTTATTTTGATAAATTTTCCCTTATATATCACATGTTATTCTTAATTATTATGTTTAACCTTACAGAACTTTTGAGACGACCCATTCATATAATTCCAATTTTGTAGGTTATGGATGAATTTATCATGTTTGATATGCCTATACTAGTATCAAATTAAGGAATTTATAGAAGAATATAATGAAACATTATGGATTTATTTTATTCTTATATATTAGAGAAAAAAAATTATTCATTTAAAGTGAATACTTTAGATTTATTTATTTGTAATATTTTATTAATACAAAAGAATTATCAAAATAATGGTCCTCAAATTTTAACTTACTAAAATATTGATTCAATATATATCCTCACAATATCATAGATATTTTTGTTTTTTAAATCCCCAATTATATCTTGTTTATCATGTATGTTCTTTTACAATGTAAACAAATTATGTTGTTTTACAATTGTAATAACAAATAATGTTTTACAAATGTAATAAAATACATATTTTAAATTATAATCAATTATTTCATCATAACCATATGAATATAACCATACATTATAACCAAGCATCGAAAAAAGGTTATGTATCACATTCATACTATGTATCGTGACCATATGCATCATAATCATGAATCGTAACCATAAGAATCGTAACCATGTTAAGTATTGTATCATAATCATGAATCATAACCACATGTATCGTAACCTGATCCTGAATCATAATAAGGTCATGTATCATATATAGGTCATGTATCGTAACCAGGTAAGGTATCTTAACTATGTCATGCATCGTAACCAAGTCATGTATTGAAACTAGGATATGTATATTAAATCCTATTATTCGTCATAAACATGTATTGTAACCAGGATATACATCATAATAACATTGTGAATTTTAACCATGTTATTTATTGTAATAATGATATGAATCATAACCCCAACATAAATCTTAACCATTATATGCATCTTATACATGTTAAGTATTATAACCATGATTTGCATTGTACTAATGTAATGCTTTTAATTCAGGTCTTATTTCCATACCGATTACATTTTTCTCATACACATTGTTTCATACTTTTGTACATACTATTTTCTAACTAAAATGATTTCATTGATTTAGTAATACACTAATGAAAATGATGTCCACTATTCTGTTTATTTTTTCCATTCTAATTCCTGTTTTCCATGTCCCTCTGAATTTTCCAAAGAAATATATCTGTTGGAATAAATATGACCATTGGAACTAGAGTCCTATAAATAAAATGTCATTCAAACCAAACTGTATAAATTATGCTTCTAAAATGTTGTATATAATAATAATGTGACTTCTCTCTTTCTATGTGCGAGAGCCTTATAGATACAAGAGGTAAATAGATTATTCCATGTACTTATATTTTGACATGTGCTCTGATTTATTTTGGGAATCCGATCACTATGACAATGATTGTGGGAATCTAGGGATTGGAAGGCATGATGATGATCATCTTATTGAGGGATTTCAAGTGACTGAGAGATGGAGGTGGTTATTACCTTTTTAATCTAGGGCTTCCAAGGATAAGAAGATAGTTGTGATGATCATTGTGTCGAGGTATTTTTAATGAGGTGGTAAAAAAGACCTTTTATCCTAGGTAAAATGATACTCAAATCATTGGGATAAAATAATTGTAATACCATTATGTTTCCTCTAAATTTATAATAGAAAGAGATTCATTTGGTTTTTTATTGATATTCATATTTTTCTTTCTATGTTATTTTTTTTTAATTACAGTACTTTCATTAAATTTTTTTAAGAGGTTTTATACGCTATATGGTTAAATAAATTATTTTTGTATTACTATGAACATTGTATTCAATTAAAATACAATTGTTTTTCATTACTTATGGTATTAAATCATATCAAATCCATCAGATCCATGTCCCGTATGGTCATTTATATTGGTTGTGAATTTTATTATTTTATTACCTCTTAAACTAAATTCTTTCTAAAGGGTTTAAATATAATGTTTTTAAATATACAATTCACCTCTCTTGTTTTGTGCCATCTCAAAAGAATCTACATATAAAATTTATATCCAACTTGAATGACATTGAAATACTATATGTGTATCAATGTAGTATTTGTAATTTATGAGTTTTTAACACCAGGTCAGGGAGAATGGTTATGGGGGCTATAGGCTATATCGTAAATGTTCATAGAAAATCAATGAAAATATTATGATTTTGGTAGATTATTATTTATGAATTTTAAATTAAATAAATAGTTATTTTTTTAAGGATGATATTATTTCAGTGATGTAGACAGTAATATAGTTTTATATTATAGAATATTTTTGCATTGATGGTGGATTAAAATATGAAAAAGTTAGTGGAAACCCTAGCTAAAACTCTATAGATTGTATAACCTAATGAATCATTCGTAATGTAGATATTCATTACTTTTCCATGAAATTAAACCCCTTTCTTAACACATACTATGGGACATGATTTTATCATAGATGCATCTAGGGGTATAAATCCCAATATTAAATTTTTAGTTATATTTCAAACATCATTCTTATGAATTGTGAGTGGTCCCAAACTGTGCACCAAGAAAAACACTCTGGGCAATCCCTGGGTGAATTCACATTCTCTTAAAATCAATTATTTTAATTTAAAATACATTATTTTACAAAAAAAAATTATAATAATGAACATAATGGTTTAATGACCATGGATAACCTATATTAAAGTTAAATAAACATAATTTAGGCTTCTCACATAATTTGTGAATTCATTATTATAATATAATAATTTTCTATTCATACATTTTGTGACATATATATTCTCAATCTGATAATTTAATTTATTTTAATTGATTTAAAATGATGGAACCAATGAACGAGTTAATGTCGTGAACAATGTGGTGATTATCCTATCCTATAATCAAATAGAATAAGAGTTGGTGTTAGATATTTATTTTTTATGAATAATAAAATATCATTAAATATGATTAATATTGTGAGCATAGTTCAAGTCCAATACACATCGATGAAACGAGAGATTGATTCTAATAAAATATCATGGGGTGGAGGTTATGGAATAAATAGTGAAAAATATATTCTTGTAATCATTTTGGGAATAAAAAAGATGGGAATGTCTCAAAATAACATGTAAATTATTTGAATGTCAGGAAGGAAGATATAAATCAAATTTCCATATAGATAAAATGAACCATTCTATTAAATCGGTAGAGGATGAAGATTTGTATACACGTTTTACATATGCTATTAATGAAGAAAATACATTTGAAATTTTATCAAATGTCACCTCTATATTTTTTACGTACTAAATTTATTTCTTTTTAAATATTTTTAGATTGTAGTTTATTAATGGGATAGAAAATACTATCTAATGATACCATTGTAAAAATTATCTTTTAAATAATTATAGGTTCTATATCTTTCATCACATGAATTCAAATGAAGGTTATTATGCATTAATTATTTAATTTAATATTATTCATAAGGTAATTATTATAACATGTAAAATATCATTATCTAATATATAATATTAAATTTACATATCTTATTAATGTTTTAGGAAATAATATTAAAAAAATTGAAAATGGTTTTTTAATAAAAGGTTATTATATTTTGTGTTTTATCTTAAATATTAACTATAAATTGTTATTTTAATTAAATAAATAATATTACATTTCTTAATCTAAAATACCATAATAAACATAATATGAATTTTTTAAAAAAATATTTAAATTTTATAGGAAATAGTAAAAAAATAAGTTTGGATAATTTTATCACCAATTATGATATGAAAATTTTTTAAAAATGAATTAAATATTAAATATTATATTTTATCCTAAATTTATTTATTTTGATTTCATATATCATCCCATGATATAAATGTTTTTACTTTTGTGGTATTATATTATATAAGTTATTTTTTATATCAAATGTTAAATTTAAAATTAGGTTATCTCATTTTTATGAAAAAAATAGATTACATGGAAGTAAAAATATGATTCAAAATAATTAATTATTTTTGTAATGTTTCTATTATTTTTTTATTTATTAATTATTAAAATTATTAGATCTTAATTTTTAATAATTAGTTTTTAAGATAGTTATCTAATGTTACATGATTTTCTAAATATTACATGACATATATACCGTCTAGATGTAAATTTTTATGTTATAATGTATTTGTTTCATATCTTGAATACCCTTCTTCACTAACCAATTGTAACTTTAATGATAATAAGTTATTTTTAATAAACATTAATTTCTATGGATATAGTCAAGGTCCTCAGAATACCCTATGAGGGGAGGGGTAAATTATTTTGTAAATTATTTTTTTTAAGTCCAGGATCTTGTTCCTACATTTATTGGAATGTGTTTAATATATCTAATGGGTTTTTTATAATGACACATTCACAAGAAGAAATAAAGATCATATTTTTTACTTGGATCATCACTAAGGTATAGTCCAAGGGAAAAAAAACCAACCATTTTTCAATCATAACATAATGTACTAATCTTCACTAGTTTTGGAATATTGATGTTGTGACCCAGTCAAACTATACCATGCATAAATCCATTACACATTTTAAGGGATATAACACTTCCTCCCTTATAACACTACTATTTAATCCCCATATCTTTTTACATTGGGTAAATAATTAATCATGTTTAATGACATGAAGGTAACCTTAGTAGATTGGCATTTATGTCATTGACTGTGACTGGCATGATAATCTTCATGCACCATTGTTCTATGTTTATGAACATTAAATCACTATTCACATAAACCAATAAAATAATGTTTTTTTTGAAATTACTTCAAATAGTTCCTTCATGAAGCTCACAACTATTATTATGAAAACATCCATCATGAAACATTGTGTATTCTCAGAATAACCAGTCATCATGAAATATTATTTTCTGATATTTCTATGAAATTTTCAAGACTGATAATATTTTCCCGATGATCAGGGTAAAAATAGAAAATTGATTCATGAATGTCTAACCATTATCTGATTTGAAGTGATCAATCCTTTTCTCCAAACATTTCATTATTAATTGATGTTAGGGTAGTTTCTTATTAATAGGTTTTACCTTTCCCAAAGCTCACATATCTCCATTGGATTTTCGAGAATATGCAAATCCATTTTATTAAATATCTATCTTTTGAAATAATACAATTAAATTTCACCAATTGAAAAATATTCACATAGTCATGATGGAATCCATCAAATCATCGCACCCTAAAATTATAATCCTTGTAATGAAGATCATCGGCATTCCATTGCATGTATGTGAATCTCCATAACATCGTGAATCTCAACATTTTGTGAAACTATGTATTTTTGGATCCTATTCATCATGATATATATTCCATTAGGGTATTTGAGATGATACATTTCCATAAAACAACATTTCAAGATTCATGCATTATCCCACTAATTTTTATACAATAAATGGTATACACTGTAAAATTACACCACCTTCAACAATGTAGTCAGATTATACTGTATGAACACTTAAATTAATACTTAATGACCAACCATGTGAGGAATGATAAAAAAGTAAACTAGAATATGTTTCCATCTAATGAAATAACTAGTTACAATAATATCCACCTTTGGGTTTTTTCACAATCTATATATAAATTTAATAATGCACAAGAATCTTTTCAAATCATGAAATGGGAAAAAAACTCTAGTACGATAAGTCTACGTGAAAAAATATCTATTTAGAAAACATGTTGGGATGAATGAATTTGTTTATTATATTTTTAAATTGTTCTATATTTACAGTCAATGCTACGAATATTTCCTCATGCCAATGAATTCTCATCGTGTAATTGAAAAACGTTACAGTTACTCAAATTTTTTTTTCAAGTAACCATTTAAAACGTTGAATTCCATCATTCTACCCTTGTGGAAATAAACCCAATGAACATGTATATGTAATTTAAAGGATAAAAAATACTCCCATTATATCATATATCTCCTATGAAAATGCATCAATTCAATAAAAGTAGTTAACTCAAATTGGGATAGGGGACTTCCATAACCACCTCAGGCACTGGGATGTGGTTTATTACCATTTTTCAACCAATGTATCTCATTCAAATCTTTTTTTAATAACATAGTCAAAATGTTATATGAATATTATTTATATCCACAATGATCCATTTTAAAAACACATTGTGCTTATTTTTTCTTGATGATGTGATATTTGATCATAATATGTTTTCTACAATAGTGTTGAATGAGATTCTTCATAAGATTGATTGTGATCTTTTTGTAACATTGGATCACTATCAGCTATTTCCCCTCATTAAAAAATATTAGTTAGTGATTCTTTCACCCAAAATAGTTTAGTGAAAGCCTTTTAGAAAATATATGTTATAATTCATCCTTACTAAGAAAAGTACTTTGGGGTTTCATTCTCAACCACCCCATCATTTTTTTCTATTGAAAAGGCACCACCACTTGTGGAATTTTGTTCCACCATATCATCAGAAAAATCCAAAAATAAAAAAAATTTATAATTTTTTATCCCTTACTACTGTAATATATAATCCCAAATTAGTTGTGTGTTGAATGAACATCATTATTTGTTTAACCGCTACCAAATTATCATCATTTAGATTTCTATAATATCAGGTCACAAATAATGTTAGAATGAATAAATATTGTTGTGTTGTAGTTTATAATATTAGGCTTCCAATGATTCTTTTATTAAGGGTGGTATCCACATCTGTCCCCTCCTCATGATTTCCATGTTTTTCCCAACTATAATTATAGTCATCATTGGTTTATAATCATGATTGATGAATTCATTGAAAATCACTCTTTCGATTCTTTCCTTGATAAAAAAATGATTAATAGTTATTTTAAGTCGCCTTCATCCCGACAAAAGTATGTGATTTCACTAATCATATACAATTCAAAATCATATTTCATATTTTGTGAAAATTCTTCCAATGATTCATATAATCTTTTCCAAAAAATTATGTCATCCACCTACACATGATCCATAAATTGATCTTCCATTGAAATATACATATGGATATTGTGATGGAAACATCCACTTTTATATTCAATCTTATTCTTAGAAAAATTTAGTCAAGAATACCATGCATGTAGTTCCAAATAGAAACTATAGAAGGGATTATTTAATCTAAAACCAATACTTCATCTTTTCCAATTTAAAATCTCATTAGTTGTTCAATATGTACTTCTCCATTAAGAAACCCATTTATGAATGATTTTTTGAAATCTATCTGATATATATTATATCATCTTCGAATTTACAAAGTAAGGAATATCATGATCAATAACTGTCTCTCTACAAGAGGGAACATTTCTTCAACATCAATTCATTCAAAATAGTGTATATAAATTAATCAAAATGTGTACCATTTTCTAAATAAAATTTCCATTCTCCTCAAAAAAAATTATAGATCCACATTTTTCAAATAACATTGTTATTTTTAGGTCTATTAATATGATCCCAAGTATCATTATAATCAATATAATATGTTTCTTCTTTCATGGTGTTAACATGTGATTCATTCTATATTTATTCCTTAATCGGGATTAGTTCCACAATATATTGGAAGAAGGAATATGCTCCATTAAACATTCTCTTTGTATGTGTGTGTTTGTGCAGGGTTTCAATCCCAAATGATTATCGATTTATCAATTTATTATGTTAAATTTCCATTTGGAGTTTATAATGAACTTTGTTCAACCATGTTTTGGTCTTATGATTTATTTCATCCGAATAATCATTTTTTGTGACATTTTATATTTTTTGAAATCATATACTATTAAAACATTTTAACCATTCCCCTGTTCAAATTCATCCTCTTCATCAATCATATCTGGATATGGGATCCTTGGGTTATGTATGGTTTTATATTTAATTTTTATTCCACAAATGATTTCAAAACATCATCCCAGATGATTATTGTAACATTTATAATATTTTCCCTTCATTTAAAATCCCATGAATATATTTTTAGTAGAACTAGCACTATACATACCTTAATTTCATTATTTATTTCAGACAAAACACTTTCTTCCAAAAAAATGAAAATACATCATATAGGACATCCATCCATATCATAGCTCATATGGGGACATGGTTTCTCCAAAAAAAATCCCAATTCAATTTTGATTGTACACTACTTCGTCAAAATATTCTTTCTAGTAAGGATGAAATATATAACTATCAATCAATATAGTGATGGTCATATAGTTCACCAATATATTTATGTATTAAAAAATTCAATTTTCTATGGTGTTGTCAATATATCCACCATATGAATCATTCCATGTTTTTATGATTATTTTATTAACACAATGAATTGGTATTGACCTCCATTTTAATATTGTAGAACATTGAATGTGTGACGAATATCAATCAAAACTATTCAATGGTGATTTTTCATGGAATCAAGGAATTTATGTTTCCTATGTATAATCATTACAAGAGACATTATTAAATATTCAAAACTAAAAAACATGAATTACCTCTATCAATATATTCTATCCACATTTATTTGACCACAAATTTCTATCTAGATGAGATCTGGTATATTTATTTTCGTTTTTTTCTTCAATTAATATAAACTCCTATAAAAACATCCTCACATTCAAGAATGAAATTGATTTTAAATTAAAAATTTAGATTGAGTATATCGAATATTATACTTATCATAAATAAATTTCCTATGATCTATTGATTAATGTTAACCAACCTCTGGTCCTGGGAATTTATTTTTATTAAGTAAAAATTTTCACTTTACTTTCAACCAAGTATATATTTCCATGTATGATGCAACATTCATCACATAATTACATTTTATTCCTTATATAGTGAAACCATTTTGACTAAAAGTCACTATCATTCCATATTCCTAGAATTGACACACACATAGTACATTGTGATGCTAACTCTACACATAGAAGAAATTAGTTCTCTTATGTTATTTATTTTCTAGTTCTATTCCTAAACTATCTTTTATCTTTAACGAACTATCATTTCGAAAACTGAAAATTCCTTCAATTATTTTCATAACATTATAATATAAATCTAATTTTTTTTATTATATGGGATGATCAACCACCATCAATTATCTAGATTATATTATTCATTATAGATTGGATAAATATTTCTAAAATGATGGATTTTTTTATTTTTATCATCTCCTAACATGAAATACTAGATTGAATGTAATTCAAATATGGATTTTCAAATATATTTAACAAATGAATTGGTTCATTATACCCATATTGTTATTATATAGAATAATACCTATATTATTGAAGAAATCTTCTAGGATGATGGGAATTGACTTATCTGTGAGTTCTGTAGGAATTATTCCTACCATTCATTTGCCTTCAATAAATAGACTTATGTCCATAGTTAGGAATGTTGAAAAAAAATCCAAAGACACTATTTGTTTTATATGATGAAGTATTTTGTAACATTATTCATTATTTACATTGAAGAACATCTCGATTCTTATATATTATTTCATCTTCTTTTTATAAAATTATATGGCCAAGATAGCCAAAAAATAGAAATTTCATAAGAGGAAATGTCTACAAATATCACTTACTCATCATGTCCTTACATGTTGAAAAATTATTTTACTGATGATCATCTATAGATAATAATAGATAATTTTCACATCTCTTTTCTATGTGATTGGAGGCTTTCTTTTTGAAGATATTATTTTCCTTTTTGTTATGATCAAATTTCATTTCCCTTCATTTTATCTCATTTTCTCATATACATTAATGATTAAAAATCACATCCAATTACACATATTTTAATACATGAATATCTCTTATCATTTAAATCCTTATCAACTTGTTCATAACCACATTTATCTCTTTGTAACAGCTCATCATCTACGAATATTAGAAACATTAATTTTTTTTCATCAATTTCATTTAGTCTCCATTGTATAAAATATATTAGAAATTGTGCTTTAAATTAACTCAACTATCTTATCCATCTACTATAGTATTTATGTATTTTAATTTATTAATTTTTCTTACTCATTAATAATGGGCTTAAATTCCACAACTTCCTCTAATTGTTCAAGTGTTTTTGAATGTTCACTTTCTCCAAATTTTAGTTGATCAATTTACATTTAAAAATTTTCAACATTAAATGATGAATCTTCCATAAAATATCTAATATTTATGGTTTTCTTTGATTTATTTCTCAAAATATCAATAGAATCATCATGTTCCACCTTTATATTTTTCACAGATGTTAACAAATTTTCTTTATATTTATCGTTTAATGGTCCTTGATTTTGAACTATATCCACAATTTATTCATTTATTTTAGATTTAATCTTTGGTTCATCATCATCTGAAATGTTATTATCTTATTTTTCATCTATAAATAAGAAACATGTTCTCTATAATTTGATTCTTAATTTTATGTATTGTTTTGGGGAAACATTTTCTTATTCTTTTTTGTGATTCCATCTTCACATTCTCCATTATCAACCTTCCTTGACCACTGAGAGGTAATGTGACTAACTCTACCTTGTAAAAAATATGCAACATGAAGATATCGATTGAATCTTTTTTTCCTATCATTAATTTCTTTGCCAAAAGAAAAAGAAATTCATCTTTATAATTATCTTTATTAACACTTCCACTATAAAAAATGTTTTTACATGTATTCAATCCCAATTTCCTTGTTTACAGGATTTTTTTAACAATATGCTTTGACTTTCATTTCATAATCCATGATACTTTTAATAATTTATGGAAGATGATGTTTACATAGATCTATTACCTTAAGGCTTGACACAATTGTATTATACATTTCAGGTGAATTGTGTAATATATTTTTTCACAATGTCAATACCATTAATTTTTTCGCCATGTTCTCAAATTTCCTCATAAAATTAAATAATTAAATTTAAATTTATGTTATTTTTTTCAAGAATTCATTTTCAGTTTGTCAAACCAAATATGAAAAAACATTGAATTTGGCCCACTTCACATTTTTATCACCATCCTATATTTTCCTGATTTTTACCCCATATAATTTCATAATGTATAAGACATTAATATAAAATAAATTTACTCAGATACAACTACTTTAAGGGATTTTTTTTATATTTCATCTATATCAACATGTTTTCTATCAGTTTCAGTCATAGACAGTCTTGTCGCATCGGTGACGTGGATCTCTTATGTGGTGGTAAACATATCAACCATCCCTTTATATATGATTTGGGAACTCATCAAGATATTCCAAATCTGAATTTCTCATCCTTAAAATATGTGGAAACACATGAAATTTTCTAAATTATTAATGAATAGAAAATAAAATTGATTTAACTCTCACAACATTGTACCCATGGATAACTATTTTAGGAATGTAAAGCACCATGAGAGGGGAGGGATTAATTACGGTATATTTTTTCATTGTTCTCCACCAAGGAAGGGTGTATAGAACACACACCGACAATGTGGCTATCATATCTTAATCCACTAATAATTACTAGTTATATAATATATAATTTCAAACATTTTCACTACATATTAGGTATTATTTTTTAAAAATATTCTAAGGATAACACATTACATCCCTTAGAAAACATCTGTTGACTCCTTTAGATAACTTCTTTGGGTAATTTAATTCATTATTTTTTAAATTGACCTACATCACTGTAGATTGGAATTTAAGTACTTATCCTAAACATTAATGATACTATGATTGTACCATTTTCCATTGTTGATGCACTTGAATGATCTACACACTTATCATCATAATCAATACTGTTTCTCGTCAAGTTCTTTCGTGAAGCTCACAACCTTTATGAAGAAAAACAAAATTACAAAACACATTGTCATTATGGAATAGATAGTAATCACAAAATGCCTTATTCCAAGATACCTAATAATTTATCATGTGTAATATTGTATTTTATGGATGCTCATGATCACAATTAATACTTGATTAGTGATGAATTTTTAATTCCTCAATTTAGATCAATTCATCATTCCTCAAAATATTTACGTGTGTATATAAGTTAGGGTAGCCATCTATTTATAGGAAAATACTTTAAAAAATATCATACACCATTTTTGTGTTTTTTCATGATTCTATAAATTCATTTTCACAAATATCTATATTTCTCGATGCATTAAATAAATTTCTCCAATTGATTAATTTTATTGTAGGTGAAAAAACAATTTCAACTCATCACGCACTTAGATTATTTTCATATTCACGATGATATCTATATATAAATAAAACATTCAGGATGATCAATATCATCTCAAAGATCATTCTCTTTACAAACACATTATAGATTGAAAAAAACAATAACTAGACTAATTTTCATGCTATCAAATTATATGGCTCAAACATATTACCGTATTACTAAATTAAAAAGGAAACCACTTTCTCCCCTTCCAAAAATTATAATCTTTTTGAATTAATTGGTTTACTTAAAACCATTTATCATCCTATAGCACATAATAAAAATACATATCCTTTTTCCAAACCAATATAAGCTATTTACATCATTTATAAAGATCATTCCCTTAAATTCACATATTCATATATGAGTAATGAATTCCCCTTAGTCAGTCATTATTTTTTTTCTAAATAAAATAAAATATTGTTACTTTATTGAATTACATGAAATATGTATATTTAATTGTAATTGTATTAATTTCAAAGAAAATATTCATTCTTTTCATAGCATCTTATATGATAAACACATGTGTCGACTGAGTGTATGTGTGGACAACCACTATCACGAAACGATGTGAATTTTATTATTCCTACCACTTATTTATGGAAGAAATGATTATTTTGATTCGTAATTATGATTTTTTATTTCTAATAAATCATTAGGAAATAATCACTTATGTAATATAACATTCATTCATATATTTTCTATGAAATGGGATTTTTAGTCATTTATATGTCCATACTAAAACCCCAATTAAGGGCATGCATTATTTATCATGACCATATAAAATAGATAGAGATAAATTTTTAATTTGATAACTAATATTTATTTTATCTAACTATTAATATTTTATTTTTTTAATATTCATATATTGGATCTCCTTCCATTTATTGTTAAATGCGTTTCTTAATCATGCGTGTGTGAATCCTACCACCTCCACAAATTTTGAATTCTGTTTTTTAACACCACCCATAATTAGTGGTTGTAACACCCCAAGCTTCTACGGTACGCTTCTCTTTGAATAATGTGATAGCGTGTGTTGTACGCAACACCGAGTTCTAACACACCATAACTAATCAAACTAGCCGTTATGAATAGTAATACCTACTTTTTGAAATTATATATATATATTATATTTGAAAATGGACTTCATTTTTGGATTCGGAATATCGAATTTAGCCTAAGGTGAAATTTTGGTACATTTCGGATAACTTTCATATTTTGATGAATAGTGAAAATTACTAAGTTTTAATTAAAAACAAGTTTTTTAATCAAAATAATTAATAGTGATAAATTATGAATTTGAGTGGTTTTAAAGTATATTTAGAATATATTTTTACCATTTAATATAATTGTGGTCATTGGACATAATTTTACAATTAAACCGAACATAAACGAGTGTCAATCTTTTGATAGTTATTATCTCTTAAAAACACGCTTTTTGTTTTGACAGCGGGATTTAATTTTAAATTAATTTCTGCCACTTCTGTGTTTTGAATTTAGGAAAATGGATTCCATATTTAGAATCAGGATGTTCAAATTGTCTAAATAGGTAACTTTTATTTTTAGACATTTTGAATAATTATTGCGGTAAATATTTTATTTACCATGGTTAAGGGTAAATCCGGTAAATAAGGGTTAAAAAATAATATTATAATAATACTAAATTACCCTAAAACGTGTCTTAACCCTATTGGTTGATACATGGTCGACCATGGGAATCTTTGGGTCTATTTTGGGACCCCATGGATCCACTTGTAAGTGATAATGACACTTTATTTTAATTAAGTTAAAATGAATACAAAAATGATACAAGCATATATCTTTTAGAACAACAATTGTTACATAGGGTTATATATGTTGGATTTTAGATTATAAATATTCATTAGAAAGATAAAAAGATTTCCTACATAATGATATTTTATTTATAATTTTTAGACATTAAATAATTTATTTTATATATGACACAGTGATGATGCAGTAATTACTATAATAGTAAAAAATTAAAATAATTGATATTATAAATACCCAAATAAAAATAATATGAAACTTTTAATGAATTAAACTAATTTTCTAGGATAATATGATATATTTGGATTGATTTAATTGACTTTTTTCGAAGTAATAAATATGTTATAAGTTTCAAAAAAAATCAACTATTGAATAGTGTCAAAATTGACAAAAAAGAGTTCTTAAAACAAATATTATATTATTAATTGATTTTAATTCCTAAAAATCTAAGGTTCGGCCAAGAGACTTATATCATGATAGGGTAATCATTAATGTACCACTTGGGGGTCGCTTGGATGTATATAGTAAGTTTATTAACCATATTATATAAAAATACAAAGAGACATTGTAAAAGTGAAACTAATTAACTTAGAGTTAATACTTAAAGATAAGGTTAATATAAGTACCCAAACCTGTCTAAATTCTATTGGTTGAGTGGTTTTCGACCTATCCCCACCTTAACCTTTGAATAATCAACTTTTGAGCCTTTAGAAACCGAATATGAATTTATTATAAATTAATATTTCTAACTTTTCCAAAGGTGCCCCTCACCCCTCTTGTAAAAGGGCACTCCTCCTTCTCATTTCTTCACACCTTCAAAGCCTTTTTTTTCGGCCAAAATCTGCCCAAATACTCTCCCAACATCCCTCAATACAACCTAGAGGCCTTAGTTTGATCATAAAGACAACCTAAAGAGCCCTTTTGATCAAATCAAAAGGAAGAACCCGAAGAAGAGGTAATGATTTCACCACCCTTTTCTAAGTTCATTTCTTCTTCCACTTCTTCTTCCTTTGTTCTTACCATTATAAAATAATAACTCCAGTATCTCACATATACTGTGATGTTATTATAAGTATGGTACAACCATATTCAGTATTCTATCCACCCTTTGAATAACATGTCACCATATGTGCGTACGTACGGCTTACCGTCTCCACGTCGTGGTGTAATTGTTATTCAATATAATATTATTTGGATGGGTATAATAATGATGTGTAACTCATGTAAATAATTAATATAACATGTTAATGATTCTGTATATATGATATACCATTCATTTATATATTATTTTAATATCAAAAGAATGATATTGTCGCTCGTGCGTACGTACGGACTACCGTCTCCACGAACGCGATGAGATTCATTCTCCATCATAACCATTCAAGTATAATTATCATTTGATGATTTAAAAATGATGTTTAAGGACTAGATATCATTCTGGATATGAATAAGATACAACAACCATGGCTTATGTAACAAAACATATAAAGAAAATGAGTAAGTTAACACCCGAAACGACGATAATTATAAGATATTATTAACAAATCAATGTTAAAAGATCATATATGATATCATATTAATATATATGATTCTTGTATAATTTAATAACAATTATTTCACCATTATACAGGAGGTTAACCTACCCCAACCAAGGAAAAGTACAAGGTAAGGGTTTACATTACAACCTCTTCATTATCCAAGGTTGTTTATACGTAATAATCTACTGGGATCTCTTTATCATCCACATCCATGTTTCTTAAAAATGCATTTCAAAACATTTTTACTATTTACTAGAATATGAGTTAATGTCATTTATACCCTTTTTTACTTTTATAAGTGGTTTATAAAGGAATCTTTCGGTCGTTTTCAAAACAAGGTCCTTTTTAACCTTTTCGACAGAATTAAGGTAAGAATGTTTTTTTTAACTTATACGGCGGGTGCGGCTATTTTCCGCCGTTATAAAATCTTCAAAGCTTCCCTTACAAGCTTATAAGAATATTTTCAAAGAAAATGTTTTATTTTATATGGATCTTAAATTATTTCAAAATAAAAGGAGATATTTCTTTAAAAAGAATTTTGATTTCATCTATGTCAACATCCTTTGATGGATTTTAAGATTATTTGAAGTTGATTTATTATGATACAAAACTTCTATATTGTATTGAAGGTTTTGTGATATGTTTGACTGTGGATGTGCTATTTTTATACCATTCATAGTTTATGGTGAAAGTATTGACATTTCGTATGCTAGTTTTAATACGAATGTTTATGTTATGTTTAAACCTTTTCATATGGGAATGCATTGGACTTAATATGTGATGGGTGGCGCCCGCTATAGCTCCTCGATGCATCGGTAGGTCTCATGAGACAAACTAGTGTCTTGGCACAAGGCCATGACAAAATCTTATTTGTAGTCTTGGCACGAGGCCTTGGCTATGTGGTTATGATAGTCTGGCATTATGCATTCCAACATTATGAAAGTGGTTATTGATTTTTGCATGTGATTATTCGATTAGTAGAATATCCATGTGAATAAGTAAATGGCATTATTTCATTTTATTTATGCCATACCATGTTGAAATTCAAGTTTAAAAGGCTTTTGTTTTAGTTATACATTGCCTTAAATGTTTATTCTTATTTATGAATGTTTCCGCTATATTCTTATCCTTACTGGGCATTTGAGCTCACCCCTTTTCTATGTTTTATTTTTCCCAGGAAGTAAAGAAGTAAATTATGAATGACCTGCAGGGATATTTTGTGGGGATATGAGTGTGGATTATGGAGACATTATGTTGTTGTAGTAGTTTTTCATTTTATGATGTAATGTAAAACTTATGAATATATCTAGTGTTTCCAAGGCTACTAAACCAATCGGTCTTTCGAGATTTGATCTTTCTTGTGATCATGCCAATGTTATGTAATAATGCACCGACTCTGGGTAGCTGGGGTCGGGGCGTTACAGTTGGTATCAGAGGAAGTTTAGTACAAACCTTGGAAACTAGATTTAGATAAACTCTGATTAGAGCACGTAGACCTAAGATGAACTTTGAGGATTAGTATAGAAGAACATCCTAGAATTTTGGTATTGTAGAGATTTTGTGAGTTTTCCGAGCAATACATCCCTGTCTGGATACGAGCAGGTAGAGGCGGCTCTGGCACAAATGTACCTAGGGGTAAAACCCGAAAACACCGCTTTGAGCTAGACTCGAACGGGAACTGGTGCACGACAACGGGCCTTGCTGCACTCTTGGTTACGACACTCCCGGGGGATATGCTTAGAATAAATCTCACTATCTTTACAAATCATTATGAAGGGTTTATGAGTATATACTTCCTCAAAGAAAACATTTTTATGATTATGGATTATATCCATAAATAGTTCAATTTATGTTAAGTGTTTTATAAGTATGGGATTATGTATTTTGATTCATAAACTGATCTAGTTTATGACATTGTTTAGAAATGGCGCCTAGTGGAAGAAATGGAAACCGTATCAATTCACGCACTCCATGTAGGTATTGCCCTCCTGCTCAAGATAATTATAGTGGGGCTGGTGATGCAACTGGTGCTGATCAGCTAATCACCATACTGGGACAACTTACTCAGGTTATGAATAATAACCTTACCCGTATGGAGCACCCTGATCCGCAGCGTGGAGGATCAATGTTAGATCGATTCATGAGGCAACAACCACCAATGTTCAATGGGAATAAAAATCCCTTAGTAGCTGAGCAATGGATATTTTCCCTAGAGAAAATATTTCAGGCTTTGGGGAGCAGTGAAAGGGAAAAAGTTATCATGACAGTTTACCGCCTCACTGAAGATGCTGATCAATGGTGGTCATTGATTCAGAACATGAAGGAAGATGATGAAGTATCAAATATGGAATGGAGGGAGTTCAAAGATCTGTTTTTAGAAAAATACTTTCCTCGCGACCATCGAGCAGATATGGAAAGACAATTTCTGAGTTTGAGACAAAAGGAGGATGAGAATGTCACAAAGTATGAGGCTAACTTTACAAGGTTAGCGAGGTATGCTGGAGATTATATTCGCAACCCAAGAAGTAAGATTGATCGTTTCTTTGATGGGTTAAAACCATTTCTCCGTCGAGCGTTAGTCTCACAATCCTTTTCATCGTACGAAGACATTGTCTCATGTGCTATCAAGACCGAAAAGGAATTCTCTAAGTCTTATGACTTTAAAGCAAAGCAAGAGAAGAAGAGACTTTCTGATCAATCTGGGAATGGAAATAAGGGGAAGAAGGGAAAGGTTGAATATCCATCTTGTGGTAAATGCGGGAAGAAACATCCTGGTACTTGCTTGAAGGGAATGTGAGTCTGTTACAAGTGTGGTGAAAAAGGCCACCAAGCTCATGATTGCAAGGGGAAGAAGGAATCTACCAACGTTCAGTGCTATAATTGCAGGGAGATGGGGCATTATGCAAATGCATGTCCTAAGCGTCAGGAGAACTTACCTCAGAAAAGGCCAAGGGATCAAGGCAGGGCTTATGCTATCACTACTGCTGAGGTAGAAGCTCCGAAAGACGTGGTGGCAGGTAATTTAATGGTTTCCTCAAGTTTAGCAAATGCATTATTTGATTTTGGATCATCGCATTGTTTCATATCTTCCCAGTTTTCTATGATAATTAGATATTTCCAATTTGATTTAATAAGGGAGTTGTCAGTTAAAACTCCTAAGGGAAGTATCGTTGCAACAAATTTTTGTGAATCAGTCCCCATTAGAGCACATAAATTTTCATTATCTGCTGATTTCATCGTCATACCTATGATTGAGTTTGATATAATCCTCGGTATGGACTGGCTTTCGGACTATGATGCGAATATTTATTGTAAGAAGAAAGAGGTTACGATTCTTGATGATAATGATAAGGAGCACCTTATTTTTAGAGCAGAATCGTCACCACCTAATTCTTATTTAGATCCACCCCCAGTAGCTCAACTTAATTCAATTATTGGGGAGGAAGAGAATGAAATAACTGTCGGTGAGGAAAGGAATGTTCAAATAGAGGATGTACCTGTTGTGAAAGAATTTGTAGATGTATTTCCGGAAGATTTACCTGGACATCCTCCAGAACGAGAAGTTGAGTTTTCTATTGATTTGATTCCTGGATCAAGGCCTATATCGAAGACCCCTTATAGAATGGCCACCGTAGAGTTAGTCGAACTAAAGAAACAACTAGAGGAATTGGGTAATAAGGGATTTATTCGCCCTAGTGTTTCTCCATGGGGAGCCCCTGTTCTTTTTGTTAAAAAGAAAGATGGATCTATGAGGTTATGTATCGACTACAGGGAGATCAATGCTATTACAATAAAGAACAAGTATCCCCTACCTCGTATTGATGATTTATTTGACCAACTGCATGGAGCTCAATACTTTTCAAAGATTGACCTTCGATCTGGATACCATCAGTTGTGTGTGAAGAAGGAAGACATTCCGAAAACAGAATTTCGAACCAGGTACGGGCATTACGAGTTTACTGTAATGCCGTTTGGATTGACTAATGCACCCTCTGTATTCATGGATCTGATGAATAGAGTTTTCAAGGAGTATCTCGATGAATTTGTGGTGGTATTTATTGATGATATTCTGGTATACTCCAAAACCTACGAAGATCATGAAAATCACTTGCGCATTATCTTGAAGACTATGAGGAGGCATGAATTATATGGGATGTTTAGCAAGTGTGAATTCTGGCTTCAGGAGATTTCTTTTCTCGGCCATATTGTCTCTAAAGATGGAATCTCTGTTGATCCTTCTAAGACCAAGGCAATCCAAGAATGGCCAGCACCTACGAGTATAACTGAGGTACGTAGTTTTATTGGTTTGGCAGGTTATTATCGACGTTTCGTCCAGAATTTTGCCCGATTGGCTAACCCATTAATGAAGCTCACACGTAAAGGGGTTAAATTTTTTTGGACAAAAGAGTGTGAAAAATGTTTCGAAGAACTGAAGACAAGATTAGTCAATGCTCCTATATTGACTCTACCATCGGGGAATGACGGGTTCGTTATTTATAGTGATGCATCGAAGAAAGGACATGGCTGTGTCCTTATGCAGAATGATAGAGTTATTGCCTATGCATCACGATAGTTGAAAATTCATGAACAAAACTATCCTACTCATGATCTCGAGTTAGCAGCAGTGATCTTTTCTTTGAAGATATGGAGGCACTACCTCTATGGTGAAAAATGTGAGATTTATACTGATCACAAGAGTTTGAAGTATATTTTCTCACAAAAAGAACTCAACATGAGGAAAAGGAGATGGCTTGACTTAATCAAGGATTATGATTGTACAATAAACTACCACCCATGGAAGGCAAACAAGGTGGCAGATGCTTTGAGTAGAAAAGACCATGGAGTTTTGAACAATATGAGAATTGAAAGGGATCCAATTTTCATGGATCTAGTGAAGATGGACATGGGAATAACCAGGGAAGGTGAAACATCAATGCTTATTCAAATGTTTGCCAAACCATCTTTACTAGAAAGGATTAAGAGTTCTCAGACCGATGATGAAGAATTCCAAAAGAAGATTAAAGTTGTGAATGATGGGAGATTGAGAGACTTTGTGTATGAAGATGGAATTTTGAAATTCGGGAAGAGACTTTGTGTTCCCAATATACCTGATCTAAAAAGGGAATTGCTGGATGATGCTCATAGTTCCAATTTCTCTATACACCCTGGGAGCACCAAAATGTATAGAGATTTGAAGGAACATTTTTGGTGGGACAACATGAAGAGGGAGATTGCTGATTTTGTGTCAAGATGTATGGTTTGTCAACAAGTGAAAGCTGGAAGGCAACAGCCTGGAGGAGTCATGCAACCTCTTCCCATACCAGAGTGTAAATGGGACAATGTTACGATGGACTTTGTCATGGGGCTACCAAAGACTCCTAGAAGGAACGATGCAATATGGGTGATTGTTGATCGTCTTACCAAGTCAGCACATTTTCATGCTATAAGAAAAGATCTACCCCTGGAACGTCTAGCAAGACTATATATTAATGAAGTTGTGAGACTTCATGGATTACCCCTATCGATTGTTTCTGATCGTGACCCCCGTTTTACTTCAAGATTTTGGAAAAGTCTTCAGAAATCTCTGGATACTGAACTTCATTTGAGCACTGCTTACCACCCTCAGACAGATGGACAATCAGAACGGACTATTCAAACCCTAGAAGACATGTTGAGATCTTTCTCACTTGACTTTCAGGGTATGTGGGATCAATATTTACCACTGGTAGAATTTTCCTATAACAATAGCTTCCATTCGAGTATTCAGATGGCACCATATGAAGCGTTATACGGAAAGAGATGTCGTACACCAACCTGTTGGGATGACGTTGGTGAAAGAAAACTTGTAGGCCCAGAACTGGTGGAGGAAACGGTGGAAAAGGTGAAAGTAATCCAAAATCACATCAAAGCAGCTCAAAGTAGGCAGAAGAGCTATGCCGATAATCGAAGGAAGGGTTTGGAATTTCAAGTCGGTGATCGTGTTTTCCTAAAGGTATCTCCATAGAAGGGAGTCATACGTTTTGGTAAGAAAGGTAAATTGAGTCCCAGGTACATCGGACCTTTCGAAATTCTAGAACGAATTGGGGTTGTAGCTTACCGATTGGCAATGCCGCCAAGTCTCTCCAAAGTTCACGATGTGTTCCACGTATCTCTATTGAGGAAATACATGCCTGATCTGACGCATGTACTCACCTATGAGGAATTAGAACTGGAACCCGATCTGTCTTATTGTGAAGAGCCCGTCAAGATTCTTGATACGAGCGAACAAGTGCTGAGAAACCGGACGACGCGTCTGGTAAAAGTTTTGTGGAGAAACCATAAGATGGAAGAGGCAACGTGGGAACCCGAGGAACTTATGATGAAGAACCACCAGAGTTTTTTTATGCAGTAATACCCTAGAAATTGCGAGGACACAATTATTTGAAGGAGGGGAGAATGTAACACCCCAAGCTTCTACGGTACGCTTCTCTTTGAATAATGTGATAGCGTGTGTTGTACGCAACACCGAGTTCTAACACACCATAACTAATCAAACTAGCCGTTATGAATAGTAATACCTACTTTTTGAAATTATATATATATATTATATTTGAAAATGGACTTCATTTTTGGATTCGGAATATCGAATTTAGCCTAAGGTGAAATTTTGGTACATTTCGGATAACTTTCATATTTTGATGAATAGTGAAAATTACTATGTTTTAATTAAAAACAACTTTTTTAATCAAAATAATTAATAGTGATAAATTATGAATTTGAGTGGTTTTAAAGTATATTTAGAATATATTTTTACCATTTAATATAATGTTGTTCATTGGACATAATTTTACAATTAAACCGAACATAAACGAGTGTCAATCTTTTGATAGTTATTATCTCTTAAAAACACGCTTTTTGTTTTGACAGCAGGATTTAAATTTAAATTAATTTCTGCCACTTCTATGTTTTGAATTTAGGAAAATGGATTCCATATTTGGAATCAGGATGTTCAAATTGTGTAAATAGTTAACTTTTATTTTTAGACATTTTGAATAATTACTGCGGTAAATATTTTATTTACCATGGTTAAGGGTAAATCCGGTAAATAAGGGTTAAAAAATAATATTATAATAATACTAAATTGCCTTAAAACGTGTCTTAACCCTATTGGTTGATACATGGTCGACCATGGGAATCTTTGGGTCTATTTTGGGACCCCATGGATCCACTTGTAAGTGATAATGACACTTTATTTTAATTAAGGTAAAATGAATACAAAAATGACACAAGCATATATCTTTCAGAACAACAATTGTTACATAGGGTTATATATGTTGGATTTTAGATTATAAATATTCATTAGAAAGCTAAAACGATTTCCTACATAATTATATTTTATTTATAATTTTTAGACATTAAATAATTTATTTTATATATGACACAATGATGATGCAGTAATTACTATAATAGTAAAAAATTAAAAGAATTGATATTATAAATACCCAAATAAATATAATATGAAACTTTTAATGAATTAAACTAATTTTCTAGGATAATATGATATATTAGGATTGATTTAATTGACTTTTTTCGAAGTAATCAATCTGTTATGAGTTTCAAAAAAATCAACTATTGAATAGTGTCAAAATTGACATAAAAGAGTTCTTAAAAACAATATTATATTATTAATTGATATTAAATTCCTAAAAATCTAAGGTTCTGCCAAGAGACTTATATCATGATAGGTTCATCATTAATGTACCACTTGGGGGTCGCTTGGATGTATATAGTAAGTTTATTAACCATATTATATAAAAATACAAAGAGACATTGTAAAAGTGAAACTAATTAACTTAGAGTTAATACTTAAAGATAAGGTTAATATAAGTACCCAAACCTGTCTAAATTCTATTGGTTGACTGTTTTTCTACCTATCCCCACCTTAACCTTTGAATAATCAACTTTTGAGCCTTTAGAAACCGAATATGAATTTATTATAAATCAATATTTCTAACTTTTCCAAAGGTGCCCCTCACCCCTCTTATAAAAGGGCACTCCTCCTTCTCATTTCTTCACACCTTCAAAGCCTTTTGGTTCGGCCAAACTCTGCCCAAATACTCTCCCAACATCCCTCACTACAACCTAGAGGCCTTAGTTTGATCAGAAATCCAACCTAAGGAGCCCTTTTGATCAAATCAAAAAGAAGAACCCGAAGAAGAGGTAATGATTTCACCACCCTTTTCTATGTTCATTTCTTCTTCCACTTCTTCTTCCTTTGTTCTTACCATTATAAAATAATAACTCCAGTACCTCACATATACTGTGATGTTATTATAAGTATGGTACAACCATATTCAGTATTCATTCCACCCTTTGAATAACATGTCACCATACGTGCGTACGTACGGCTTACCGTCTCCACGTCGTGGTGTAATTGTTATTCAATATAATATTATTTGGATGGGTATAATAATGATGTGTAACTCATGTAAATAATAAATATAACATGTTAATGATTCTGTATATATGATATACCATTCATTTATATATTATTTTAATATCAAAAGAATGATATTGTCGCTCGTGCGTACGTACGGACTACCGTCTCCACGAACGCGATGAGATTCATTCTCCATCGTAACCATTAAAGTATAATTATCATTTGATGATTTAAAAATGATGTTTAAGGACTAGATATCATTCTGGATATGAATAAGATACAACAACCATGGCTTATGTAACAAAACATATAAAGAAAATGAGTAAGTTAACACCCGAAACGACGATAATTCTAAGATATTATTAACAAATCAATGTTAAAAGATCATATATGATATCATATTAATATATATGATTCTTGTAAAATTTATTAACAATTATTTCACCATTATACAGGAGGTTAACCTACCCCAACCACGGAAAAGTACAAGGTAAGGGTTTACTTTACAACCTCTTCATTATCCAAGGTTGTTTATACGTAATAATCTACTGGGATCTCTTTATCATCCACATCCATGTTTCTTAAAAATGCATTTCAAAACATTTTTACTATTTACTAGAATATGAGTTAAAGTCATTTATACCCTTTTTGACTTTTATAAGTGGTTTATAAAGGAATCTTTCGGTCGTTTTCAAAACAAGGTCTTTTTTAACCTTTTCGACAGAATTAAGGTAAGAATGTTTTTTTTAAATTATACGGCGGGTGCGGCTATTTTCCGCCGTTATAAAATCTTCAAAGCTTCCCTTACAAGATTATAAGAATATTTTCAAAGAAAATGTATTATTTTATATGGATCTTAAATTATTTCAAAATAAAAGGAGATATTTCTTTAAAAAGAATTTTGATTTCATCTATGTCAACATCCTTTGATGGATTTTAAGATTATTTGAAGTTGATTTATTATGATACAAATCTTCTATATTGTATTGAAGGTTTTGTGATATGTTTGACTGTGGATGTGCTATTTTTATACCATTCATAGTTTATGGTGAAAGTATTGACATTTCGTATGCTAGTTTTAATATGAATGTTTATGTTATGTTTAAACCTTTTCATATTGGAATGCATTGGACTTAATATGTGACGGGTGGAGCCCGCTATAGCTCCTCGATGCATCGGTATGTCTCATTAGACAAACTAGTGTCTTGGCACAAGGCCTTGACAAAATCTTATTTGTAGTCTTGGCACGAGGCCTTGGCTATGTGGTTATGATAGTCTGGCATTATGCATTCCAACATTATGATAGTGGTTATTGATTTTTGCATGTGATTATTCGATTAGTAGAATATCCATGTGAATAAGTAAATGGCATTATTTCATTTTATTTATGCCATACCATGTTGAAATTCAAGTTTAAAAGGCTTTTGTTTTAGTTATACATTTACTTAAATGTTTATTCTTATTTATGAAAGTTTCCGCTATATTTTTATCCTTACTGGGCATTTGAGATCACCCCTTTTCTATGTTTTATTTTTCCCAGGAAGTGAAGAAGTAAATTATGAATGACCTGCAGGGATATTTTGTGGGGATATGAGTGTGGATTATGGAGACATTATGTTGTTGTAGTAGTTTTTCATTTTATGATGTAATGTAAAACTTATGAATATATCTAGTGTTTCCAAGGCTACTAAACCAATCGGTCTTTCGAGATTTGATCTTTCTTGTGATCATGCCAATGTTATGTAATAATGCACCGACTCTGTGTAGATGGGGTCGGGGCGTTACAGTGGTAATGATAGTTTATTTTTTAGAGATATAATACATATATTAGATTTAGTATATTGAGTAAATTTTATATTTTAGTTAAATAATAACTTCTTTTTACTCATTCATTCATTGTGACACATTTCTATTTTGGACGATTTACTGAATACTCAAGTGATGATGTAAAATTTTTATATTAAATGATGAAGAAATTTTATATAGTATTAAATAATATTAATGATAAGGTATTTACTTTTAAAAAATGGTTATATAGTTATAATAATCATATCATTAATGTAGTAATTTATTATCAACGTTTAAGACTAAAATATGAAACAAGTTTATCTCTAGATTCATATTCAATTGTCATTATAAAAATTATCATTGTATGAAAGTAGAATATATTATATAATCATTGTATATATATATTTCATAACATTAGGTAATATCAGAGATACTATATTGTTATCATATATTATGGATCCTTATTATCATTGCAATGAATGTAAAATGCAATTAAAAGTGCTATTTAAATATATTAAAAATAAGATATATTGATACACTATATTCATGGTAAATAATTATAAATGATATATATAATATAATTTGGGTGTTGACTAATTTTATAAAAATTATTATTATGGTCATTATGGTTTTTTAATATATTTTATAGTTTGATATACTAAGAAGGTAAATAAGATACGAGAATTTTCTCTCAAACTCACTCTATTGGGACATGTTTTAAATATGGAAAAAATTATTTTAAAATGATGTATCTAATTCTCAATTGATATATTATCATGAAATATATTATATATAGGTTACTTTAGGATCATTGTCATGATCAATTTATTTAACATGTTTTTATGAAAATTGATCTCGTCTAATAATTGTGTTCTTAAGTCATGTCAATTTTTCCTTTGATTATGAAATATTTTCATGATTTAGAACATAAATTATCTATTTAAAACCACTATATTCGAAAATATTATATATCCTTTATTCTCTATATATAAAATATCTATTTATTAATTTCCACTCCATTTGATAAACATATCCTCAAAAAATCATGATGTTGATATAAATTACTCATATAATTCCCAATGAATATTTTCCTAATAAATCTACAGTTGACCTATCGAAATTATTTTCCATAATGTTTCTCGTGACAACCATACTTCTAAAAAACTCATCAAGGATTTTTTTTTAAATTTTTTAAAATATGGTTGTCATTATATGTTTTTAATGGATATAACCCATAAAATGATTAGTTTAAAAAATGTTATATTCTAAAGTATTGTTTTAAAATACCATATTACCATATCATTTTAATATTATTTTAAAATACTTTTTCAATAATTAAAAATTATTTAAAATCAAATATATTAAATGATTTCAATATGTATAATTTTATATGGATTGTTTCACTTTTACACATTACAAGTTGAGTATATCATTACACTATCTTTTATATTTTTTAAGATAAATCCACTATACGCATTAATTTCTTAAAAAATGATAATGTGTTTTCCTCTCATTTAATAAAATCGTCCTTATCAAAAAATTTCAATGAAAAATAAAAAATATAATTTTAAAATAATATTTTAAATGACATCTAAGATATTCTTATATCAATTTCAATTTTTTGACATAGTGTATTCTGAAAATGATACACTCAACCTTCTTTTTCTAGAGAGTTAATTAAATCAAATTATACATATAAATATATATGGTATGATACGAAATTTGGTTTCCATGCCTAGTCATGACTTTCATATAAATATTTGAATATGTTAAATCACTAAAGTTTCATTACTGGTGAAGAGTGTTCACCTATATTCCACTAACATCAATTGAATGGGGTTATTTTTTTCTAAACAATTTTTCCATTTCTATGTGATGTTAATACCATATGTGAAATAATCATTTTGAGTGGTATTTGGTTAGAATAATGATTAATTTAGTTGCATACCCATTTTTTCAACATTCATTTCTTGTCATAATTATTTATTAAAAAATGAATGTTTTTTAGAGATCCACATAAAAACGTTATAAAAATAAATTTATTTCAATTGGATTTTATGATGTGAATATTGAAACCATGTGGCACACACACACACACACACACATATATATATATATAATATTTACATTATATCGTGATTTGGTATGGAATTATATATTTATTTCATGTATTTGGTAAACATTCTATCAAATGTGATATCATGGTTTTTAAGATGTTATACTAGCCAACTATGACATCTTAAAACCGTAGAGACAATTGGCTAATGCTAATTTTTTCATGTTTATATATACTCCACATTCCAATGAATCATTTATATAATTTTATGATAATTTTTTAATAAATTTAAATTTTTTTATAAATTATTAATTCAAATCATCCATTATTATGTTCATGCATTCTGTGACATTAAGATATGCCTCACATACCTCAGGGTTTGAATTATTGATATGTATAACATTAATTAGATTTTAATCTTACCCCTTCTAATTTTTCCCCTTCCCTAAAGTAAGAAATATTGTATTAAACATGATAAGCCTATAAGAATATATTTTTAGTGAAAATATGGGTTCCATTGAAGGGAAATGATACATTAATTATCTTCTTATATGGTGCATAAATTTTTTTTTATATTATTAGAAGAATAAAAAATTATTATAAATAGATTTTTCTAAATTCTCAAAATCACTAAAATAAAAGGTCATTTGATTATAAATGAGTGAAATTTATTTAAAATAATGGATGTATTTGAATGAATGTTTTGAGGTTATTTTCTTCTTCAAATGATGTAGGAGAGCACATATGGGGCCCTTTAATGAGTGAAATCATATATAGAGAGAGAGTTAAAACCTTCCTTGGAGGTCAATAAAGGTTCTATCCCCTATAAAACTATATGACTTTAGATTTGTATATAAAATAAATCAACTAATAACTAAACATAACATTCCATGGTGTATTTTTATTAATATTATCATACCAATTTTTTTTAATGATGGTATAGCTTAGGTTTACATCACACTATAACAATAATCAAAGGGATTAGAATATTTCAATAACAATCATAGATAAATTCACAATTATGTCCTATTGGAATTCAACATTACACATTTTTATAGCTATTTATAAGGCTTTTTGTTCCCATGCATGTTTTTTTCCTTATATATCTATATAATAGAAATGATAACCACAAATATAGGAGGACCAATATTTTAAATATATTCTTATATTAAAGAAAATTCCACCATAAACTCTTGAGGATGTAAACCAACATTTTTATAAAACTTCATTTTTTGTAAAGGTGGAGAGAATCTATAATATAATTAATTTAATGAAAAATGTCGAACTAATTTAGGATTTTTAATTTAAATAAAATATGTCAATGGTTTTAAAATGAGGTAGATAATCTTCAAGATTAATGAAATTCATTATAAATGTTCATTTAACTCATTTTTAAGACTAAAATATGGGATATATTTATGGAACACATGTGAGGCCATGTTCACTTTCACTAAGCCTATCATTAAATGGGAGACGACATATTTTAATGTAAATGAATTATTATTACAGGACCTATGTGAGCCTCATATAATTGGGTATTTCATTGACGCTCTTGTTGGGATCCCAGTTGTGAGTTTTTTTATTTCATTATGTAATATATAGCTTTAATAGAAAAGATTTCAGGTGGATGGGTTCAAATTAGACCAGATCGTACATGACCTCATTTACATCAATAACCTCTTCCTTGACTAATAATAGGGATTCCATTTCTGAATAAGACATTACGTTTTTTTAGATATGGGTTATATAATATTTTTCTGTTAAACATATTGTATTGATATAACTCATCTAATGAGTAGTATTTTTGATGTGGAGATGGTTGTTATAATGGTCCTTACAACCTCTTCCTTTACTAATAATAGGGATTCCATATCTGAATAGGACCTTATGTTTTTTTAGATATGGGTTATATAATTTTTTTCAGTTAAACATTTTGTAGTGATATAACTCATCTAATGAGTAGTATATTTGATGTGGAGATGGTTGTTATAATGGTCATTACAATACATATATAGATATTTAATCATAAATTATTAATATTTATTACCAAACATAAAAATCTCCTCCTGGGACTGTATTGGTTTAGTTTCTTTAGAAACAAAAAAAAGCCAAAAAAACAAATTCATAAGACTTCTATATTTTCTCCTTCTTATTTCATTATAACTAGACCCCTTTTTGACAAAACTTACTTAGTAATATTCTTCATTATATTGGAAAAAACATAAAAATAATAGGGTTATAATACTAGAAAATATACTTATTAAATAATATCATCCTAGATTCCAAATAATTTTGATTTAATACATGAAATTAACACATGGGGAAAATATCATTTCTTTATCAAAACATTTTTTTCTCAAAATACACTACAGGTTTAAAAGGAAAGAAATTATTTTAATATAAATAGAAAATCATGTAATGTACTCTATATGAAATTAAGGCATTATTAAAACATAAATATTTTTCAATGTAATAAAAGTTAAATAAAACATTCTTCATATACTTTTATCGAAATGTCAAAAAGTACAATGTATCAAAAAAGAAAAACGATTCCCTTCATATAATTTCATGAAAATAAACCAATGGGTATAATTGTATTTAATAGATTTTGTAGAGAGAGATAGAATATTTTGTAATATATATTATTGAAACATTGAATTGGATGATAAATATTCCTCAGTAAATACTCACATATAAACAATTTCATATAATATCGAGATTGAAAAATTGTCCCTTTACTTAGGTTTGATATCCATTATATGTATCCAAACATCATGTATAATGATTTAAATAATTTCATTTACATTTTCCATAATCATAGTCATTTTCATTATATCATATAAGATTATATTACAATCAATTTGTTTGTAACATTTAATTATTACTAGTTATTTAGGTATTAATGGATTCATTTTCTTATTTTAGTTTTTTAAAATAAGTTATGGTTATTTTTCTTCATTTATAGTTATGTCATTATAAAATTTTATTAACATTATATGTAATATAATTTTTTAATTATATACTTTTATATAATAATTATTTAATCAATATAATGTAGAATGAATCACATCACATTGTGGAGATGGTAGGTCATTCGTACGCAAGAGGGACGATGTCATTCCAAATATTGTGAAATGGTATAGAAGTTGATATTATATATTTTTCTAGAATATAAATATAATGTAACATTAATAACATAATTTCGTTATTTCCATCATTTTAATCATCCATGTAAGGTGATGGTGAAAAATATATTACACCACGTTATCGATATGGTAATCTATACGAACACATGTGTGGTGTTTTCATTTATCATAGGATGGATAGAAGTTGGAATATAGATGATAAATAATCAGAAAACATATGTGTATATAAATGATGCAATATTAATTAATATATAATGATACTTCTCATGAATAGGAAGTACAAGAAGAATTTTTTTTGAAAAAATCAGTAGAGGAGATTACCTCTTCACCAATGATCTCTATTAATATCACCTCATAAAGAACGAGGTATGGTCTTTAAAGAATACACAAAATGCTAGGTTTTGACTCTATGAGTTGATAAGGGAAATTATCTAGGGATGAATGAGCATGAATGTTCAAAATGATGCGAAACAGTGAGGGAGGATGTTCTTTATTATAATTGTGGTATGTGTCACTTATGGATTCTCAAAAAATATTAATTTAATATATTTTAATTATTAAAAAAAAATGAATCCATATTTTTTTATGTCAAATATAATATGAGGTTTGTTCAAAATAATTTTATCCAATATTTTTAATACATGTATTTAATCTATTTTAATCCTTATTTTTCATTTTACTCCTATTTAATATAATTAATTTTAATTGTGGTAACAACATTTTAAATATTAAGAAGATATAGATTTTACTTATATGGGGTCAATTTCTCATAAATTATAACTTAATGAAATTTTATACCTTATACTAGACTATGTATAATATTTAACTATTTTTATTTTTTCTAAATAATATAGCAAATTTTTTTATAATATATCAATAGTGTCAATTTTGAAACTATTATTTTCATTGAAATCAAATAAAATTCAAAATTAAATATAACATCAACAAACATTTAATAGATATATAAAATTTCATAGTCACCTATGGAATTATCTTAGTACCAAATTAATTCAAATAATATTTAGTTTAATATTTTACATATCTTTTATTTGATATTTTTTAAAAAAATTATTATTTTATGAATGTTGTGTCATTATATATGGTAATTATTTAATCTTTAAAAGTTATAAATATAATCCAATTTTTAGATAATCTCATTATATTTCTTGATAATATTTATTATTAAATTTATATCATATTTTTTACTATATTAAAATTATTTTACATTTAAGAAATATGTGTGTCATTTTTTAACATTCATGTCAATTTTCTTCTTCTAATAATTTCTATATTATATTTATGTAAATGGGTCCATTAAATAAGTTAATTATGAATCTTATGTGGTTTGGCTATATAGTTACTCATATAATAGTATATTTTCAGGTTTTAGGGTATTTGTATTGTCCTTATCGAATTATTTTTTACCTAAATTACACGATTTTCCTTTAATTGTGTCAAATTAAAAAAAATTGTATTTACAATTAATTTTTTCCAACAATTTAATATTAAAGCACTAATATAATTTTGACACACTTATTTCATATATAGAATCATTTTTAAGAATTTATGACATAGAATATTTGATAATAAAATTCAAATTAATCCTATTACAGGAACAAGAAACCACGTGTTTTGAAAAGTTACAACCATCATAAGATTTTTATGTGTTTATATGACATTTAAATGAGTAATTTACACTAATTATTTTCAATAGATTAAATGGTAAAAAATAATATAACTATAATATAAATCAAATTATAATAAAAAACAAACAATATCAATAAATTAGATAAACAAGTATTTTTTAATTATAGTGTTATATTTATAATTGTTCATTAAAATATGATATCTTTTAGAAAAATACCAAATATCCAATAAATGATAATATTGATTTACCTATTACAAAAAATATGTGTATTATGTGATATAAAAATTATGAAAGTTTCTAAATTATTATTTAATATTGGTTCTCTATTAAAATGTTTTAAAAAAACCATTTTAAAAAATAATGGTTCTCATACCACAAATATGAATTATTAGTAATATATGACTAAAATATTTATTTTATGAATATAGAAAATATATTATATAAGATATTTAATATATATTTAATTATTCTCATTTACTAATTTTACTTTAATTATTTGTTTAATATAAAATACCAACATATAATTTATTTATATATGTCATAAATAATTGGTAGCCTATGCATTTACCATCAATTTTCATAAGTTAGTTATTTTTATTTCGGATAACCTAATGGATATGATATAATGGTAAATTTATACTAATGGAATCTTGTATTTCATTTAACGTCATCATTGCATGCAATGCACGCAATTGAAGAAATATTATTAAAAAAATTAATTCATAAAAAAATTGAGGTGTTACATTCTACAGACCCTAAACTAAATTCCTCCCTAGAAATTATTCACATTGATAGAAGGTGATGAGGACACATCTACATCATCACATTATCAATTTCCCACATACCTTCCTCAAATTAATAGATCCACCATAAAATGTTAACTAAGAAAGTATCCTTATTTCATAAAACTTGTTCACTACAATACAGAATATATATCGGTTGTTCTTAATACGAAAGATCTTTCTGTAGTGGTAAAAATTATAATTTAAGTATATCTGAAGTATTATGAATGTAAATTTTTAGGTGACAATAATGGATTGCATCATAAACTTTATATATATTTTATTTAATCTCTAATCGGTAAGCTATCTTTCCACCACAATCTATAATTTCAAAAGGACAGATATATATAAGGATCATCTTTGCCTTATTTTAAAATCTAATTACTCTCTTCCAGGGTGATATTCATAGAAATAAATTTTCACCCACATTAACATCAATTTGTTTTGTCGGTTTTTGGAGAAAATATTTTTGAGTATGACATGCTATTCTGTGTTTTTTAATAGATCATACATTCCCTTACATTTAATCATGAAGATCACGTCCTAATAGATTTCATTCACCATCTTCATCCCAAAAAGCTGGTGATATGAACATATTTTCAAATAGGGATTCATAAGAATCCATATAAATACTGAAGTGAAATCTATTTTAATAATGAAATTCTATGAAAGGTAGTTTTTAATCATGGCCCCCAGTGAAATCCATAATGGAGTCTCTCAACATGTCTTCTAGTGATTTAATTGTACTCTCAGTCTAACTGTATTTCTTAGGATAATAAGTAGTGAGAAATAGAACATCATATCCCAATCTTGATGAAGACTTCTATATAGTATTAAGGTAAAACTTAAGTCCCTATTAGATATAATTGAAATTCATAATCCATATAATCTTCCAACATTTTATATATATATCATGGGAATCTGATCAATAGAGAAATACTCTCTAATAGAAATGAAGTGTGCAAACTTCGAAAGGTGATCAATTATAACCCTTATAGTATTGTCGACTCTATGTGTTTTGGGATGTCTAATGAAATTTTCCATAGTGATGTTTTCCCATTTCCATTTTAGTATGGTCAATTATTGTAATATCCTCTTATAGATACATCTCACATCCATAACATGTTGAAAAACGAAGCCCCAATATACAAATTTACCAACACAATTTTTCATTCCATCCCAACAGAATTACCCATTCAAGTTTCTATACATCTTTGTATTTCTAGGATGAACAGTGAATGAAGAACTATGAGGCTCATCCCATAGCTCTTTCTTTATTTTTCATATGAGAGGAATAAAAACCAAGTTCTACAACCATATTATTCTATATTAGTCAAGGATGAATTAAAAAATCATCTTATTTTGAGTATTTTATCTACATTTTTCACCGTCATAAAAATCACTTGATATATGGTTGAAAATTTAATTGATAAAGAATATATTTTACTAATTACATTAAAATATTGAGATCCATCATTTGAAAATCCATAAATATTTTTTATTATGTGATACTCATCATGGATATGCTAGATTTATCCTTTTGACTAAATTCATCTACGACCCTGATCTCTTTCCAATAATGGTAATGTATCGAGTAGTCATAATATTTAATAAACTCGAACCACATTTATTAGTGTATATTCAGATCCTATAGTGTAAAAATATACTTTAGGCTATTATGATAAGTATAAGTATCACACCATTATCTATAAATATAATGTCCATATTCCATTAATCTAAATAAACACACAACAATCTTCAAATCAAGAGTTTGTAGTTTTGGTAATGAATTTTGATTTTTCTCAAAGAATAACCCATGATCAGATCATTTTTCATGAGAAGACATCATATAATGTTATTTGAAGCTACATTATAGATCAAAAATCGTTCTATACAATATTAAATGTCAAAACAGGTGCACTGGTTAACCTTTATTTTAGATAATTGATATTATATTCACATTCCTCCATCCCAAAGAACATAACTCATTTCCAAGTCATCTTGGATGGTGGATTAGAGAGTAATGAAAATTCATTCACAAAACGTCATTAATATCCAACCAAAGCAAGAAAACATCAAATCTCAGTTATAGTATTTCGTATAGTCCAATGTTAAAAGACATCCATTTTAGTTGGAACCCCATATATCCAAACTCATGAGATTATTTAACACAAAAAACTATTCTTCCTATATCCAAAATTCACACCCAGTAAATGTTTCCTAATTATTTTCATTTCACAGAATTTTCAGTACAACTGTCAAGTGATTTTCATGTTCATCCTTTTTCATTGAATATACATAAATAGAGCCTATAAATACTACCTAAAACGGATCAACATAGTATATAATGAATATATTTATTCTATCTAGGAAGATATAATGTGAATTAGTAAGATCAAAAGGCATAACTATTAATTTATAGTGTCTGTACCATGAATAGAATTTTGTCTTTGGATTATCCTCTATCATGACCATTAAATGATGATATCCTGTATGAATATTCATCTTGGATAATTTTTGAGATATTAAATTTTTTATGAATAAGTCATAAATGTGGGAAAGAGGATATTTTTTCTTAATAGTGATCTAGTTATGTTCTCAATAATGAATGTAGAGTACCATTGATTGATCTGTTTTCATAAAAAATAGAATATGTGCACTTAAATATGACAAAATTGGTCATGTAAATATATTGTCAATATTTTATTAGAGTATATTCTTAAATTCTTGTTAAAAATTTGGTGATATTCTATAAGGTGTCTTTTAAATATGTGTAGCACCAGGTATGAGTTATATTGGAATCTCAAAATCGTGATTTGGTGGGAGACCTAGAAACTCTTACAAAATACATCATTAAATTCCCATACAATAGTTGTATTTATAATAGTGAGTTTCTCCCCATATATTTTTGATAGTTGACCTTAATTTATACGAATCAAGACACATAACATAGAAGAAAATTCCACTAGAAAGACATACTCATCCATCCATCAATATGTGATCATAGATTGATCAAGAATATAAAATGTTACAGAACATCTTTGTTAATTGATATGATCACTATATAGATAAATTCAATCCATTATAATAATAACATAAAATTCCACTATTGGAACTATATAAATATTTTTTTGAAGTACATTCCAGAAAACATTGACTTGATAAGAGTTATAAAATTTTAATGTGACTATTTTTCTATTTGGTGATTTTACAACTATCTCAATATCTAATTTTTGAGATAATATAGTGATACAGTTAGAAAATTGTTCATTAATAAGAGAATTGGTGGATCTAGATTCGAATAAAACATTTTTAATATTTTAGTGGATGGCCAGTGTACCATTCATCGTATTATTATCATATTCCACAAAACCAATAGTGATCACATGTGACTGGACATTTTTTTGGCCCTTAGAGTTTAGTAATGTTGATAATCATTGATGACCCTTCAATTAGGGTATTAGTTTAGATAATTCCCCATTTCCTTAAACATGTATCTTTAATGTGTTAGAGGATCATTATATGCATTGTTTTCCTTATTCTCATCATTAGAAATATTTTTTCCATCACATTAGTATTCAACTACTCGATAACATTCACTACTAAACATAAATCATTTTCCGGTCCTATTAAGAAAATTTCCTACATGATTCTTTCCACACATTGATCATAAGGGAAAAAAAATCTTCTCTTCAGTGTAACCATTAAATCATTCCTTGAATTCAAATTTTATCTTCTTATCAGAACCATTGGATTTATGGGTTACTCTATCTCAATATCAACCTTTAGGGAACATTAGACAATTTCCTGATATTTATTGAAGTCCCACTTTTCTAATTCTTTTTGGAGACTGTTTTTTAAGAAACTAAAGAATAAATAAATTTTACTATCAGGATCGATATTAACTCTAGAAGCGTACCATGAATGTTTAATAATTTTTTCTTCATAGGTACCAACAGAGGTATCATCCATTTTTATAGGCTAAATAACTCTTTCTCTATCTCTGTTCGATGAATATGAGCAAAGTAATTATTGAAAAATAATGTCTTGAAATCATCCCATTGCATGTATAAAATTTTATCTCTTTTATTATTATTCATGGTATTTTTACACTATTGATCAGATTCACATTACAAATTATAGTCTTCCATGATGACATTATAATTTTCTAAATATTGGATAACATATAGTATATTTGTAGTGGTACAACTCCGTTGTTCATCAACTAGTGAATCAGAATACCTACGGAAATAAGATGGATTTCACCTCACAATGGGCCCAATCGCATGTTGTTTACTCCATTGTTCGTTTAGAAGTCTTGCATGATTACTATTTTGAGTATGTTTTATGATCATACCTAAATGATTTTTCATTCTAATGCGCATAACATTCGGATTCACTAGAAAAATATCATTGTGTTTCCCCTCACATTCAACATTAATGTGGTTCTATTAGGTTGGAGTCATTTACTAAAACCCATAATCATATTGTGAGAATAAATAATCGTAATAGAAAAATCACATGTTGAAGGTTAAAATTTAAATTTAGGACACTATAGGTTTAATCCTAGGTTATTATTATCATTTCCAATGCTCTAGGATTATAACCTATAACTTTATGGCTCTTACTATGTTTTTCTCATAATAGTGTCAAAAAGTGTTATTATACCTTTTCTAGTATACAAATTATAATGGATCATAGATTAAATATATATATATATATATTACTTCGAAATTGAAGAATAATAATTTCAAAGAATCACTTATTCATATTTGGACTATATAGGTTTAGTGTACTTAGAAATTGAAAAATAAAAACAATTGAATAAACTATATTGTCTCTAGGATATTTCTCACAACTTGGCCCCTTTTTGATATATCAAACAAAAAAATTATTAATTATCTTTAGAAAAATAATAAAGGGAGAGCATATATGCTATATAAGGGTTATTAAAAGAGGTATCATTCATATCAAAAATCATCAGAAATGAAATTTGAAAATATTATCCAATACACAAAAGATCATGATATCATGACATGATATAAATCATTAATGTTCATAATTAATAAATAAATTAAATCCCAAAATTTATAACTTAATAAATCAATGTTTTTTGTATACACAAAATCATTGAAAATTATTTCTTATTAGTCAATTATAATTTCTACGAACTTCCTAGCATACAATTTCATTTTCTAAACCTAGATCAGTCATTGTTCCAACCCTGTATTATTGAACCAAGATAATTTCTCATTGAAACCCTATTCATTTCAAGAAATATAAACTTCTACACAATGAATTGGAGGGCAATATAGGTACAACTCATATCATAATGCAATAATTAAAATGAGTAAAAAAATTTAAATCAGTTATTGTATCACAACTCAAAGAATAAAATGGGTTCCTTAAACATCATTACATAATCACATAATCCATGAAAAAAAAATGGATTTCATAAACGACATTACATAATAAAAAATAATACAATTAAAATAATAGGTATAGTATACTAGAAACACATCGTTATTAAATAATTCAATCTTTGTTTTGAAATAATTATGATAAAACACTTGAAAATAATTATTGAGTAAAGTATCCTATCCTTTTTAAAAAAATTGTATCATTTATCAAATGATGTTCAATTATAATGGAAAATAACTTATTAAAAATAATATTTAAAACATGTAATGTATTCTTCATGGAAATTTGGAGTTATCAAAACACATAATTCATTCATGCTATATAAGTTAAATGAAAACATTCTTCTCATCCTTTTGTCGGGAAATTTAAAAGTACCTGGTATTGAAGACGAAAAACGATTACATTCATATTGTTTAATTAAAATTCACTAATGGGTAAAATAGACCATAAAATTTTATAAAGATATAATGAAATTTTTTTACTATATATTTAGGAAACATTTACAATGATGATAAACATAACTTATCATGTACATACATATAAAAAATATATGAAAATAATAAGACTAAATAATTATCATTTATATCAGAAATGATATCCTTTGTATGTATCCAAAACTCCTATATAATTATTTAAATAATTTTATTAACATATTCTACAGTCATAATCACTTTTAGGATTTCATAAATGATTATATTATCATTTGTTTTTAAGAATCGCGTCATTATTACTCATTATTTGAGAAAAAATTTAAATATTTATAAATAATTATTTAATTCCCATGATATATATATTTTTATTATATTTATATAGGCAATTTATTATCGAATTTATATTATATTTATCTCTATAATTTATTTATAATCCTTACAAAAAATTTGTGAGTTGCATTTTTGTCAATTTTCGTTCACATTCTTCTTTTTAATAATATTTATATCAATTTCATGGAAATGATTCAATTCAATAAGTAAATTCATATCCATAGGTGTTAATATCTGATAGATACTAATATAATTGTTTTTGGAGGGTTAAGGTAATTTTATTTTTCTTGTAATATTATTTTTTTACGTAAATAGCTAGATTTACCTTTAACATCATTAAATAAAAAATTTATGTAGTAATGATTCATAAAATCCACAAAATAAAAGCAACCTATTTACCTAATTTTTTTCACTAATTATACATATGGAATCCATTTTTCAAAATTTATAACATACATAATTGAATAATTAATTTAAAATTAATCATATTTTGGGAACGTTAAAATGGGTGATTGAAAAAATCAAACCCATCCAATGATTTTCATCTGTGTATATCAAATTTAAATTTGAAATTTTGTATAATGAAATTAATTCTATTAAATGGTGAAAAAATAAAATAATTATACTTTAAAAATAATTTAACTGATAGTCTAAAAATGTTAATAAATTAGTTGAGAAATAAATTTTGATTTAAAATGTTGTATTTTTTACTAATGGTTAATATATGCATTATGTGGAAAAAATACTAATAATCTAAAAAAGTAAATATTGATGACTCTATTCTAAATAATATTTTTATTTTTTCATTTTAAAATAAATAATGTATCAGAATTTAAATTTAAATTGGGTTTTCTATTAAAAGGTTGTAAAATTTTCCTTTTGAAATATTAAGGTTTTTATAAAACAAATTGGGTTTATTAATACCCAAGGACTAAAATTTCTATTTGGTAAAAATACAAATTATCTAATTAGTTATATTAAACATATATTTGATTATTTTTATTTTCTAATTTTAATCCACATAAAGTTTTTACTATCCTAATTACTAATTCATAATTAATTTATATTTTTCAAAAATAATTTGTATCTAGAGAATTTACCATGATTTTTTTATAAGTTATTAAAATTTATTCTTAATAACCTATCAAATATGTTAAAATTTTTAATTTATTAAAATGGGATCTCATGGAATTTTTAAACTCACAATTGCATGCAATGCAATATTTTGAAAAAAAATTAAAGACTATATTTCTTAATAATAACCAGCTGTTATAGTTGTTTCCTTAGTGGGTGTGATATTAACCATCATCCCATTGATATTATAATGATTTATGACATTATTCAATTTATGATATGTATTAATGCTAAAATATCCTCATCATAATTATTTTTTCTATAATGCTTAAATCATACATTGGAAAAACAGAAGATTATGAGGTCTTCTATAATACATCTGGTTGTTCTACAGTAACAAATAGATAGTTTATTTATATACATATTATATCATACAATATGTTATTATATTTAATAATAGCATTGTCATAGAATTTATTGAAATGGTTTATTATGATTTCCTTACATTCACCTACTTCTTCTAGTGTTGATATATAAAGAGGGGCATATTATACTCAATAATTTACCATCATAACCTTATTAAAGATATAAATATTCAATATTATATCCAAAAAAATATAGAAGTCATGGATAGTGACCCCCATTATTTGATGGAAGTGATAATCATCGATAGTTCATTAAAATATAATTCATCATTTTTATACCTATTATAATTTGATAATAGTTTATTACTTTTTCAAATTTATATACACTGGAACCATCTTTCATTGGATTGAAAATGTTTTAATCCTAATATCCTCATAATTCACATGAATATGAACCCTCCACCCTTCATTGATATTTTTATGTTTTTACGGTTGTTATTCATTTGTAGGAACCACGTGAGATATAAAAATTTTAGTCTCCAAAGATACTAAAGGATCTTTTTGGATTTTTATAGTTATAGGATATTTTCTAATTGCATTATATACCTATGTTGATGGTGTTGGCCCATATATATCATTGTGGTGCAGCATAGCTCCCTCTATATTTTTTAAAATTAATGAAAACCCAATAAACTCACTAGGGTACTTCTAATGGATTATAAATATCTACTGGTGGATGTGGAGAAGTTCAATGAATTTCTATTATTTTTCCCTAAGAGGTAGGTACATAATTAGGGATAATAACATTCATTTCTAACTACTGTTAAAATCTATAAACCACCGATTTTCATTTATTTGTAATTAAATTAGTGAAACACTATTTTCATTTCAATTTTGAGTAAACTAGGTAAAATAATTTTCTGCTTGTATTTTCAAAATATGTAATACAACGTAAATGTTAAATCATATATATAATGAATTTTAGTTTTTAAACCCTCTAGATAAAGAACCTGAGATCTATTACTTATTTATTTTCCAATTTACTAATGATTTGATAACACCAAATCATGATGTCTATTATGTACAAATTTAGGCCACATATATAAATTATTATTGGGAAATATGGTTTCCATAAATTATACTGATGTTGTATAAATATTACTATTTATAGTATGTCATTATTTATAATTCACTACCATTGGTACCCAATTCATAAAATTCATTCGAGTCTTAATAGATTGGATAATGTTAGGTATCTCTAGTGAAAATGTCTCATAGTTTAATACTGTAGAGTGAAATATGGATTAATCCTAATATGGTTCAATCTCATATTCATTATAATAAAAATATGTATTTTAAATGGCCTTTTCATAGTGGTTATGTTAAACTACTATGAATTAAAAAAAATTATTATCTTATTTGTGATTATTATAAAAAATTATAGATTTCTATTTTATCTGTATACTATCATAACAAAAAAATAAAAAAATTATTTATTTTATTCTATTAATAATTTTTACAATAAATCCATAAATTCATCATTTTATACCGCTCATTCCTTCTACCCTCACACTCGTTTCATGAAAACCCCCACCTTAACCATGATATCGCAAATTAACTTCCCCAAGATGAATCCCTCCACTACACCTAGTACGATAGCCTGACACCCCATACATTAATGAAACCATATTCTATCATTGATGACAAACTTGTAACAACCATATTACACCCTCAATCAATTCCTCGTCACATGGGTATCCCTTACCTACCCTTGATCATATCCCTAACTAACTCCAATTTCAATATTTCCCCATGATATCATCCGTAGTGTATATATCCCTTGGTTGGTGTGAATATTTTTTTAAAATTTTCATTTATATATTTCATTTTTTTTAATTCAATATCTATAAATATTGTATTCATATTCTAATAATGCATTCCTATATTTGGAAAATTTGTTTTCAACATGTCTATTCAATTTATATAAGTCATCATATGAGTTTTTATATTTATATTTTATTATAATTTATTTCAAAATAGTATTTATCTATAACACAAAAATATATATATAAAGTTTATTTTTCACTTAATATGTAATCAATAACTTATTATATTAATAAATTTTAATATTGTATATTTGGAATTGTAATTTAATATTTCTCTAATTTTCTTATTTTTAATGAAATATAAGAACAAAAAACTATCCTAAATGCTCTATTTTGACATTTATTTTATATCACACTATGAATTTAGTCAACTATACATGTGATATAACTCGTTAAAAAATAATATTGATAGGATAGTATATTCTTTATATTCATGATAATTTGAGACTAAATAATAAATTACTAAGTTGATATCTTAAATTGTTTATATATCTATCATGGATAATAAAAAAATAAATAGTTTCAAATGAAACACTTATTCCCCCATCACCTGAATAGTGTTTATAACATATAATCTATAAAATTAGTATCAAATAAAAATTCATTCATTATTTAATCTTAATGGGATATTCGTTTTAAATCAAAATATAATGTTCACTTGATAGAGATACAAAAAGTGTTAAATATTTTTTCCAATAATTTTCTTATTGATCATATAGATATCTAATAATTTTTATAATATATATCATTTTTTATTTATGATATTTGATATATTTATGCAATAAATTATTCATTAATAATATCAATTGATTATAAATTTATTGTTTTTAACTATTATTTTTTAAAAAAAATCATGTACCATTATGATTTTTTGTTAATTATGCTTTGTTATTTAATAAATAATATTATTTATTTTTAAAATGGTTTTAATTTAATTATTTATAATTATGTTTAAATATAAATATTTTTTGAATATTATAAATGGATAACATTGTATTAATTTTCAATGAAATATACTTTAATATGTTGATGTCTTGGAGGTTTTTTTAGATTTTTTGAATTTTAAATCATTTTGTAAATGGGAAAAAATAACATGTCTATATTTTATTTTAATAAGATAGTATGAGTGATATGATGTTTTAGAACACGTGATATAAAAAAAAATCTTTTCAGGTATATGTTATATATTTACCATGTGAAATTGGAAAATGTATATTGTTCATTATGATATCATAATTAGGATAAATAATCTACTACATTGACTATAGAGAAAGAAATTCCAATCCTGGTTATTTATTTTTTCAATTGGAAAAAATTAATTATATTTCATACATAATAGTGTAAATTTTTCATAATTTTATATAGATTAATACATGTGAGTCAATAATTGTAAAATGAAATATTTTATTAAAGATAAATATCTGTATTTGTATAAAGAATTTATCAAATATATAAAAAAGTTCTTATAAATTTTTTTACATTATCTAGTGAAAATATTGAATTTTAAATAATTAAACATCCATGATATTTGAGTTTTTTAATACTAAATTTTTTCAAACTATGATCATCTATTATTTTTGCAGATCATGAAATCTATTGAAATTTTTTATTAGTTGTAGGAATGTATATGCCTGTACTAATTTCTATATGTTGTATCTAGAATATGAATTAGATAGAGAAGTGTGTATGATATGTTACACCAATAAATAGAAATTGATTAATCATGATTAATTCTAGAATAAATATATAATTATGAAGAATAAAAATAAATATAATAAAAAGGTTTTACTTTACCTTATATTATAATTTTCATTTCAATGATTATTCATGTCTTCTAAATAGGAATTGAATATAATGTGCTTAACTACCAAAAAGAACAATGATTGGTTTATAAAAAATCTATTATATTTCAATATGTGTTATTTAATTGTTACTTTATATCTAAATTTTACTTTTTATTATAGAAATATGGGTTGATATTGACTACGTATTAAGTTAAGGCATTCCAGACTCCATATAGCAACCCTGATCTTTTATTACAAAATTAAACATAATTTATTACATAAATATCACTTGATAAAACATAAAATATAGAGAGGTCTAGTGTATTTTAGGCTTATGTTCATTACATTACAACTTAAACATGAAATACAACATATTTATTGAAAACTTCTTTTACATGACTGCTACATTCCCTCGTACTTAGCATTGCATGGGATAACCTATGTACATGCATAAAAAATGGGCAGCTATATATCCCATTAAGGGAATAATCATGGAATAATATAAGGATTACTATATATGTTATACAATAGGAATATCAATAGAGAACAAGAGTATCATAAACATAAAGTCAGTATATACCATGATAATCATAGCATGGAAATGTGGCAACAACACTTAACATAGAACTAGCATGAGCCAAGGATCATTGAACATGGAGCTTGAGTGAACCCTCATTGCACATGAAGCACGAGTAAAATCTAGTTTTACTTGATTTAGAATGATTCAACGCCAATTGAACATGACGTATCATGATACTACACTTTACCAAATGCATTAGAGCGCTATAAGAACGCACCCTTCTTAAACATTTCATTTCATGCATAAGTGTGCCACATGGATCATATAACATGGATTCGTAAAACATCATAATTTATTCCATGATAAATTAATGTAGAATTAATACATGATAATTTATAATAAATAAAAAAAATTCATAAATGTGAATAACCTTGATTGAGAAATGGGCATGGTATTCATTACACAATGACATTTTCTTGGAAATTCGGTGAAATTTCGATAGCATAACAGTGTGATGTAAGAATTCATAAAAAAAGGATGACTATAGATAAATCGGTTTCTCATCATATTAACATTAAATAGACAGTATTAGGGTCATATAGATACATGTCCCGACATTTTTAATGGAGTTTAGATTCACCGTACAAAAGAATTCCTTGAATGTAAGTGAGGAGAGATAAATTCCTTTCGGAATATCGGTTTAGTATAGGGTGTACCTGGGAGGCATTTATTCGTAGAGAAATAGATATACCATAATTCAAACATAAATAGGGTAGTATGGGGGATGTGAGAAACCATACCCCAATATTTATAATTTAAATTAAAAGGGCATAACAACATTAAAAAAATTGGACAAAAATGAGAAAGGAAGAAAAACCCTTACATGGAAGTGTGCTTCCAAAGGATTGAGAGAGACTTGAGTGAGGCTTCATGGGAACATAGGGAAACTTGATAAGATTATAGAGAAAATAGGGAAGATGTTTGAAGAATTCCAATGGATCTTTGTAAGGAGGAAGTGGGAACTTGGGTAGGTTTAAATAGGAAAGGTGGGGGGAATTCTTTATTATTAATGGTTGAGACACTTCACATTAAACTAATCCAAACTAAAAACCAGCCCATGTTTTTTGTAAAATGGAATTATAAAACAATATATTATAAGGCCAAAGTCATAACATCTTAATATAATGTGGTGGCTTATGTAGATGTGAGTCACACTCCCAAGGAAAACGGTTCAAAAAGACAAAATGTTTAATAAGTATTGAAGGTTCCACAAAAACTTTTTAAAATAAAACAATCAAACCCAAAAACAAATTATTTTTATGGTAGAACATATATTGGCCTAACATAAAGTTTATATTATTTTATTAAATCACTATTGAGTCATTATGATGTCATAAAACACATTATATATTTAAACAGTATTAAATTTGTACCCAAAAAATTGACTATCTCAGAAAGTAATGAAAAATTTACCGTTGGATAATTTCGACATCTTGATTCCAGAAATAATATTTATTTTATTTAAATAATTTTATAAATATGTTAATTTTCACTTTTAATATAAAAACCAACATTTATCGAAAATCTATGGGTTTTTACAAAAAATGGCTTTCAAATCATAATATAAATTACAATTGAATTCATAAAATTATATGATAATTTATATTTAATAAGAAATAATATAATTATTATTATTATATTTGATTAAAATATTATTTAATTAAAAAATCTATTAATTCATCAAAATAATGTTCTTAGTTAATCTTTATCTAAAAATACTATTTGAGATTTAAAAAATATTTTCAAGGTAACAATAATAAAATGAAAGTATATACATTATTATATAAAAAAATAATGTACAAAACCATAGTGCTAATGTATTTTTACATATCCCCTTATAACACCCACATAAGACTGAAGAGTAAGGGGTGCGATGGTGGAAAACTTTTTGGGTGGCTCAGATATCATTGCTCGGGTGGTAATCTCTATCATCTTCTATTTCTCTCATAGATGGTCCCAGTCGAGCTTTACATATTAAAGCTCGGCATGGGCTTGGTCAAGAGCAAAGAACAAAGATGCAACCTCCATTCCGAGATCTAACAAATGGGCATCCTATGGGGCAGGTCTTCTGGATGAGGCTGTTGATTCCTCTGTCTGGGTAAATTGGATTAGTTAAAGCCCTATATTTATATTAATCATGTGATCATTGTTGAACGGTTATATTAGCAACTGTCACAATTCGTAAAAGTTTTTTAAAATCAAAAAACATAAAACAAAATAAGTGTTCATTTTATATAAAAATTTTACATAAAGATACAATTAATTATTCAAGAGGGATTTCTATTAATGAATGTTTTCGTCGTTACAATCATCCCCCCTTAATAAATTTTCCCTCAAAATTTTCTTTTTCCCTCACTAAAACAGATGTGGCTAACTCTGCTTCATCATTTCCTCTGATTCTTATGTCACTTCTTCAAACTTATGGTTTCTCCAAAACACATTTACGAGGGGCATTGTCTTATTTCATAGACTTTTTATCTACATCTAAGTTCATCACTGGTTCCTCCTCTTAAGAAAGATCATCTTCTAACTATACCACCTATGGAGAGGGTACATGTGAAGGGTCTGGTATGTACTTTCATAAGAGTGATACATAAAAGACATCATGTACTTTGTCCATGGTAGGTGTAATTTATAGTCTATAGGCCACAACCCCGACACGATCAAGAATCTGGAAGGGTTGATGTACCTTGGACTTAAATTCCCGTTCATTCAAAACCTTGTGACCTTCTTCCACAAAGATATGCATATAAATACCATTTCTCCATCATTAAAATCATGATCTCATCAACGGTTATCTGCATAACAATTCTGTCAACTCTAGGCTGCCTTGATATGCTTCATAAGGTTTTTACCTTCTCCACCATTTTTTTGACCATTTCTGGTCCAATCAACGTACACTCACCAACCTCATCCCAACACGCCCAAGTTCTGCACATTTTTTCATAAAGGGATTCATATGGTGACGTATGGATGCTCGAGAGGAAACTGTTATTATAAAAGAGCTCATCCAGAGTAAGATATTGATCCTATCCTCTGATAAAGTTCATTGAGCACACTCTCAAAAAGTCCTCAAGTGTTTGGATTGTCCACTAGGATTGGGAATCAGTTTGAGGATGATAGGCCATACTGAAATTCAGTTCATTTTTTAGAGAATGATTAATACTCTTCCAAAGCATAGAGGTGAATCGTGGATCTCAATCAGACACAATAGATAGTGGTAATAAATGAAGTCGTACCACTTCTATGATATATATCTATGCAAGTTGATCTAATGAAAAATCCTCCCAAATTGAAATGAAGTGTGCAGCTTTTGTAAGATGATCCACAACAACCTAGAATGAATTTTTTCCTTTGGTTGTCTTCAGATGTTCAGTGACAAAGTAAATGGTGATTTTCTCCCATTTCCATTTTTGTATATCCAATGGTTCCATTATCCCTTTAGACATCTACCTCTCTTCCTTTAGTTTCAGATACACCAGGAACATTGATGTATATTCAACGATCTCTTTCTTCATATTATCCCACCAGTAATTCTCTCAGTGATCTCAATACATCTTTGTTTTTTCTGAGTGAATGAAGAAATGTAAACTATGTGCATCATCCAAATGTTTATTCTTCAGCTCTAGACATGATGGAACACATACTATTTTTCATAATCTCACAATTCCTTCTCCATTAACATTAAACACCGATGATTTCCCTTTTCTGATGGCTTCCACTTTTTGTGTAATTCCCACATTATTCTTCTGAGTATCCTTTAACCTTTCCAAAAGAGATGGTTGAGCAATCATATGTATAAGGATTGATGATTTTATCTTCTTTAGGATTTTCCATGTCCATATTCATCAAATATAAGATGATTAGAGCTTTTTTAATTCTCATTAATGATAGAATACTTAGGTCTATTCTTATTAGGGAATCATCCACCTTGTTTGCTTTTCCAAGGTTGTAATATATTGAGCAGTCATATTCTTTGATCAGCTCTAACAATCTCTGTTGGTTCATGTTCAACTCTTTCTGTGTGAATATATACTTGAGACTTATTTGGTCCTTATATATTTCACACATCTCCCCAAGGAGATAATGCCACCAAATTTTCAAAGCAACGATCAGTACAACCAACTTGAGGTCATGTGTTGGATATTTATGTTCATGATCTCTCAAATGTCAGGAAGCATACGCAATGACTTTTACATTTTGCATCAACACACATCTCATGCCCTTCTTTGAATTTTAACTGAATACCACAAAAAGTTCTTCAATTCTGTGAAAACTGAGCACTGTTTCATTCATAAGCCTCATTTTCAACTACTTCAATCATTATTCTCATTCATCACTCGAGTAAAACATTACTCCTGTCTGAGTTATCTTGGTAAGAGGGTTCGACAATCTTAAGAAATTTCTCACAAATCATTGATAATATACAGCTAACCCCATGAAGCTACATATATCTGTTAGGGATGATGGCATTGACCATCCCTCAATTTCATCTGTCTTAGAGGGATCCACAGATATCCCATCTCTTGTGATGATATTTCCCAAGAATGAGAACTCCTTCAACCATAACTCACACATGATGTACTTTGCATAGAGCTTATCCTTCTGCAATGTCTCTAGTACAGTTATTAGATGCTCCTCATGATCCTCCCTGGGTCTGGAGTATATCACAATATCATCTATAAATATTGCCATAGATTTTTCGATGTAATCTCTAAAGACTCTATTCATCAAGTCCATGAAGATTTCTGGAGCATTAGTTTGTTCGAAAGGCATTACTATGAATTCATTGTGGTTGTATCTTCTACGAAAAGTAGTCCTGGGGATATCATCCATATTCACCCTCAATTGATAATATACTGACAACAAATCCACCTTAGAAGAAGTATTTTGCTCTACGCAACTGATTGAACAAATCATCAATTCGTGGGATAGGATACTTGTTATCCATCGTGATATTGTTAAGCTCACGATAATTTATGCTAAGGCACAATGATCCATCCTTCTTATTGACAATGATGACTGGTGCACCCCATAGTGAAAAACTTAGGCGTATAAACCCTGTATCCAGATACTATTTTAGTTGTTTCTTCAACTACTCAAGCTCCACAAGAACCATTCTATACAGAGTCATGGATATTTTAAATTCCCCAAGTATAAGATCAATTGAGAATTCAACATCTCCTCTAGGAGGAAGACCAGGAAATTCCTCTGGAAAAACATCAGCGAAGTCCTTCATAATCGGAATGTCATCTAGGATGGTTTCCACCTTAGACTCAATCATCTGAGCCAAATAATCTTTCTCATAAGGGAGTAATATCCATGCTAGAGATGACGGAGATAAAGAAGGTTCGTCTTCCTCCTTGAACTTGTAAAGAATCGTGGGTCAACTCTCCCCAGGAAGAGTGATTTTCCTCTAATGGGAACTTATGTTGGCTCTATATAATGAATTACAATCCATGCCATGAATTTCATCAAATTCTACTAGAGGGAGTATGAATAGGTTCATCGAGAAGTTTAATCCACAAATTATGACAGGGGTGGAGTTTAATTTATTGGGTGTAATGATTTCCCCATTTTTTGAACTCACATACATCTTCATTTCCATGATTTGTGGTGGTGCTAGGATTGTTCTAAAAAACATTCGAGGTATAAAATAATGTGTAGAACCTGAATCAAAAGGTACATTTTCTATTCATGAATGAATAACTAGGTACCTATCAACACTTCATTGTCGGGGTTCACATAGGAAGTAGTGATGGAAAAAGATTTCCCTTGCTGCCGTGGAGGTTGTTGGTTGCCTACAAAAACCCTTGGATTAGGGAACTAATTTTCAAGATGACCTAGTTCCTTGTATATGTATCAATGAACTAGACGTTGAGGATTGAATGTAGAATTCTACTCCTTTGTCATAGCCACGGGTCATTCTTGCGGAACATTAACAGATAGGTTCGATTCTCTTCCACACTTAAAGAATTTCCTCATCCCCTTCAGGAAATTTTTAGGGTGCTTCTTTCCACACATTTGTCAAGTGGGGTGTATAATCTTATTAACACCATTGGATTTATCCATCGTACTGCTAGCATTGAAGTCCACCTTACTCTTATTATCCCGGTGATACCCTTGAGATTATTTGATCTTCATTTTGATCTTGAGGGCACATCAAACAATTTCCTTATTGTTGTCGAAGTCACGGATCACCAATGCTTTCTTCAGGCAAGGCTTAATCCCACCAAAGATGTGGTTATCCATTAATTTTGGGATAAGGTCAAATCTTGATGAATATTGTGAAATACTTGTGATATTTTCCATGTATGCTCCAACATATTCTTCTTCTTTTTTCTTTAGGTAAAGGAAGTCCCTTTCCATCTTAATCCGGATGTTGCGCAGAAAATATTTATCAAAAAACATCTTCCATATATCCTTCCATTCTAACGCCTTGATCTCCTCCTCAGGCATTGTATTTTTGATCAACTTCTACTATTGATCAGCTTCACCCTCTATACGATAAGCATCCAAGATAACCTTCTCTTGTTCAGAACATTGAATGGTGGAGAATATCTCTTCAATGGAGTTGATCCATTGTTCAATGATTGAGGGATCAGATGATTAATTAAAAGTAGGAGGCCTTTATCTCATGAAGCTCTCGATAGTGACTTGTAATTTCTTAGGTGTGGTTGAACGTTCTTCTTGACCCATTTTATTTTCTAATACTGAGTTAGATAACAAATAAGAATGACAAAGATCATGATTCCTGCTCCCATTAGATTGGGAAACTCATTAGTATAGTCATCACATTGCTCTTCACGTCAGTTGTTATCCCGAGTCCTCCTATTACCGAGCATTGGATGGAATAAAATGAAATTCAGGGGTAACACATAAAGGGTAATACAAGTAAAAATGGATGACTTACAAATAACTTTTATATCCTTTACACATGAATCTATTGGCATCATTCTTTTTTATCCATGATCTACTTTCTAACATATATTCATGTGGAATTTTTTAAAACCTTAATAATGGTAAATAATAATATTCTAAATTTAAAAAGCATATCCCCCATGAGTATCGTAACGAAGAGTGCAGCAAGGCCTGTTTTCATGCACCGGTTCTCATTCAATTTTAGCTCAAATCTGTGTTTTCAGGTCTTACCCATAGGATACATCTATTTCAGAGTCACCTCTTCCTACTCGTATCCAAACAGGGATGTATTTTCTTGATAAACCACTAATTCAATATTCACCAAAAACTAGAGATTCTTTTATTATAATTAGTCTTGTTTCTATGGATTTACTAGGGTTTTATAATCCTAATCTAAAAACTAACTAATCCTATCCTCTGATACCAACTATGAGAACCCTGAACTTTTATTACACAATTAATCATAATTTATTACAAAAATTTCACTTGATACAATAAATAAGATCGATAGGTATAATGTCTTTTGGGTCTAGGATTATTAAATAAAAACATAAAACTTGAAATAAAACATCTTTATTGAAAACATCCTTTATAAGACCACTACATTCCCTCGTACTTAGCAATGCATTGGATAACCATAGGACATTCATAAAAAAAGGGTGAGCTATAAATCCCAGTAAAGGAATAATCATGGAATAAAATGAGGAATAAAATTAATGTTAGACAATAAGAATATCAATAGATCAGAAGTGGAGCATAAACATAAAAGCATGATAATGAATGATAATCATATCATGGAAATGTGGCAATAGCACATAACATGTAATTATCATGGGACAAGGATCATTGCACATGAAGCATGAGTAAACCCTCATTGCACTTGAAGCACGAGTAAAACCTTGTAGCACCTGAATTAGCCTGATTCAACACCCATTTCACATGAAATATCAGGATACAATAATTTATCCAATGTATTGGAGCGCTATATGGTCCCACCCTTCTTAAACATTTAATTTCGTGCATAAGTGTGCCGCATGGATCATATAACATGGATTCATAAAACATCATAATTAATTCCACAATAAAGAAATGTGGAATTCATAGATGAAAATTTTTGATAAATAAATAAATGTTCATAAATTTGAATACCCTTGATAGACAAATGAGCATAGTATTAACTACACAATGACATTGTATTGAAAATCGGTGCCATTTCAACAGCGTAATGACAAGACGTAAAAATTCATAAAAAAGTTTGATGAGAGATAAAAGGGTGTTTTATCATATTTACATGAAATAGATAGTAAGGGGATCATATAGATATATCTCTCGACAATTTTAATGGAATTTAGATTCATTATACAAAAGAATTTTTTGAATGTATGTGAGGAGAGATAAATTGTTTTTAGAATTTCGGCATACTAACAGGTGTACATTGGAGGCATTTATTGAGAGTTAAAGGGGTCTATAATAATTAAAACATAAAGAGGTTAGTAAAGGGGATGTGAGAAACCATACCCCAACATTTATAATTTAAATTTAAATGGTATAAGAACATTAAGAATATTGGACAAAAATGAGAATGGAAGAAAAACCCTTAATTGTATGTGTGCTTACAAAGGCTAGATAGAGTCTAAAGAGAAGATTAATTGGATATTGGGGAACATTGGGAGGATTCTAGAGAGGTTAGGGTAGAGGTTGGAAGAATTCAAGAGTCATTGAGTGTGGAGGGAGTGGTAAATTGGGTGGGTTTATATAAGAAAGGTGATGGAATTCATTATTATTTCGGTTTGGGACACCTCACATTAAAATTAATTCAAACCACATACCAGCCCATGTTTTTTACCATTTTTTTAGAAATGGGAAGTGGAAAAATATATTTTATAAGGCTAAAGACCTAAATTATTAAAATAATGGGGTTTCTTATTTGGAAGTGCGTCATTCTCCCAAGGAAAACAATTTATAAAGAAAAACTGTTTAATAAGTTTTGAAGGGTCCACTAAAGCTTTGTAAAATAAAACAAAAAATACCAAAATCAAATTATTTTAATGTAACAAATATATTCGAAGAACATAGAGTTTATAGTATTTTATTACATCAATATTTGGTCATTATGATATCATGAAAAAAAAATTATATTTAAACAGTATTAAATTTTTACCGATAATTTTGACAATCTCAGAAAATTAAGAAAATTCACTGTTGGATAACTTCGACATCGGGATTCCAGAAATAATATTCATTTATCTAAATAATTTTCTAAATAAATAAATTTTCAATTTTAAAATAATAACCAACATTTATCGAATATTCATGGGTTTTGACAAAAATGGCTTTCAAACATTAATTAAAATTACAATTGAATTCATAAATTTAAATGATCATTTATATTTAATAAAAATTAGTTTAATAATAAACATTATATTTTTTTAAAATATTATTTAATTCAAGAAACAATTATTTCATCAAAATATATTTCTTAGTTGAACTTTAATTAAAAATAATATTTGAGATTTACAAACTATTTACAAGGTAACAATAATAAAATGAAAGTATATTTATTGTTATATAAAAAAACAATGTACATAACCATAGTGCTAATGTTTTGTTACATAAATTCTTATAACACCCTCATAAGGCCAAAGAGTATGGTTAGCGATGGTGAAAGACTCTTGTTGTGGCTCAAATAACATTGCTTGGGTGGTAGTCTCTACCAACTTCCATTTCTCTCATAGGCGGTCCCACTCAAACATAACATATTCAAGCTCTGCTTGGGCTTGGTCTAGAGCGAATACAAAAGACGCAACCTCCTTTCCAATCTCGAAAAAATGGGCTTTATATGGAGCACATCTTCTAGATGAGGCCATCGCTTCCTCTGTTTGAGTAAATTGGATTTGTTAAAACCTTATATTTATATTAATAATGTGATCACTTTTAAATGGCTATATTAACAATGGTCACAATTCTTAATAGTATTTTAAAATACAAAAAATATAAAACCAAATAAGTTACATTTTATATAATCATTTTACATAAAGATATATTTAATTAGATCAAGTGGGATTTCCATTAAGGAATGTTTTGGTTGTTACACTCCATGTATGACTTATAACATGTGGGTAGATATACTAATCCCTTAAACTTAGGACCATTAGATTTGTAAAAATAATCATCATTCACTCTCTTGATGAAAAATTTATAATAAAAAATCATGGAAACAACATAGATTTACAAAATTATCTTCTATTATATGAATTTTATGATTAATGATTAATTTTTTTATACATATGATAAAATAATATCTAAAAGTTTCAAATTGTGTGATTCTGTAATTTTAATGACAATACATTTGTCTTGATTGGGAAACATTTTTGGCAAATGCATATACACTAACCAGACATGTATTTTTTACATCGAATTGGATCATTGAATTTGAAATTATAATGAATTTTTTTTATGAATCATCTTTATTTGTTGGATAAATCTCATTCATATTGATTTATCAACATAGGGTTTTAGAGGGAAAATGCATTGAGTCTATTAATAAAATTATTATCTTGTTTAAAAATCATTTTATAATAATAAATTATTGGTTCCACATATTATAATATGAATTATGTGATGGTTTTTGTGAAATTTTATTAATAAAATTCAACTACAATTAGTTCTAAAAAATATAGTAAACATAATAATTTATATCATACTTTCCTTTTAATGAATTCAATTACTACATCAAAATCATTAGATAATAAAAATTTAAAAAATATATGTAGAAAGTTTAATTTTTTAAAAGTTAATGATTAGTAAAAATAATAAAATAATCTTAGTGAACATAAGAACATGGAATAATGAAAATAATTTTGGAAAAATGTAAAGATGATATTGGAATTTATCCTCTAACTATTTTCAATTTGAAAAAAAAATGACGTTTTCGTATACTGACTAAATAATGTGATAATTCCTCATATAATTTCATGTAAAATTTCATGATGTGTTAAAATGAAAATTCATATGTTATTTAGTCTTTTAACTGTGACATATATATTTTGAAAAATACATTTTTATATTTGGAATTTCATAAATTTTTACATAAAAAAAATTGAATTTGTTACTGTGATTATGATATTATTCATTTATATTTATGATAAAACAATAAAACATATTTATAATGAAAAATAATGAGAATGGATTTTAATAACACATCACCATTAAGAGATAATATTTAACCCATCTTTTTCTCCTATTATAATTAATTTAACTACGTATTCGATAGAGAAAGATAAATGTGGAGACAAATTACATTATCACTAGATGTATTCTATAGAGATTTATTTTCACCTTATTTTTATATTAATACTTATATATTATTAATATATATATATTTGGTCTCTTCTTAGAAGAAATTTATTTTTATTAGCTATTAAAGCCACTTAATGTCTTTTATGAGAATCAATTTTCAACCGTAAGTCTCTATTGTATATTATTTTATGCTAAATGTGTATCTAAATATTTATTTTTGGTTTTTAAATAATATGGAAGCCTGATTGAATCATGATGGTTGTAGAGATGAAAAAATTATTCAATTATATTTTTCTCTTCAATTTAAAAAAAATTCAAATATCATTTTTTATATTATAAAAGGTTCATTAAATTCTTTGACATGTACATAGTTCATTCAATAACAATGATAAGTTCATATAAATAGATAATTTTCATATCTATTCATTGAAGATTTAGAGACACTGAAACATAGATGAATTCATAGTCGAACAAGAAATGAGAAATATATAATTGAAGTCGGTGCCATCGATATTATTTTTTGGATTTTATATTCTGTAAGAATATAATTAAAATAAACATTATATATTCTTAATGTAATTATCATATTTAATAAATATTATTTGATAAATATAAGACAAGATCATGACTATTGTTGATATGTTTGGAATGCCAAATGATTTTACATATTGGGTTTGATGACCTTTGATGAAATTTAGGATATTTAATACTTATAATATTTATAGAATTATATTTCATATATTTTTATGTGTAAAATTTTTGAAATTAAAAAACAAATCATTTACATGATATTATATTTGGGGTAGACTATTTATTATTTAATTAATTTTTAAAATTTTATTACCCTGGATAATTGTTAGTTTTAATATTTAAGTACAACTTGATCAATATTTACAGGGGGAAATGAAAAGATTTTTTAAATTTTAATTATATTGAATTATATCATTTCAATGATTCTAATGATTGTGATGAAAAATATCCATATATTTGGGATTCTTTTTACGAAATGGTATATTTTTCAGAAAATTTTGATAAATGATTGAGTGTTGTTTTATATTAAAAATTGACAAACTCTTATGAAATGGGAGATGAGTTCATAGAATGGTTTTCTGACATTGAAACTCACTTATAGAAGACATCGTTTTGTAATTCCATGATGATATCAATATATTTTTCAGTACAAGAGAGGTCATAGATGATGATATTTTATAAATGGTATATGATTTCAACAAAGTCGTCAATATTGAATAAATATATTTTATTTATAATCAACCTATAACTATAATATTAGTTATTTATATTGAATACATGTATTTATAATATTTATATAAAGTAATGTAATTTTTTGTTTATTTTGTATTTTAAATCATGTTATAACCTATATTATATTATTTTTATATATGATAATATTTGTATAAATGGTTTAAATATTATAACTAAACATATGAAGCTCCAAAAATGTCGGATGAAACATATGATACACTGCCACATCCTATAAGTACTATCTCAATGTTGACCCTCCTTCTTATTCAATGTTGATTAATGATTTATTACATAAGAGTAAACACAATAAAAACATGATTATTGAAAATTATATTGTCTTTTGGAATTAGGTACAATATGTAACAACTAAACATAGAGATTAAATCATCTTTATTGAAAACATCTTTAACAGGCTCATATTATTCCATCATAATTAAAACTATGTGGGATAACGTAGGGACACACATAAGAAATGGTACACTATAAATCCATGTAAAGGAATAAATATAGAATATCATAAAAAATTATATAAATTATAGAAAAAAGTCATATCAAGGATACATAAGAAGGGTAAGAACCATAATCACTAACAATGTGGTGTGATGTTGAATAATTACATAAAGTCAACTTGGAAATGTGGAAACAACATAAAACATTTAATACTAAACATTGGTGAAATATAATATCCAATTATTCAAAATATAAATACCCCCATGATGGATTCATTTAACTCTTTAATTCATTATAAGACGTCTCATGAGCCTGAAATAGTTCCCAATGCATCAGAGCACTATATAATTTTGGTTCCACCACTCATATTTAATTCATCCCCTTACAGATGTGTGCCTAATAAATCAAAACACATAGAATATTTTATGATCACATTAAATTCCAATATCATGGATTGTGGAATAAATATTTTTTTCCTGATAAAAAAATTGTATGTTCATAAAGGTCAACACCCATTAAAGGAATGGTCTATGGGTACACACTACACTATTTATTTGGCATGAATAAATAATTATAAAATATTTGTAGAATAATTGTGCCATATAAATGTTCATGGAAGGGTTAAATTATATTTAAATGGGTATATTACCATTTATATATTAATTTTAATAGAATAGGGATAAGTAAGAACTTATTCCATGAGTATGAGTTAGGGATGAAAGGAATAAGATAATAAATATAATTGAATAAAGAGGAGATGGAGATGATCCATTGACTTAAAATAGTGATTCCAAATTCTTGGTATGTGATTTTTGATTTATTGGGGCAAAATTGGAGGACTATAAAGATTTTCTGGTTGGGTAAATACTTTATAGAAATATTTTTATTTTAGAGAAATATGAAAATGGGTGGGTTTATATAAGAAATTATCGTGAGCTATTTAGTTTTATCCAAAAATAGATTTTGTACTCTATATAGAAAAATAAACAAAACCACAAACCTTCCCAAGGTTTTTAACAATTAATTCTCTAAAATATATGTGGTTTTAATTATTATATATTCAAAAAGATTGAAATTATCAATATATTACCCATGTTGATGTGGTTGTGTGTCAGGCCCTTAAAGAAATAATTTTTTACCATTAATATATATTATAGGGTTTGGAGGATTCATAATGAATTTATAAAATTAATCTAATAAACCTCATGTAACATTATTATATATGGTAATCATATATTTGGATGTGGATTCCATTTATATTATTTTTAAATCACATTTGGGTCATAATGTGGTCATAATACACATAAAAATTTTATACAGTAAATAATTTTTACACGAAAATTTGACAATCCTAGAATATTATGATCAATTCAATAGGAGATAAATTCCATTTGATGATTCCAAAAATAATATTCATTTTATATATTTCATTTTTAAAATATTTGAATTTTATATTTTAAAACAAATTCTAAATTTATTTATAAGTGATTTTTTTTGGACAATAATAGTTTTTAAACAGCTATAAAAATTTTATTTTACTTATTAAAAATAATATAGACTTTTAAATTTAATATAAATTATTAATAATCATATTATATTGAAATAATATTTAATTTGAGAATCCATTAATTCATATATTTTTATTTATTTGGAATTTTATCCAAAATTAATTTTTTTGTATAATTAAATAAAAATAAAAATCATTTATAATGTAATAATAACAATATGAAAATATATTCCTTATTATATACACTATATGTATTCATATTATTAGTTTCATGATACATGGCCCTTTATTATACCATAAATTTCACTAAGGGTAATGTTTGTGATGGTTATAATTTCATGTGGTCTTTCTCAATATATAGTTTTATTCGTTATCTCGATGATCCAAAACTTCCCCTGTATACAATTTCAATCTTGATTATGATATTCGATCTATGATTCGAACTGATCATGGGAAAATAATACTAATTTTATCTAACTTTTAATCTCTAAAAAATGGGATATATAATTTATGATCCTACTGGTTGGTGATATGACTTCCTTTTTCATGGAAAATTGGATTTTTTTAAACTATATAATTATACTAGGCATAATATAATTGTTCAAAGACTAAATAATCAATAGTTATAATGAAAAAAGGTATTATAAATATTATAGGAAATTATAAAATCAAGTATGTTCTTGTTTTTTCTCTAAACATAATACAACATAAGAAATTTAAGTCAACAATAAATGTAATTTTACTTATCAAAATTTACCACATTACACTATTCCCCCCATAAAAATTTCACTCTCTAAGTTTTCATATCACACACTAAAACAAATGATGGTAACTATTTTACCTCTCCTTCCCTACCATGCATTTCACGTCTTCAAACTTGTGGTTTTTCCGTAGTACATTAGAAATGGTGAATTATATTATTTCATAGAACATTGTATCTATTATATAATATCAACATTCATTGCTCTATATAGGGAAGAACATTCTCCATATTCCACACCTATTGATTGAGTGCATGTGAGGGGTTTGGTGTGTTCTTCCTCAAGATTGATGTACGGAATACATCAGGTAAATGAGATTGTTAATCTAGGAGTGACATTCTATAGTCCACCACACTGATGTGATCAAGTATCTCTATGGGATCTATATAAATAGGACTAATATTTCCCTTATTGCAAAATTTTTGGACATTATTCCATAGAGACTTGATGATTAATACCGTGATACCACCATCAAACTCTAAGTCACATAAATTATTATTTGCATAACTCATTAATAAAAACAATGTATCCTTGATGTCATGCTTAATGGACTTTAAAGTTTCCACTATCTAGTTGAACATGTTATGAACTAGTATTATATATTCTCTAAAATCATCATGTCATGAAGGTTTTATTCATCTCTTCCCATAATGGGTTTCATAGGGGAAATTTGTATGATTGATTGTAAACTATTATTTTATGAGAAATCGACCAGAGGAATATGTTGATCACATCCTCCTATGAAGTCGACTAAGAATTGTTTTAATATATTCTTGATTTTCTAGGTTTTTTATTCAGATTTGATAACCATTTGAGGGTGATAAGATATGATGAAGATTATCTAAGTGATTAGATCATGTTGAGGACTCATCCAAAACAAATAGTTATATCGTGGATCTCAATAAGTTATAATCAATAGTGGTGTGCCATGCTTCTGCACCATATCACTAATGTATATCATAGTATGTGGATTTTTTATAATTCATATCATATATCAACGAACTGATCAGTCTTTGAAATAATTTTCAACACAATCCATATAGAATAATTGATTCTTGATGTATTCACAAGACTAGTGTTAAATTCCATAGTTACATTTTCTCATTTACGTATAGGTATGGCTAAAGGTGCATCATCCCCTTGAATTTTATCATTTTCTAACTTCTCTTGCTGACATACAAGACACATTGAGGTATATTCAATGATCTCATTGATCATATTTTCCCATAAATAGTGCTCCTCAATATAACTATATTTCATTGTCATACCAAGGTTAACGAAAAAGGACATGATATGTGCATCATCCAATAGCTCCTTTCACTCAGGATTATTTGTCACACGTATTAGTTAATCAAATCACACAACTCTTGCATCATTAATATTGACCTATAACGATTCCATTTTATTATTTATTACAGATTCTTATAAATTCCCATAATATATCTTTGAGAATCCTATATTTTTTCTAGATGGTATGGTTGAGAATTTATTTTGAAGGAATTTATTGTGTTTTTACTTTATGATTCCCATGTCAATCATTTTCTTGTCTATAAAGATTAAATCCCTCTTAATTATAAAAAAGGATAAAATTATTGGATAATTTTTACTTAGGGAATTTTCCACATAATTCACATTCCCAGGATTATAGTGGAATGTGCATTTATAGTCCTTATTCAGGTCTAATCATCATCACAAACATATATTCACCTCTTTCTATTTGAATATATACTTGAGGATATTATGATACATTTATATTTCACACTTTTCCCTAAATAGATAATGATTCCAAAATTTTAATGTGAGGATCACTACAACAAAATATAAATCATATATTTGGCAGTTCTATTTTCAAAATTTTAATTTTATTTAATTGTTGGCATAGACATTTCCATTTTTTATTAATGAACATCCCAATTACTTCTTCTATGCATCGTTTTAAATTTATAAATGTATCAAACTTGTGGAAATCATAAATACATGTGAATTCATAAGCCTCTTTTTCAAATTCATGAAGTTGTGTCCACATTAATTGTACCAATAAAACGTTATTACCTTCCGAGTTATATTGGGTAAAGGTTTTGAAAATCATGATATATATATCACAATTTTATGGTAGTACCTATGTTGTAAAATAAATAAAATAGATTTATATCACATATGTTGGACTCATTCATCCTTTAATAGCTTATATCATTGATGGGTCCATAGCTATACCTTATCTTGTGAAAATATTCCCCACGAATGATACTTCCTACAACAAGAAATCACATTTTCAATTAATTTCATAAATATTCTCCTTTAATAAGGTTTATATCAAATCTCTCTGATGCTCGTCATTCTCCTTATTACATTTCGATTATATTGTAATGTCATCTATAAAGTGTACCATAAATTTAATGAGGTAATATCTAAAGAATCAATTAATAAAATAAATAAATATTGATGAAGTATTAGTGAGTCCTAATGAAATTACTATGAAATAAAATTTCTCATGCTGTTTAGAGAATGATATCTTGTGGGTATCCACATTAATCACACATAATTGATAATATACCGAAGGAAGATCCACATTAGACAATTGTTGGTTTTCATGTACCTGATCAAACTAGTCATCAATCCATTGAAAAGGATACTTTCTTTTTATATATATTTTCTCAAATCATGATAATCAATTTATGAAACTGTTAACCCATACTTCTTTATGACTAGGTGGACTTGTGAACCCCAATATGAAGAACATGGTCATATGAACCCCTTAGCAGAATTCCCCTATAGTTTTTATTTATCTACACAAGTTACAAAAAAGTCAATACTATATGGATTCATGGATAATGGAAACTCCATTGGTATAATATATAATGAAAATTAAACAACTCTACTAGGAGGAAGAACAAGAAATTCTTTGAGAAACACCTCAATGTATTCCATCTAAAAGAGAATGTCATCAAACATGATCATTTCAGTATATATTATCCTTCGATCATTATGTGATTCTAGTTGGGTAATAATATCCATTCTTGAGATATGGTGATAATGAAGATTCATCCCTCACTTTGTTGGTTTACAGAATTAACGGAGGATTCATGATATGGAAGGTAATTTTATTCTCATGTAAATTTTTTGTTGGCTCTATATAGGGAATTATATTACATTCGTAGTATTTGATCAATTTAAATAAAAGGGAGTATCACATAATTTTTTGGGGATGTTCATCCCACCAATTTTTTGAGAAGAAAGATATAATGTTATTATAAAATAATTTCCCCAATTTTATTGTTGAAAATATTTCTACTTTCATGATTTGTGTTTGAATAGTACTACAAAAATTCATTATATAAAGGAATGTGTATAACTATAATAAAAAATATTTTCTCAATTATTTAATGAATAACCAGCATAACTGTCACAAAATTTTGGTTGGGATCCACCTCAATAATATTGATAAAATAAATAATCCCCTTCTTCCATTGATGTTGGTGGTTGATTTAAAAATTAGACGACATAGTACATTGATTTTCAAAGTGTCATTGTTCCTTTCAGGTCAAACAATGACCAGTTTGATGTGGATTCACCAAAAAATTCCATTCCTTTATCACATGATTAGTATTATTATGTCGTTAATTACTTTCTAGGTGTCATTAATGCCTTCACATAAAACGTATCCTCAACCCTAATAGAAAATTAATATTGTTTTTATTTCCTCATTTTTTAAAAGTCGGATTCCTAAATTTCTTTTCCCCATTATATTTCACAATCACACTAAACAAATTAGACTTCATGTTCATCTTAGTATCAATGTGATAACATTAATGTGCCATAATAACCATTAAAACTATGAGGAAACATGAAATAAATTATTATAGTTATCAATATATTGGATCTCTAATGGTTTTCATAAACTATATTTTTTCTAACCAATGAAGCTCCCAACCATTCATTAGGGGGTTACGATAGTGCTAGAGGGGAGTCATACAAGTCTTTTGAAGTTTTCCTACTATACCTAGTATTATTCGTTATCTTTTTCATGATTGAATCAAAATCTATTTCCATTTTATGACATAATTTATGAGGAGAAATTTTGGAAAAAAAGAGATTTTCCTAAAATCCATTGAACCCCATCACCTTGATCTCTTCCTCAAGCATCATATTGTTTTTATCAATTTCTTACAATGTCTAAATTATAATTTTTATATAATAATTAGAAAATATAACCATATCTCTTTATGAACATTAAATAATGGATAAGATCTTCCCATCATATATTTTCTACATTTCCATGATTAGTGGATTTGATAATCGATTGAATGTAAGTGGACTTTATCACATATATGATTAAATTGGAGTTATCCTTCATAAATGGATTTGGTAACTCTTCAAGTTAAAGGTTTAAATTAAATTCCTCAGTAAAATAAGATATTATAATCCCAATTACTTTGATTCCTACTCTCTTTAGGTTGGGCATCTTATTTGGCCAGACATTACATTGCATGTTCACATTAGTTGTTTTCTCAGTTCCTCCTATTTCAATCCACTGAGTGTAATAAATTGAAAATTATGGATGTGTATTTATAATCTATTAAACTCATATAAATTAACTCAAGGACATTAAAGGGATAATTTATAAATTACATGTATTTAATTAATGTATGGATTTCTATGACTCAATATATGTTATCCATGATATATTTTCTATCATAGAAACTAAATGAAATTTTTATCCATTAATAATTTCTCATAATGACCTTGTAAATTTACCAAATTATACCCCCTAAGAGTTTCAAACTAGTTTTGTAGAGATGCCTACATTCATTCACTAGTTCCCAGTACTGTACAACTCAATTCAGAGATTTTGGGTTTTACCCATATGTATATCTATTCCAGTAAAACATTCACCTGTAGTATCTAGAAATGGATGTATTTTCATTGAAGCCAAAAAATCTATAATATAGAAAAATTAATGTATTTATTATCATATTTTTTCATTATGACTAAGGGTTTCACTATATTTTTCTATTCTTATTCTAAAATATAACTACACATTTCTTCGATACCAATAATGATGGCCCTTTATTCATAAAACATTATTAATGATATATCATATAAGATTACCAACCTTTCAAACTAGATGTTCAATAAAACTATTGTATTTGGGTATTAGTTATGATTAATGACAATTTACAATATATAATACATCAACTTTGTGGAAACCATCCTTAATATCCTCATTATATTGACTACAACATAAAACTGAATGGGATAACCTGGGGACATAGATAAGAACATGGTGATCTATAAAATACATTAATGGAATAATTATGGAATAACAAGAAGAATTTAATACATAATAGAAAAATATAAATTTAAATGATTCATAAAATGGTTATGAATCCTAAAGATGAACAATTGTGAATTATATTTCATTATAATAGAAAAGAAACATGGAAATTGGGGAACGACATAAAACAATAGATCATGAACATAGGTCAAGGATAAAAACAATGAAATCATGTTCACAAAATGTATAACTATTTTTTAGTTTCACTTCATAATCCCGGTCAAGATGTATCTTGACATAATAACATTACCCAATGCGTTTTAGTGCTACGTAATTTTGAGGACAACAATCACAATAATCAATATATTGTATATGTGTGCAACATAGATCCTAAAAAATGAAATTGTATATCAAGAATTGTAATTCCATAATCATGAAGTGTGTAATAAATACATTTCTGTCACCAATAAAAGAATTATCTATTAAAAAATTTAAAATCCCTTGATAGAAAATGATATGGGTATTCACTACATAGTTTTCTTGGCATGAAAAATCCTACTGAAATTTATTCATCATAAATGGGAAATATAAATGTTAATTAGAAGTATTAATGAAAGTGAACATGGTATCTCATAATTAAAAATTAATTAGAAATAATTATTGATATAGAAGAACATATCCCAAACATAGGAATTGGATATAAAAGGCATAAGATACTAAATATACTCAAATAAAGAGGAGAGGGAAATGATCCCTTAACTTAAAAGGGTGATTAACAATTCTTGTTATGGGGTTATTAAGTTATTGGGTGAAATTTGGGATTAAACTAGGGAGTACATGGAATATTGTAGAAGTAATCCAATAGTTTTGAGTGAAAAATTTGATCTCTGGTGGTTTTTATGGGAAATTAGTGGGAAATTATTTATTATTTCTTTAATGTCAGTGTTGAATCATTAAAAAAATTAACCAAAATCATTAACAATACCATGGGTTGTTAACATGTATTATACCTAAGATGGGTGGTTTTAATTAGTATTTAAATTATAACAACCTAAATTATTATAATATTACCCTTCGTGATGTGGAAGTGAGTAATTTTTTAAAATAAATTATTTTAAAACATTAAAATATATCATAGTGTTTCAGTGATTCATCACGGATTTATAAATTTAATAAAATAAACCTAAAATAAAATAATTTAAAGTGTAATAATATATTTAGTTTGGTATATAATTTATGAATTTATGACATCACATTTTGGACATTATGGTGTCATAATAATAGGTGTATATTTATTCTGTGAATAATGTTAACAAAAAAAATTGAATCTGCCAAAAAATTATGAAAAATTCATCATAGAATAAAATTCACATGAATATTCAAAAAGGAATATTAATTTTATTTAAATAATTCAATAAATATATTATTTTGTAATTATAAAATAATATCGACATTTATTAAGAAATGATGGTTTTTTATAATAATTTTTTCAAAAGCCTGCTAAAAACAACATTTGACTTAATCAAAATTATTTGATAGTTTATATTTAATAATAATTATTTAATAATAATAATTTTTAAAAATATTATTTATTTAAAAACTTCTATTAATTCTTAAATTCATATATTTTATATGAATAATACACATAAATACTATTTGGCCATTTTAATGTTAAACATAATATTTTGAAGATATATTTATCATCCAATAAAATATAAATATTATTTTTATTAATGTCTTGATACATATATCATTATTAATACATAAAACATCCTACGGGTGAGGTCTGTGATGGTGAGACTATCATTTGGTTGTTCTACATACATGGATTGGGTCGTGATCTCTATAATCTTGATCTTCTCAAATAAAGGGTTTCTCTAATAATATAATTATTCATTCTCAACATGATCTTATTCAAGGGAGAATTACATTGATGATATCTTCCATGGATTTTTAGATAAATGAGCTTCATAGGGTACATTCATACTTTTTGATCCGTCAAATCAGCTTATTGTGTCAATTAGATTTTCTATTACCCTATATTTATAAAAATTATATGTTAAATTTTCAATAGATATGGTATCAATGGTTTTGATGACTAACATTGTTTTAAACCTTATATTATATAATAAAACAAAGGTAGAACATGTGTTTTTTATACCCATTATACCTAATAATACATTTAACTCTGCAATAAAAGAATTTTTTTCATTAAAATTTAGGTCTTTACACTCCCTACAATTAGTATAATCTTATATTCAACACATTATTCCATAATACAAGGTACTATAATTAATAGGTACACTATATTATTCCATTACATTTACTTCTAATTTAGGGTTTTTGGAGGGAGAAAATATATAATTTGATACATGTTCAATGACTATCAATATATTGTCAATGATATAATCATGAGGTTACTGAATGATTTCCATTATTGGTATGTAATTTATAATGTGAATAAAATAATTTATTACAGCTATATTCTAATTATTGATTATATTTATGGAATATATTAATGTTAAAATAATACATTAATGAACATGAATTTGTATTATCAATTGATGTTGTGAAATTTTTGGAGTTATTTTCTTTTGATAATATTTTCATTCCTAAGGATGATGTTGGTGGACTATTTGGATAGATATTGGGCATGGTATCATGTGCTATGAAATCATATCAAATTAAAATTCATTATTAGAAGCACATTCACATAAATTGGAAGAATGGTATTTATGATAATGTATGTGAAAATAAATATTTAGTGTTTTTTATTCGATATTCTTATCAACTGTGTGACTATTTATTGGGTACTCTATTTTAGGGAATGACCTAGAGTGTTTTTGCAGATATTTCTGTCTTGACATGAAAAACTAAAACCATAAAAAATCATTTATATTTAATTTAATATGATTTATTAATTATGATAAATATTATAAATATATTTTAAATTAATTATCAATAAAAACGAATTTATTTTAAATATTCTATTAACTATAGAATAATGATACACCTAAATAGGATAGAAAACAAGAAAATACGTATTAAGGGTCATCTAGGGTAATTCTTCCTCAGTCATGGGAGTGGGGTGGATATTTGAGTACCCTTTGTATTCCCTTTATTTTTAATTAAAAAATATTTTGTGTATCATATTCAATAAAAATATGTGTTTTATATTTGAAACATATTATAATGGAATTACTATAAAAATTTATTTTTTTTCACTTCATGTTTTACTACTAATACTATTGAATTATATAACATGTTGATATTTTACATTAATTTATACCTTATCTCAAATGGCTGGATGGCCTTCTTTTTTTATTATGGATAATCCCCCTTTTAAGGGTTGAAGGGGAACCCGTACATAACCTATAGGCCCAAGGAACAAGGCCCGACTGACCCACAATACATGACCTGAAGGCCCAAAGGCATACAATCCCCATTATAATATACATAATCTCACAGCTCGTCCCCTGGGGCTCGTGTCGTTACTACCTGAACCCCGCCTCCTGAAGGCCATGGGTTGGTGACTTGAACCGAATGCATCAACCTAAAAATGGGAGGAATTTTTTTGAGTACCTGTAAGCACACACACATTAACCATATCCCACAATCTGAAATGGAATAACAAGTATACTAAAACAAGTGATGAGTACAAGTATAACTGAAAACATGTGAGAGATAATACAAACCCAAAAAAATGAACTAAAATCTAGATGGTACAGAGGGACTCGGGTAGCCATCCACTGAAATCCTTGCCTAATAGTAAGGCTATTGTAGCTTCTGGAAGCCTAAGTAAAATGTCTGGTCCGCCAGAACCTACTAGGTCTCGCCTGTTTTTAGGCCACCAAGTCCTCCATTGAAGCATTGATCCTCTACATCAGACACAACACTTGAGGTCGAATCCCGTGTAGTGGTGACTAAAAAAATACTCTATAGGGGCCCTAAAATATGAAGGAAATACCCCAATGTAATCCTAAAATTAATAACGACACATAATCATGACTCCAGATATAGGTCACACCACGTATGCATCTTGGGTTGTTATAGATGAATCATTAGTCACATCATCAAACACCTTGTCTTTTGGATAACTCCTTCACCATAAGTAAAGTGGGCATGTCTAGTCATGGAAGACCCACTTACCACTAACCTTTGACTACTGATTTACACGTCCCCATCATGTACCATGGGCCCGCCGAGTCACATAGTCTCGCTCCCACTGTGGGCCTAAAAAGTCACATAGAGTTTCTTCCCATCAAAGAAAACTGAGGTACTCCTCTTCATCACATAATATGGGACTACAAATTCACAAGTTCATGGTCCCACCGTAGGCCTGCAACGTAACATAGAGGTGCTACCCTCCATATCATAGTCGAGTCACATATAGTCTCTTCTGAGAAGTCTTTATATATTAGAAAACCATAGTTTTCCGTACTTAATGCCCTTGGGAGTAGCAATACTCAAGAAATTATACTCATTTTAACATCTATGAATGTCTCCTTAGAGCTTACCAAAAGATCCTCCTTGTCAATAGTGTCCAAAATTTACAAACAACTCATCTATCGGATGCCATGTTTTTCTGTTATTAACGTTATTTGAAAATAGTGGATGATTGTGTCTTGGCCATGTCTAACCCAGTGAGATAGACCTGGCCAAACCACCCTGGGGGACCCACATACCCCTGTTCAATTAGACTAACTCAACCGGACCTGGTTTCAATATGGGTCAGTCCTGTCTGGCATAGCTAGTGGGCCAGGCCCAGTGGGCATTGCTAGAGCCAGACCAGTTTGGTTGAGGGTCATTCCCACAGGGTCGCCTGATGACCCGACCTCATCAATCCCATCTTGAAGGGTGCGGGTCTGGCCTACTAGCGTGTGTCCGACCTACATCGCATAAGTCCGACCAAGTCCCATTCCTGGGGGTGCTGCCTGCCAGCTGAAGCTCTGCTACACGTGCGCCTGGTAGTGTGATCCATGGACACAACATCCACCATAGTGTCCCTTCCACTTTCTTAACATAGCCCCAAAAGTGTGGGCCACTCCTCCTACATTACCCCTACTTGGTGATGCATCTAGCACCTACCACGACCAATGGGTTGTGAAATTTCTTCTTTCCATGGTGGAGTGACCACGACACCCTAGGCCACAAACGTGGCCCAGAAACAGGATGCTGCCACCACGTGGCGACAGTCAGTGGCTCTCCTCTATGCCACTATGACTTTCAATACATGGCCTCCTTGCACCGCATTGCGCCGATGAGTTCACTACCTATATCCTCCCACGACCACCACTGATAGCTCATGGGAGGGTCTTTATGCGGGCCATTAAAGTTACTCCCATGGTTATTTTATCGATCATTCATCCCTTATAGGCTCTATAGACAGTAACCACAATGGTTTCAGGTGCACCTTCCACCATCTTGAAAAATCCATCCACTATGTGTGCACATGCGGAAGGTCTCAAGCTTTGTTTTTGATGGCCATCACCCTCTGTGATTGATGTATTACAGCAGGGGGGGAGGTTTGTTAAAAATTATCAATCCATGATAATTCAGTCCTAATGTTAAACCTCAAAAAAAAGTACCCCGCCACAAGAACAAGAAACTTATGGACAAACCTATTTGTGGTTGGACTAGCGTTCTTCGTTTAGAAGTTATGGATAAGGAAGTCTTCAAAATAAAACCCAAACCTAGTTGATGTTTGTTAAGTATCTTTTTGTCATCGATGTTCCAAGAGATCGATGGAGTTCTTCTTTCATTGAGGTATGTCGATGTCGATGATGTACCACTGGAATTTTTTGTTCTTCTTTTGGGAGGAAATCCATTATAGGTTTTCATAGAATCCTCAATGTTTAATAATGCATCCACATACGCGTCAAACTATTAAAAATAAAACATGTCCCCACATTTCTATTATGTGGCGAAGTCGCGTCGTTACACCATTTCATTTATAAAATAGTGTCATTATTACGTGCCATTAAAGCATCATTACACTACATGTTATTGAACCATTAATGAGCTCCAATAATGAGCCTTGCCATTAAATTTCTGTGTTGTCTGGTCGTATCTCATCAGTTGAGGAAAAGAAAAAAAATTTCTTTTTTATGTTAATTTATTTGATTCTGAATGGTCTGAAAATTAACATTTTAGCTCGGAAAATGTCGACCAAAGTTAATCCCTTTATAAATAAATTATACCAATCTCTGATAAAAAATGCCCTCATATTTTCAACCAGATCACCGATTCAAATGTTAGGAAACCCCACTCGCACATTTACTAAACGTACTGTAAAAAGGTCAAAATTCCATTCTGGGGTCACTGGTCCTTAGATTCACATGTTTTCAGGGCATGTAGTCTAGAAATAATTCCATATAATTAAAAAATATATATTTAGACAGAAATTCCAAGACATTAGACTCTCTCTACAATATGCCTTCATGTATACAAAATCCAAAACACGGGCTAGTAAAACAAATGAGGGTATAGAGCATGAATATGAGTCTCCCACTCTCATGTGATCTATTGGAGATTTTTGTTCTTCTACCGAATATGCACTAGTTGAATTGACCGCCCATGTAGGACCTACTCATGTCGATCCTCTATCTCAACCAGGAACTCTACAAACGTTTCCCCATCATCAATTTCCCTCTCTCCCATGTCGATGACGTGTGATGGATCATGTATCGTCGCAGTTGTGATAGGTGGAAAACATTATACACATGGTTCATCTGTGGGCGAAGAGCTAGGTGTTATTCCACAAAGAAAAAATTTCTTAGGATCCAAAAAGAAATGATGAACCTCATGGATATCATGTTTCCATGTACAAATCTCTGCAATCCTCATCAAGGTGAGACCATAAAGAACACATAGTCTCCCTCTAAAAACTCCAAGGGTATTTTCCTCATATAATAATATGATATCTTCCTACACTATTCATTACTTATCAACTCCTAGATGATATTCAACTTCTCTGGGATATCCCGTACCGTCTCTAGACGTATGAGTGCCAACTCCCAAGGTCTGTCCAGTATAGGGTTGATCTGCAAGGTCATCCATACAAGGCCTCAAACAGTACCATGAAAATAGTGGGGTGATATCAGTTGTATTATGAAAAAAACATCAATTTCTGGTGATACTCCCAAATACAACCAATATATTGGATACAAGCACAAAACATGTCCTCTAGGGTCTGTATGGTCCACTCCGTCTGACCATCTGTATGGGGATGAAAATATGTGCTCAAGCCTAGATGAGTCCCAAACACATCTTGAAATCCCTTCCATATCTAGGATCTAAATAATACATCTCTATTTGATATGATCGTCGAATGCAGCATGTGAAACTACACTATCTCATAAATGTAGAGGCATCCCACACCCTCTACAGATCCCTGCACTCTGATGGGTAGGAACTGTGCTAACTTTGTGAGTCAGTCAACAATCAATGAGATAGAAACCCGATCACTAGACATATGTAGAAACCCCATCACGATTTTCATTGAGATTCCATTCCATTCCCACTCTATTACTTCTTGTGTCTAAGCAAAGCCTCCTAGAATATGATGCTCGACCTTCACTTGCTGAAAAGTGAGGCATCGTGAGATGATCTCGGAAACTACTTTCGTCATTCCTAGCCACTAGTACTAACTTCATAGGTCTTGGTACATCTTCTCCACTCTATGATGTACTGATTAAGGGGATGTATGGAAGTCCCACAAAATAACCTCTTAAAATGGCACTGATACAATGGTTATCCCTTGGAAATGGATGACTTTCTCCCCACCTATCGAAAATCCCTTAAGAGAATGCCCTAAGGATAACTGACCACATCAGTCCTCAAAATCAACATCCACCAGTTGAGCCTCCATAAACTACTATAAGAGTAGGGGAGTAATAGTTATCAACTGAAGGTAAGCTTTTCCATTATCATCCATGATGGATATCTTCATCGTGGTTAACTGCTCTATCCGAAAACTCCTCATCTAAAAACATGTCCTCATGCTTAGTGTGTTGGCTACCACGTTCCACTTCCCATGAATTATTGACTATCTCAAAGTCATAGTCTTTTAAGGACTCTTTCAATAACCACTATATCAGGTTCAGGTCCATTTCTGAGAATATATACTTGAGAATCTTGTGGTCGGAGTACATTGTAAACCACTCAATCATCAAGTAGAATCAATACATCTTCATGGAAAAAGACTACTATTGTTATCTCTAGTTCATAGGTCTCATAGTTCTTATCATGCTGCCTCAACTAGGGTGAGATGTAGGTGATCACCACTCACACATGCATCAATACAAACTCTAGTCTAATCCATAATGCGGCATAGAAGACCATGTACTCAATGTCTTCCTCTAGTAGTCTCAAGATGGGGGCACTAGTCAGTCTCCGCCTCCACACCATGAAACTCTGTTGACATTTCTCCATCCACACGAAGGGATATCCCATATATTAAAAAGACAATAATGGTGATTCTAGTATATAAACAACTTTAATGAACCTACAATAGTAACCATCCACCCACAAGAATCTTTGAACATTAGTCAAGATCCTTGGTGGAACCCATGGAAGCACTACCTCTATCTTTTCTAGATCCACTAAAACACTAACCTATAAGATGAGGTGTACCAGAATGAGGACCTCCCAAATCCAGAACTATCATGTCAAGATAATACCATAAAGCTTTTGCTCTCAGTGTGTATCAAGGATTATCTACTGGTGTATCGCATGATCCTCTTCTGCTGATTAGTTCACCAGGATTTTGTCAAAGAATAACATGACAAACTAGTCAAGGAAAGGCTGAAAATCATATTCATAGGTCCCATGAACACTACAGGTGTGTTGGTCATGCTGAAAGGCTTCACCAAGGACACATAATGTCTATAACATCAATTGAAGGTTGTATTTGGTATGTCCTCATCCTGTACCTGAAGATGGTGATAACATGATCTAAGGTCAATATTAGAGAACTATCTTGCTCCCTTCAACTGATCGAAGAGGCCATCAATTCTTGAATGTGGATACTTGTTCTTCTCGGTCACTAGCTTTAGCACCATTTGTCTATGAAGAACCTAAAAATCTCGTTTTCCTTCTTGGAAAAAAGCACCTGGGCTTCCCATGGTAAACACTAGGTCTTAGAAACCCATTCTCCTACAAGTCCATCATTTTACCCTCATCTCGTGGAGTTATGTATAATATATCCAATATGCTGGAGTGGATATTGGTGTCGTCTCGGGTTACAGTCTAATGAAAAATTCCACCTATCTATGAGGTGGTAGTCTCAGAACATCCATAAGAAGAATATCATTGTAATTGTCTACCGCTACGAGAATTTTTGGACTCCTCTCATCCACTGCACTGAGAGTGATAAAATCAATCTTGTGAGTGATCAGATGAACCATTATCCATGATTTTTCATCTTGTTATTCAAGGGTTTCTTTCTTGCTGGTGAAGGAAAAAATGTCCCCATCTCCACTGACACACGGCATTGTATTACAAAAATAGTAGACTTGATGATGGAATGTTGAAAACTAGTTTATACCAAAGAAGACATCGTAAGGCCTTAATACCACAACTATTATATCCCATCCCAAGATCTCGCCTCTTAGATTAATCTCACACTACCAACACCAATGTCTAATTGACTAATTCCATCCTGTTGGATTATCTAGACATAAGTATCTCGCCAAAAGTCCCACCATAATCTCTGATCATTAAAATAGATTTGTGGATATGAATGATTGACAAGAAACTATGTCTATATGAACTACATAAAATGTGGATAAGATGCATATCATAACTCAGATCATCTGCAGAGCACTGTAGTCATAAGCCTCTTCTAATTGAAGCTAATCTTTCCCCTATCTACATAATTCTTGAGGTTATTGTGGGCCACATGGGGTTGGTGGAAGTAGAACCTAAAACTATCGCCCACCGCCTACTACTGGGCCTACTCCCCTACCATGTCTCTCATCTTGTAGACCTCCTCATTCTAACATTTTCCCTTGTCTCAGCTATTCCTCGACCATCTATTGGCCTTCTGCAAGGTGGATTGGGCAGTCATGTTTCATGTGTCCTTGCCCACAGCACATGAAGCAAATCATAGCTCTTGGTTGACTCCCTATCTTGTGGGATCCTCACACTGCTGACCCTGAGTACTATAGTCAGCCGCGGAATGACCTGGACTACATGGGAACTCCTGTCAGCTGACTCCTACCTACTAAAGATTCCATCTCTTGGGGTCTACCGGTAGCTATTGCATTCGGTACCTGATTCACCAATAATCTCTCTCCAAGAAGAGCTCTCCCTAGTACTCTAGAATGATGGGGGATGCTGAGTGACAACATCGATGCCATGATCTCCCAAATGATTCTTCTCCAAATGGGTTAGGCCCTGAAGAAATGGTCATGCACAATCTGTGTGGAGTAGTGATAGAGTTCTGTAAACCTCTTAGAGTACTCATCCACTGAATAAATACCCTACTGTATGTGAATCATCTCCTTGATGCGCACAGATTTCATGATAATGGGGAAAAAATCCTCATGGAAATGATCCTTGATGTAATCCAAAGAGAGTGCCACATCATAATGAGACTGAATAATCATACATCATATTTTGGCTGAGCCCTGATGTTGGATCATAGCTAATATTGGTATCTGGTCAAGCGGTGTCCTCACTATGTTGATGACATATGTCACTACCTCCATCCATTCATCGACAACATGAGGATTTGTCTATACCTTAAATATGGGAGGTCTTTATATCTGGAACATGTGAAAGGGGCTGATCATGCACATTTCTTCTATCAGTACCACCATTAGTATCATTAATCAGTTGGTGCTAGCAACACAAGTGCACCAACTCGAAGGGCCATCTCTAGCACTGGTCGCTAGGTTGATGCCTCATTGCTATGTGGGCTATCTACACTGTCACATATTGGGATCCTGGATGGTATTCCACACAAAGGAATCCTTTTATTTATCAATATGTACCATGTTCATAACGTAATACCTAGTGAGATGAATCTTATTTAAAAATAACATAAAGTGATACTTCTATGAACATTGATTTCGTGTTTAGAGCTTAAATGTGGAATTCAAGGTCTCAGTGCATGAAAACGTCAGTTGTCGTACAAACACTGGACACATAGAATCTAAATGTTTGACTCAAAAAGAATATCCCTATTTCCACAAAACAAAACAACCAACTCCCAGACATAGAGGTGGAACTGAATGCCCTATAATACCCCTTTTCCAGGACCCATCCCTCGACGCCCATTTTGTGAGTACACCAAGACTACCTCTTGACGTAAAGGGGATGGTGACTAGCACTGAAGGTGTAAACCTATAAGTGGAAAGAATTTTAAGAGGTACATGTATGCACACACATTCCTAACTACATCCCACAAACTAAAAGGGGAAAACAATAATACTAAAACATGTGCTGAGTACGAGTAGATCTGAAAACAACTCATCCAGAATAAAATCCCAATATAAAAACTGAAAATAAGATTTTAAAAAAGGACCTGAGTGTCCATCCATTAAACACCCCACCTGATGGTAAAATTAGTGTAGCTACTATAATTTTATGTATTATTCCATTCCCTCCAAATTATTCTGGGCCCCTCTTGGTTCTAAGACACAATGTTATCCGTCAAACCGCGATCATCGACACCAGACACAAGACATCAAGGTGATGCCCATACAGGGGTGAGTAACAATATATATATTAGAGGATCTCAAAACACAAAGGAAACAACATAAGGAAATCCTTAATTAAAAGAAAAAATCATAATAATGAAGCACAAGAACAAAGTAGAAGTCAAGTCACTCCATGTTTGGATCTAGCGTAGTGATAGAAAAATCATTAGTCACATCATCGAACAACTCAGCTACTAGGAACTCGTCCTCAATAAGTATAGTGGACCCACTGGGTAACCCTAAAGCCTCTTCCCAATACCCTTGTACTACTGAGGTAAACCTCCCCATCATATACTATGGGTCTCCCCAGTCACAGAATCTCGCTCCCACCGTTGTCCTGCAATTTCCGAAAGAGTTTTATCCCACCATAGCCAAAAGATGTACTCCTACCTATTATGTATTGTGTGCCAACCTAGTCACACAACTCTCTCCAACTGTGGGCCTACAAATTCACACATAGGTGCTTCCCTCTATGTTATAGTCATGTAACAGAGAGTTTCTTATTAGTAGTCTTCAGGTCTCATCCAACCATAGGGTTCTGTATGTAGCGCACTTGGGAGAACCTCTCCCCGAGCCATTCATCACATACAAAAATCCGTGAATGTCTCTATAGATCATACCAAAGATAGTTTCATCGAGAGGATCCAAATTCCTCACATGGCTTGTCAGTTGGATGCCCGATTTTTTTTGTTATTAGTGTTTTAGAAAAAAGGGATCAGTTGCATCTTGGCCCAGTCCGACCCAGTTGGACAGACCTGAACAACCCGGATCGGGGGTCTAACATCTGTCGATTCAATACAACAAAATCCTCTGGAACTGGTTCAGAACTAGTTTTTTTAGGTTCGTCCAGGATAGTGTTCCAACACCAACGAGCCTTGTTATACCTTGTCCAGTTTGGCCAAGGGTCTTGTTCACTGGGACGCCTGGCGACTCTGTCTCATCCAACACGGCCCAAAGGGTACAGGTCTGGACTGCCGGTCTACTGGCTAAGGGTTCCACCCTCCTTCTGAAGCCCAACCACACGTGTGGCCGGTGGAGTGCACTCGAGACACAGTAGTGGATGCTGCATCCTCTGCTCTATCTGAATGTGGCCAGTCAGAAGTGGGCCTCTATTCTTATGTGGTGACCTCATAGACCAGCTTCTAGTACCTACAATAGATAATGGGATGTGGCCTCCCCTCAGCCATAGTTGAGCTACCTTTGATTGCCATGTTCACTAGCAGCACAGATGCAGACCTGTGCCTCCACGTGGTGTCAGTCCGTACCACTCTTCCATGACGTCAAAGCATGCCGATGGGCATGATTCCCCATTCCCCTGCATGACTACCGCTGCCACCTCTAGTGTGCTATAAATTATTTATACATTCCACTAGTGATTTCCCAGTGGTCCGTTTCTTGATCCACCTGCACATACAGGCTCCGTAAGGAGTCACTAGTGTCACAATGGTCTCGGATGCACCTTGCCACCATCTTGGACAATTCATACACAATGTGCACATATGGATAGGGTATTGGGCCTTGTTCATGTTGGCCAGCATCCTCCCACATTAGATGTTTTAGAACTGGTTGGGAGGAGGTCCGTGGATGATTTTCAATCCATGATAATTCAGTCTCGATGTTGAACAAAAAAAACACTATTCTCACACAAGAACGAGTGACATGCAAATCAACATATTTGTGGGAAGATACACGCTCTTCATTTAGATATAAAAGGAAAGGAATATATGATAATAAAAACCCTACCTTGTTGATGTTTTATTCCATATGCCTTGTCCTTGAAGTTCCATGTGGTAGATACTGGTCGTCGTTCTTAGAGGTTTATTAATGTTGATGACATCTTGAAGGCGTTCATCATTTTTCATTGGGGAGGAAATCCATCAGAGGTTTGTGAGAGAATCCTCATAGTTTAATCATGGTTCCATCATTGCTTCAAACAATAAAAATGAAAACATGCCACATCATTTCTATTACCCTGCGACCTTGCATTGTTATAATGTTTTAGTTATGAAACAAATTCACTATTATAAATCTTTAATGCACTACTATGTTGCATGCCATTGATCCATTAATGATCTACATTAATGTGCACCATCACCTCATTGAAATGTTGCCTTGTCTCTTCTTGTTGGTTTCAAAAAAGAAAAAAAATATCTTTTTATAGTTATTTTATATTTTCTAAGAGGTCCGAATATTAAATTATCTCTTCGGACCTTTCAAGCCGATGATATGTCCTTTCTAGCAGAATCCTGATGTTCTGCATTCAACAGTGCCCTTTTATTTCAATCCATGTACTGTTTCAAAAGGTAGAATAACCTGCTCGCACATTTACTGAACCTACCTTAACAAGTTCAGCATTCTATTCCAGGCTCACTGGGCCTCAGAATCATGTGTCGTTAGAGTGTGTAGTCTCAAAATAATTCCATATAATTTTAAATGTATTACAAGGATGTTCTAAGACAATACATATTATTTTAGGGAAAAAAAATATTATACCACCACGAATATATATTAGTTATTTTAACTATTAGAAATATTTCAAAAAATTATTAAAAATAAATAAATAACAAATTATCTTATCTTAATATCATATATAATACCCATCATGGGTATATAATATTATTAATGGATTATAACTGATAAGAAAACATCCAATAATTTTATTTTGACAAAAAAAATTTATCAAATTATATAACCATTATGAATAAATGGGTGGAAATTGAAATAACCTTGTATTTTAAAAAATTGAATCAAATACATGATATTTATATATTTTTTCTAGTTATAATCCTCCAATTTGATCTAGTCATGTATAACTATATTTAAAATGAATCTAATTACCTTGTACAGTAAAACCATAAATTTTTTTATATATATGGTTTTAATAAACTGATAGTCTACACCAATATCTTGTTAGGTGGTTTTAATTAGGTATTGTTAGTTGAGATGATAATTTTAACTAAATCAATTTATATGGTGACACATTAACATCATCCTATGAAATTAACATGAATGGAATATAGCATATAGGTGATTAAATATTTACCTAATTAAACATCTATATCTTATCAGTATGTATGAAAACCATTTCCTCTATAAATTGATCATTTAATTATTTAGGTTATTCATGGGTTATGGATTTTGGCACACCATTCCATTTCCATTAGTTGAATAATATTTATTAGATAGTAACTAAGGCATTTGTAGAGATCCCAGAATTTTAGAATCGCAATGGTTATTGGTAGAAAATCTTTCTTCCTTGGAGAGAGCATTTTTCAAGTAGTGTTCTCTTAATCATTTACCCCATTTGTGGTTCACAAATTTAATTTTTTTATATTTCAACACCAATGATGTTTACTATTTCATAAAATGTATTACGAATTATTTTCTATTATAAAAAATGTAGTAACATTATTTATGTCATTCATAACATCTTTTAAGGTGTGGATTGCTAACCTCCCAAAGATTAATGTTTTTTATTATCCATTTTGGCTTATGGACCTATGAGGATTTTCCTCCCCTACCTAATGTAAGGTAGCCTTGATTTATTATCTAGAAGCCTTTAATATCCCTCAATTTGATAATGAATATAGATCTCACAATGTACGGACTAGAAGGGTTTTTATAGTCCTGTTTAATGAGGTCTGTAGAACACATATTTCGTTGATAGTGGTTGAGGAAGCAATATATATTCAAATTGATTTTTGGGAATTGGTTAGGTCATTTTAACCCCAACCATTTCATTATTTTTATAGAATTTGATATATAATGGGTTTAGGTAGTGGAAATATTTTTCATACAAACATCTAGGTTTTATTCTTATATTTCTATAGAGCTAGTTTATGTTGTAGTTATTTTACTTTTTAGAGCATCTACATGTGTGTATCCCAGATACATCACCTTGGAAGTATTATAAAAACTATACTATTTGGATTTTCAACAGCAATAGGAATGGAATTCAATAATCATTTCATATTATTAATAGTATTAAAATTGTAAGGTTGAAGAAAAATATGGATATCGTTTTACGAGTACAACATTTCCATTCCATAGGAGTTCGGGATTATGTTGGAAAGACCAATTAACATATGCAGATCTAGGGCCTATGTAATTTCCAAATATGAATATGTTACCTGATATGCTTCTTAATGGGTTAGGTCAACCAATGATTTATTTGATTTTTTGAGTCACAAAATCCACCAAACCTAATGTGGATGTCAAATATGAATTTTTTGATTATATGTTGGAGTGCCTACCTACCATAAAAACATATTGTTTCATATCCCAATGATTATCTCTACTAGGATCTTGGGATACTTATAGGGTCATTAAATAAATTTTTTAATGATATTTATCATCATATTTATGGTGTTTGAGTCTTATATATGTGGTCAATTCTGTACCTTGATATGGTTGATTGTCTCACACATGTTCAACCATATATAAGGTATCCATTCCACTTATATTTATCAAAGAGTACTTTCACATCCATGATTTTTTGATGTATTTTTAAGATTATTTTATTCATATTTTAGCCTAATATATTTCAGGGATGTTTTCAGTTAAAGTTGAGATTTTGGACTTAGTAGTAGGTGGCACATGGTTAGAGAAAGGTTACGGGAAACTGTGTGCCAGTCAAGGAAAGACCACGAACCGTGGATAGTGGAACTCTCAATGCTTCAGAACCTACCACACATGCATCTAGATTCCCCCATATAAACATTTGGACTAATTAAAATTTTACACAGAGGGGTTTTGATATTTCGTATAGTTTGGAAGACTATGTGTCCAGACTGTGATGTCTATATAAATCATTATAATTGATAAAATTACTACTATACCCTCCAAAAATATATTCCTAATTCCATCAATTTCTTCTCCCATTTAGTATTTTCAATGTTTTTCCCTCTTTATCTCTTCAATTATTCATTGATCCTCTAAATTTTAGTGGTTGTGGTTTCGATCATCAAGAAATCATTAAGTTAGTCCCGAAATTTTTAATTTCTTCAATCCTATTGGGTTCTTCCTTATTCATTGATTAGTTCATCTCTCTCTAGTGGGTTAGATTCCTTCAATTTGGTTGAATCGTATTTTTTTTTATTTATTAATGGTTTTTATGGTATTTAATTCATTTATAGGGTCTTCAAGAGTAGTTATGGTTTTACATAGATATCAGGAAGTTTCCTAGCTCAAATTAGGTGTTTTATTGCATTATCAATATTAGAATATTTTGGTATGGTTGATTTTTTATTAAATGTATTCCTTGGATTATGTGTGTGGTCTAAAATATGTTCCTGAATGGTTTCTAAATTCCTATGCATTGAAATATGATTTTATAAAAAAAATTGTCTGGATTTCATGTGTTATTTGTTTTTATGGAATTAATTTTTTTCATGAAATATGATTGTCATTTGATCTAAGTTATTAAATGGATTTGGTGTGTGTGTTGATTTTATTGAATCTTTTCTTATGGGAAATAGAATTTCTCATGTTGAATCATATTGATTTATATGTGTATGTGAATGTGGTGATCTATGATTCATGTGGAGTATAATTAATCAAAAAGGGAATACTATGTATCTAGGTGGGAGAAATATAAATAAAAAAGATATTTTGTTCTGTATTGAATAAAAAATATTCTATTATGGAAGGATTGATTCTATAACACTAACTATACTATGTTGATTGTTATATGACATTAGAATTTTTATTGAATCTTTTTAATGGACCATGCATCATGATGTTTTTGGTTTTTTCTTCTATAACATTTTCAACTAATAAATGAGTTTCACAAGACCCCACAAGTGATGGTGCCTTTAGTTATTGCCTTAGGTGTTCTTCTGGTGCAGTTCCTGCAATTTTTATAAGAGGAAAAAATATTTAATTTTTGTTTAAAAATATTTATTTAATTGAAAAAAATATTTTTTACAGTTTCTTCATTAAAAATGATCATATTTTCGTCTTAAAACATTAATGTTAATTTTTCATGTAATTTTATGTCATGGAATCTATTTTGGGTGGAATCTTAATGGGTATTGGATCAAGACCTACCTACTCCTTTCGTTTTATGTATATCATATTATGTTTGACCAATGGAATGGAAATATGTTCAATAGCTGTAATGCGGGGGTCTTGTATCCATTTTTCCCCCCATGTATGTGTCAGTGGAGGTTCCATGAGGGTGACGGCCCAATTGTAGCATGAATGTTTTTGTGTTATTGTGTAGTTATTCCCTCCTCATTTTGGTTATTTTTGTTTTTGGATAAGAAGATGAAATCTTTATAACTTGTGATAGTTTTATTCTTTTTGTACAAATTTATTGTCTATTTTTTAATGATTTTCATATATTAATTTTTTATGTTATATAATATTGGTTGAAATAATTACCAAATGGGTCATATTTAAATCCATGCACTAATATCCAACCAGTGGGGATCTGGATCACCAGTCGAGGGATATAACAGGATTGGATAGGTGTCATGTCAGATGGAACAATGTGAAAGTTGGTGAAAACATTTTATTAAATCAGGTTTTCCCCTTTCACTAATTCATGTTATTTTGTAGAGTTTGGATAGACATTTTTTATGAATTTTGGGTCGTGAGGTTCTTGTTTTTAATTGGGTATCTGGCCAACAAAACACATCACTAACCTTGAGTCTCCATAATTTGTTAGTAGTTTTTTTGACATATACTCATAATGATATGTAATGGCTATGGAGTGTTCGTGGAAACTAGGTGTTGGTGATGTATTTTGACTTTTTATTCAATTTTTATGGATTTTTTTTGAAAAAATTATGTGTTTCGAAATTGTATTCCTTGTTGAAATTTTTTAACATGGTGTATTGAAGATGGTATTGATGATTTTCTATTGTTTATCTGCTATTTTAGAAACATGAATCTATGTAGACATCCTCTACATCCTTGGTAAGAGGACTGATATTGTCCACCATCACTGGTTGAGAAGATACTATAAGCAGTCATGGCTTTCGCTACCCATGCATTGCATCAGGTAGTGGGATCTAGTACTACTCAAGTTGGGGAAGTTGAACAAGGAACGAGAATGGAAAACTCTTCAAAAGAATAAGCCTCCATTATTTTATGGTATAATAGATCCCTAAGAAGTAGTGTATTTTCATGAAAATATTGATATAATTTATTTGTTTCATAAAAATATAGAGGAACTGAAAGTGGAATATGCTTCACTTTTTGTTAGAATGCCCTAGTTAGAGGTTGTGGGACTCAATGGTTTATGTCGAGTAGCATGATAAGATAGGTTGGAAGTATTTCATGTTTTCATTTATTGTGCATTATATCCCATTAAATATATAATTTTGAAAATCTTGAAAAATTATAGATATCCATTAGGTGTATTCTACCATGATGGAAAACTCCATCCATTTTGAAGAACTAGTTCGGTTTGCACCAGAGGTGGTTTCCCATGAGAAGATGAAAGATCCATGGATAAAAATGGTGTTTTGAATAGATATATAATCACATGTACTATTTTTTTACATCTATGACATATACTAAAATGGATTACCAAGATTTCATGTGGGATATTGATCATAGTGAAATGATTGTATTCTATGTATCAGTGTCAGTAGTGGAAAAATGCAGTTTTGTTTTATCTAATAGGAAGATGAAATGAGACATGAAGAAAATTATTGGAGGAGGAAGTTAAGGCCATCCTTCCTGGATCTCTTCTTACATGTCTTAATACATTAGATCGATCATGTTATATTTGTGTTGGAAGACAAAGGATGTATAGTTTTCATGTTCATATCCACCTATATGATTCAATCAATGTGGATATATGGGGAACATATTTTTTTCCATAGACACATTTCCATATCATGGTGGAATAGGTTATATGGCCTCCTAAGGAATATCATCCCAATCATAGAGAGCCATGAAAATGGGTTCTTTGTTTGGTTTTAATGACCCAATCACTTATAAATGAAAATTATTCTTGATCTAATTAATTGTCTTATTAATAAAAATGGTTATATTAATCTTATGAACTTCATGGGTTTTATATTTTTAGATTTCAAAATATTTTTATCAATTATTACAGTTGATAATATATCGTTGAACAGTGATCACAATATTCTTATAAATATCTAGCTTTAAAAAATCCAATATACTCAGAAAAAGGAAGAAATGGAGTCATTCATTAAAATTTCTCTATATGAAGCCCATTTTTCGGAGCATGTAAAATAGGTGGGATCACTACGATTAACTCTTGACCAATACCAATCCAAGCTTCAACACGTTAAGCTTGAACTAAACTGTGTATGGGAAAAGTTGATGTTAATAGAGATTACCACATGAGCGTTGTTATCCGAGCCCATCCAAGAGTCTGTCACCATCTTACACTATACCCTTAGGTCATATACGGGTGATATAAGGGGTTATGTAACAATACCCTAGAACATTAATTATGTGAATTATTTTTTCAATAAAAAATATACATTAAAATTATTATTTTTACTTTGAGCAAAATAGTATTTTTTAGTAATTATTTAAATTAAAATAAAAAATATATTTTGATGAAATAATAGATTTTTGAATTAAGTACTATTTTAATAAAATAGTATTAATAAATTAATATTTTTAAATATAAATGATTGTATAATATTTTTGAATACAATTGTATTTATTATTAATAATTGATAGATGTTTTTGTCAACAAACCCTGAATTATTTATAAATACCAGTTATTATATTAAAAGTAAAAATTAAAAAATTAAGAAAATTATTTAGGTAAAATAAATATTATTTTTGGATTCAGGATGTAAAAATTATCTAATGGTGATTTTTTCATAATTTTCGAAGATAGGGGAATTTTGGGGTACAAATTAAATTCTGTTTAAATATATAATGTGTTTTCTGACATCGTAGTGACCCAATAGTGATGTAATAAAATAATATAAAAATATAGTTATTACAATATAAGTTTTAAAATTAAAAATGTTATTCTTGATTTTTTTTGAAAATTTTATTGTGCCTTAGTGTACCCTACAAGACTTATAAAACATTTTAAGTTTTAAAATTATTTCTTTCAGAGTGTGACTCACCTATATATAAGAAAGCATGATATTTTAATAATTTAGGCCATTTTACTTGTAAAATAATTTTTTCCACTCCCCTTTGGAAAAATATTTGTCAATAACCATGTAATTGTTTTTGGTTTTGATTAGATTAATGTGTGGGGTCTAAATCTTAAATAATAAAACAATTCCCTCTGATATCCAATATAAAACCCAATAAATCTCTCATTCCTCCTCACTAAAACCACTTATATCTCTATCTACCTCTTCCCTAATCACTATATAATCCTTCAAAGGTGCCCCATGGACTCAATATGACTCTCCCCTGCCTCTCCCAAGCCTTTAGTATCACACATCCAAGTAAGGGATTCCATTCATCCTCTTTGAATTCAAGAACATTATTTGAGTGTACTTCCTTTAATTTCAATTTCATGAATTTTAATTAGTTATTAATCATTAACATAGTATAAAATTGATTTTATTTCAATGAGTGGTCTTGTATTTTTTTAATTTTAACCCTCACCAAATCCATTACTCTGCTTATTTTTTGGAAGGGATTTCACTCTTCCCATTTCCATTCAAGCTACCCTTTTACATTATGATTCTTAGGTTCTGTATTTATATATTGTTTTATTATGTTACACAACCGAATAATATCAATGTGATCTCTATATGATGATATCTTTATTTAACTCCCATCAAGACCCCCTATGATTTTTTATGCTCACTCGTTGCAATGATGAATTTTTGAAAGTGATAAATTCTTTTCTCATTTTTCCATTTTTTTTATAACACTATACCATTTTATTTTGAATTAATAATGTTTGGGTATGATTTAGAACGTCACCTATACTTTCCTACATCTGTTTGAATGATGATATACTCCTTTATCTCTCATTAATGACACCCATGTACATCTGTTACCATGCCAAAATTATGTAAGATATTTCTCTCTCTTTGTTTACATCAGAGAAATTATTTTATATTATGAATATAAATTCCATTATATATGTGGGGAAATTTATCTATATGGAAAAAATACTTTCCATTTCATTTACATATGATGATATACTCATATCTCTTTCATCATCCATTTTTATAATGTCTTATGTCACGTCATTAGGATGCTGAAATTTCAGAGAAATATTGTTTGCGAAAGTCATAGTGTAGTGAATACCATGCCCATTTCTCCATGAATGGTATCCTCCATTATGAACATTTTTGTATAGATTATATATTTTCAATATTAATTTCAAATACCTTTATCATGTAATTAATTATGATGATTAATTAATCCATGTTGTGTGATCTATGGGTCACACTTATGAATGAAATGAAATAATTAAGATGTGTGTGCCCTGATAGCTATTTATGCATTTAGAAAAGGTAAGAATTGTGATTATTCATGTTCAATGAAGGTTTACACCTTTTAATTCATGTTTAATGGGTGCTTAATCAATCTCAATGTGCAATGAGCCTTGGCTCATGTTAATATGATGTTAAATGTTGTCGTCACATTTCAATGTTATGATAATCATTCTATATCATTTCTTTGTGTTCATGATTATCTTGTGCTCCATTGATATGTATATGGACTATAATGTACAATCTTCTCCCCGATATTAATTTTTTACCCTCATATTAGGCTTTATAACTCAACCTTTTCTTATCCCTGTCCTCGGTTTATCTCGGGAAATTCTATGGACGAACGAATATTGTGGTCATGTAAAATAAGTTTCATAATGATGATTTGTTTTATGTTCCATGTTGTTATGTAATGTTCTTAATTTTTTTAGAAACTAGACCTCTAAATCCAAATAATTGTATTAAGTTTATGTTTATGTAATAATTATGTTCATTTTTGTAATAAGGAGCAGGGTTGTTTTTGTTGTTATCAAAGGATATATTAAGTTATTTTTCGGATTAGGATTAGAAAACCCTAGTCAAAGCCTTGGGGATACGTCTAAGTATAATAAAAACATACATAAATTATGGAATGTATAATGTAAGTTTTTTATCAAGAAAATACATCCCTATCTGCATATGAACAACTAGAGGTGTCTCGAGCATAGATGCATCAATGGTTAAAACTAGAAAACACCACTTTTAGATAGACTCAAATAATAACTGGTTCCCAAAAATGGGCCTTTATGCACTCTTGGTTACGATACTCTTGGGGTATATCCATTGGTAAATTCATGATATTATTATGAACCTTTGTTAAGGGAATAAAAAATGACACTAAGAATATATGATGGGAATTAGATCATGGATAATATTCATTGATGTCTGTTTATTTATAAGATATGGAAATGACATTAATTTATAAGATATCCCTTTTTTGTCTTCAGATTCCCATTTATGTGTTACCCCTAACATTCCATTATTTCTAGTTAACGACTGGTAATAGGAGGTCTCTGCCAAACAACTAATGTGAAGATCAATGTGATGCCTATTCCAATGAGATTCCCAATCCGATGAGAGAGGGAATCGAGAAACATTTTCTTGATAATATCTCAGTGAAATCATGTTTTGAATAGAAAAATCAGTGAAGAGGAACTGCCAACCCCCCCCCCCCCCCCAAGAACAAAAAAGTCACAATCAATAGCTTTATGAGACAATGTCCTCGTACATTTAATGGATCATATGTCCCTCAATTTACGAATAATGGATAAACTCCATTGAAAATATATTCTTAATACATAATCATTATGTATAATAGAAGGTTCTTATGGTTTCTTATCCTATGTAGGGTAAAGTTAATCAAAGTATGGCATTAATCAATAATATGAATCTTGATGAGAAGATCGATCCATGTGAGTGGAAGGATTTTTTAAAAACGTTTCATGATAAATATTTTCCTCACACCCTTCGAATAAGAGGGAAAGGGACATATTTTCCGTCAAGAAAAAGGATGGAGAATCTATAAGAGTGTAGAAGGAAAAAATGACAAGGATTTTACAATATTCCATTGACATTTTCATTACCCCTGAATGGATGTTCGACTACTTATTTGGATGGATAAAACCAAGCCTACGAAAATTCCCTAGGATTCGTGACTTCAAAATATATAATGAAATTGTACGATGTCCCCTCAACGTCAGGATTGAGATTTTCATAATATTTATGGTTTCATGAAGAAATGAAGCATAATAAAAAATCTATTTCTAGTAGTCTGAGGGATAAACCCAATGATGATAACAAATTACAACACCCCACTTTCCAATGTTGAAATAAAAACCACCCCAAAATTGCCGAAAGGGGGATAGGAAACGTATTAGAAGTTGATGAGAATGGCACATGGCCATTAAATATCAGAAAAAAAACCCCTCTTCCATGATAGAAGAGAGGATTTCCCTTTTCAACCCTCAATGAACTATTCATTTCTTGAACTGAAAATAACCAAAAATCTTTGCAAACCAGTACAAAAAGATAAGTGTTTTCAAAGGCAACCAACAACCTACAAGGAACCAGGGGAGATCTTTTTCCATAACTACCACCTAAGTGAACCTTGTAAACATTATGGTTATAGGTACACTAGTTATTCATTCAATAATAATAATAATACATTTTGATTCTAGTTCTACGCATTATTTTATATACAGAATGATTAGTAGAATATTCCCAACATTACCCCAATGCATGGAATTAAAGATGTCAGTGAGAATAAAAAATTGAGAAATCTTTGTAACCCATGAATATAACTCCTCCCCAATCACAATTTGTTGATTGATCATTTTGGAGAACCTAGTCATACTCATTCTAGTGGAATTTGATGCAATTATTGGCATTGATTGGATTTCCCTATTTAGAACCAACATAAATTTTTATGGGAGGGAAATAACTCTATATATAGGGAATTGACCCCCAGATTCAGTACAAGTGAAAGGAGGAGGATGAATCATTTTAATCACCATCATCTCAAGTGTTGATATTACTTCCCTATAATTATGCATATTTTTCTCAGATGACTGAGCCTAAGGAAGCAGCCATCATTGAAGACATGCCTATTGTGATTGAATTCACTGAAGTGTTTCATGAATAATTTTATGGTCTTCCTCCTTGAAGATATGATGAATTATTGATAGATATTATGCCTAGAAAAAATATAATATACATGAATCCATATTGAATGTCTATGGTGGATCTTGAGTTGATGAAGAAAGAACTATAGGAGAATCTGGATAAAGGGCTTATATGCCCATGTGTATCACTATGGGGTGCACTAGTCCTATTTTTCTAGAAGAAGTATATGTCATTGTGCATTTGAAATGATTACTGTGAGGTCAAAAAAATCCCTATAATGAACATATATCCTCTACCCTAAATTAATGACTTGTCCGATCAGATACATGGAGAACAATTCTTCTCCAAGGTGGATTTGGTGTTTGGATATTACCATGTAATGGTGAATAAGTAAGATATCCCAAAGATTGCATTTTCTAAAATGTACAGACGCATTGAATTCATAGTAATTTCTTTTGGACTTTCTAATTATCTAAAAAAATTTGTGGACATGATGAATAAATTATTTAGAGATTACCTCATAAAATGTTTGGTAGTCTTTATAAATGATATTATAATATACTCTATAACCAAAGTAGAGCATGAGAAGCATCATAGAACTATAATAGAGACCATACAAAATGATAAGATACATGAAATGTACAAATAATGATAGTTATTGTGTAAAGAAGTCTCATTCTTGGGTAATATAATCACAAGCAATGAGATATCTGTGGACCCCTTAAAGACAGCTACAATTGAGGGATGGTCGATGCAAACATCGTTGACGGATATCCATAGCATCCTTGGGTATGTAGCATATTATCACCGATTTGTGAAAAATTTCTCATGATTGGAAACCTTATTATTAAGATTACTTGGAAGGGAGTCATGTTTCCCTGGATTGATGAATTTGAATATAACATTAATGATGTTGAAAAGGTTGACTATCACAATGCTCGTGCTCACATTACCCACAATTGGAGAACTTTTTGTTCAATTTAGTGATGTTATAAAGAAGGGAATGGGCTGTTTTTTGATGAAAAATGAAAAAATCCTTGAATATGCTTCAAGGAAATTGATTGTTAATGAGGAATACTATCCTATAATTGATCTGGAGTTGGCTGCAGTACTCTTGGCTCTAAAACTTTTTCGACATCATCTCTTTGGGTAGAAGTATGAAACATATACGGATCACAAAATCCTCAAGTATATATTCATACAGGCAAAGTTGAATATGCACCATTAAATATTGTTAGAGATAATAAATGAATTTGATTGTTCAATCCATTACCACCATGGGTAAGATAACAAGGTGGTAGATTCTCTAAGTATAAAGGACCAAGAAATACTATATTTGATGAGAATTGAAAAGGATCCATTCTTCTTAGATTTTATGATGACGGACAGAATAATCATAAATAAGGGAACAAAATCAATCCTTTCACAAATAATTACTCAACCGTCTTAGTTTTAAATGTTAATGGATGCTCAAAGAATGATGTGGGAATTCAGAAAAAAATGGAAACTATAAAAAAATGGAAATCCTCAATGTTCAATGTTAATAAAGACAGAATTGGGAGATTTGGGACAATAATGTGTTTTACATAGAATCTAAAGTTATCAAATGAACTTTTGGATGATGCATATAGTTTGAATTTCACTATTTACTTAGGAAAAACAAGGATTTATAAATATCTCAGAGAGAATTATTAATGGGATAAAAAGAAGAAAGAGATCATTGATTATACATCATTATTCTTGGTATTCCAGAAAATGACAGCTGAGAGGGGGAAGTCTAAGGGGATGATGCAACCATTACCCATAACAATATGGAAATGGTAGAACATCACAATGAACTTTGTCAGTGAACATCCAAAGACATCCAACGGAAACCGTGTTATTTGGGTTGTTGTGGATCAGCATACAAAGACTGCACTCTTCATTTTAATTAAGAAGGATTCCTTATTTAATCAAATGGAATGTATATATATATAAGATGTGTTGTATGTTTGTTTCCTGTACCACTATCCATTCTATCTGATAGAGATCGAAGATTCCCCTCTATGTTCTGTATGAGTCTTCAACATGCTCTGAATATTGAGCTATACATCAGTACAACTTATCATCCTCAAACTGATGTACAATCTATATAGACTAACCAAACACTAGATGAAATGTTGAGAGAATTCTCAATGGACATCAAAGGGAGATGAGATCAACATCTTACTCTAGTTGATATCTGTTAAAATGATTGTTTTCACTCATGCATCCAAATAGATCCTTGGGAAAACCTTTATAAGAAGATGTGTAGAACACATGCATGTTAGGAAGAATTTGGGTAGAAAAAACTCATTGGCCCAAAAATGGTCAAGGAAATGATGGAGATGGTTAAGACCATCTAACAACAAATTACAGATCCTCAAAGTCGACAAAATAGTTATGCTGATAATCATCGATGAGACCTAGAGTTTGATGTCGTAGACATGGTATAACTCTACATATCACAATAGAAGAGAGTTATGAGATTTTGGAAGAAGAGAAAGTGTAGTCCAAGGTTCATCTTCTCTTTTGAGATCCTTGATCACATTAGAGCAGTTTTTTTTCAACTAGAACTCCCACCAAACATGACTCAAATACATTATGTATTCCATGTCTCACTCTTGAGGAAGTACCTACCTGTTCCATCAAATATACTCAATCTAGAGGTGGTACAAATTGATAATGACCTCTCTTATGAAGATAATATGATGATGAAATTATATAATAGGGAAAAAGATCAACGAAATAAAAAAATGACAATCATCAAGGTTTTGTGGTGAATCAAAAAATTTGAAGAAAAAACACAGGAATTAGAGGAACTGATGATGTTGAATTACACTAACTTTTTTTAATGTATGAAAAAGAAAATATCAAGCGAGACATATCGTAAGGGCAGAAAATTGTAACGACGCAAAATTTTATTAGTGAAAATTCAACTTGATCTAATTAAATGTTTTATTATGTAAAATGGTTATATAAAATGTATTCACTTATTTTGTCTTTTTTTTGGGGTTTCCCAATACCGTTCGGAATTATTACTTTTTATAATATAGTCATTGAACAGTGATCATATGATTATTATAAATATAAGGCTTTAACGAATTCAATTTAACCAGACAATGTAAAAATGGCCTCATCCAGTAGAATTTCTTCATAGGAAGCCCATTTCTCAAAGCTTGAATGGAGGTGGCATCGCTAGACATCTCTCCTGACCAATCCCAAGCCGAGCTTGAGCTCTTTCAACTTGAACGGAACCGTTTAAGGGAGATTAAGAGGTTAATTGAGATTACCACCTGAGCGATGTTATCCATGCCACCCCATGTGTCATTCAAAATCACAAATCATACCCTTTGGTCTTATGTGGGTGTAATATGGGGTTATGTAATGAAACTCTATCACAATTATTATTATCATTATTGTTTTGTATGGATTAAATAATTTTCATTAATTTTATTATTGTCATATTGAGCACAACTAGGATTTTTTAGTTAAAATTTAAATTCAATTAAAAAATATTTTTTTATAAATTAATGGATATTTCAATTAAATGGTATATTAATAAAATAGTATTAATAAATTAATTTTTATTAAATATAAATGGACACATAATTTTTATGAATAAAATTGTAAATTTTATTGTGTTTTGAATGCTATTTTTGTCAAAACCTATGATTTCTCGATTAATGTTGATTTTTATTTTAAAAGTAAAAATTAAGATATTTAAAAAATTATTTAGATAAAATAAATTTTATTTTTGGAATCAAGAGGTTGAAATGATCTATTAGTGGTTTTTTCATAAATTTCTGTGATAGTCGAATTTTTAGGTCAAAATTAAATAACGTTTCAATATATAATGTGTTTTATGACATCATAATGATGCTATAGTGATGTAATAAGATTCTATAAAAATGATGTTCTTCCAATATACGTCTTACCATTAAAATAATGTTATGTTAGTTTTTTTATTAATATTATGGTGCCTTAGGTGAACCTCCAAGTCATATAAAGAATATTAACATTTATAATTTTTTCCTTAAGAATGTGACTCATCTATACATAAACAAGACTAATATTTTAATAATTTCAAACATTTGACATGAAAAATATTATTTTTTACTAACCTTTTGAAAAAAACATTGTCAATAACCATGGTATGGTATGTGTTTTTGATTAGATTATTCTGTGGTGTCCAAAACATAAATAATGAGGTATTTTATTTCCTTTTCTATATAAACGCACACAATCTCACATTATTCTTCACTCAAACAATTTTGAGCAGGACCAAACTCGGCCCTTCTCTCACTATAATCCTCCCAAGGATCCCTGAGATTCATATAAGCCTCTACTAGGCCTCTCCCAATCCTTTGAGATCACACTTCCAAGTAAGGGATTCTTCTCCTCCCCTTTGAATTCATGAATCTTCATTGAGATTAGTTCCTCTAAATTCAATTTACGACATTTAAATTCATTTATAATCATTTCATTACTCTAAAATTTAAGTTTTTTTTATTTGGGATCATTTTTAATCCTTCATTTTCACACTTACCTACGCTATTAATTTGCATAATTTTGGTAAGGGATTTCACTCTTCTCATTTTCATCCAAACTACTCTTTTACATAATGCTTCTTATATTCCATATTTATATGTTATATTATGATGTTACAAAACACCCCATACATTATATTAGATTTATATCTGATGAAATTTCTTATTCACTTTCATAAATCCTGTCTATGATCCTTCAAGATTCCTGTTACCATCCTAAATTTTCATAAGGGATTTCTTTGTTTCTCATTTCTATCCATGATTCTTTATTTTGTTCAATCCTTTAATTTCCAAATAAAAATGTTCGGCTATAATATTGAACCTCCCCTATAATTACCTCATTATGTTTGAATGATGATAGACCCATTTCTATCTTATTAATTTCTCTCATGTACACATGTTACCATGCCGAAATTCTTTAAGATATTTCTCTCTCTTCATTTACATTCATAAAATTAATTTATATTATGAATCTAAATTCAATTAAATATATTGAGACATGTATCTATATTACTACCTTACTATAAATTTCATTTATATGTTATTAAATAACTCATTCTCTCTATTCAACCATCTTTATGAATTTTTTTGTCATGTCGTTATGCTGCCGAAATTGCTCCACTATTTTACAAGACAAGGTCTTTGTGCTGTAAATACCATGTCTATTTATCTTACAAGGGTATTCAACTTTATTCACATATATATATATATATTATAGAGTTTCATGTTTTAATTCCACATTTATTTTTCCTAGAATAAATTATTATGTTTAATTAATCCATGTTGTATGATCAATGGGGCACATATATTCATGAAAAGAAATAATTAAGAAGGGTGCGCCCCGATAGTGCTCTAACACATTGGGTAAAGATTAGTATCATGACATGTTAAGTGCAGTGAGGATTTAATCAGTCCAATTCAATTTCAATGATGGTTTATTCATTCTCCAGGTGCAATGAGGTTCTACTCATGCTCTATGGGCAACGAGCCTTGGATCATGATAATATCATGGTAAATGTTGTTCCCCCATTTCCATGTTATGATAATCAAGCAATATAATTCCTTTGTGTTCATGTTTCTCTTGTTCTCCATTGATATTCCTATTTCTAGGAATATAATATATTATTCATGTTATGCCTTGTTAACTCCCTTGTTGGGCTTTCTAGTTCACCCTTTTCTTATGCATGTCCTCAGGTTATCCCATGCAATGCTAAGTATGAAGGAATATTGCTGTCATGTAAAAGGAGTATTCAATAAAGATGTCGAGTTTTGTGTTCTAGGTTATTATTTAATATTCTTAATTATCCCATGATGCTAGACCTATCTATTCGCAGAGTTGTCTTCTATGAATGTTTATGTAATAAATCATGTTTTTCTGTGTAATAAAGATCAAGGTTGTTATATTGGTGGCTGAGGAAATAAGGATAGATCATATTTTTTTCATAGTCATATAATTGATGATATGTAGGTTAGTTTTCCTCTGCAGTATAATCTGGCTATGGTGCATCTTCATCCTATGGATTACGCAACACTGGAATCTAATATAGGACCTACGATGGTTTTAGGTACCATTCTTACTGAATCATCCATTGTTTTCATTTTTCTATATGAGAAATTCTATGTATTTTATCTCTTCCTATCTTATAGATTTTTTATATTCTGCAACTGAGATTATACCATACATGATAATGTTAGTGAAAATATTTGGTAAAATTTAAATAGCACATTTTCAAGTGTCTGTATTCTGCAATCACCATGTTAGTGGTGTATATGGAATATGATTTCCTAGATTTAGAAATGGACCTCTTTGATGTGATCAAAATTATGGATAGGATGAAGTATTTTTAGTCACCCATATATTATTATCGATGATGATAGAGTTTAATTTCACTGATGGAGAGATCTCATGATTTTCAGGGTGGACTGAATCCTCAGTTAGGTCGTGCTATTCCTATTCTCCTATAGTTGGGTAGTCTTGTTTTTCAGATCATGTCTTTGATGTTAGAGGATTATGGTAGTGTTACTAAGGGTTTATTAAATACTATGGTGGATGAGTTCTCAGAGTAATTTCTATATGAATTTTTAGGGTATCCTCTAGAGTGGTATGTGGACTTCACCATTGATTTTTCACTGGGGACACAACTGATATTTCATCCCTCATACAGTATGTCTCCAACTGAGATTAGAAAAATAAATATATATTTTTATGATTTTGAATACAATGTATTTATTCACTAGAACATATCGCATTTGGCCACCCCTGCCTTGTCTGCAAATAAGGTTGATCGATATCTCCAGTTGTTTTATTGATTAATGAAAACTGAATATGGAAACGATAAATAAAAAATACTTGTTGGAACATATTGGTGATATACATGATCATATTAAGGGGAAAACAGGTTCTCCAAGATTTAATTATATTTCAGGTATCACCAAGACCGAGTCCGTGCAGAAGATGTTCCAAAAACAAACATATGAAGCCTGTATAATGAAATTTCATATCTGGTCATTCCGTTCAGGTGGAAAAATGATCCGGTGGTTTTGATGGTGATTATAAATGGGGTGTCGCATTAGATCCTTGAATTATTCATTGTAGTGTTCTGGGATGGAATCTTGTTCTACTATCAGACTAAGGAAGGACACGAAAGGAATTTCAAGATAATTTTGGGAACACTATGGAATCATTGAATTTATTCTATATCATCCACGATTAACTTATGGATTATAGAGGTAAATGGTTGGGGTCATGTGATCTCAGAACGAGGGGATTATGTAGAATGTGAGAAGATCAGTGGTGCGATATAATTAGAGTGGTAGAAAAATGTTTTAGAAATTAAGTTATATTTGGGATTGTGAGGGAATTACTAGTGGTTTGTTTAGGAATTATCTTGGCTTCCATCTCACAACACAACACATAGCTAGAAATAGGTAATCTTAGAGTTAATTATGGAGTAAAAATATTCTTTTTAGGATCTTTAGTTGTGGTTTCCCACAATCCATATTTTGATATTCTAGGAATATGAAAACGGATACATGGTCTACCATGATGATTCAGGTATGGTTCTTGATTCTATTTAGATACATGATAACCATGATGTATCATATGCTTCATGATAACATTGACTACAAGAATAAAATTACCCAATCCATGACATCGAATTAGTGCTAGTGATAACGTCTTTGAAAAACTGTAATCAATACCTTTTGGAGATATTTTTTGCCCTATTCTAATCACAATATTTGATTTTACGTATTCCCATTAAATGATATAAATATTAGATATCATTTTTTCTTTGATTACATTCAAGGGTTCAATTATGATATCATCTATATCCAACAAAATGATAATATCATATGAGATTCCATGAGGATGAATGTACTAGTGTAGGTATTGAATGAGTCCAGTGATGAGTGGAATTAGATGTGTGTTTTTAGAAAATGAACCTAGAAATTAAATAGCATAGTGGAGTTTTATTCATGTCCATCATTTAGTTGACACCGCCCTCTAATAGTTGATTCTGTGAAAGCCGCAGAGTAATGAGTTATGCCAAAATCCTACCAGCCTTAGTCGGTAGTCCTTCATTGTATCACCATTATGTTTTATGACATGTGAGGTTATTTATTATTATTATTAATTAGATAGGATATATATGATTTCATATCTATGTGTTATGCATGTTAGATTGTTAAAGAATATATCTACTGACCTTTTAGTTTGCTTCATCTATTTCCTATTCCTACTTAAAATTTGGGCAATATCAACAAGGATTTTATTATTGTACTTCCTTGTACATTACATGGGTTGAATGCTATGTGGGTAGTGACTGGCCATCCAAAACAATTATTCCATTTCCTTTAGATTAAGTAATAAACCAAAGTAGATGATTGGAAAAGTTTTTTTCAAAAGTTTATAAGGATTCCTAGAGGACCATCTGTTGTCGTTTAATGTAGGGACCCTCACGTTACCTCCAATTTTTGGTAAGACCATCGAAGGGAAAATTGGTTTCACTGGTCATGTTGTGTGTTAAATACCATCCTTAAATGGATGTTCAGATGGAAAGGGTGAAAAAGAAATTAGAGGACATGCTCCGGGAATGCGTGCAATAATTCATAGTCACATGGGATAACCATTTGGGGTTTATCGAGTTTACATATTATAATAGTTAGTAATAATCAATATGAATGGATGAATTTGAGGCTCTATATGGTCATCTATTTCAGTCCCCTTTTTATTGTTATGTGGTAGGTGATACCTAATAGCTTGGACCAAGAATAGTGTATGAGACGTAGGATAATGTTATGTTAATCAAGATACATTTTTTGGTGGAAAGAATTTTCCATTGTCTTTTTCTGATTAGAGCCACTGAGCCTTGGTAATGTGTGTTGGTTAATATGTGTTTCTAAAAGTTGATCCTCACACACATCACCGTAATCATGGATAGTAATAAATGTTAATGTCAGTGTATTTTACACATATTTGATCTCTATGAATGGTGCTAGGTGTTATACCAGTTAACTTTTCTATTCCAGTTTATATAAATTCATGACGTGTTTGATGACTAGAAACTGAAAATATATAATCTCAATATATCTCATGTGTTGAAATGGGATTATTAATGGATATAATTTAATTTCTCTATGTTTAAGTAGCCAATTCAGATGGTGGATTATTAAGAAAAAGTTCTTTGGGGGAGTTCTTTGAGGTTTTTCTGAGTTCATTAGTAAAATGATAATGAAGAACATGAGACAAGGGCAATAATTACGTGGGATGATGAAAAAGTATCTCTTTTTATTAAATGATTATACTACAAGATTACATTATTGGGGAATATATTTTTCATCGTGGGAGAATAGACACAAACAAGTATTAATTTTGAGGTAAATTCATATTTTACATTGGTGTATCTTTTTCTAAAATCATTCTTGAGAGTTTTTAGTGAAGATAAAGTATTTGGACTCCGATGTAGGAGGTACAATGTTGAAGAATTTTCATCAGAGACCACTCCAAATCCCAAAAGAAACCATGTTCCCTAGAAAATGAAATCCCCAACTACACAAGCATTCAACTTTGCATATAAAAATGTGTTTCTTTATTAATATTCAATAAATAGAGATGCATTGATTCTTCACTGTTTCAAAAACTATGCAGGCAAACCATGTTGATTTTATGTGTTATTGATAATGATAAAATTAACTTTAATTCTTACCATTATTAGTCCCCAATTACTCCAATTTCATACCCCTTTCATGATTTCTTATCTAGGGGCCTCTCCCTCTCCTCCCATCACCCTTTTACCTTCAAATATGGGGTGTTTTTGTGTGGATCAAAAATTAATTATCAATTTTGTTCCATTATTTTTATTCATTCCTTTCTATTGAGTTTATTATATTTTATTTATGTGTTATTCTCTCTCTAGTTGGTTGGATTCCCACATGTGTGATGAACTATAGATTATTGGGATTAATCCTAGTGATTATGGTGTGATATTAACTTTATATTCTCCCCTTGAGACAAAATTGTGGTTTTCCACCGAATTCTAGATGTTTCAATGTGTTCAGGCATAGTTTCAATCCTATATAATTACTAGTTTATTTTGGTTTTTATTCTTTAATTATTAAATGAATTTCATGGGTTAATTTTTTAACGTGAAATATGTTTCCCTATGGTTTCAAGTATTATGTAGATTGAAATATTATTATCCAAAATTATTTTTATATTTTATGTTTTTTTACTTTTTATTTCTTATACTTTTCGTCATGAAATATTTACATGATGATAAATATGATTTGAAATGAATTTTGTTTGGATATAGATTTTAACGAGACTTTTCATTTTAAAATGGTGTCTCCTCATTTTTATTTATAGTTCTAGTAATATATATATATGAAAATAGTGATTTATGGTTCATGTTAAATGGAATTGAGAACAAATGGAATACTAGCTATCTACCTAGGTGGATTAGGAATAATATTTTAATTGTATCAGTGGGGCCAAAACCACGTTTGTACTAGAATTATTAAGGAAACAATTCTAACTAAACATTGATAATTATTGGAGACCATTTGAATTTTATATTGACTCTTCTCTAGTGTCTCGTATTTGAGGAAACTGTGGGTAATGGTTTCATTACCAATTTCACCAAGATATGAGGTTCCTTGGGCCCCGCTAGTGATATTGTGTTAAGAGGTTTCTTTTTTTAATGTTATTATATTGTACATACCATCCTAATATGTTAGACCATTCATTATATTTATTTTAAAAATTTGATGTCAAAGAAATAGTTTTCATTAATGTTTAATCTTTAAAATGTCCCCAATTTCTTAGTAAAACATGCATGTTAATGTTTATTATAATGTTATTTTAGGGAATATATTTTGGGTGGAATACTACTAATAATTTTCTCACACCATACATTCAACCAAGAGAATAAGTAGACCGTATCATGTTTGACGTAGGTTATGTAATGAAATTTTGTGGTGGTGATGGTGGATCTAGATTTTATTGTTTCTATCAAGTAGGGATTGGTAGTGGTAGATAGATACAGATGAACCTTTTATTGGTTGGACATTTTGGGTTTTTTTCTAGTTGTTTTGTGCACATTTTTTATGGTTTTCAATCAAAATTTGTAAAATTTTAATCTTCTGATACATTTATTCCTTTTGGATATGGTTATTTACCATTATGCGGGGTTTCAATTCTGTGAATTATTTATGGTTATTTAGATTGAGTGAAACAATTCTCACTATGATAGTGTTTATAAAAAATAACTACGTCCTATATTTTGGGTATTTGGAATTCGCTTAATGCCATGTAACGGGCTGGGTGATGTGTTGGGTAAGATGGAACGATGGTCTGGTACGTTGAAAATGATTTATTGAGAAATTTTCATATATCATAAGATGATTGGTATTTGAAATAATATTTTTTATATATCTTTTTAATTAAATCTCAACTATTTCAATCCCACAAATGTTATATATTAATGTTAATTTTCGGATTTTATGGTTTTAGGCGCTTTTTTGGCATAACTAGAATGATTTCTTAATTCTAGATATTTAACATTTTTTTAATAACTTATGTAATTAAAAAACAACAATTTAAATATCAATCTAATCAATGTGATTCAAATTTTTAGTATTATTTTATATTTGTGATAAAAACACCCACTCTTTATATTGATCTAATTCGAACATAAAAATTATTGAAAAAATCAATCAATGTTAAATAACTTCTTGTTATGAAAAAGTGACCCCCACCTATAGAAATTAGTCATAAATGATGATAATGATCTCTATTTGAGGGGATTATATATGTATATAAAATAGAATTCATTTCTAGGTTTTGCCAATAAATTTAATTGAGTTATTCAATCACTAAGCCATCAATTTAATTGAAAACTTTGATGGAATATTTATTAATAATTCTGCCCGAATAATATCATGGAGTAATTAGTCTACAACTTCTTTTACACATACTTGATTCAGTGGAATATTTTGAAAATTTTATAATGAATATTTGGAACAACTATTGAAGAATACTACATTCAATAAATTTGTAATTAATGGGTTCTACCTCATGAAAAATTTCAGAGGAAAATAAAAGGATCTAAAAATATAAACCTTTTTTATAAAAGGATGTCTATGCCCCCTTCCACAATCATCCATCAACACCTAATAGTTATCCCGCTGAATGAAGTGGCTAGTTCATTTTCCCTTTAATTTTTTATTTTCATTTATTTGTTTTTTTACATTTAATTTTATTATAATTGTAAATATATTTATGTTACACAAATAACCTCATGCAAGGTTTTATTCTATTGTTCACACACACCATTCTCAATAAATCTTTTTATTATTATTAATATTGATATCATTATTATTATTATTATTATTATTTTAATAGTTTTTTAAATCATGGGGATGAATTATCATTTATTTATTACATTAATATTTTTATATTGTATTTATTTATTTATCTTATATTATTTGATTTCTTCATTATTATTCATTATATGTCACCCCGAATTCTATTATTCTTTTATTATTTAATTTTTATTTCTATCATACCCATTCATCTTAATTTTATTCAAATTTATTTTATTTTATTTTATTCTTGTTCCATCCACTCCACAAGATGATTCAATACTCTTAGCCATGAAAATATTTCCTAATCACATGTCATTAGGGGGGGTCATGGTTTTCATGAATTTTTATTATTTATTATTTTATATTTCTTGTAGATTTGAGTAGCATGCATGGTGGGGAGAATGTACATGATTCAGTGATTTCCAAATAGTGATATGAAACTCAATATATTTCTATTTTTTAGTAAAATGTTTTTTACTTATCTCCATTGGTAAAATCTTCATGAGAAATAGTTGATCTAATCAATTGATGAAAAAAAATCTAGAGAGCGGGGTCCTGAAATATGTCACAATCTATAGTAAGATCTTTCTTCAACCATGAATATATGAGGAGGTGGGATTATTATTTCATTGGATATTAAAGATTTAAAAATTTTTAAACAAATAATATTAATTCAAACATTATATTTTGTTTTAATATTATCAAACCAAAATTTGACAATTAACGGAGAATAATGATTGTATAAAAACATAACCCAAGACCCAGTCCTCTCATCCTTAATTTATATGGAATAACAATCTTCAGTAGTACAGTATTAAAAATTCCATGTAATTGGATAACTAATCAAAAACACAATGACATATTTTCCTTCTCAACATTAAAACATAAAACAAGAAAGCAATAGAATTCGTGATTTGGATAATATATGTAAACGAAATTGAAAGGATCTTCATGTGATACATCCCATTTCAACTATTATGCAACAGAAGGAAAATAATTTCTCTTTTTACATGTTCCATGATGTTTTTTCATCATAAATTTCTCCCCAAATATTTCCCTCCACATGACCATGATTTCTTATAAATCCAAATAGGTATTTCTTAAACATTATCTTATCATTATTATCATTTACCTAGTACATTTGCAGGGTAAATGAGTTATGTTAGATATATTTCAGTTTCATCCTAGACTCAAAAATACAATGGACATATTGATGATTACTATCACATATACAGTCTATTTTCATGTATAATACAACACTATAATCTAGTGAGGAATTGCATTAAGTCAGTATCAAAATACTAAGTTCCTCTCAAAATCAATGTGATCTAGATATTTCTTATTCCTATGTATAAAATTTATAATTAGATAAAATATAACTGTGGGGAGGTCCTTTTTTAAGAGAACACTATGAATGAACTCTCTTTTAAATAGACTTTATTATAGTGGGATGACCTATAGGATTATAAATTATTTATTGGATATAAATAAAGGGGCCTTTGTGGTAATTAATATTCTTTTTGTTTTGAGGACCTCCACATTTTCTACAAATGCATTGACCTATAAAATAAATAATATAATTTAGATGAGATATTGTGTCATTGATATTCATACCTAATTGAGGACCTCCATGATCATTAATTCCTTATCCCATTAGTAAAGAGAAATATATTCTTCTTGAGCAACTTATAATAGAAAATATATAAACCCCTAGGATGTCAGTATTTACTAGAGTATATGTATGAGAATGTTCTTATGTTATAGGATTCTGTTGATTCAAAATTATGGATCCCTATGATTATTATACTAGGTTAAGACATTAATCATTGTACGGTTATCATAGTTTCAAATCCAATATTCATCGATAATAACCCCTCTTTGAATCTCTTTGTCTATAGTGGCACAATTTTATTGTCAATCATTATATATTTGTAGAGAATGCTGATTTTTCCTATGGGAATCAGTAGGATATGGAATACGATTATATTCCATATCATATGTAATTATTAGGGTTCTGAAATGAATATATTGGGAGAAGAAACATGTATTACCCCTCTCTAAAATGGGGTTCACAATAATACACCTACCATTTTTAATTGAGTGAGTATTTATACGGGCCTCAAGCTATAAATGTTTTATGAGTTCATTCAGTATTTTGTCGTTTTTGGAGATATATAATTATACCTTTGAGTGGCTAGAAAAATATTTTAGTTTTCACATTATTTTGGGTCATATATATAGTCATAATATTTATAGATTAATTAAATATATTAGTGACACCCTATAGTATTTAATGTGATATAACCATATTTATGATTTAATTCAAGAATGTGCTGATGATACCCAATTATGTATTTATGTGTATGAACATGTGAGAGAGATATTTCTTGTACATTTTTTATATTCCCTTATTGGAATAGAAATATAATCCTTATCTAGTTTTTCTATCTACATTGATATATGGTGATGATTCTTTCGAAAGAGATTAATAATTTTTTACCTTTATAAAGTTTCTACATTCATGTGAGGATGTGTTTTTATATTGTTATAAAAGGATGTAATATAATAAATTCCCTTTTTACACAGATGAATATATCAATAGTTATCTTTTGTTGTTCCTATAATACGAAGAAGGGATTATGAGGTGTGTGCGGAGTAAAAAAATCATCTCATTTGTTAAAACTAGTATATATTAATTCTATTTCTATTATAAAAGGGAATATAATCCAATTCCATTTTCATTAGTGGCTAGTGTTCCTAGAATTAACACCTCGTGTCTACCAAGACCTACATGACTACGTCTTGTTCCTTATTGCCCGCCTCAATAACTGGTTCTTGATAGGACCATTCCTTGAGGTTCTTGTGATGGAAATGAATAATTGTATGATCCATAATAGAATGATCCAACACAATCATTTATATTTTAATTATATATTAAACTATCTCCCTAATATAAGATGGATGTGTTATTTTAGAAAACATGAAAATTATAAAAAAAACAATTGTAAATTGTGTTGGGTTACACAAACTAATATATGAACCATATTTGATAATATAGTGAGTGAAAATTCACATCCCTGATGATATAAATATAATTAATTATTTATGTCATGTATCCACTAACATGGGCCACCAAGATCAGGTTTTTATTACTTGTCCTTAATGGTATTTTGGTTGAAACATCCACTTGGATTGAATTTCATTATTTGTAATAGATTTGGAGGTTTTTATATAATGAATATATTGGTTAAAATCAGTAGCATTAGTAATGAAATGTTAACAACCTGTTAATACTAATTAACTAACATGATACTTTTTATGGATTGTTGTTTCTATTTAGATCAAATGGAACTCTATTAGAACAACCATGAGTCCTATGTTTTGTGATATTTTTGAAAATATAAAAACCCACCATGAAAAGTAGTTAAATATAAAATCATAAGTTAAGCATGGTTTATTGGTTTCCTGCTGGGGTAATATATTTTTATATGTTTCAAAAATATATTTTTATAGAAATTTTGATTACTTCATGAATATTATGATTCTAGTCAATACATGCCTAATTTTCTAAGGAAATTAGTCAATGTGGTTTTACATGTATTTGTAAATAATTAATATTTTTTACGATGGTGGGTGTCTTGGATAATCTCCACCATCTGGTGGGGGAATTATTTCCTACTACAATACTCTATAAATGATTTAATAAATGTAAATGAATCATTACATAATCTAATTTATGGAATTTAAACTATTGTTCTAATGATGTGGTTATATTTTTGTGTTAATGTGAATATTTATATGTATCATAAGTTCTCAGTTTATGTAACTAAATAAATTAATTAGAGTTTCTTCATCAGTGGGACTATTTTAATGTATCATATGTTATCTACCATTCTTCAATCAATTTGTTATAATATGGATAAAATTAATATAGTTAAGACTGTTGAATTTTGTATCTATATAGAGAGGCGATAAGTGTTGGGATTTCATAACTGATTCATTGAATAGGGATTCCAATATACCCCTTAAATGGAATAAAAAACAATGTATTTTGATAACACATAAGGAGACATTTTTTCCATATATTGTTCTTTTAAAAACACAAATATAGTAAATTTTATGATCAATAATCCATTAATAGGGGATATAGGCTTGATCAGCAATGAGGTATCACACATATCCTTGTTAATTTGTATCAATGCTAATTTTTTTGGATTACATTATTTATGGTCAAATTTGAGAAATATACCATTATGATTTCAATCATATAAAAATGCAATTTTCAAGAATTCACATCTCATGAGAAAAGTATGTTTAAGGAAAATGTACATAGTAATGTTATTTTTGGTGGATACATAATGATATCCATTTATTAATTCTTATAATAATGGTTTTTTCCATTTAACGATGGAATACTAATATGGGATTTGGACATTTGATAATGGTTGTCTCATAAGGAATATCAAACCATGACATGGGATTAATAGGGTATTTTGTCCTGTGAAAATTATTTATGTATAATACATAATATATCCTAATGGTAATCCCCATAGTAAATATTTCCCTATGAAGAACACGGATCATGGTGAATAAATCCATTTGCTGAAGTAGGATCATGAAGAATATGTTCCACTATAGAGTTTCTAATATAGGATAAGGACCCATTATGATAAATTGGATCTTATGCAGGGGTTTCCAATTAACATATGTCCTTTTCATAATGTTTTTTCATTTTAGTAAATTGATTAATAGAATCATAGTTTTTGGTTGTACATTTTGTGAAATCCAAAACATTGATGGACTATTTCGTGATCCATGGATGAAAACTAAAAAATGAGAAACTAAAATTATTTTCATAAGTGTGGGGAGGTTTCATCACTTCCCATAAGATAATGTCTCTATTAATTATTTTCATAAATGATTAAAACACCCTTAAGGGACTTACTAGTTACCGTGTGTTAGTGAGTAATTCCATTAATCAAGGGAATTCAGGAACATTGGTGTCCATGAATTATTATACATCCTATTCATTTAATTCAAGATCTCATATAATATAATGGTGGGGATCATTGTGGATAATAGGTTGGCATGAACTAACAATATTATTCATTGTCTTTTAGGAAGTTATTTCATCCACTTTGGGGAACTAGAGTGATCTAGAATACCAAGATGGTAACAAATCATTTTTATGAGAGTATATGAAATTAGTGTACAAAATTGATCTGTGATATAATTGTATCACTAGTTTTGGTAAGAATATTTTTCATTGAAGATAAAAATGGGGTGATGGGTCTCCATAGTATATAGGTATGGTTAATGGTCCACCCAATTGGAGGACATGGTTGTATTATCATTCTTTTTTGGGGATAATGGATTTGGGGTTTTGTAGTAGTAAAATTTGTAATGTGGTCTCCGTAGTATAAGGCTCGGTGAAGTATTTACCATTATATGAATGGGGCCTTAATGATTTAATATAAAAATAAGATTCAAATGTAAATGAATCAACATAGAGTAAAGTTGGTTTGAACTTGTTTAGATAGTGGGAGGTTGGGTGATGATATAACCTTATTGTTATATATTTAACATGAGATTAACTAATAGATCCTTTGTATGCCTATCCCAAGATGGATCTATCACAAAATATTTATTGTAATATGGGTAAAAGATTTTATACACAAATGTATTATTATTCCAAACCATTGAGTTACACTATTTACCATTCTTTGGTTAACTGACATATGTTTTATGATTATTTATTTTACATAATGTGGGTATGAGGAAAATGTGTTGTCATAGATGGTTTTATCATGGTGACCATTTTCATTTCCCTAATATTGAAAATGAATAAATTTGGTGTATATATATAAGATATCATTTTCAATTGGGTTCGTGAAGGATTGGTGCTAAGGTGTATTGTATGGGTTAACAGAGAGCACACCACAAAACCCATTATGAGGACTTGCATAATCAATATAGATCTAGACTAGGGGAGGAAATTTGTGTATATAGTTTGAATAGATTCCACTAGAGAACATCACATATATGATGGATTTGGTCGCACAAATACAGTTTCGTTGTCATAGGCACAATATATGGCCTTCAATATTGATTTTTTCTCATTCAATACATATTTAAAAAATGGGATAACAACATGTATTGTAATTTATAAAAATAAAAATTGACTAAATTTTTTTTATATCGTTTTATCAACACTCTAACATCAATAAAGATTTATTTAATCTCTACATAGTCAAAATTTTATAATGGAATTTTTCATAATTCAAATCACGGGTTTCATGGAAACTCACTGTGCTACATTTTCACCTTCATATTCATTGACCATGATTAAATATTCGTAATGTGTTATATATTATATATTAATAGAACTATTGTAATAATGTAATGAAATTAAATATATGTATTGTTTCTTCAACATATAGATAAATAATTATATGAAAATATTTCTGAAAGATATCATGTTTATTAATGTAATATCAATACATTTGATATAATAACGTCAATTTGTTTCATATAATTATTGGAATTAATACATGAACATCTTTAATTGAGTTATAATCTATTCATATTACAAAATTATCTTCTGAAACACGAGGATTTGTTTTGAAATGTTTTTCAAATACAATATAGGGAATAAATTTTCAACCAAAACCCTTTAGTTGTATCTTCTTGACATAAATATTTTTCAGAATTATTGAATAATATATTGATTATTCTCATAATATGAAAAATAATTATATCATATAAAGGGATATATTTATATCACTATTAAATTTTGTGAGTGGAAGATGTTTTTAAATCACCACGTTTGGTATTAGATAGAATGGAATTTTAAATCACTTTCTATGATAGATTATATTAATATATACCAAAAAGGATTAATCAAAACACAAAATATATATAGAGATTACTAATAGTGATGTAGCTAAAAGTATTATTTACTGATGTAATAATAATGTGATAGGGGGATATACACACTATTGATTTGAAATAGGGAGATTGATATGATTATTAATGATATGTGTTGTCATTAATATGTAATATCACAAAAATATAAAAAATAATAATCAATGATGAAATAATTGATAAAATAGTATCTCATCCTATGATCAACCCATGCTATATATTTTCCCATTTCACAATTACTGAAATAATTTGTACGACCATTGTAGTATTTTTTTTATTTTAATATAAAATATTTATATAAAAATTATAATGTTTAATATTTATAGATTATAAATGATGAAAAAAATAATTATTAATGAATTATAATTATTTTATGAATGGTTTATTAATTATTAATATATAATGTTCAAATGAATATTTTTTTAGAATTTATATAACCCATAAAAGAAAATCAATTGTATAAATGTGATCAATGTTTACCAAATTTAATTTTTTGAGTAATGAAATTTTAATTTTTTTTTATTTTGTCTAATTTAAATGAATTATATATTTAAAAAATAAAAAGAACTATGAAATTAAACATTTAAAAATGTAAATTATTTCATATGTGTATAATGTAAATTTGAAATGTGAACAATTAATTATTTGGACATAAACATAATATTTTCAGGTATATGTATTATGAAATATTTATATTTTTCTAAAATAATTTTTTTAATATCTATATTCAATTCAATTTAAATGTTATATATCATTCATTTCTAAATATATTATATTATATTTATTTATTTCCTCCCATATACATTTGTGTAAATTATTAATATTAACATTTTTTCATTATAATTTAAATTGTATTAGTTCGAATCTATAAATTTTTATACCAAGCATTTATGAATTTTCATGCTAAGGTATTTTATAAGATTAAATATATTTATATAAATAGTAAAAATTATTTGGTTTTAAATTATATTATTTTATATAAAAATTTAAATTTATTGTAGTTGTAATATTTATGAATCTATAAATCACATTAAAATATTGATCTTTGGTTTGGTATAATTTTAAATGGGCATATACTAAACGGTAAACTATGGTTTTATCTAGTATATTATGGTTGGATAGTTTTTCATCACATATTCTCTTTATAATGATATATAATTATTTAAGTTTTCATAAATTAAAAGAATGGATTTCATGTACAATGCATATGGATATATATTTAATTTAAAAATTAAAAATTCAATTTTCAGGTAACATGGGAAAGGTTATATTTACTATTTAACAATGCACCATTTTGATAATGTTTCTACAATAGAAAATTTGTATACATATCTTTTGGATGAATTATATTAATCCAGAATTTATACATATATAAAATTATAGTAAAAGAATTATTATATAATTAAATCTAGTTGAATTTTGTTAAATATTCCAGTAGTTAAAAAACATAGTAATAAGGTTTCATAAATAGATAAATATGTAAAAATGTTATTTGAACTAATCTATCTCTTCATTTCTTACTATATCAAAATATCTTTAAAAAATGAATTTAATTTGCAATTAAAAATTTATAAACATTTTTAATCATCTAAAATAAACATCATAATAGTGACTGATTTAGTCCATCGGTTAAATCTCGAAAAACAAATCGAAAACCCCTCATTGATTAAAACACCATTATTATAATGTTGTACATGATCATTTGAGGAATAATATCCACGCTATAAATAAGATATGTATTTTACAGAAATAATTTGCACATATCCTGAGTGTACCAACTATGTGATGTCACTTCAAATAATTTTTTAATGTTAAAAATAATATTTTGATATAAATTTATAATATTTCCTTGAATAATTGATTAAAAAAGGTGATGTAGTTGGAATTATATATATTAAAAAAACTAACTACCCATTCATGTGGGGAGTAATCATTTTAGAAACAACTAGAATAATAACTTTTCTAGAATTTATGTAACCTAATATTTTTTCCCCAATTACAGTATTACCTAAAACAAAACAAAAATCATAATAATAATATTTATGTTAAAAAACTAATAATGTGAATGTATAATTTTAGGAATTTTTTGTATAATATATAACAATAAGAAGAGGTAATAACATATGTGATCTCTTCATATAATCATTCCCTCTTCCAAATGGTTTGATAATGGAATGGACCCAAAAATTTCTACTATTCATCCAATTGACCAAAAAATCCATACTTCATATGTGAAAAATTGACCATTTTTTAGATAATTTTAATAGAGGTTTTTTATTCTTTAATGTTTTGGAGGTTAAATTTTGGATAATATTTTATTCTAAATAATTCAAAAAAATTAAAATGTGATCCTAATTTGTGATGAAATGTAAAACTTTTGATCATAATAGTTACGTAGTGTCTACGATGATAAAACTAGTATATATATTATTTCATTCTCCAAATTCTCTGCACAATTATGGGTATAAAAAACCATTAATTTAAAAAAAAAATATATCCCATGGAATGTGATATCAATTAATTGAATTACTATAATACATTCCCATATAATTTATTTATAGAATTAATATAGTGTGGTTGAAATAGGAAAACATTGAATCATACTGACATTTAATATATAATGTCAATATATAAAATTTAGATAAGAAATAATATTTTCTACTATATGAAGACATTATATAATTTATTACTGTAAGAATATTTCTTCAATAATGATATATAAAGTAAAAAATATTTATCCTTTATCACAAATGAGAAAAACTCTATGAAATGTTTATACCCCAACTAAACTAAAACAACATTGGCAGGATTAAATTTTTTCTAATATTTGTTAAAAAAAGTCAATAATCATTCTAAAATTAACTAATTTTTAAAACCTTTATTATCTTCTATATTCACACTATTTAAAATTTAATTTTATTACTTCATCATTTTAAAAAAATCCATCTTTAAAAATGTGTCACATGTCACTCAAGAAAAAATATTTTTTTTTGTTTATACATTCTTCTGAATGTTAAATATTTCCACAACTTCCTTTTGAGTGTAAATTCTACATTAAAATATATAATTAAAATTTTATAATCATGTGTTAACCAACTTGGCTCTTATTAAATATCATTAATCATGTCTATAATATAAATAACCAAATAATATAATGTGGAGGAAAATGTCAATAATGTAAGAATATATCTCAAATTATTGATAGAAAATACCTTACTCGAATGAACATGTAAATTTTTTCTCTAAAAATTTCTCCTTTTTTAGTTTTAATTATAATAAATATAAAAAATCTCAATAAATAATTCTCCCCCAATTTATTTCTTTATTTATTATAGTTTTTAAAAAAAATTAAACAATATTTTTTTTCACTATTTCATTCATTATTTTTATTTACTTGTTTAGTATATATATATTTTTAAGAAATTAATATTAAATAAAATACATTGGAAATAAATTTAACGTCTCTGTATTTTTTATTATACTAAAAAATTATGTTGCATTATTCACAATATATTTATAGAATTTAATTACTTCAAATAAGCATGATCAAACCTATCATATATTATTATTATAAAAAATAATGGAAACATACACTGATAATTAAATATGAAAAAAAATAACTCACATATGAGGTTATTCAGGTCTTATATGCACTTAGAAGAGTAATATAATGTATATTACGGACATAGTATATTCAAAAGGACTTGTAAAATAATATTTCATAAATTTTTTATCAAAATTGTTTTAAATAAAATATTTATAACAAAAACAAAAATTATATAACTTTAACAAAAAACATCTCAAAAATAGTACTTTCACTAGAGAGTATTGAGAATAATATGTCTAATTGTTTAATAATTTATCTTAACACATAAATATTGATTTGGTTTAGTAATTCATTATGATGAATATCAGTAATCTATCTATATTAATGAAAATATATTAAAATTATATTTACATTTTAAAATATTATTAAAATTAATTAAAATTAATTTAATAAACATTATAGGATTTCTCACAATGAAAATTAAAGTAAAAAAAGATTTTGGTTATCTAGTTAAATAATATTTTATTCAGAAACATTAAGCAATTAAATCAAAACACTGTAAATAAAAAATCAAAAGAATAATAAACCATTATTTACAATACAAATAGTATATTTACACCATTATATTAAATTATTTATTTAAATCAATGGGGCCTTAAAAATTTATTCAAATTATGGTAATTTTAAAATTCAAAAATGAAAGAAAAATTTGAAATTAGTCGGTAAGGATATGCATAATGATATTAATTGATGATGAGATCATGTAATATAATGATATCAAATACTTGTAAAGAACATTTCTCAATTTATTTCAATAAATGATTCAAATTTAGGATATTAATTCTCTTTTAAATCCCTTATAAAATCTCTACAAACATTAACTTTTTCTTAAATTTCATTTTTTTATATATTCATGAGTTTTTGTAAGATAAAATTATTATCTCATTGATTTTCATGACCCGCCCCCGGAGCCCGTGTTGTAACTACCCCAAGCCTGCCTTTCATAGGCCAGGGGCTGGTGACTAGCACCAAAGGCGTAAATTCCTATAATAGGGAAGGAATTACCTTTATAAAATGTAAACACACACACACACAACCAAAATACAAGTAGAAGAAAACACTATGTAAAACAGAAACAAAAGTATTGCTGAAAGTATGGGGCTAGAAATACAAGACCAACTGTAAAGTACAAGGTAAAATAAAAAATAGTTGGAATGTGACAAGAAACTCCTGATCATCCACGATGGATCCTACCTGAAGGGTAGGTACGGATAGTGCAGCTCCTAGATTGTCTGCCACAGATCCTACATGAAGGGTCGGTACATATAGCCTCATCAGCGCCATCGTCCGTCAACCTCCTCTGGGTACCGACTCATCGTGAAGTCCACCTCTAGGTGTCGTCCAGTCCTCATACACTCGGTCTCTATCAGTGATGTTTGTCATCTGAATCCAACACAACGAGGTTCGGGCATAGCCCGTGTAGGGGTGAGTATAAAAATACTCAGTAGGGATCTTGAGACCCTCAAGGTCTCACTAAATTTCACAAGGATAAACCACAAAGAAAGATCTCAACAGATAACCCTTACATAGGTATATGCTCGTATATATACCTAAGTTATCTAGTAACCCAAATCAATCATGATTAAAACACAAAGGTCATTGACTCAGATCAAACCATGACTTTTATTAAAGATATCGAAACCACAACTGCTGAAGAGCTCCTCCTCTGTCGAGTACGGTGATCCTGCCATGACTCCGAGGCGCTGCTCACTATACATAGAATACTGAGGAACTCCTCCTGTCATGTACCACGGGTCTTCCACCCAAACATAGTAGTACTCCCCGCCATGGGTCTGCCACCCCAACACAGTAGTGCTACCCGTTGTGGGTCTACCACCCAAACACAGTAGTGCTCCCCACTGGGCTAGTCAAGTCACTCCGACTCGAATCGGACAAGCAGTCATCAAGTCTCAGTCATCTACAAGGTCTCCATACTCTGTATGCTCGTCTCTGGGAGGATCCACTCCACAAGCTACTGGTCGATACACAAAGTATCATAATGTCCCAAGAAAAAAGTATCTCAAAGAACCTCCTCGTCAAAGGGGTCTCAACGCAACAGACGACGCGTCTATCAGACGCCCGGTCTGTGAGTTATCAGCCTTTTAGTTCTGGGGCCCCGGTTGGTATCGTGTATGAACCAACCCAGTCGAATCTAAACTATACCCCGAACTTCCATGGGGTGTACTCAATGGAACCTTTTCTCAATGTGATTACCTACGCCACTGACAGTACGTCAAATGGACGTCCGGTCTGAGAGTTATTAGCTTTTCCGTTCTAGGGGCTCGATTGGTTTATAAGATAAACCAAACCAGTCGTACTACAACCACATCCAAATCTCAAGTGGAGTATGCCAAAATATCTGTCTCATATAGAGGAATCCAATAGAGTCTACGGCACATCAATTGGATGTTCGTAGCCCAGGTTATAAGTGTTTTCGCTCTGAGGGCGTGGTTGGTTTCGGGTTGTAACCAACCTGGGCATAACCAAACTTCGCCAAAACTTTGAGTGTAATATACCTAAACGACCGACTTGATCTCAGAAATCCTATGCAACTGACGATGCATCGAACAGAGGTCCACAAATCAAATTATGAGAGTTTAAATAAAGAAAGTCCAAAAATAGGGGGTCTGGGCCCGGTCCGACCCAGCCCAACACCCCCTGGGTCGGCCCGAACCGGGGTGACCCGACTCGAGTCTGGGTTTGGGCTAGATGGCGTGGTCTGGCCTGAAAGTCTGTTATGGCTCGGCCAGCCTGGCTGTGCGGATGACGCGGAGCGGGGGGCACTCCCCCCCCCAGTTGATTGAAACCGGTGCGACTTAATGCCGCACCTCTCCAATTCGGAATGAAAAAGTCGTTCCAGTTTGGATACTGCTGTCATGGCTCATCCGCGATGGTCTACTCATGTGGTGTGCCGCCGCTGCCTTCTGCAGACCCCCAGACGTCTTCTGGTGGTCTGTTTCGCCCGTCATCTGCTCCTAAGGTCCCCTCGGGTCCCAAACATCACTGTGGAGGCTTCAAATCGCCATTACGGCCCAGTTTTTCATCGTCCGTCAATCCACGCAGAATGAATAACTAGCAGAGGGTCTGAGCTTGTTTGTTAGCATGTTCCCTCTGTGTTTGAGGCTCAAAACATTGTTCAAAAAATAAGAATACACAACTTAGCGGGTATAATTCACACAGTTGGAATTATACAAAAACAACCCCTACATCGAGGTTTGTCATTTGTTGACTATATCAAAAAAAGGGTGGATGTCAGATCATTGACGTCATCACAAGGGAGGAGATGAAGGTGACGATGATCGTTTTTGTTCGTCACTTCCACAGATCCTTCGATCCGGACTCGAGTGTCATTCGTTGTAGATCCGTCGAAAGGAGAACCATTATTCGTGGAACCATTGTTCTTCGTCGAGGGAGGAATTTGTTCTTCTTGAATGAAGAATTCTCTCCTCTAATTCTCCCAAATAATTTCCAAGAAAATATTTCATTAAGACTCATTATTTTAAAAGATCTCCAAGAAATTCAAGACAATTCATAGAGGTGAGACAATAATAATTAATAAGGTTATTAGTTACCTTGGTCGGATTTATTATTCTTTGGAGGTGGAGAGGCTCCACTCCAATAAATGAGTATATTTGTCATGTATTAAACAAGGGGTGAGTTATGCGGAGGTAAAGGGGGTGATGGGGGACGTGAGGAGTTAGGTTCTCGTCTGGGCCCCACACATAACTCCCCTTGGAAGAAAAAAATAACCTCCTCCCTTAAATAAAATTTCTACACAACAAATTTTATTTTTATTCTAAATCCCCAATTATTAAACCACAATTTGCTCAAAACGCAACTACGGTAAAGGTTCCCTTAAGAAATTACTAGTGTTGTGAGTTCATCGGTGCCCTTAGATTTTAATTCCGAGCACCGGTTCAGAAGATATAAAATCCTGCTCATTCATTTACTAAACGTACCCGAGCTAAAAATCGGGAATTGATTACGGGCACACTATGCCTCAGAATAATAGGCTGTCAAAAGCCACAGACTCGTAAATGTTCAATGAAATTAAGAAAAATATTTCCATGAAATTTCCGCTTCTTTACATTACTCCCACCCTAGGGATTTACGTCCCCAAAAAGCTATTACACAAACTAGGGAAACTAAAGGAGGTACTGAGCACGAAACTGAGCCTCCTTCTCCCATGTGATCTCTTAGAGGTTCCCGTGCTACCAGTGAATGCGCACAATAGGAATTGACCGTCCCCATAGGACCTGCTCTAGTCGATCGTCAACCACTACTAGAACCTTGTGAATGTATCCCCATCATTGACGTACATCTCTCCATTGTTGATGATGTGTGAAGTGTCGTTCATGTATCTCCTCACCTAGGATATGTGGAAGACGTTTTGCACCCGGTGCATCTGAAGTAGAAGGGCCATGTGGTATGCCATCTCGCCTACCCTATTGAGGACCTGGAATGGTCCGAAGAATTGTGGAGATATCCTACTGCCCTGGAAAAATCTCCATAGTCCTCGTCGAGGTGAAACCAGTATAAAGACGTGGTCGTCACCCTCAAACTCCAGTGGTCCCGTCTACTATCTGCATAGGTCTTCTGTCTGCCATGTACAGTCTTTATCCGCTCCTAGATGAAATGCACCTTCTCCATCATAGCTTCAACCATCTATGGTTCTACACGTGTTGATTCCATCAATATCCTCAAAGGATATCAGAAATGTGGCCAGCTTCTGTCTCACCACTCCTAACAGGTGAATGCCCGATCTCCTACTAAGAGAATCTGCTACAACGTTCCCCTCCCTAAGAGTATAAACTATCTCGAAGTCATAATCATGGAAGAATTAAAGACACCACCTCTGTCTCAGGTTCATTTAGATTTGAGAGAGGATACGCCAGAGTCTATTGAGTCGGAAAGAACTGTAAACCGCTCGCTCAATGAATAATTGGTGAGACTAGCCAATTTTAAGAACTCATATCCACCCTTCTTCATCTACGTTATACCAAAGAGCTTCTGAGATTTCTCCTCTTCCGAAAAGAGAAATCAGGTCTCATCCACTGGATGTACCATGTCCTTTTCCTAATACATTCAATCCTAACAAGAATGATACTTTCACTCCATGGATGACTTCGTAAGCCCTCGACGCTACTACCAAGAGATAAAACTATTACTCTCATCTCCAAGGGTCGAGTCACACTATCAGCATCAGTGTGTGGTCCCTGGGTCTCCACTAGTAGATATCTCAAATGTGAGGTTCAAGTAAATAGTTTAAACTGGATCCTATTAGTACACAAAAAGGTTGGAAATAAAACGTCACAAAGATAAGTGTCTTTTATTACTCAAACTCAAGTACAAAGACACAAAACAACCACAAACATCAACAACATGGAACTAGAAGAACCATGAAGAAAGGCCTCTATGCCTGGAACTAGTCCTGCTCCTGTCCACCTGCTTTCGGAGCTCCATTTTAGTATGCTTCAGCTACGTAAAGATGTGATCTCCCATATCCACCTATTCCATGCGGTTTGGGTGGACCTGTTCCTCTATCTGGGAGGTCCTTCATCTACCAGCTGATCGTTTTCACGATGGGTTGGACAGTCATGTTCCATGTGACCAAGCCCACCACAGGAGAAACACTGTTTGTTTCTAGCATGCCTGCCTATGACTCCACCTCGGGTTCTCCGCACTACCGATCTTGGGTCACGCGGTAAACCACCTATTATCCTAGTCCACTTGGAATTCTATGTCATTTTTCTACTACCGACTACAGAAGACTCCACTATGGTCGAAAAACCCTTCGGCAAGGAAAACAACTACTGATCATGCTCATAGTGTAGTGTTTCTTGTATAAACTTCACACTGAAGGTCTCGAAGCCTTACAAGGTGAAGGTCATCCCATCGTAAAGATGGAGCATCTGGCTCTAACACCTCTAAGTTGTTCCCTGAAAGAGACTAATAACTAGGTACACCATCATGTCACCGGCTGTACCAGCTATGTAGAATCTCGCGCAACAAACTCAAACCAGTACCCAGCTATCTGAAAATCAGACTCGCCTTGAAACCTCAGAGGCCGCTGTCGATGGAAGTCATGCAACACACTCAACTGGCGTGCACTCTTTACTGGTGTCTCAACTGGTGGAGGGCCCTGTACTAAAGAATTTCTGCTCGGTGGGATATCATCATGCTCCCCACTTGGTGCCCATTCTAACGGAGTGGTTGAAGACATCCTAAAAGAAACAGATGTGACACGGTCAAACGATTATACCTGGTGAGTTGTCCTTGATTGAGATGATTAAAAGATACTTTTGTAGACATGCACACAATTAGTGTTTTCATGAACTGAGTCACAGATCAGTAGTCAAGGACCTAGTGTATGGATACGTCGGCCACCGCACCAGTACTAGAGTCCATGAACTGAAAACCACACTCGGTACGCTTAACCATATTGCTTCACAGAAAAAAAATATGTGAGTCATAAGTTCTGCGGTAGAACCAAACTCCCCCTAATACAAATTTGTCACGACCCGTCCCTGGAGGCTGTGTCCTAACTACCCCAATCCTACCTTCCATAGGCCGGGGGCTGGTGACTATCACCAAAGGCGTGTATCCCTATAACTAGGAAGATATTAACTTTATAAAACATATACACACAAACACAACCATAGTACAAGAGAAGGAAAACACTATGTAAAACTGAAACAAAAGTAGTGCTGAATGTAAGGGGCCAGAAATACAGGCCCAACTATAAAGTACAAGGCAAAAGGAAAATCAGCTGGAAGGTGACATGCAGCCCCTAGACCGTCTGCCCTGGATCCTACCTGAAGGGTAGGTACAGATAGTGTAGCTCCAAATATATTCCGCCACAGATCCTACCTAAATGGTAGGTACCGATAGCCTCCTCAGCACTCTCATCTGTCAACCTCCTCCGAGTACCGACTCGACGTGAGGTCCACCTCCAGGTGTCGTCCAGTCCTCGTACACTCGGTCTCCATCAGTGTTGTCCATCGTTTGCATCCAACACAATGAGGTGTGGGCATAGCCCGTGTAGGGGTGAGCATAAAGATACTGAGTAGGGACCCCGAGACCCTCAAGGTCCCACGAAATCCAACAAGGATAAACCAAAATGAAATATGTCAACAGATATCCTTTAATTAGGTATATGACCATACATATACCGATGTTATCAAGTAAACCATCTCAATCATGAGGAAAACACTAAAGTCCTTGACTCGGCTCAAACCAAGATTTTAATTAAATATATCAAAACAAAAACTACTGAAGAGCTCCTCATATGTCGTGTACGATGATCCTGTCACGAATTCGAGGCGCTTCTCACTATCCTTATACTACTGAGGTACTCCTCTTGTCTAGTACTGCAGGTCTGTCACCCAAACACAGTAGTGCTTCCTACCATGGGTCTTCCATCCCAACATAGTAGTGCTCCCCCTAATAGCCTACAGAGGTACTCTATCTGTCGAGTACCATGGGTCTGCCACCCAAACACAGTAGTGTTCCCCACCGTGTTTCTGCCACCCAAACATAGTAGTGCTCCCCACTGGGCAAGTCAAGTCACTCAGACTCATATTGGTCAAACAGTTATCAGGTATCAGGTAGCTACAAGGTCTATTTACTCCATACGGTCGTCTCCTAGAGGAACCTCTCCATGAGCTACTGGCCGATACTCCAAGTATCCCAATGCCCCATGAAGAATTATCTCAACGGACCGCCTCGTAAAAAGGGGTCTCAACGCAATAGACGATGGGTCTATCAGACGCCCGGTGTGTGCGTTATTATCCTTTTAGTTCTGGGGGCCCGGTTGGTTTCATTGTCGATCCAACCCGGCCGTATCTCAAATGTACCCCGAAAATCCATGGGGTATACTCAAAGGAACTCTTTCTCAATGTGATTACCTACTCCGCTGACGGTTTGTCAAACGAACGTCTGGTCTGAGAGTTATTAGTTTTTCCGTTATAGGGGCCCGGTTGGTTTATAAGCTAAACCAACACGGCTTCACTCCAACCACATCCAATCCTCATGTGGGGTATGCCGAAACATCTGTCTCATAAAGAGGAATCCAACAGATTCGATGACATGTCAATTGGACTTCCGGAGCTCAGGTTATAAGCGTTTCCGCTCCAAGGGCCCGGTTGGTTTCGGGTTCGAACCAACCTGGCCATACCCAAACATCGCCAAAACCATGAGTGTAATATAGCGAAACGACTGTCTCAATCCTAGGAATCCTATGCAACTAATATTGCGTCGATTGGAGGTCCAAAAATCATGTTATGGGCGATTAACTGAAGAAGGTCTGAAAATAGGGGGTCTCGGCCCGGTCCGACCCGGCCAAACACCCCCTGGGTCAGCCCGAGCAGGGTCGACCCGACATGGGTCTGGGTCCAACCAGGTTGGGCGCGGCCCAGCTTGGCTGGCGTGGCCCAGCCCAGCCAGTGCGGCCCATCTCGGCGGCTAGTTGCGACTCTACCAGGTTGTCTGAGCGGATGACGTGGAGCGGGGGGCGCTGCCCCCCTGTTGATTGAAATTAGTGCGACATACTGGCTTGCCTCTCCAATCCAGAACGACAAAGTCGTTCCGGTTCGGCTTCCGCCACCGCGGCTCAACCGCGACAGTCTACTTTGGCGGCGTACCGTATCCGCCTTCCTCGGACAATCGGACGCACTCCGGTGGACTTTTTCGCCCTCCGTCTGCACGTAAGGTCACCTTAGGTCCTAAGCTTCACTGCGAAGGCTTCAAATCGCCATTGCTTCCCCATTTGCCATCGTATGTCAATCCACGAACAACGAAAAAACAGCGGAGGGTCCAAGCTAGTTCGTTAGCCCGTTCCCTCTGTGTTAGAGGCTCAAACCATTGTTCAACAAATACGAATGGCCAACTAAGAGGGTATAACTCACACAATTGGAATTATACAAAAACAACCCCTAACTCAAGGTTTGTCGTTCGTTGAAGATATCGCGAAGGGGTGTACGTCGGCTCGTTGAAGTCATTACAAGGGAGGAGATGAAGGTGACGATGATCGTTGGCACTCATCACTTCTGCAAAGGCCTACGATCTCGACTTGAGCGTCGTTCGTTGGAGATCTATCGGAAGGAGAACCGTTCTTCTTGGAACCAGCGTTCTTCGTCGAGGGAGGAAGTTATTCTTCATGGATGAAGAAGAATCTCCTCTAAATATCTCAAAATATTTTCCAAGAAAATATTTCATTAAGTATCCTTATTTTGAACGATCTCTAAAAAATTAAAAAATAGTCATAGAGGTGTGACAAAAATAATTAATAAGGTTATTAATTACATTAGATGACTTCATTAAGCTTGGGAGGTGGATTGGATCCACTCTAATAAATGAGAGGAGTTGTCATGTATTAAACAAGGGGTGAGTTATTGGGAGGTCAAGGGGTTACGGGGGAGGTGAGGAGTTTGAATCTCATGTGGGCCCCACTCCCAACTCCCCTTATAAGAAGAAAATTACAACTATTCCAAAATAAAATTTGTACACAAAAAGTTTTATTTGTATTCTAAATCCCCAATTATTAAACCTCAACCCTCTCAAAATGAAACAATGGTAAAAGTTCCCTTAAGATGTTTTCGGCGTTGAGAGTTCATCAGTTCCCTCATATTTCAATTCTGAGGACCGGTTCAAAAGATAGAAAGACATTCTCTTTCGTTTACTGAACATACTCGAGCTAAACTTCGGGAATTGATTCCGGGAACACCGGGCCTCGGAATCAAGTGCAGTCAGAAGCCAAAGACTCGTAAAATTTTAAAAAAATTAAGAAAAAAATTTCTTTGAAATTTCCAGGTCTTTACATTGATATATTTATTTTTCCACTATTCAGCTTCTCCTACTTTGGATAATACAATTTTAAAATTTTTACCACCGAATATTTCAATGTTTATATCTAAATGGGATGATATGAAACCTTTCAATAAATTATTAAATTTGGGTATATTTCAATATGAGTATTAGTTATTTTATTACATTTTGAAAGTTTATTATTCATTTTAATTTCTAATACTATATATTAAGATAGAATATTTTCCTAAATAGTTGTTTAAAATATTAATTAAAATCTTTATTCAAAAAAAAGAATTTATGGTGTCAATGTTTTCGTATGATGATGTTATCTTAGAGAATAGATGTCAAATTACATTTTTAAAATTGTAATCCTTGTTTAATGGTTATCTACATTGGAATTACAAAAAAATTAATGAATTTTTTTCCAGAAAATATCTACTACAACTTGATAATAATTATTCACAGCAGAATTATCCTCCACCCATTTGATAACATTATGAATTTCTAACAAACAATGAAATATTAAAATTATGGTAGGAAATGATTGTCCCCCCATATAATTAATATAATTTTTATTCAATAATATTCATAGAATTCAAAATAGATATTAAATGGAAATAACAATATAAAAATAATTATTTATTTATTTCATTAATATGGTTTTTTACAAGAAAACATAAACAATGAAATCATTTTAATACTGGATTAAATAATTTATTTTTAAAAATTGTACATGGAATGTAAAAGTATATTCTTATGAAGACCATAAGTATCATGTATTATACCTCAAAGTCTCTATAAAATATCAATACCACATCCATGACATTGTATATTGTGTAAAAAATTATAAATATGTTAAAAAAATTTATGGATGAAACATGTTGATTAATTTTAGGGAAGTATGTTGGGTTATTTATTAGAAAAATAAAGGGTAATATAATTTCTAAATGATCATTGGATATATTATCATTTGATGTATATATATCCAATAGTTTGATGGAATTATTAGAATTAGAATTTTAACGAGTTTGTAGAAGTGATCCATTTATTTAAAATCATATATTTTACATGATATATATAGATATAAGTAATTATGGAATAATATTAAAATATAACAATTTATTAGTGAAAAAATTTTGTATTCATATAAAAAATTTATATTTATAAATATTTTAAAAGATAAATTTATAAAATTTATGTAATTATATAAATGATATTATATCAAAATAAAAAAATATTTATCTAATTATTAGTAATGATATAAAATAAAAATAAATTTTTTTAATTATTCAAAATAAATTTTATAATTTTTTTAAAAATATATAATTTTAATTAAAAAATATATCTAATTAAGAAACTAAACTTGTTAATAAAATTTAATATTTTGAATAAGAGTAAAAAAATTAGTTAATAAGGTTAATTTCATTTTTTTCATGAAAATTGTAAATTTGGATGCTGTGAGTTGAGGAAAAAATCAATATATTTGGATAATCAATGAAACTAATAAGTAATGTTGTAAGAAAAATAATTATAAAAATATAAATTAGTTATTAAAATGTGGATACTCTTGACGTAACATCCATATTTAAAAATTTTCAATGAATTTTCCATATAACATTGTATGCATAAAAATGAGTGAGTTGGTTTGTTTAATAAATCCACTTAAAGTCATTTTTTTTAAAAATCCTTTTTATAGCCATTCCGACCACAATCTATCATTTTACCCCTCCCTTATGTACCTAAATTCCATTCAATTAAATTACTTATCATGTTTTGGATATCTATTCTTAAATCATAGTCCCAAATCATATATTTCAAAGAAGGTCTATAAGTGAATATTTAAAACATCAACATATGCATTATGTATTCATTAAAAATTTTGTTTTATTAATATTCATGAATATGATACCAAAATTCAATAACCTAAAATTTGGATAATTATTAATATATTAAATTATTATTATTATAAAAGAACAACAAATTATTTTTTTCAATCATTATAAACTGTTCTTCAGTGTATTGGTTTTACCATCAGCATCAATGATGTTATAACATAATCATTATTGATTATTTTGAATATATATACTAAAAGTAAATTTTAATTCAAAATAATTTATTTTGTTCAAAGAAATAATTAATGGTGATTTATTAAAAAACATCTATTATTAATATAATTTCATTAGGTTGATAATATAATTAACAATTCCCTGATTATTATATATAAATAATGATCATACTTACGATTGAAAAAATAAGAACGTCATAAAATATATCAAATTAGGATTACACATATTTTACCACTCAATAGACTTTAACATAGTAAACATAGAAGGATTATTTATATAACATTAAAAGCAAAGAAAAATTTAAACAATTGTCCTCTAATGGTTAATATTAACTATGAATACATAATTTTTCAGAAATAAAAAATTAAATAAATGGATATAATTAATACAAATATAAATATGGTTCAAGTATATAAAAATAATTACACATTGAATATTATACGTTGTATAAAGTGTGTTCAGGAAATAATAAATCTAATTTAATCGGTTTTATACCCTTTCTTTTATTATTTATTTTTATTTTTTTCCTTGAAAAAATCCATATATGATTGATTTATTTTAAATATTCAATACCTCAAAACATTTTCCACCTTTTTTCTTGTGAATTTATATTTTATTCTTGAAATTTGCATTTTCCTTCATTCCTAACTTATAAAATAAGTTGTTATTATGGATTACTTTCAACATCTATGTTAAATATATCACTTACATGTCTATTTTCCTAGTTTACAATAAATTATTTACATTAAATAAATTAAAAAAGTGTTATTAAAAAAATTATCAAAATATCAATTTAATAATATTTAAAATATTATATTATGTGTTTTTTATTGAATTGGTTACATCAAATCATTAAGAATAATAAGATAAATTTATTTTAAATTTTACATTGTTTCCTATAATTCCATATATATTTAATATAATATAAATTTATTTATATTATTTTATCCATTATTGGGATGTTTTTAAAAAAAATAAGTACCATTAAGTATATATGTTTTATTTTTAAAACAGTGTTCAAATCTGACATTACGATTTTTAAGACCATGATAGCAAAAATTTTATAAAAAGATTTTTATGATGTATATTAAAATTTTAAATATTTATATATGTTTCTTTATTTGGGAATATTATGTTTTATGTATCAACCAATAAATTCTATTATGTTATGATTATTTTAATTTGTTGAATTGTAAGTGTCATCTTATCTATCATTTTCTTAATAGTAAAGCCACACCTCACAAAAAATTTACATACCCATTTTATCCCCAAGCATTAATAAGTTATGATTATAATGGATATATGAGTAGATATCTATATTGACAAATTAATTGGTCTATTATTATTTTACGGATAGGGTTATAATTGTATATAGATATAATACAATTTATAATGCATAAGTCTCATTATTTAATATGTCGTTTAGTATGGATGATTATCCTTGGGAACTATGTTATGTTTAATTATTTTCAATTATTTTATGTCATAATTAGTAGATATCCTTCATATATTTCATTAATGTATATTCTTATACATGTTCCCCATAAAAATTTAATATCACTATGGTTTATTAATATTAATTATGTACCCTTATTTATTTATTTATTTATGTTAGGATTTCATGATCATTTGATTATTGTTCAATATTTCTATTCCATGATCTATAATTTCTCTATAATCCAACATGATCACTTGTTATTATTAAATGATAATATTTAATAAACATATATATTCCTATTAGATTCATTTTCATCATCTATTACTTTTATAATTTTATGATTCTAAATATAATTATTGATATAACCATAACTAAGTAATTAAGCTTGCCCTTTTCTTGAGATTCCAATTATCACACGGAAATGGATAAGAATATATATTTTGAAAAATGTTGAGGCTTAAAGGGACCTTTTATTAAATATAAAAGAGTTTAAAGAAGAGGAACATACAATGCCTCAAGAGTTAAAAAGAAACAACATTAAATAAGACCAATGGAAGTTAAAAAGCTTGATATCTGGTATTCATGGAATGGTGAGAGAAACGACCACCCCAACAACAAGGTGTCACCCCATTATATTTTTTGGGCATATATCCATGGTCCCTCTCCATCATATGATAGCTCATCGTCACTGACATCTTTCAATATATATGTATCAGGCACATAACAATTATGATGTACTTCCTCCTTGCATATTAATGGGTGAACATAAAAATTATTATGGGTGCTAACATTTTCTTTTGGTTTAATAGATACCTCAGCATGAGAAACTTCTAATTTCACTACAGCGACTCATGTCATCACTAAACTAGTAGAAGATTCCATGTAATAATTTTTTATAACAGCACCTATAACTGAATATAATGAAGCATCCTTCCTATCTTGACAAGGTCATAGATCCATGCTAGTCTGGCCCCTTTGTTGATTATAAATCTAGGCTGAGGGAATTTATATGTTATCATTGTTATGAGTTTCTAGTTTTGAAACTCATGTATCATTTCCAACATGGCACATATTAAAAATTTTTGAAGTACTTTTTAATCTACATTATCATTTGTGATCAATCCTTCAACATTCATCACCCTACATTAAAAATGTTTCGTAATTTGGACCTTTCCAGATGGATTCCTAAAAGTATATTCCAAAGCCCCTACAAAATTAATTTCCTTATCCCCCGTCAAAAAATATAATTTTATTTCACTGAAATCTGATACATCTATGATATGGGCCAGTTTTAGAGATGAATTTAATTTTAATGGTTTTTTTATTTAATATAATCAATAGAAACCTATAATAAACATGAAAATTTATCACCAGTGTCAAAAGATGTAGATTTATTTATTTTTTGACAAATCTAATAAAACTCTTTCTCACATCCTTTAATAGGAGTAGGTTTATCCACATGATCTCACTTGGACATAAATATTTATGAAATAGAAGCATCCAAATTGTTATTATTGTTAAAATATTGAAGAAACCATAGTATTCTTCTACCAATTTGTATCATCGGCTTCATCCTGAGTATAAATTTCTTTTTCAATTTAGCTACAATCTGACTCATCCTCTTCATTTCCCTCCCTCATTCCCCAAATTAAAACATCCTTTAATAAGACAATCGTATCATCTATAGAGATTTCATCTGCTAGGTTTACCAATTTGATATTAATCTTATCATGAGAGTGCCCAAGTCTATGATTGTTAATAAACATCCTATTTGGATTTTTAGTGCCATGTATTGATGTACCATATTCATCAAAATAAGAAATAGGCTCACATTCAACCTAGCCTATCACCTGATTAACACCACCAAAATGATTTCTGTTAAATTCTTTCCCAATAAAAGTTTCTATATCATTCCTAATTTTATGATATATATAGAAAATTGTGTTCCCCAAAAATTTGGACTTTATGTCTACAATGATATAATAAGATTCCCCAAATATTGGAATTTATTCATACATAATCTGAAACATGACTTCATCCTAGGCTGTAGAGAGGACCACTGTGTTAACCAAAGTTGAACAAAAGTGAACCCCAATTAATATTCTGGGAAAATTTATGAAGAACACCTATTTAGTTTCAATATTCACATGGTTTGGAATCTGGATAACATGTGCTATGTCATACAGAATACCAGAGTGCAAAAAACCCAATTCATGCCATAAATTTTGTTCCAAATCTTGGAAAATGTGTCTCAACAGTTATAATACAAAAACCTAGATTCTAGGAAATAATCCCATGTGTTCCTAGGTGAATACTTATTGAACCAAATCTCTATGTGTGACCCATCATATCAGTAGAGGTGAATAATAGATGGAAAAAACCTCTTCCCAAAGAGAAACATTTTAATTCAGATAAACCCCGGGTATAAACTAAGTGGTAAACTAAAAAGGATACATTATAGGTCATCACACCTTTTTATAATAATACATGAACAATGTATGAGTAATTACCTTATTCAATTTGTTCTGAGATTTTTTTTTCATAAGTGTAGACATGGACTATAATTCATTTCTTGACATTGTGTTGAGTGGCCCAAATTTCATGGAAGACAAAGGATCTTCCCATGATACTAGAGAACAAAGTAAATCCATTGAAATATTTTGAATCACCATCATACAACTTCTTCATGGTAAGAATTCCAAAAAGATAATCTTATATATTGAGGACAAACGAGTGGAGATTCAGACTCCATGGGTGGAATAGGTCATCCTGAATTCCAAAGAATAACGATCGATCCATCTCCCATTCATCCATCTCCTAATGGATAATAATATTATATATGTTATTTATATAAATAAATCATAAGTGAATAATTTTTTAAAATAAATAATAATTGTATCATTAAATAAAAAAAATTATATAATATCCAATAACACAAATCATTTGTGTTTTTTTTACTTTGATTTAATCTTCAGATGTAGTTTCGAATCATGTAAAATAATGTAAAATATATTTATGATTTCATTAGGTATTATAATTTTGTATTAGTGTGAGCAATATTTGATATTATTTATTATGTTGTTAATAATATGATGATAGAATTTAATAAGATATTGGTTGAACTAAGATCTTCAAAGGTAAGGACATCCTAAATTTCATTTTAATTTTAATTCGATTTTTTTATTTATCTTTTTATGATATAACCCTTTATTAATCAACCTAGATAATTTTTATTATTAAATGTATGAATAAAATATAATTATATTGATTAATAAATGTGATGGAAAATATGAATATTTTTATAATGAACTACCAGATGACATGTTTTTGGTGTGAAACGTATACTAACACATTTATCATTGATTATGAGTGACAAAAAATCATAGTTAAATTTTAAAATCCACCAGAATATTGAAAAATAATATTGGAGATTTCTTTTTACTACAACCACCATATATTATGTTGAATCCAAAAATTACCATGAAATGTTTAAACATTAAAAAGATGATATTTTATATTATTGATTTTTTAATGTGTGAAGATATAGTTTTGAAAAAGTATCCATTGAAATATGATTATGAAAATGGTGTACATTCATAAAGAACACAATTAATAATAGATATATAGAATCATATAAATTTGGGTATTAAAAAAATACTCTTCCATAAATATTCTACCTTAATAGTACACATTAAAAAAGGATGGAATTACATAATCAGTTGAAAAGAGGACAATAATTTATCTGTTATTATAGTGAAAATTTATTGATAACATCAATCTAATACTCTATAACAAAAATTGATAATGAAATTATAATCATCTGATATTTTATTAGACTCAAACCATGTCTTGTAAATTAATTAACTATATATAATCAATGATATGGAGATATTCTTCAATTTTCTCATACGGTGGAAATTAATGTTGGACACCCTTTTTAAAATAATGGAATTTGGGAGTACTAAATTGAAATTTATTTCCTTGTAATTTATTGTGAACAATATCATGTAGAAATTATGATAGAGATTTCTAAAACGTAAACAAAAATAACATCAATAATTCCACATAGGCATATAAAAATGATTCAAGTGTGGAAAAAGATGACATAAAAATATTTATATTAGAAATTTATGATATTTTTTAATAACACATTAGGGGAAAATAATTTCAAGAATAATTGAGTGCACATTATCCAATATCAAAATTTCCTTCAATTTAAGCATAATAAAAATTTAACCACTAAATAAGGGGTTTATGTTTTATATTGATTTCAATTATCAATTAGATAAATGAATAATGGAAATTATTCTGAAACAACTCAACACAAAATGTTTCTAGGAAAAGTTTTGGTGAATGATAAATATATTATAAACTTATTAAAAAAGAATAAAAATTTATATTGTATTTATTTTCATTCAATCATGTATTTCTTTTTCACTATAATTTTTGATTCATCTACACTAAAATTGTATTTTAAATTATCCAGAAAAAAACATGATGTGTGATAATTTCAACCCAACTATACAAATCGTACACATTTGAGATTTGTGGAAAAATACTTAACCCAAAATCAAGTACTAATTTTTTTCTGTAAATTTATATATCATAGGTATGGGTTGACTCACAATACATCAACCAAAAATAATATACATCAATTAAGAAATATAATTTCTTACCTTAAATAAACACATTTTCAAATATCAATGAAATGTTTATTTGTATCCCATATAAAAATTAATTAAATAATATGAGTCCTACCACCAAATTTCTTGAAATAATTTTCACAAATAACTGAGAACAATAACATAATTAATTTGGGATATTTTAAATGTATGGTAATATATTTTATATATTAGATAGAGTTACCTATATTCTCTTATGATAATGGGGTTTTGATTTTAATTTTTCACATATGAAATTTTATAATTTCTTAAAACTATTATTAAAATTTTCCAATTTTAAATTATATAATTAATAAAAAACTAGTACAATAGCCACATAAAAATTATATTTATACATCGACCAAAGATTTGTGTTAAATATTGGATAATTTTGAATAGATAAAGTAAAATTCTAAAAATAATAACTTCTACATCTATGTAAAAACTTTTATATGTATATGTGACCACATAATCCCTTTTCAAAATATAAAATCGCAAGATTAATGCACATGGACATTAGATTTATATGGTGAAATACACAATACATTACATAACTGAATGCCCAAATACTATATTTTTTTTATTATCGTTGGAAACTCAAAGAACATTCTTCTAGCTTAGTGAAAGAACCTCAATATCTTCTATAAAGATCATCCCCATAAACTTTCCAACCTAAAACCATTATTTATATTATGGAGAAAGGAAAACATTATAACGTTGTACTCAAATTCTTAGTAAGGGTAATCAATGAAAACATAAAACTAAATATAATTTTAAAATGTAAAAACCTGATCATATATTTTTATTATTAAAATATTGAGTAATAAAATAAAACTACATAGTACATAAGGCATAAATGATAATAGAACATTAACCACGATAACATAGCATTATCATAAAACATGAAATAGTGGAAGACACAAAAGAATATAAACTCATTCCTATATTGGCCAAGGCTCATAGCCAAGACTATCATTATGGATTATGTCTATTACTGTACCAAGATCACTTCTCATTCCGCCATGTATTATTGAACTATATTTACTTATTGTTTTAGTTATTTTTATCAGATGAGAATAAATTCATTACCAAATTTATTGTAGGGATATATAGGTCCCATGCTTCTCATAATGAAATAATTCATACATGATTCACAAAAAAAATTATTCTTCATAGAATAATCCTTGAAATAAAATGGGTTTCCAAAAAAATATTCCATCACAACACAATTCATATAAAATATCATCAAATCATCATAAAAATAAAATCATTTTAATATTAGAGATAGAATCATAATCCAGTTTAATGAGCATCAACATTCATGGAAAATAATTATGATAAAACACTTGAACATTATTCTTGAAGAAAATTTTATTTATCCCTCAAAAAATTTTTTTTTCAAAATTCAACCCAATTTTATAAGAATGTAATTCACAATAGAAAACATGAAATTTTGTAGAGTAATCTTCATTGAAATACGGTGTTTTGATTATGTAAAAATCTGTTTATGTCGTATATGTTAAAAAAACATCTAAAACACTTGCTTGAGAAGTCACAAAGTACCTCGTATAAGAATTGAACGAAATATTGCTTCCATAAAATTTAATAAAAATTCAACATTTTGTAATATAGACTTCAAGAAAAAGTATTAAAATAGAAATAATATTATATATTTAGTAAACATGGACGTGGAGGATAAATATTCCGTAGAAAAAACATAAGTATATACATTCTTAGATAATAATTTTATAGTGATTCCATCCCTTAACATAGGTTTGTTATCTATTGTATGTATCGAAAACCAATTTTTAATGATTTAAATAATGTAATTGACTTATTTCAGAATCATATGAATTTGGATGATATCATATATGGTCATATTATCATTGTGTTAATAATATGTCATTAATACTTGTTATTCAGGTATTAACTAAAATATGGTATTATGAAGGATTAATCATAATTATTTTCCAACTTCTTAGGATCTCATTAAATCATTAATAAATATATATTACTATAATATATATCGTATTTATTTATTCAATTTATTTTTATAATGATGGTTTATGTAATATCACATAGAATTAATTGCATCGCATCGTGGAGACTGTATGTCATACGTACGCATGAGTTATGATATCATTCATTTAACTATGAAAAAGAATTAAAGGGAATGGTATATATATTGTTATAGAATAAGTTACTTTTTATTATAATCATATATAGTTATTATTTCCATCATTATACCCATCAAAGTCAAGTGGTGGTGAGAAATAGATTACACCACATCGTGGAGATGGTAAGTTGTCCATACGCACACATTGTTGTTTTATTATTTCATAGAATGTCTAGATGGTTGAATGTGATTGTTTAATAATTATAGTAACATTTTAGTATATATGTGATTATCGATTAATTACTTTATATTGACTATAATTAAGAAGAGGAAGTAGAAAGATGAATTTTTTTGAAAGTATCAATATAGGACATTATCTCTTCTTCGACAAGATTTCTCTAAACATCATGATAGAGCACTAGAGTTTGTCATTGAATAAGAAAATACACTCTATAATATAACTAGGTATGTATATAAGGATAATGTTTAGGGGATGGCCAAAATTTACTGCTCAAATTGAAGTGAAGAAGTAGGGGAGTATGTCCCCTTTTATTTTTTATATGAGGGGCACTTTTGGAAGCCTCCAAACTATCAATTTATAATAACATTTAAACCCACTCAGAAACCTCCAAAATTTCCCAATTTTGAAGCTAATATAATATATGTTATTATTATCATCAAAAAATAATTTTAAGGCATATTTTAATGTTAATTTAAAAATTTTCATTTTTACATACACATAGTTATTTAATTTAATTTTTTGTATGAATAAAACTATTTAAATATTAAAAGGGTGTAATATTTATTTATTTGATGTAAATTAGACTAGAGAGAACTTAATTATGAAATTATTGACCATATAATAATTATTGGATTTTTTTAAAAAAAAATTTATGTTTTTTGTGTAATTTAATAAATCATTGTTTTGATAAAATAACAATAGTGTCAATTTAGAAATTGTTCAAATTTAGATTTTAAAAAATATCAATGGAAGATGGTATCATTGAACCAATTATTTTATAAAATCAAAATTGTACTATGTAATATATTAAAATTATTTTACATATTAATTAGACCAATATATATTTTTTATTAATTTTTTTTTATTAATTTGATATTTCCATTAATAAAATAATTACTACATCAGTTGTGTATAACTACATAATATAGTTATATGTTAGGGAAAAATAAAAAATCGAATAATATGATAAAGATAAAAATACAATATTTCATAATAATACATGTAGTTGAAATTTTCTTCTAGAAAATCCCACATTAAAAAAGATATACTTATTAAAAAATAATATTGACAACTTTAACATAACATTAAATAAAATAATATAACTGTCAAAATCACTTCCATATGTATCCAAATGGTCAATAACTTATCCCTTGGATGATTATGGTTGAAAAATACACGAATAACAATAATTTTCAATGTTTTTGTGTCTTTTTATTGATATTATAATTTTAATATTAATTGTATTATTTATTCCTCAATAATTAATTAATTAGTACACCATCAATGTATAAGTCATTAATGTAATTATAAATTTTCTAAAAATTACAAATAAATTAGCATGATAAAGAAAAACATTTAATACTCTATATAAGTATTTATAATCAAATTCTTATTATGTATATAATAATATAAAAAAAAATTAGTTATTAAAATTTTAATGAGACATATTTATCATTCCTTTAAATAAAATAAATTAAATGCACCAATGTCACCCAACTGGCTTCCAAAAGACACCATTTAGAGAAAATGATGACTTTTGTAGAAACTCACTAGAAAAATGTTATTATCACATGTGTTAATTTAAATTTATAATAATATTCATTCCCATAATTACCCATTCTACCCTTTTACCATATTTGTAAAAATTACCGAATTTACTATTCATAATGCCCAAAAATGAAATAATGATATTTAAATTAGTTTACCTACTGATTAATGATATGAAATCGATTTTTTAAAATAAAAAACACATAAGTTTTAGTAATTAATTTAATATTATTTCTATTGTCTGAAAAAGAGAAAAACATTTTTAAAAAGGTAAAACATTATAAAAGATTTAAATATTTTTACATTTAGTTAAATGTAAAATTAAATATAATGACATAAATTATATTGAATGATAAAATTATATTCTATTTAGAAATTATAATAATTCAACGATTTAATTTTATAAAATAAATTATTTTGATGAAAAAAATAGTTTTCAATTTAAATATATTATAATTTTACTATTCATAGAAATTTAAAACTTATAAAAAAATATTAGAAGATTTTCCAAATAAAATTTTTATATCACACATCCAAATAAGAATATTGTTTTGATAAAAAGAATATATAGAAAAGCAAATACAATTTTTATTATGGTTGCACCATCAAATGGTGGCAATACTGCATTTTTTTTAAAATAATTCTTTTATTCATTAAAATTTAATTTGTTCTTATATCATGTCTAAAAAATACATAAGATGAATGTTAAAAATTAGATTTAATCCATAGGTAATGATTTTATTATTTTACAGACTCAATTATTATCATTTATATAGTTTTTTGTGGATGTTAATACTAGACATACCCACTATTACAATAACTAGGTTATAATATTTATTTGTTCACTTATACTCAGTTTTGCATGAAATGTGATTTATTAAATGAATATGAAATTGTGTGATACACAATCCTAGTATAATTTCATTATATATAAATCTAATGAAATGTTGTGTATATCACAAGATAATAATTATGTAGATTATTAAACTAGACATCATATAAATTTAGAAAAATTATCCCATATAATCTTTTGTTGTTACATTCTACCCCCTTAAAATGAATTTTTACTCTTGAAATTTTTTGGGGTTATAAATGTTTTATTATGTGAAATATTCATTCATAGAAACCAGCATCATAAAAAAGAAATACATAAACTTAATTTTAAAAAGGAAAGTTATAGACATAATGGTTACCCAAATTAACTCGTCATTGTGTTTCCACATAGGATAACATAAGTGGGAAGTGAAAAGATGATTACACAAAAAAAATATAACAATCAAGTTATGATGGAGTGTAATAGAGAACATGTTTTAATGAACGTTAACATCCAAACATCTATAAATCTACGAGGATTTAATAGACTATCTGATTCATCGAATAAGAAGGTAGTAGGATTAATTTTTTAATCTCAATATCCTTTTCCTACAGATGAATAATTTTTCCTGATAAAAAATACATATTTTTTTGGTACAATCCCAATGTTGTTCATTTCATAGACAATGTCAAATTAATCTCTTATTCAGAGAAATGAAGATGAAATATTCATTCTTGAAGTGTTAGCAGATCATGTGATGCATAAAAAAAATTATAGGTTATTCTAGAATCCTCAACAAAACAGTTTTCACAAGTAAACAAATATGAATCATTCCACCAATAGTGATATAATACATTAATCTAACAAGATTCAACTAGAGTATAACTTATACTAACCATAACTGGATAACAATTAAATAATTCTAAAAACTGTAAATCCAAAAAAAATAGAAAGAGGTAAACTAAATCAGTTTAGCATTTATCCATCATATCTCATTTTTTGTTCATGGTTTCACATTCCAAACACGTGAATACCTTAATCACGTATTCTATTGAAACATGGTAATAATTTTAATTTCTATAGAACCTTAGTGAAAATATTTGTGTTGTCAAAACATTACTCTCAATAGAAATCCCAAATATTCTATAGACTCTAAAAATGGAATCAACCTTTCCTTATATAATTCATGAGGTCATTAATGTTATCAAACATCTCTCTAACCCTATAACCCATAAATAGGTACATATAAGGTGTTTTCCAAAAATATTTAAATAACTTTTCAAGGTTTCTGGTGACACTAAACATATAATTTAACATATTTAATGAAAAACCATAGTATTACAATCCTTATATGTTTCATTATCCAATAGTGTTGTAAAATTACCAATACATCATTATTATTGATAATCATGCCATAATTATACTACCTTTTTAAACCTTTTATAAACTTAATCATTTTATTACTTTACACTTATTTAATCTCATATATCATTTGCAGTCTCTTCATCATCAACAACATAAATACCACCTATACGACTATGCAGACAATCTTCATGATATTCTTCCTTGGGGAATAGATTTTCATAATTCCAATAAATTCCACATTTAAAACATTTAACTATCGTTGATGTCATAATAATACCATTATCCTTTTCCATTGTGTTAACTAGACCATTTCCCTTAGAATTAATAGATTTGTCTTATTCTTTTCCACACCAAAAGCATCTTATATTTCCTCTAAAACATTCTCCTTGATTCCATTTCCCACATGATTTAAATGAGGAATATCAAAGAATTGTTCCTCTACGATCACTGTGAAACTCCGTCTTTAACTTATTATGTGGCTCAATAAACTCACCAAAGTTGATATTATTGGTCATATTTTGAGATTTTTTGATAGGAATAATAATGATGGTTTACCTTCCAACTCAAATTTAATTTGGTTTCTATTTAAGAATATGATTTAATTATCCATAATATTCCCCATTAACATGAATCCTCATGTCTCAAGACATTTTCTAAAACCTGAAATGAGTAGTGTGATATACAAAAATCACATTTAAAAAATAACATAATCAAGAGGGGGTACATTCAATCTCTATCATCTCAGGATTAGTTCATGGTTATTGATGATCATTAACATAATTAAAGGATAATAACCTATATTTGGGAAAAAAATTATTCAAATCCCTTGAAGTATTCATAAAAATATCTCCAGGGACCTCACTACTATTTTCATATCATCATTTCCAAAGGTTAACTAATCCGTTGAACTAACACCAACTCTAAAGAAACAAACATGAGGTACATTTAGATTACATTTCTTTTTTAGAATAATTAAAACATTACTCGAAAATAAACACAATGAACCTACATGTTTATGGTCCCTAGTAATGTGGAACACATTATTCTAGTTTGGAGAATGATCTTCAACATCTCCCACAAATATCTTACCTAATAATAGTCCTACATAAAACCATCACTTATATCATTTGGAAAAGAAAACATAAAAAGGTTGAGCTCAAATGCTCACTAAGGATAAACATGGGGAACACAAAACAAAATAGAAACATAAGAATATAAAAGCATGAAAATATATTTTTAATATAAACATTTTGAGTTATTAAATGAAATGTGGAAGTAATAATGGAATAAATAAAAATTTAAAATTAACCATAATAACATTTAGTTGGAATATAACATGAAATTCTAGAAAACATTTAATCTTATAAAATAATTTCCATATTATCCATGTCTCATATCCATGACCATCGTGGCAGGAAAATTCCGTTACTGAACCGACCTCACTTCTCGATCCATCCATATATTAATGAACCAAATTTACATTCTATTTTATCCATGTTTATGTCATGAGATATACGTCATTACCTAATTTATTGTATGGAGACATTTTTCCCACCCATCTTATCATTAAATCACTCTTATATATTCCACAAAAACATCAATCATTCAACATAGAATATCCCTTTAAATAAAATGGGTTTCTTAAGCATCATTACATCATAACATAATCCATATGAAATATCATTACATATCTAACATAATAGAATACTATTTATAAAAGTAATATTAAAATAACACTATTTAAAGAGGGTCGTCTTATATGTAAAATAATTTTTATAAAACACTTAAACATAATTATTGAGTAAAATATCTTTTCTTTCTAAAAAGATATTTCTTTTCTCAAAAATCCATGCATTTTTTTAAAAAAATAATTTAGTTGAAAATAAATTTGAAATATTGTACAAGATTCTTCATATAAATAAGGAAATATAAATATGGAAAAAAATTCATGGTGTATATGTTTAAAAACATTATTCCCTTACTCTTGCTGGAAAATCCAAAAAGTAACTCATATGGAAAATGAAAGAAATATTCCTTCCATACCAATTAATAAAAATTAACCAATATTTTTAATTTAATATCAGTGATATAAGAAGAATAGAAATAATATTATATATTTATGAAACATGGATGTTTCTGATAAATATAACCATGTAAATACTTTCAGATAAACATTCTCAGATGATAATGCTATTATAAAATTATCTCTTACCATAGGTCCGCTATCTTTTTTATGTATCCAAACCACATGTATAGTGATTTAAATATTGAAATTGATTTATTATATTATCATATTCGTATATATGATATTATATATGATCATATAATCATTCCATTAATAAAAATATATCATTATTACTCGTTATTCAAGTATTGACTACCTTATTTTCTTATGCATGTTTTGTCAAAAAATACAATGTTCATATTCTTAGGCTGTAGCTATTTCATCTACATATTTATATTAGTATAATATATATCTTATTTATTAATTACATTCATTTATATAATAAAATTTTAATGAAGGTCAGGTTTAATGAATCATATAACATCGTGGAGATGGTAAGTCATACATACGCACGAGCGATTATAACATTTCCTTATTTATGAAATATTATTATAGTGGATTTTAAATATATTACTCCAGAATAAATTAATTATTATAATAATCATATATAGGTATTTTTTTCATCATTATTCCAATCCTATTCATGTGTGGGTGAATAAAAGTTTATGCCATCCTGTGGAGATGGTAAGTCATACGTTCGCACGTATAGTGCTATTGTTATTTCGTAAAATGGATAAAAGGTGGAATACGTTTGTTTAATAATTATAATAAAATCTCAAATATAATTGATACTAGAGTTATGAATTTATAATGAAACAAAACATTAATAATAAGTATAAGAAGCAATAATTTTGAAAGAATCGGTAGAGATGATTACCACTTCTTCAAAATGCTTTCTCTAAAACTCCTCACACATAACTAGGGTTTGTATTTTGAGAATACCAGAACCAATAAAATTTTACTAGGGATGTTGATAAGGTAACATTTCAGGATAATTCTGAGCATGATATTTTAAATTGACATGAATATGTGATGGAGGTGGTTTCCTTGTATAATTGAGATGTGAGGAAATTTTGGAAACCCCTAAAATATTAATTTATAATAAAATCTTACGACACAAAAAAACATGAATATGATTCAATTTAGAATGCTAAATTATATAGGGTTGTATTATAATCAAAAAATAAATTTTAGACAATTATTTATGTCAATTTACACATTTTCTTTTTAAATAAAGCTCAGTTGTTCTATATAATTTTAATTATGAAAAAACTATTTCAAAACTAAATGGTTTTAATATTTATTTATTTTACGAACCATAGACTATAAATAAGTAACATAGATCATTTTAGACAATATCATTATAATTATATATTTTTTAAACAAAATTATGATATATTGGAAATTTATATAAAACATTTTTTTACAAAATAACAATATTGTCAATTTAGAATCTATTAAAATCATGTATTTTTAAAAATATCAATAAAGGGTGTTATCATTGGACCAATTATTTTATTATATCTCTATGAGGTCATGGTAATATATAAAAATCATTGTACATATTAATTATCTAATATTATATTTATTCTAATAATTTTAAAAACATTATTATGATATTTCCATTAATAAAATAATAACTGCAGTTTTTGAATAATTATTTAATATATATATTTGTTGGGTAAAAATTAAAAATAAAATAATATAATTAATATAATGATAATATATTTCATAATTATATTTTTAATCGAAATTACATTCTACGAAATTTAACATAATAACATTGATAATTATTAAATAATGAATGTGACACCATTAAAATCACTTTAAATAAAATAATATAAGTGTTACAATCTCTTCCATTTGGATAAAAATGGGTTATAAAAATACCATTGAATTATTAATGACTATATATAGTCTACCAATAATAATTTTTCATGTTTTTTCGGTTTTTGATGGTTATTATCCCTTTAATAATAATGTTATTATTGAATTTTCATTAATAAATTAATAAGTACACCATGAAAGTATATGTCTTTTAGGAAATTTTATATTTCTTAAAAATTAAAAATAAATTATCATGATAAATTTAAAAAAAATTATGTATAAATTATGTATTCATAATCAAATTTATATTTTTAATAATAATATATAAAAAATGATTTATTTAATAAAATTCTAGTGAGAGATATTTATCTTTTCATTAAATAAAATAAATTAAAAGTCATAATCTCATCTATGTTTCATAATAAAGACACCATTTAGAGAAAACAATTATGTATGTTTATAAAAACTCATCCTAGGATTTTATGACATGTTTTAGGGTTATTTTATAATAATATCCTAACCCTTAATTAATGATTTTACCCCTTTACTGTATTAATAAAAATCACCATATTTTCCATTCATAAGGCCCAAAAAATTGAGCTATTAAAATAATTTTGGATTTATTATTACAAATAGGGAATCAAATTTTCAAAAATAAAAATCATGTAGTAATTAATGTAAAATTATTCCCATTTTCAGGACGTGACATCAGTTTATTTATGTTAAAACATGCGAGGGGATGCAAATATTACATATGAATTCAATGTAAAATTATTTCTAATGAAATAAGTAATATTTAATAATTAAAATAGATTATATTTATAATTTAAAACCATTAAATAATATTTATTAATTACATAAATTATTTCTTTGAAAAAAGTTGTTTTTAATTAAAATTTAGTATAATTTTTCTATTCATCAAAATTTAAAACATACCTGGAAAACATAAAAAATTTATCCAAATAATTTTTTATATCGCTCCTCTAATGAATAGATTTTTTATATTATAGATAATATATAAAAGTGTCAAAACTGGATTTAAAATTGGTACGCCCTAAAAAATTTGCAATACTACATTTTAAAAAATAATTATTTTATTTGAAAAAAATTAAATAATTCTAATATCATTTTAATAAAACATATAAGCTTAATTTTAAACATTAGATTAATACCATAGAGAGAAGATTTATTATTTTATATACTATCATATTTAAATTTAAATAGTTTTTTAGAATCATGTTAATAATATTTGCACCCACCATTATAAATACTAGGTTATAATATTTTGTTGTTCACTTATACTCCTTCTTGCATGAAACTAATTTAATTTAATGAAAATGAATTTTTTTAAACACAATACAAGAATATTGTTGTGTATACTGCATGCTATGATTGTGTTGTGTATAGAATATAAAAATATCTGTGTAGCGTGTAACCGAACACATCAACGAAATTAAAAAACAATTTATCTCATAAAATCTCAGTGTGATATAGTAAACATATAAATTATGATTATGAAATTATATAGTGTTATATAATGTGAATTTTTTTTTTCATTTTGTCTTATTTTAGTTTCTTTTGGTTGAATTTATGATTTCGGGTGTGTTTGGTAGAGATTTAAGAAAATTTTGAGAAATGGATATAGTGCACAGTTGGCACATGGATAGATTAAATTGGGTCCCAAAACCAGCTAATTGGGTGATCCCATATAATGAGGGTCCTAGGGATGGTTCACGGTTGGTTAAAATATGCTCCCCTTCAATGAAATATCGTTATTACGGATTTATTTTACCTGAAATGTTATTTTAAAATCACACAAACCACTAGAACTCTCTCATTTTGACCATAGCTTGAGACATAAAATTTTTGGGGGGTTCTAATAATTTATGGATGGGTCCCATATTCATCCAACCTTTATTCATCTAAATTTATATCCTAAATCGAATATACACTTTTATCATAATATGTGGATCTAACCAGATCATTTTTCTTTGTACGCTCCCTTATAATCATAACTTTTATGTATTGATTGTTCTCTATTTTGTTAGATCTAATCCTTATTGGTGAGATCTATGATTTGGATAATATATCTAAATATTGATTGATTAGATCTAGATATCGTTGATGCTGGTTTAGGGTTGATATTTCGGTCTCTGATCTATATCGCCATGCTACTCAGATTGTGGGGGTTTTGGTAGATCAATCTTTTTTCTTCAAATAAAGATGTGTGGTAAAATTTCTCAATCTATTAATATTGATTTGTTCTCATATATGTAAGGTCTAGGATATCATATATTAATTTATCAATTGTGGTCCCCAATTTAATAAATTAACATTTTTAGTTAATTAATATTAAATGTTGTAAAATTTTGGGATATAGGGATTGATGAATAAGATAATTAATTGTGAGAATTAATTAGGATAGGTTAGAGATATTTGAGTTGTTTAATTATAATTAAAAATAAGGATAATTAATTTATTAAGTAATAATCATCGTAGATGATCATGACATTGAGATAATTAATGTTTATGTTAATTATCAAATTATCTTCTTTGTGATGAATTATAGTGAACTAGTAAATTAAATATTGAATTTTTATATTATTAAAATTAAATTAATTGTATATTTAATTATAAGAATTGATTAATTATTTTATGAATTTGTTAATTAATGTGAATTTTGGTCTCATACATTGAATTCTACACCAATGGGATTTTGGGTATTATAATTGTTGTTCTATACTAATTATAGAAATAAAAAATCGCACATTTTGTGTTAGACCTTGAAGTCAACACTGATTCGATTTAGAGATTTAAGATATGGAATTCTACACCAATGATAGATTTATGTATATTGATGAAAATTGGGGTTTCAGTAATGGAATTTTAGACCAATGATAAATGATTATAAATTGAGGTTTAGGTGTTAGACATGTTGTTCTACATGATTGAGATTTTGGGTGTTAGAAATGGAATTCAACATTGATCGGATTTTTAGTTTTAGACTTGGCTTTCTGCACTAAGGATAAATATGTATAAAATCATTGAATTGAATTTGTGACATGATTCAAACTAGATAGTCTATGTGGTTAATAAATATTAATTTTTAATGTAGTATCTGATCAATTATTCATTATAGTTATTTTATTAATACAATCGTATACACTTGAAATTAACTCGAGTTGTTTTAGTCATCATTAGTGGTGGCCTACGAAGTCATATTCACAACCTACTCAAGCTGCCTAATCAATACATGAATAGTCTTTATTTTAGTATGACAGATTAAGAGAAAAGGCCATATGTGGGATTTTATATTGGATATGGAACTTGGATGAGGGAACAATATGTTGTTCGGAACATACATGGGATTCATTCATGTTGTTACATTTATTTTCATTTTAGACATATTCACACTTACTTTGGAATAGTTTATTTTTCCTATCATTTGATTATTATATTTTATATTTTGGTTATCTTATGACAAATGTATTGTTTGAGTTATATAAGAATCCATATTTGTTTAATAATTTGTACAAGTGTTTTACTATGAAAAAAGTGGGTATGGTCTCCCCATCACAACTTACTAGACCATCAGTACTAGTTAGAAACCTCTATCATATTGGTAGGTGCGCTTGAGGTCACAAGACTGTCCATATAAAGGCACCATTGTGTAGAACCTACACTGGGATGTTAAAAATTGATATAAGAGATGTTTTTTTCCCTTATTTTTTTATAAAATTTGTATAATGATATATAGAATAAAAATATTATTAGTAGGATTGGTTATGTGATCGTGAATGGGAGTTTGAAATACATGTATAGGGGAAAACCGAGTAATCATGTTGGGATGGTTATTATTGTTTTTTCTATTATAGTTGAATATTCATTCACCTTGGGTGAAACCCTTGTGTAGTGATGTGAATATAGTTTTCGAGAATTATTGAGTACTGATTCATGGACCAGTGTGTCACAATACATGATTCATCATGAATAACTCTAGGAATATAGGATTATTGTGACATTCATAATTTTATGAAAGCACAGGAAAAAGGGATATGGGTATGTTGTGGAATGTAAACTGCCTTGATTTATTATGAAATTGAAATAAAAATGGATCCAAACATGATGAACATGAAAGTGGTGAAAAAATATGGATAATAGGGTTTCAAAATGAGGACATTTATATGATAATGTGGATACCCTTGTTAACATTTCTTTGGTGCATGGTGGTTAAGGATTGTAATAGTTCCTCAGTTTTGACATTTGGTGATGGTTAGGGAGAATACTTCTTTTGTGTTGTAGTGGTTTCCCTCAAATTAATAAGTGATAAAGTGTGTTATGAGTCTTAAGTTTTGTGTCTTGAATTGTAGACAATATACTCCATGAAGGTGGTTTCTGAGAGGACAACCAGAGGACATGATTGTAGATGATCTTTATATTGTGGAACGTGAGGCACCGATATTTCTAGGGGAATTAGCAGGAGAAAAAATTTGAGATAACATTACTCTTTTGATGAAATTAATAAAATTTGATCCATGGATGGTTGTGAAAATATTGTCTCATATAAAAATGAGAGGTTTAGATGAAACACCCATTGAATATTTCTGGAGAGGGTGGGCATGAGGGAGATATGTTTTGGATAGATTTTATCAATACAATACATGACCACCTAGAGACTACTATTGAAAAGATATTAATGAAGAAATATTATAGGTTATGTGTTCAGTCAAAACAATTGTTGGACGTACGAGTGAGATTTGGTCAGTGTGATGGTATAGAATAGATGAATTTTTGGGATATGTTCTTTGATCACTTCTACACAGTGGAACGACGGTAAAAAATAAAAATGTATGTTAATGAGGTTGAATCAGGGGAATCCATTTGTGATTGACTATGTTAGATTCTTAACAGAATTCTAAATTTTTCTATTCCATTGGACGCAAGCGAGGCTACATTAGAAATATTGCTTTAGGATATAATTAAATATGAAATTAAGTCCTATGTGAATATTTTTAGGCAGAAGCTAATTATGGAAGAATTAATTCATGCCCTACTTTTTGTGCAGAAACTATATATGGATTCTAGTGAAGAACATGTTATTCTTATTGTATGGTAATGTGGTATGACTATCAATAATATGAAGCAACGATTTGATCAGTCAATGAAGTGAAATAAAGAGTGGCCAATCAGGATGATCAATTACACAAGAACATAACCATGTTCTTCTCCACCATTTTGGTATGTCGGGATACATTTGTACATATTTTTCCCGACCTCTAGTATAGTGATGAGCCTACGAAATTACGGGATATAAAAAGTGGTTTTGTAGTGACCTATGGAAGTCAAGTAGTGATAGATGCACTAAAAAGAACTAGAGTGTGGGAAATGGGTCATTTACACCATATCAGTTCAGAAACTAAAGTTCTACTGGCCAAGGAATTATATGTTGTGAGTTTGGTGCTTATGGGTAAGAGCACCCATGTCTGTAGAGTAGTGAAAATCTGGGAAGTCATAAAACATCATTGGGATGATATGCATTATATTTACAAGTTATGAAGCCTAAACGTGTGTATAGGGATGATTGGCCATCAACAATGAGACGTACTATTCTTGTAGATTTTAAATTAATAAGTGTCCTATTTGATACAGTTGCCTCACATTCCATTATATCTTCTCATTTTGTTACTTTCTCAAGCCTGGTGGTGTATTTTTTGAGTGGTCTTATAATGATAGATACCACTTTTAGAGCATGGTCTAGAGACATATGTTCATGCAAGGGATGTTCTCTGGATATTGGGGAGTATCATTTTTATGGGATCTTTATATCCTTATTACAATTGGATTTGTCATAGTTATGGGCATGGAATGTATATTCACAAATAGGGACCACATAAAATATTACCATAAGAGAGTTACGTTTATGTCTCATAAGGTTGAGCCTTACATTCACTGAGAAGAGTGAGAAATCCGGGAACGATGAGTGGTTCTAATTACTTAAAAATGGGGAGAGGTCACAACATATGGTTCCATTCTTATTTTGGATGACTAAGGTGTTATGAAATATAAAATTCAAATACAAGTAAAACTATTTCCAGATGTCTTTAATGAAGAATTCTTAGGGGTACAACCTAAGAGATATGTGTAATTCACTATTGAACTCATGTTGGGGACTGATCCAATAAGTATTCCATAGTACATAATGGAACCTACCAAGATTGAATAAATCAAAGCATATTAGATGGATTTGAAAGATGAACGATTTATCTAAACGAGTATGTCTCCTTTGGGGATCACATATGTTGTTTACTGTGAATGCTGAATGAAGTTTACATTTGTTTGTCAATTATTAGAAGTTGAATCAGATATTTGTGAAGAACGGATATCCACTTTTATGTGTCATTGATATCTCTATCCACTTAATGTGGGGCTTGTGTGTTCTCAATGATCTGCATTAGATCGGAGAATAATCAGTTGTGAGTTTGAACTTTTGATAAACCGAGGATGGATTTTAAGATAAGTTATTGAATATATGTGTACATAATAATGTTATCTTGGTTGTATAATGCACCATCTGTGTTTATGGCCATGATGAACAAATTCATCCATCTGTGTCTAGATCTATTTTTGGTGATGATTTTTGATGAATTTTTATTACACATAGACTCATGATGCTCATTACAAAAATCGAGAAATCATCACTGTGTATATTAAAAGAGTATGGGTTATACTAGAAACTACCTATTTTTTAGTTTTAGATCAACCAGGTAAACTTCATGGGGCACATCATCTCAGAGGAAGCTGTGTAATTGATCTTATAGATGGTTTACAAAGTGGATTCTTAGTAGAATTTGAAAAATGTTTTCAACTACTATTTTTTTGGAATAGATGGATATTACGAGAAAAAAATACACAAATTTTCCTGATTTGATGCACCACATTCATGATTGACCAGAATGGGGATAATATTTGAGAAAATGGAATGATGTGGGAATTCATTCCTGGAGATATATAATATTTTGAATTCCGTGATAACTTTGATCCTTTATGAGCAATGTGAGGAGTACACAGTGTATTTTGATGAATCTAGGATCAGACATAGTCCTTTGTTGATACAAGGATATTGTGTTGTGGCGTATGAGTCTCAGTATTTGATGCCTCATTAATGAAATTACTTAACAAATGATAATGATTTAGAAGAAGTGGTATAGAAATTGAAAGGTTGGTTACACAATTTCATTGGAAAAATAGTTATAGTTTTCACTAAACATATGATCTTTAAGTGTATTTTCTCACAAAGATGTTTGAATATTCATTAGAATATATGGGCTAAATATATGCTTTCAATATTGAACAAGAACATATTCCTAGGAAGGGAAATTGCATTGTTGATTCCTTGATTATGAAAAATCAGATTTAGATGTTTTAAGAGTTGAGTGATTAGTGGATGATAATGACATTTCTGTCTATATTGAATGTGGTGGTTCATGTGATTTTGATGTAGATGAATTTGGATTTCGTTTCAGTGGGGTCTACACTTTTGACACAGAATAGGGATATATGGTATGATAATCGAGAGTGTGTATCCTTGAGGGAACGATTCAATGTTTGGGGTAACCCATTTTATTTGTTTGTAGAAGAGGATGAGATCATCTATGTGAAGGGTGGATTTGTTATAACAATGATCATGAAGGAATAGATCATGTGGGAATTTCATGCCTCAATGTGGGTGGTACATCATGTTTTTACCAAAATGTTCACTGACCTATGAAGAATGTTTTGTTGGACATGAATGAGAAAAAAAGATATAACGGTTCGTGACACAATTCTGTAACTATTAGAATGTATAGTGAGAGAAACAATGACGTGGAGGTGTTATACAACCATTACCCATTCTTGAGTGAATGTGGGATTATTTGAATATAGAACTTTCGTTAGGTCTTCCGAATATGCTTAAGTATAATGATTCTATCTCAGTTATTGTGGCTGTAACAACCCCAGATTTTATGAGAATTATTCTTTTTAATTTCATTGATGTCTTGTGCTATACACTACACCAAAATTAGCTTGTGCTATATGCAACACCTTATTAGCTTGCATTATACACAACAATATTCTTCGCTCCTGTTACACACAATTTCAAGTTTGTTTTGTAGGAATTTTTCTATGCAACATTAATTATAGACTTTCTTTAATGTATAAATGAAATAAGTTTTGATAATGTTTTACAAAAAAACAAAAGGATCATTCACTACACACAGCCCCGACTTGGCTTGCATTACACAGAATCAATATCTTCCTCGATAGCGTGTGTAGTACACAATACTGAGTTTCACTAAACATGATATTATTATAATATTATTATGAACTAGCTGTTATGAATAGTAATACCCACTTTTTGAAATTTTATAAATTTTATCTTTCAAAATGGAATTCTTTTTTGGATTCGAAATATCGAAATTATCCTTGGGTGAATTTTTGGTACTTTTCTGAAGACAATCAATTTTTGAGGAATAGTGAAAACACATGATACTATTTAAAAACTAACATTTTATTTAAATAATTATTTATTTTACTTAAACTTATTTTAGGTCAAAATTTATACATAATACCTATATAAGTAAAATAAAATTTATTGGAGTAATTTTAAAATAATTTTAGACATATAAAAATTTTATTGATCTTTTCACCGTCTTTTACCCACCTCCTAGGAGAATTTGAAAATTCAAATAAAACCTATTTTTACTGCTTCTATGACTGGAATGTCGATAATTCAGGGGACAAGGTAAATATCATGGAGTAAAATGTGGTTCAATAAGATAAAACAAATTTTTTTTTGAATAGTACCTTTTTGCGTTTATTTACCATGGTTAAAAGTAAATAGAGTTATTAAGGGTAAAAATGATATTATTATTACCCTAAAACATGTCCTATTTCTATTGGATTAGTTTAATTAGACCAAAATAACCTTAGGGATAAAATATTACCCTTTAAGTCCACTTGGATTAGATTTGGACATTTATTATTATTTTATTTTATGAAGGGTTAAAATAGATAAAATCGAAGTTCAATAACTAAAATATTATTATTATAGGGTTATACATAAAATAAATTCAACTATAAATATTCATTATAAATATAAAATTATATCTTACATAACTGTATTTTATTAATAATTTTCAGACATTAAATAATTTTATTTATTTATGACACAATGATGATGAAGCAATTACCTTATTAATAAAATAATACCATAATTGAAGTTATAAATACATAAATAAATGTAATTTGTGACTTTTTATGAATTAAACTAATTTTCTATGTTACTATGACATGTTATTATTGATTTAATCAGATTTTTTCGATCTAATCATGATGTTATGATTTTCAAAAAAATCAATTACTAAATAGTGTCAAAATTGACATAAAATAGTTTTTAAAGAAATATTATATTATTAATTTATATTCTATTATTAAGAATCTAATTATTGGTGAAATGACTTAGATAAGGTTATATATATTAATAAGGAACCATTTGGGATTATATCGGTAGTTTTTAGTATGTTTTTTAATCATATAGTGTCAGAAAAGAAGAAGACATGGTAAAAGATAAATTATTTAACTAAGAGTTAAATCTAAATGATAAAGTTAAAATAGTAACCTAAATTTGTATAAAACCTATTGTTTGATATTATTTAGACCCAAAACTACATTATCTTCTAAATAAATCATCTTTGAGTTATTATAAATCAAATATGACTTTATTATAAAATAATATTTTATGTTTTTTCTAAGGTGGCCCTCTCCTCCCTTATAAAAGGCCACCTCCTCCCTCTTCTCTTTTGCACAATTTTGAGCTTCCATGCTCTGCCAACCCCTGCCCATTTCCCTTCTCAACATCCCTATATACATTATAGAGCTTATTCTCTTCTAAAAATACCAACTCTAGTGCCTTAAGAGTAAGCTTAAAAGAGGTGTGTCGAAGAAGAGGTAATCTCTTCTACCGATTCTTTCATGTTTTCATTCTTCTTCAGTTTCTTCTTATTTAGTTGTTTCACTATAAAGTAATAACATCAGTATCACTAATATAATGATATTTTTATAAATAAGAAACAACCCCATTTCACCTTCTATCAATCCTATGGAAAATGAAATCACTACGCGTGCGTACGTACGAAATATTGCCTCCACGCCATGGTGTAATCTATTTTTCCACCACCACCTTACATGGATGTGTATAATGGTGTAAATAAAAACAATATATAGTAATTATAACATCATAATTATTCTGAGATATTTTCCACTCCAATTAAATTCAATAATTATGGGAACGATATCATCGCTCGTTCGTACGTATGGATTACCGTCTCCACAACGCGATGATATTCATTCTCCATTTTAACCACTCAAGAATGATTATAAAGTATATATAATGAATAAAATTGAAATATATGAAATGATAAATGTAAATTATTTATATATATATATGTGTTTGTGTGTGTGTCATCTAATTACTTCTATTTAACTTAATAAGGAATGGAAAAAAGTGTTCATGTGTAGGTATGGCCTAACGTCTCCATGAACGGTGTATTTCATTTCATTTATCTATCTATTATATATATATATAATGAGTATATATGATATATAAATCATTATTTACATTCTGTAAGTATGTAAATCATGATATAAGTAATAATAATATCATGAAAAACAAGTCCAAACACGTACGATAAATAAAACGATTTTACCCAAAATGCTGCTTTAACATGGAATTTACAAAAGAAGTGGTAATATAAAGTCATAATTGAACCATATATGATATGATAACAATGAATTTACTTCTATAAAAAGTTAATGAAATTATTTCTATCATTATACAGGAGGTTTGGATACATACGAAGCATATTGGACAAAAGGTAATGGATAATTTTTCAATCTCATTTTTACTCGAGATTGCTTATACGTAAGTATTTACTGAGGTTATATTTTTCATTCATGTCCATAAAACTATTTTTCATAAAATGTTTAATACTCATCAATGTATTTTTAAAGTCATTTTTACACCTCATTGACTTTTAAATTGTGTTATGGATGGAATCTTTCTACTGTTTAACATACGAGGACCCTTTTGACTTTTCTGACAAAAGTATGAGGAGAATGTTTTTTTACTTATATGGTGTGAATGGATTTTTACAGTTTCATAACGCCTCATCAGCATGAAGCTTCCTCTACATGATTTACTTATTGCTTTCAACAAAACCATTTTCTTTTAAAACTGCACGGCATGTTTTGAAAAGAAAATGATTTTGAAGAAGAAATGATATTTTCCTCAAGAATTCATTTCAAGTGTTTTATCAAAACTATTTTCCATCTAAGATGAAATTATTTAACATGCTTATGTTTCAAGTATAATTTCTCTATTATTTACATGGTTTGATTTTCTTTTGATGAAATGATATCCTTTTATTTTAAATGGATTATGTGATGATGGGATGATGTTTATGAAACCCATTTTATTATTTAGTTTATGATGAATGATTTATGATTATTTTGTGGAACAAGTAAGAATGACTTAATTATGAGATGGGTGGGACCTATATCTCACTCCAATGAATTGGGTAAAGATTTATATCTCATTAAGAATACATGGCTGGAATGGTAAGTTAATCTGGTTCAGTGATACATGACTGGAATGAGAAGTGAACTCGATTTAGAAATGGACTTTGTCCACTAAGATTGTCTTGGCAGAAATTCCTTGACTACTATGGAAATCATATAATGTGATTAATGGTTTTAAACAATTACATGTTTTCTTCCTATTGTATTTTATCATTATTGATGTTCCATTATGATATATGCCTTACGTACATCCAAGATTTATGTCTTTTCTCAAGATTTTGATGTTTAAATTTTATGTTCAGTTTTTTTCATTCAAAAGTTTATGTATTGTTTTATGTTCTATATTTTTACACTTACTGAGAATTTTATGTCACCATTTTTATGTTTTCATTTCCCCAGGATATAAAGAATGGTTTTAGTTAATAAAACAAAATTGGAAGATCGTTATGGGAGATGTTGAAGATCTTTCACCATGATTAGAAGATTATGCTCCGAGTTTCCAAAGACAATAAAATATTATGGTTCTTTAGTGTTGGTTTTTGTTATGTATTAATTATTACCCAAAAGTAAAATAATTTCCATGTATGTTACGATTGGGCCTCTACAGTTGGTATCATTGGGAGGTTTAGTTATCCTTTGAAAAATTGGATGAGAAAACTTTAGTGAATTCCCTAGAAATATTTATAAGGAATGTCTAGGGATGTCTCTAAGGATAACTATAAGTATAGGTTATAGTCTTAGAATTATGGTAACTATCTTAGAATTAATCCTAATATGTTATATATTGAAGGTTCCCCCCCTTTATGATGTTTTTTTCCTATCATGATTTTCCCTCCCACACTATTATTTTTGGGTTCTAGACGCTGCATGGAACCCGAAAGAACCGTCTTGATCAATGTAATAGACGATGAAATGATTGTCTTTATGAACAAATCATTGTTATAGGGGATGTAGTGAAAAATCTTATTTATATACTTACACATGCTATGAATCATTCTAGACTTCCAAATGAGCAGTGAAGGGAACAATATTCTATTGAGTCCTTCCTGAGGCAACGTCCACCTTTTTTCAATGGGTCTTTTGATCCACTGATTGCTGAACAATGGATCAGTTCCATTGAAAAGATATTTTCCATACTTTGTTGTTCATAAAATGAAAAGTTCATTTTAGCTGTTTACCCTTTAGAAGATGAAGTAGACTAGTGGTGGACTCTAATTAAGAATACAAGGCCCCAATATGAAATTGAATCCATGGAATGGAAGGAGTTCAAGAACAAGTTTTTCAATAAGTATTGACCTCGTACTCTTATAAAAATGATGGAGAAGGAGTTCCTTGAGCTTATGCAAAATGATGATAAATCCATTGGTATATACGAAGTGAATTTTACAAGGCTTTCAAGTTATGAATCTAGATTTTTCATCCAACCTGAAAGTAAAGTTGATCAATTTGTCAGTGGCTAAAATCCAAGTCTTCGAAGGGAATTAGCTATAAGAGACTTCAGTATATGCGAAGAAATTGTGTGTTGTGCAATCATGGTAGAACTGGAAGTTGGTGTTAAAAATGCATATCATGTTTTTGACAAGAAACGAAAGATTGAGTTCAATGGGAAAGCTCAGAACAATGGTGAAAAGAAGATGAGTATTTCTTTATGCTCAATGTGTTGAAAGAAGCATAGTGGAGATAGTCTAAAAGGAACTAGAAAATGTTTTAAGTGTGGAAAATAAAGTCATTAAGCAGTTGAATGTCGAATTAATGGGAAAAAGGTAGTTAATGATTTTATTAGAGAAAAGATTATAGAGAACGCTCCACCAACACTTCAATGCTACAATTTCATGGAAATGAGGAATTATGCTAACCATTTCCCTAATACAAGGTTTAATGATGATCGACATCAACAACCTCTTAAGGTAAAGGAAAAAAGGTAAGTCACATGGGATGACTATTGGAGATTTTGAGTATGACAACGATGTAGTGGAATGATTATAATCCCATATATAGTATTGTGGAATATTGGAATATCTATGTACTGGTTTATTTTGGGTTTCAACAATTATATGGTATAGAAAACCATGAAAAGTGATTAATTTTTTTTGGAAATCAGATGATATGCACATAATGATGGGTTAAGGAGAAAATAATTTGTTTGGTAGTATTCATGAGCTCATGACTAATAAAAGGAAAAAACTGATATCATGGTTTGAGTATATAAAATTTTTGGGATTTTTGTATGCAAAAAGAGTTACCTTTTGACAGAATTCATGTTTTCACTAAGATTCTATGGTAATTTATGTATCAACAGAATACATGATTAAGGTATTCACATGTTTGGAATATGACCAACCAGATATATCTTATGATATATGGGGGATAAATTATGGTATTCACGTGCATGTTATGTGAACATTCATGTAGTAGTTTTTCTTTATACTATGAGATTGGACATATTTATTTTGGATAAGCATAAATATTGGAATGGATTATGTTGGATATCAGATAGTATTACTTATGTATAGAACATGTTTTTCGATATTATTTCTGGAATTTTATAATAGTATGGTTTTAGAAAACGGAAAACCCATAGGATGAGTGACAACCCGTCGCATCGGACATGGCTGTGGAAATCGATCCCACAACCATAGTGTGACATGCCTTTATCACCTACCTCTGGCCTACAGGATGTCCCTAGTTAGTAGAAACTAGTTTTATTTTATTATTCGCTATGATAAATGAAGTATCAGTCCATTTTTGGAACAATATACAATTAATCTCACAATAACATGGACTTATAACTTTTGATAACCTTATGTTTGAGATAGATAGAATGACCTATCATTCAATCGCATGATCTACTAATACTTCACGAAAGAAAAATTCAACTTCATTTCTTTAAGAGATGAAGTGGAAATTGTTCAAGGCACAAACAACAGCAAGATTGTCTAAAAATCAAGTAAGAATTTATTTTAATTCAAAAATTCTTCAATATTTGGGAAATGATCTTAAAACCCAAAAATGACTTCCTAGTTCCCTCATATATGATGAATCATATGGTACCTTAGATCATCACAAATTTATGGCTTTGTGATTGTTGTATTTTTCATATCCATTTCCTCTACCACTCTTCATTAGAAGTTGATGGTTATATTTCTTTTCCATATCCATATTTTCACCTATGTTCTACTATGTGGAAACCCAGTGATGAGTTAATTTGGGTAACCGTTATGTTTCATACATTAGTTTTTAAAATGATGTTTTAGTATTCCTTTTTACGATGTGGGTTTCTATGAAGAAACTCTCATGTAATAAACCATTTATAACCCCGACAAATTTCAAGGGTGAAATTCATTTAAAGGGGTGTAGAATGTAACAACCCGAGATTTTATAATAATTATTATTTTTAATTTCATTGATGTATTGTGTTGTACACTACACCAAAATTAGCTTCTACTATATTCAACACCGTATTATATTTTAGTATACACAACACTATTCTCGGCTCGTGTTATACACAATTTCAAGTTTGTTTTGTTGAAATTATTCTACGCAACATTAAGTATAGATTTTGTTTAATCTATAAATGAAATAAGTTTTGATTATGTTATACACAACACCAAAAGGAGAATTCACTACACACAGTCCTGAGTTGGCTTGAATTTCACGCAATCAAGACCTTCCTCGATAGCGTTTGTAATAGGAAATACATAGTTTCACTAAATGAGATATTATTATAATATTATTATGAACTAGCCATTATGAATAATAATACCCACTTTTTGAAATTTTTTAAATTTTATCATTCAAAATGGACTTCATTTTTGGATTCGGAATATCAAAATTAACCTAGGGTAAATTTTTGTTATTTTTCTGAAAACATTCAATTTTTTATGAATAGTGAAAACACTGGGTTACTATTTAAAAACCAATTTTTTTAAATAAATTATTTATTTTATTTAAATTAATTTTATGTCAAAATTGATACATAATAACTATTTAAGATCAATTTAATTCATTTTAATCATTCAAAAAAATAGATATATAACAATTTTATTGAACTTTTCAACTTATTTTACCCACCTCCTAGGAGAATTTGAAAATTCACATAAAACCTAATTTTATCGATTCTGTGAGTTGAATTTCGAAAATCTGAGAGGCACGGTTAATATCAGGGCATAAAATGTGGTTCAATAAGAATAAAATAATTTTTGGTGAATATTTACTTTTTACTTTTATTTACCACGTTTAAAAGTAAATAGGGTAATTAAGGGTAAAAATGATATTATTATTTCCAAACACATGTCCTAATTCTATTTGGATATGTGTAATAAGACAAAGAAAAATTAGGGATAATATATTACCCATTAGGTCCCCTTGGATTCGATTAAAACATTTATTATTATTTTATTTAAAGATAAGTTAAAATACTTAAAATCAATGTTTAATAACTAATACATTTTTAATATAGGGTTATACAAAAGATAAATCCAACTATAGATATTCATTATAATTTTAAATAATATTCCTACATAATGTTATTTTATTTATAATTTTTCGAAATTAAATAATTTAATTTATTTATGACACAATAATGATGCAGTAATTACCTTATTAATGAAATATTAACATAATTGATGTTATAAATTCCCAAATAAATGTAATTTTATACTTTATATGTATTAAACTACTTTTATATATTACTATGACATTTTATTATTGATTTAGGTAACTTATTTTGAACTAATCATGCTGTTATGATTTTCAAAAAAATCAATTACCAAATGGTGTCAAAATTGTCATAAAATAGTTTTTAAAAGAAATATTATATTATTAATTGATTTTAAATTCCTAAAAATCAAAGGATTGGCCAAATGACATAGATAAGGTTATATATATTAATAATGAACCACTTTGGATTCTATTGGTAGTTTATAGAAAGATTATTGACCATATAGTGTCAGAAAACAAGAAGACACGGTAAAAGTTAAATTATTTAACATAGAACTAAATCTAAATGATATGGTTAAAATAGTAACCTAAAGTTGTCTAAAACCTATTGTTTGACCTTATTTCGACCCATAACCCCTTTAGCTTCGAAATAAATCAATTTGGGGATATTATAAACCGAATAATACTTTATTATAAAATAATATTATTTGTTTTTCCTAAGGTGCCCCTATCCTCCCAAATTAAAATGGAACCTCCTCCCTCTTCTCATTAAACAATTTTTAACTTTACATCTCGGCCAACCCCTACCCTTTTCCATTATCAGAATACCTAGAAACATTATAGAGGTTATTTTCTCTTCAAAATACCAGCTCTAGTTCCATAAGAAGAATCTTAAAAGACATGCGTCGAAGAAGAGGTAATCTCTTCTACTGATTCTTTCAAGTTTTAATTCTTGATTAATTTGTTATCATTTATTTGTTTCATTATAAATTTATAACATCATTATCACTAATATACTGATATGTTATTATAAATATGAAAGATCCCCATTTCACATTCTATCCATCCTACAAAAAATGAAATCACTGCACGTGTGTACGTATGGAATACCGTCTCCACGCCGTGGTTTAATCTGTTTCCCACCAACACCTTAATTGGATGGGTATAATGGTGTAATGAATAACTATATATAGTAATTATAACATCATACTGATTTTGAGATATTATCCACTACAATTTATTTCAATAATTATGGGAATGATATCATTGCTCATGCGTGCGTATGGATTACCGTCTCCACGACGCGATGAGATCCATTCTCCATGTTAACCACTCAAAAATTATTATAAAGTAAATATAATGAATAATAATGAAACATATAACATTATAAAGCTACTGTATTGATATATATATATATGTCATCTACTTACTTCCATTCAATTCAATAAAGAAAGGAAAACAGTGTTCATGCGTACGTAAGGCCTACCGTCTCCATTAACGGGGTATTTCATTTCATTAATCTATCTATTATATATATATATAATGAATATATATGATATATAAATATAAGGCCCCAGCCTTAAACCTTACTTAATCATGAGTTAATACAAGATTACAAATTGAGGATCTTTTCGGGTCTAGAATTTTAGAGAATTAGATCATCAAACATGCATTACGTTCCACATATAAACAAAGTGTTTACATAAAGATAGTAATATTAATTCCCATCAATGGAAGAATATTTAAAATAAACATGGATTCATTCTTGAAACTTCATTGACACTATCATCATATCATGTACATTTCCCCTGACCTGTGAAAAACATTTCAAAAAAAACTTGGGATGTGCATAAAAAGATCAGTAAGGGATATAAAAATATGGAAAGGAAACATGGGTACATATATACATAAGGATTAGATAATAATTTACCCATAAATCATAAGAACATTAACATACCTCATCAAATCATGAATAAATCATAGAAATCATAAGACATAAATGTAACGTGAGGCATTCATAACAATCTTACGTAGGGAGTAACCCTCATGGTTACGTTTGGAATACCCATCATAGTATATTCCCTAAATCTCTTCAGAGAAACTTTAAGATTTCACTCCTTCGCGTTACTCAATGCATTGGAGAGCTATATCGGGCTCACCCGCACTTAGATTATCACGGAACCACCCGTTTTCATAATAATGCCCAAGAACCTCAACATAATCATATCACATAAAACAGGCATAAAGGAAACGTAACATTCCCACCTTTCAATCACAAGATATCAATACAACACATTGATATAAAAACATTATTAAAACCATTTTCGATTCCAAAATAAAAGAAAAGTAAAACATTGTATTTATTTTTCTTTTAAAAAGAAGTTATGGATTGTAGAGGAAGCTGAAACTCAAATAACGGTCACGACGGCGGAGAAGTCGTTGTCGCCGAATACGTACGACAAATACATTCCCTTTTGTCGTTTAGTAAACGCTTCGTATAAAAAAGATTCCTTTTGAATAAACGTAAAAGTCAAAGGGGTTTATACACCGTATAAAAGAAAGTTGTGTATAAAATAAAATATGCCTCAATGAAAGGAGATTGAGACGAAGTCCCATACAAAGATCATTTTTAGAATAAAATAGATTTATTATGTGTATTCATTATATGTACACATAAAGAAAGTACAAATACAATATAGGATATAATAATATCATGACATAATTTGAAAGTAGGATATTAACCCAAAGAATAGAAATTGGGTTAAGAAGTTCCCTTACCTCGTATCCGACTTGACCCGACCGTTCTTTAATCTCCTGAATAATAAACTTGAGTTAATATCTTCTTGCTTAAGAACATTTTTCAAGTTCATTATTCCTTTTATACCATGTTATGAACATCATGTAATCATTTAAGTTAATAATGTTCATTTTGTCGGTATTTGGTTCTTAAGTCAAAAATAGACTTCTTACACTTACATGTTGTTAATTTGGTCAAAGGTTCGTTATATACAGAATGATATTAATGATTTGGATAACATATATATCATATATATTCATCATATACATGTATTTATAATATTAAATCACATTTAGAGGTAAGAAATGAAATGCACCGTTAATGGAGACGGTAAGCCGTACGTACGCATGAACGCTACTTCGATTTCTATTTCGTATTTTATGGAATGGAATCATAATGATATAAGAGTATATTAAAATTCGAGTATAATAACATATATAATATCATTAACTTTATCCTTTACACATCCCACATATGGTATTAACGAATCAAATCACTTTCAGGGGGCGGTAGTCCGCACTTCCTTAAATGAAGATATCGTGTTTACCCATAATGGAAACCATAAAGGTATGACCAAAAAGAAAAATACAGAAGCTTAAGGAAAACATAAAGATATTATATATCATATATAAATATAGTTTCATCTTAATGTCCACCTTTTAAGGTGTTAAAAGAATGTTGAACAATCATCGTTTCGGGAGGCATAAATTCACCATCCACGGAAACAGTATGTTCGTTAACCATTAGATGTAGGTGTGTGTAAGTGTAGCTCGAATAATTCTTATAAAAAATCCTAGTATATTGAAGATACTGTAGTTGTTATAAAATAAATGAATAAAAAGTGTTTAGGGGTTGGAGAAGGAAAATAAAACAAAAGGACTCAAGTGAAGACTTTACCTTAAAATCAGGTAACTCCCTTTGGTTTGAGCTCAAAGACTTCCTTGGGAAGTCTTCTGCCCAAAGTGATGCTTCAAGGAGTAATAGAGGGAAGTGGAGAGACAAAATGGGCAGGGTTTGGCCGAGCCAAATGCTTTGGGAGTGTGGGAAAAGAGGTAGAGGTGTAGACATTTTATAAGAGGTGAGGAGGGGCACTCTTGGAAAGTAAAGATAAGTTACTTTATTTTAAAAAAGAGTTTCTGATTAAAAAGGTCCCAAATTGATATAATTCGAGGATAAGGTGATAAGGGTTCTAAATCCACTCATCCAATAGGTTTTTGACATCTTTAGGTCTTTGAGTTTACATTATCGTTCCATTTTATTTAAATCGTCAAATAATGAGTTCATCACTGCATCATCATGATGTCATAAATAATTTAATTTATTTAATGTCTAAAAATTATAAAAAAATTACTATGATGTATGCAATATTTTTATATTTCTAATGAATATTTATAATCAAACAAATGACTTGTATAACCCCATGTAAAAATTGTTTTAGTAAAACACTTCATGTGTGTGTCATTTTTACTTTAACATTAAATAAAAAGTTATTTATGTCATTTCCCAAACAAAGTGGCAACATGGGGTCCCCAAGTTGACCCATGGCTTGTCTTGGTCTTCCATGACACATCCAATAAGGGTATGACATGTGTCAAGCTCATCTCATACTATTAAAACATTATTTTTACCTTAAACTACACTAATTAACACGAATCGCGATTAAAAACTTAATAAGTTACTATTCACCATAAAAATATTTTTATCTCATTGAACCACATTTTACTTCTTAATGACAACCATGTATGTAGGATTTTGAAATTCAAAACACAGAAGTTGTAAAATTTCATTTAAACGAAAAATTAGTTTTTATAAGTACCACTTAGTGGTTTCACTATTAATCAAAAATTGAAGTTTTTCAAAAATATACCAAAAATTCACCATAAGCTATATTTGATATTTTGAATTCAAAAATTAAGTCTATTTTACAAAATTCAAAACATATAAGTCACATTAATTAATTTAATAATAAATTCCTGCTGTCAGAGCAAATAGCGTGTTTTATGAAACAATAAGTATCATAAGATTGACACGAGTTTAAGTCCAATTTCAAAGTGAAATTGATTCCAATGACCACCATTGGATTAAAGGGTAAAAATATATTCTAATTTCACTTCAAAACCAATTCAAAAGATAATCTAATAATATAAATAAATTAGATTAAAATGTAGTTTTGATGTAAAATGCAGTATTTCTCACTATTCATTAAAAAATGAACATTGTCAGAAAAATACCAAAAATTTACACAATGTAAATTTTGATGTCCCAATCATAAAGAATAAGTTTATTTTGACAAACATAGATTATAAAATTGTCAAAAGATATATTTAAAAATTGTTTCCCATCAAAAGGCAGTAAATCAATCTTTTAAAAATATTAGTGTTTTCCATGCTTAAGATTGGATTTATTTTCATTTTAAGCCTCTAAAACACTATCTTAATCATTAATAGACATAGATAAAAATATAAATTATTCATTAATTACTTGGGATGTTACATCCTTCCCCCCTTAATAAAATTGCGTCCCTGTAATTTATTTACTTATCAAATAAATGGGGGTACTTATCCCTCATTGAATTTTCAGATTCCCATGTTGCCTCTTCAATAATGTGGTTTTTCCAAAAAAACCTTTACCTAGTGAATCACCTTATTCTGTAACACTTGATCCCTGTGGTCAAGAATCTGGACCGGTTGTTTCTCATAAGATAGGTTCTCTTCCAGCTGAACTACCTCTGGACTCAAAACATGAGATGGATCTGGCATATACTTTCTCAACATCGAAACGTGATAAACATTGTGTACCTGAGATAAACTCGGAGGTAAAGCCACCCGGTATGCAACTGATAAAACTCTCTCCATAATTTCATATGGTCCAATGAACCTTGGACTCAGCTTTCCTTTCTTACCAAATCGCATCACACTTTTCCATGGTGATACATTGAGAAAAACAAGATCACCTACCTCAAAAGAGAGATCCTTTCTCATGTTGTCCGCATAACTCTTCTACCTGCTCTGAGCTGTTCTCATGTGCTTTTGAATCAGCTGAACTTGTTCTGCCATCTCTTCTACCAATTCTGGTCCCATCAACTTCCTTTCACCCACTTCATCCCAGAAATCTGGAGTTCAACACCGCTTCCCATATAATGCCTGAAATGGTGCCATCTGTATACTGGAATGAAAACTGTTATTATATGAAAATTCAACCAATGAAAGATGTTGGTCCCAACATCCCTGATAATCCATCGAACAAGCTCGTGGAATATCCTCCAAGGTCTGAATTGTTCGTTCTGACTGCCCATCTGATTGAGGATGTAATGTTGTACTAAAATTTAATTTAGTACCCACCGACTTCTTAAGGCCTCTACAAAAGATATAAGTGAACCTGGGATCACGATCAGATACAATGGAGAGGGGAACTCCATGCAACCTGACTATCTCTTTAAGATACAAACGGGAAAGTTGATCTAGGGAAAAAATACCTCGTATAGCAAGGAAATGAGCAGATTTAGTCAAGTGATCAATAATAACCCAGATTGCATTATTACCTCGAGATGTCTTCGGTAATCCCACAACAAAGTCCATGGATATATTCTCCCATTTCCACTCTGGCACTGGTAAAGGCTGAAGCATCCCTTTCGGTAACTGCCGCTCTGCTTTAACCTGTTGACATGTCAAACACTTAACAGTAAAATCAGCAATATCTCTTTTCATTCCATCCCACCGGTAATACCCCCGCAGATCTCTATACATATTAGTACTACCTGGATGAACTAAAAACAGAGAACTATGAGCTTCACATAATGACTCTCTCTTCAACTGTGAATCACAAGGCACACACAATCTCTTCCCAAATCTCAAAACACAATCATTATCAATGTTGAATTCAGGCAACTTACCTTTCTGAACTATCTCTGCCTTTTTCTGCAACTCACTGTCTTGATTCTGTGCTTTCTTGATTCTATCTGATAGAGATGATCTCACTGATACCTTAAACAAAACAGAAGAACATCCTGCACCAACAACTTCTATTCCAATGTTTATCAAATCCTTACAAAAGTATCACGTTCCAAACGCAGCATTGCTAATGAAGCATTACTTTTTCGACTCAAAGCATCAACCACTTTATTTGCTTTTCCCGGATGGTAATGAATTGTACAATCATAATCCTTGATTAATTTTATCCATCTCCTTTGTCTCATGTTCAATTATTTCTGAGTGAATATATACTTTAAACTTTTGTCATTGGTATATATTTCACACTTTACTCCATACAAATGATGCCTCCAAATTTTTAAAGCGAAGACAACAGCAGCTAATTCCAAATCATGTGTAGGGTAATTTACCTCATGAGTTTTCAACTATCGTGAAGCATAAGCAATTACCTGATCATTCTGCATTAGGACGCAACCAAGTCCTTTCAATGAAGAATCACTGTAGATAACAAACTCACCATTCCGAGAAGGTAGTGCCAAAACTGGAGCATTCACCAATCTTATTTTCAATTCCTGAAAACAATCATCACATTCTTTTGTCCAGATAAACTTAACACTCTTCCAAGTTAGCTTAGTCATTGGACTAGATAACCGTGAAAAAATTCTAACAAACCTTCGGTAATAGCCTGCCAAACCAAGGAAGCTACGAATCTCAGTTACATTTGTGGGTCTTGTCCATTCTTCAACAACATTTGTTTTTGCAGGATCAACAGTTATCCCCACCTTTAGAAACAATGTGACAAACGAAAGAAATTTTTTGCAACCAAAACTCACACTTTCTAAATTTCCCATACAATTTCTTTTCTTTTAAGGTTTGCAAGATAACCATTAAATGTATTTCATGCTCTTCATTACTTTTATAAAACACCAAAATATCATTAATAAAAACCACCAACATTTTTCCCCTGAGTCAACTGAGCCATCACTACAACAAACTGTTTAGTTCCAATTCTGACCATCTCGGGATACTGATTTGAAAGGTCATTTCCTTCTGTATGCCTTCCTAGCACTGCTTCCCTGTTTCCTCTACGGAAAACCATTCTGAACAAACATGTCTTAGATGAAGCAACATGGTAATCTTAAAATGCTATATCATTTTAATCGTACCATAAATTAAATTATAATTTTACACTTTTCTAACTCCTAATGTTGTCTAAACCGACCATTGATACCAACTATAAGGCCCCATCCTTAAACCTTACTTAATCTTGAGTTATTACAAGATTACACATTGAGGATGTTTTCGGGTTTAGAGTTTTATAGAATTAGATCATAAAAATTGCATTACATTCCACATATAAACAAAGTGGTTACATAAAGATAGTATTCTTCATTACCATCAATAGAAACATATTTAAAATAAACATGGATTCTTTCTTGACACTTCCTTGACACTATCATCATATCATGTACCTTTCCCCTGACCTGTGAAAAACATTTCAAAAAAACTTGGGATGAGCATAAAAAGCTCAGTAAGGGATATAAAAATATGGAAAGGAACCATGGGTACATATATACATAAGGATGAGATCATACATTACCCATAAAACATAATCACTTTAACATACCTCATCAAATCATGAATAAATCATAGAAATCATAAGACATAAAGGTAACTTGAGGCATTCATAACATTCTTACGTAGGGAGTAACCCACTTAGTTACGTTTGGAATACCCATCACAGTATATTCCCTAAATCTCTTCGGAGAAAACCCCTAACGTTTCACTCCTTCGCGTTACCCAATGCATTGGAGAGCTATATCGGGCTCACCCGCCCTTAGTTTATCACAGAACCACCTGTTTTCATAATAATGCCCAAGAACCTCAACATAATCATATCACATAAAACATGCATAATGGAAACATAACATTACCACCTTTAAATCACAAGATATCAATACAACACATTGATATAAAAACATTATGAAAACCATTTTCGATACCAAAATAAAAGAAAATTAAAACATGGAATTTATTTTTCTTTTAAAAAGAAGGTATGGCTTGTAGAGGAAGCCGAAACTCAAATAACGGTCACGACGGCGGAGAAGTCGTTGTCACCGCATATGTACGACAAAAACATTCCCTTTTGTCGTTTAGTAAACGCTTCGTATAAAAAAGATTCCTTTTGAATAAACGTAAAAGTCAAAGGGGTTTATACACCCTATAAAAAAAAGTTGTGTATAAAATAAAATATGCCTCAATGAAAGGAGATTGAGACGAAGTCCCATACAAAGATCATTTTTAGAATAGAATAGATCTATTATGTGTATTCATTATATGTACGATAAAGAAAGTATAAATACAATATAGGACATAATAATATCATGACATAATTTGAAAGTATGAGATTAACCCAAAGAATGGAAATTGGGTTAAGAAATTCCCTTACCTCGTATCCGACTTGACCCGACCGTTTTTTAATCCCCTGAATAATAAACTTGAGATAATCTCTTCTTTCTTAAGAACATTTTTCAAGTTCATTATTCCATTTATACCATGTTATGAACATCATGTAATCATTTAAGTTAATAATGTTCATTTTGTCGGTATTTGGTTCTTAAGTCCAAAATAGACTTCTTACACTTACATGTTGTTAATTTGGTCAAAGGATCGTTATATCCCAAATTATATTAATTATTTTGATAACATATATATCATATATATTCATCATATACATTTATTTATAATATTACATCACATTTAGAGTTAAGAAATGAAATGCACCGTTCATGGAGACGGAAAGTCGTACGTACGCATGAACGCTACTTCCATTTCTATTTCGTATTTTCTGGAATAGAATCACAATGATATAAGAGTATATTATAATTCTTGTATAATAACATATATAATATCATTAAATTTATCCTTTACACATCCCACATATGGTATTAACGAATCAAATCACTTTCAGGGGGCGATAGTCCGCACTTCCTTAAATAAAGATATCGCGTTTAACCATAATGGAAACCATAAAGGTATGACCAAAAAGAAAAATACAGAAGCTTAAGGAATACATAAACATATTATATATCATATATAAATATAGTGTCATCTTAATGGACACCTTTGAAGGTGTTAAAATAATGTTGAACAATCATCGTTTCGGGAGGCATAAATTCACCATCCACGGAAACAATATGTTCGTTAACCATTGGATATAGGTGTGTGAAAGTGTAGCTCGAATACTTCTTATAACAACATCCTAGTATATTTAAGATACTTTAGTTGTTATAAAATAAATTAATAAAAAGGGTTTAGGGGGTTGGAGAAGCAAAATAAAACAAAAGGACTCAAGTGAAGAATTTACCTTAAAATCGGGTAACTCTCTTTGGTTTGAGCTCAAAGGCTTCCTTGGGAAGTCTTATTCCCAATGTGAGTCTTCAAGGAGTAAGAGAGGGAAGTGGAGAGACAAAATGGTCAGGGGTAGGCCGAGCCAAATGCTTTTGGAGTTTGGGAAAAGAGGTAGAGGTGGGGGCCTTTTATAAGAGGAGAGGAGGGGCACACTTGGAAAGTAAAGATATGTTTCATTATTTTAAAAAAGCGTTTTGGATTCAAAAGGTACCACATTGATATAATTAGAGGATAAGGTGATAAGGGTTCGAAATCCACTCATCCAATAGGTTTTGAAAATGTGTAGGTCTTAGATTTTACATTATCTTTCCATTTTATTTAAAATGTCAAATAATGAGGTCATCGCTGCATCATCATGATGTCATAAATAATTTAATTTATTTAATGTCTAAAAATTATTAAAAAATTACTATGATGTAGGCAATATAATTATATTTCCAATGACTATTTATAATCAAAAATCTGACTTGTATAACCCCATGTAATTGTTTTTTAAAACACCTCCCGTGTGTGTCATTTTTACTTTAACATTAAATAAAAAGTTCATTATGTCATTTCCCAACCAAATTGGATCTATGGGGTCCCCAAGTTTACCCATGTCTTGTCTTGGTCGGCCATGACACATCCAATAAGGGTAGGACATGTTTCAATATCATCTCATACTATTAAAACATTAATTTTACCTTAAACTACACTAATTACCACTAATCGCGATTAAAAACATAATAAGTTACTATTCACCAAAAAAATATTTTTATCTCACTGAAACACATTTTACTTCATAATGACAACCATGTATGTCAGCTTTTAGAAATTCAAAACACAGAAGTGGTAAAATTTCATTTAAACGGAAAATCAGTTTTTATAAGTACCACTTAGTGGTTTCACTATTCATCAAAATTAAAGTTTTCCAAAAAAATACCAAAAATTCACACTAAGATATATTTGATATTATGAATTCAAAAATGATGTCTATTTTACAAAATTCAAAACAAATAAGTCACATTAATTAATTTAATAATTAATTCCCGATGTCAGAGAAAATATCGTGTTTTATGAAACAATAAGTATCAAAAGATTGACACCAATTTAAGTCCAATTTCAAAGTGAAATTTATTCCAATGACCACCATTGGATTAAAGGGTAAAAATATATTCTAATTTCAATTTAAAACCAATTCAAATGATAATATAATCATATAAATAAATTATATTAAAAAGCAGTTTTGATGTAAAATGTAGTACTTTTCACTATTCATTAAAAAATGAACATTGTCAGAAAAATACCAAAAATTCACACAAAGTAAATTTTGATGTCCCAATCATAAATAATAAGTTAATTTTGACAAAAATAGCTTATAAAATTGTCAAAATATAGATTTTAAAATGGTTTCCCATCATAAGTTAGTAAAATAATCTTTTAAAAATATTAGTGTATTCCTTTCTTAAGATTGGATTTATTTTCATTTTAAGCCTCTAAAACACTATAATAATCATTAATAGACATAGATAAAAATATCTATTATTCATTACATAATTGGGATGTTACAATATATCATTATTTACATTATGGAAGTAAGTAAATCATGATATAAGTAATAATAATATCAAGAACAACAAGCCCAAACACATACAATAAATAAAACGATTTTAGCCAAAATGTAGATTTTACATGGAATTTACAAAAGAAGGGGTAATATAAAGTCATAAGTGAACCATATATAATATAATAAAAATGAATATAATTATTTAATAAGTCAAAGACTTTATTTAAATCATTATACGGGAGGTTTGGATACGTACGAATCATATCGGACCTAATGTAAGGGATAATTTTTCAATCTCATTTTTATTCGAGATTGCTTATATGTAAGTATTTACGTGGGTTATATTTTTCATCCATGTCCATAAAAATGTTTTTCATAAAGTGTTTAATATTATTAAATGTATTTATAAATTTATTTTTACCCCTCTTTGATTTTTACATTGTAATATGGAAGGAATCATTCTTTTTTGAACCATATGAGGAACTTTTTGACTTTTCTGACAAAAGTACGAGGATATTGTATTTTTTAATTTATACGGCGTAAATGGATTTTTATGGTTTCATAACAACTTATTTTCATGAAGTGTACTCTACAATATTTAATGATTATTTTCAACAAAACCCTTTTCTTTTAAAATTTCACGGCATTTTGTGAAAAGAAAATGATTTTGAAAAAGAAAGAATAATTTCCGTAAGAATTAATTCCAAGTGTTTTATCAAAACTATTTTCCATCTAAGATGAAATTATTTACCATGTTTATTTTTCATGTATAATGTCTCTATTATTTACATGGTGATATTTTTCTTATGAAAAAATGATATCCATTTGTTTTATATGGATTATGTGATGATGGGATGACGTTTATGAAACCCATTTTATTCGTTGGGTTATGATGAATGTTTTATGTTTATTTTGTTGAACGAGTAAGAATGATTTCATTATAAGATGGGTGGGACCTATATATCCCTCCCATACATAGGGTAAGGATGTATATCTCATGAGATAGACATGGATAGAATGGTAAGTTAATCCGGTTTAGTGATACTGGACTAGAACGAGGAGTGAACTCGATTCAGAAAGGGACTTTGTCCACTATGATTTTCTTAGTAGAAATGCCTTGGAAACTATGGAAATAATATAATGTGGTTAATGGTTTTCAACAATTACATTTTTCCCCATGATATTTTATCATGATTGATGTTCCATTATGATATATTCCTTACATACTTCCAAGATTTATGTCTTTGCTCAAGATTTTGGTGTTTAGATTTTATGTTTATGTTTTTGCATTCTAAAGTTTATGGATTGCATTATGTTCTCTATTTTTACCCTTAATAATAATTTGAGCTCACCATTTTTATTTTTTCTTTTCCCTATGATATAAAGAAATGTTTTAGGTAAGAAAAAAAAATGGGATGATCTTTATGGGAGATGTTGATGATCTTTCACTATGATTAGAAGATTATGTTCCGAGTTTACAAACACACTAAACTATTACGGTCCTTGAGTGTTGGTTTTTGTTATGTATTAAGTATTCCGAAAATGTAATGAAATGTCCTTGTATGTCAATATTGGGCCTCCACAGTGGCTCTATTAATAAAAGTATCACATTTATTTCCAATATAAGAAACCTTTATAGTAGTGTAGTTGGGAGAACATTGTAGTTGGTAGATAGTTCATCTACTTAGGTTTCCATAGACTATTATTTCTGATCGGGATTCACACATTACATTAGGATTCTTGCATGTATTATAGATATTTCATATTAAAGAGGTATTATCGAATATATATCTTCCCCAATAGATGGATGGAATGTTGGCACAAAATATAAAGGTGCCTGAGGATATGTTGTGGGACTGTGTTTTTAACATTGGTTTGTATCAGGAAATGCACATGGATTTATGGGATTTATCCTATAACAATAGTTATCAAGTAACAATATATATCAGACCATATGTGGGATCATTTTGGTAGGCTATTAAGATGACTGATATGTTTGATGTAGGCTACTTAGTCAGAGTTTTTTGGGTCGAGTCTCATTTAGGAGACCTCAGAGCAGGTATATCTGATTTGTTAATGAATGGATATAGCTCATTATAGATAGAAGTCGTATGTTGATAGGCAGAGATGACCCCTAGAGTTTATCAAAGGTGGTAATGTATTCTAATGGGTTTCTCCTAGGTTCTGTCACTATAGGATGTGGAGATAAGGAAAGTTACCACCATGTTTATTGGACATTTTGAGATCATGGAGAGAAATGGGCCTCTAGCATACCAATTTGCTTTTCCTTAGAAATATATTTTGATGCATGATGTTTTCCATGTGTCAAAACAAAGGAGGTATCACCCAAACTCTATTCAGGTGTCCAATGTGGATGAGGTTGATCTTGAGGGTGACACATCCGATGAAGAGCATTTGATTAATGTGTTGTATTGCACTAAGAATGTGTTGTTCGAATAGACTGTGCCAATATGTTATATATTATGGGAACATGGATGTTTATACGAGATAACATAGGAATGGGAATAAGATATGAGGTATCAATATCCAAATCATTCTAGAACAAATCACAAAAATATTGGATGTATTGTTCGAGGATGAACTATTAAAAATTGGCATAATTGTGTGATTCTAATCCTTTATAGAGTAATCTCGTGAACATAATCAAGTATTTTTGGTTTTACATAACTACCTTTGGTTTTTGAGGAATTGTCATGTGTTTGGGTTTAGTTTTAAGAAACATTAATGAAAATAAGATTGTGCATAGTTGGAATATGTTTAGGGTAATTTATTCACCTAACCTACTAACCATGAAACCATGCGTTGAAAAATAGTGTGACTGGTTGTATTTTACCCAATTTTTTTTAAAAATTCTCAAACCCCCAAAACACTGTAATTTAATCATTTTCTCAAGAATAATTATAATTTGTGGAAATTATATATTTCAAGAGGGGTTCCAAGGTCGTATGAGCTCTATTCGTCAATATTCAAAGCCTGAATCAATGATCTCCTTTTCTCTCTATATGTAGATCTCATACCGATCGTTTTACATACATTCTTCTTTCCTATCATGATATTTTGGGGGATTTTATTCTTTTATTCTTTTATCTAGACCTAATTGAATATATATAGATATTTTATTTACATTTAAATCTATATTTATTAGATCTTTATAACATTGATCTTGTTTTAGGCATTGAATCCGAATCACATATCTACGTCATCATGATTCTCGGATTATTGGGTTTTCCAATTAGAAAACATCCATCAATGAATCGAGGTTGGTCGCATTAATTTATAAAGACCATTTTAATTATTTTTTTGCATGTAATAAATTTGTAGGATTATTATATTTATTTTGCAATTAATACCACTAATTGAATTAATTAATATTGTTAATTAATTAATTTTGAACGTTTTTAAATTAAGTGATTTATGGACTTTTGAATATGATAATTAATTATGAAAATTAAATATGTAGTTTTTATATAGTGGAGATATTTAAAATGAATTATAAATTAGGATAATTAATTGTTTAATTAATTATCAATGTAAATTATCAAGATATTGGGACAATTAAATGTTATGTTAATTATCAGGTTGTAATTTTTTGTCTGAGAATAATTTATTTGATAATTAATTATTCATCGTTGAGATATTAAATGTCTAATTGATTTTATATTTAATTAATAAGAAATGTATGTTGTTAATAATTTGTTTAATTAATTAATGGAATTGATTAATTAATTAAACAACAAAATAACAAATTAGATTTTGTGTGTTATTCATGCAGTTATTAACAATTGTGATTTGGGTTATAAACATGGAGTTCTACAACGATGGGATTTGGGTGTGCTAGACATGGTGTTATAAAACGATGATAGATCTATATGTATTGGTGAGAACTGGGGTGTCATTCATGGTGTTCAAAACCAATTATAAATAAAAATAAAATGGGTTTTTATGTGTTATACATGGAATTATACATTGATTAATTTTCTTGTGTAAGACATGGTGTTCCACACTGATGGTATTTTGACTATTAAATATGGTGTTCTACACCAAGGAAAATATGTAAAAATAATTGTGAAATGAAAATGTGACACTAATAAAACTAGGTAGTCTAAAGGGTTAATAAATATAAATTGGTATTGTGATAACTATTCAATTTTCCATTCTATTTATTTTACTAATACAATTGCATACAATTGTTAATGACTGTATTTATTTTAGACACCATTGGTGGTGGAATACTGAGTCATACGCACAGCCTAATCGGTCTACCTGATTAGTACCTAAATAAATTTTTTATAGTAGTACTGGTTAAGGGAAATGGCCATGGGATGTATTGCTATTTGGGTTTGGAGCATTTATGATGGAACTAGATGTGCTTCGGAACCCTTTTGGGAGTCATTCATGTCTGTACATTTAGTTTAATTTTAGGCTCTTTGACATGTACTTTATCATGTAAACATATCATATTAGTTGATTATTGTATTTACTATATTGGTTATCTTGATACACTAGTTTTCATATTTTTAAATATTCTTTTGAATATATTTATTTATATCTAATGTTGTTTTACCCAGATCAAACACAATACAGTCTCCACATCACGACATATCAGACCCTCACTTCTAGTTTGAATCCTCCTATGTTGGGTGAGGTTCACTTGAGGCCATGCGGTAGACTGGCTCAGGGAACTGATGTGTGGCACCCATGATGTGACATTACATCTACAACCATGTAGCCCACTTTTTGGACATGAATGGAATGGTTTCTCAGTAAATACTCAACGTTACCTCCCATTTCATGTATTTGTATATTTTTAGAGGAATTTGAAGAGTCGCACTGATTATTATATCCATTTAAAACACACTAAATTTATCCAAAACCAATATGATAATCTATTTGAAATTAATTAATGGGGTAGTGACTTAACCTTCCATAATAAAATATTCCAAATGGAAATTCAGGCACAACCAACATCAAAGTGGTTAAAATTATGAGGCTTCTTGGTATCTATAAATATTATGATTAACTAGTGATATTTAGAAACCATGTGACCCCCCACCAAAAAGTTAGAATTTTCCATTCTTATGGAATCTGTTATATCCATATGGGTAAGAAAACCAGGTTTTCCATTTCAGGAATATACATGGATATACATCTAATAATGGGTCGATCCATGATTGTTTGTCATATATGAATAACCTACAAAACCACATATTTACCCAATGATCTAATCCATATAGTGAACACTAGCAGTAACATATACCTATTGGAAGAGATGTTTGAACGCATATTTTCATATTCAATGATATTCACACGCGATTTCTTTTCAAACCCAATTAATTTGAAACACAACTATATACCCCTCTACAAAGGAGATGCCATATCGTAAATATTATTTTTCCCAATAAATTTATATCCCATCATCATATGTCATGGAATGTTCAATAATGTTCCTAGTTAACAATTAGTGTCTTTTAATTTAAGAAACCATTTAATGCTTCATCACCATAGAACCATAAATGGTTGTTGGGTGAAATTTTAATTTCATTCTCTATGGATTTTATCTATGTCATAGAAATTTTATTACACATCCATAGCCACCATTTATAGTTTACATTCATTAAGACACTTAATTATCAAGAAAATATTGTTTATATCACAATATATTACATATAATATCCTTATCTAAACAATATTTGTTTATGTGAATAGATTATTAATCCATAGGTTATATTATTTGTATATAAAAAAATTTATTCTCTAACCAATTCCCACCACCCATTAGTTAAATATTCCTTATCGATGATTTCTTATTAGAAATAAATTCTCCCCCAAATGGGAAAATATATTACTATCCCCCTTTTACACCCGGATAATGTACCAATGTAAAATATTAAATCCACACTTGTATATCTAAAAGAGAAAATCTATAGAAATTTACCTCACTTATAATTGTAATAATAGAAAGGATAAACACTCAAAAAAACAATAGTCCATGTATAAAAATATTAAATAAAAAAGGACTTTTGGAATTCAAAAATTGAAATGTAAAACATTGATCTCAATAATGTAACAATAAAACACATTTAATTTCAAAACTATTATAACATTTACCTCTATCCTATGACTTATTAATATGACTTAATTTACAAGCTTAAAAACAAATTATTAGTAACATTATGTGATATATGTATATAGATTATGACATCCAAATTGTTGTCTTTTATTCCATTTTAACGATTTTTTCAATACCTCAATAGGCTCAATATCAAAACTACTTCACAATCCACGCCATGTTAACAATTAACTTATTATTAAAGGTGTGAATCTAACTAATAATATTTATGTATTTCTAATAGAACATGAACTTGATGATAACCCATATTATTTACATTAATGTTCAAAACACATGCATAAAACATCAGACATCCTAGATGACACAAAACTCCACTACAACCTTCTATGATCCTTAGATACCTTAAAATAATACATAATTTTTAATCCACCATGATTGTCATGAAACACTATAATAACATTTTATTTATTAATTTATCATGTTAAACTCATTGGTATCCCATAAGAAATCATGGATTCCATAAATCATTAAAATAACCACAAGACCTTATGTGAGAATATATATCCCAATATAATCCTTATGAAGTCCTCAATTCCATGAAACATCATTATATTTTTTTATGTAATACTAGACTACATTAAATAATTCTATAACACTTATGAATTCATCATCTACTTGAATCTCAAGGGTATCTTTCTAAATCCTCATAGAGATCCATAAACTCTATCAATAAAACATATGACTTCATAAATTGAATGAAATTCCAATGTAAGTTTTTTTATCATCCATTATTTCAATTAACAACATTAAAATTCTTAATCCTTCCTAGAGAAAATTATACAATATCGTAACAATAATATTCTTGAAAAAAAAAGTAAAATCCATTCTAAACGTTATGTATTTTAGAATTGAAAAAAACAATAACATATTATTTTATGTAATCCAAGAAGACCATATATTTAAATGAAACAATAAATACTTATTTGATATTTGGAAACTGAAAGAGAAGAAGTATATATTCTTGGTGGATATTAAATTTCAACAAATCCCTTTTGCCTTCTTTTTATTATGTTACTTTTTTTTTGTATTTATATTGGGTTTTCATAGAATCAATAAATTATAGCATAACATTAATACCCCTTAAAATTCGTAACTCTATAATATGAGTCATAAAATTTTATGAAAATCCAATGTACTTTAAAATTTTTATGTTTATAATTATTGTTTCCAACTTGTTCTATGATTCACATATGTATTTAAATAGAGTAATATATTCTTAAAATATTTCATGGATATTATTAAAAATTATTTTTCCTTCATATATAGATTTAAGATATAATTTTTACATGTACATATCAAGTGATATACATGGGATTATTTTTTCCTTGTGTGTAATATTATTTTAATTCATCTAGTTTCCCTTAAAATGTATTATATACATCTAATAATTTTTACATTATATTTATTAGCCACTAAGACTAGTACAAAAAAGAAAAATAAACATTCCTAATTATAATGATGGTTTTCATGATATACTTTTACCAAAATAAGAGATTACCCAACTAAAAAAATATGTTTATTTGAGAATTGAATCGACCTATCTTCCTATCATTTTTAATATTTTCATGACAGAAATTTTGATAATTTCTGGTAGGGGAAAAAAAATCAAGAACCAAAAATAGTACACCCAATATGATAATTTTTATCATTAAAGAGTAACTGATAGACGATGTATTTTTATTTTAATATATTCAAACATAAACTATTATTTTTTCCACCCACTAAATATAATATTTCATCCTATAATTGTTAATATATATATGAATATTAATAATAAATAGGGAAATACAAATTTTAACAGTATGATTGTGTCTAATAATCAACATACTATCATCTTCAAAACATACTCTATAATTATAATGTTATCCAATTAAACATATGGGGAAACCATATTTACATACCCAAATATCTCTATTAAAATATGATTAAATTCTTATACATGTATCTAAATTTGATGTTGTGGTCAAAACTCATTTTATATAAAATAAAACCATGTAGTTATGTGCTTTTGAATACCCAAACCATGTTAGAAGAAATAAACAGTGAAGGTGATCCATATTGTCACCAAAAATCATGATTATAGTTTTTCTAATAAACATTACAATAACATCCCCTCATTCCATGATAAAACAATTAATAATGTTGTTGTGACCAAGTAGTATAGATGACGAAGTTAGAAGAGTTTCTTATTATAGAGTGTTGTCATTTGTTTTTGATGAAGATGTATCAATTCACATTGTAAAGGACATGAAAATAAGATGATGTTTTTATGATTTTTATTTACCAAATATCATAATAATGGAGAACTTTTAATGAAATCCTTATAAATGATTGGGAGATTAATGGGGCTTCCATTCATATACAGTCTTGATAGGAAGGAAAGATGCTGGTGAATTATAGGGAATTTATAGTGCATTCCAATGAAATGTTGACAATGCTAAAGTTGTTCGATCAAATTATTCATATCATGATAGTGGAGTTATTTAAGAAATATGGGGAATGGTAATAAAATTTATTGAAGAGAGGATTTCATGAAAGTGGAGTTCCAGGATGCGAACATAAACATTTGGTGAATGAGAGGCATGCGCAAAAGATTGGTTTTTGGGTGCATGATTGAAGGGTGTTTGGAGTGTTGTGCACAACGCATGATTCGAGGTCAAAACATAAAAAAAATGGGAAAGGCATGAAGTGTGTTAAATATTCAAGAAGAGAAAGAAATATGTGTTTGGCACGAAAGAGACTTACGCGCCCAATGCATCATCGAATTGTGTTTTGTGCGATGTATTAGGATCTTGCGATGAACATAATCATTTTTGCACATGGGGGTCGATGAGGTCTATAAATAAGAGGTTACCCCCTAAATTTTTTTTATCTTTGGACATAAAGATATCTTAATATTTTTGGTGCATAGTAATTTTTATGTAAATTAATGTTAATTAAATAAATAGAGTCGCACGAAATAAGGAGAGTTGCGCACAAGAGTGAAGTTGCATGCAAGAGGTGTTTCACGACAAAATACAAATCTTGTGTGTGTGGAATAAAAGTTATATGAAAGACACCTTTAAGTGTACATAAAATATTTGTGTTCTTTTCATATATTTAGTTGTGCATAAAGTAGTTCTTACTAGTCTCTCCGTAGAAAAGTAATGATTTGTATTTCAGAGAATACACTTGTTCAATTATACAGATGCACTAATATACTGAAATTTCATATTTGTTCTAAGAGGGTGCATATGTGCTTGAATATTGTTTTCCAAGTGATACACTAGTGTATGGGAATATCCTATTATTTTTATTCCACATCAATGGATTGTTTTCTTGTGGATTGTTTTCTACGAGATTATTTTTGAACCATACCAAGGACATAGATACTCTCGTGGAGTATTGAACATTGTAATTCTTGTATTCATGTGGTTGTGTGTTTTCAGTAGGGAAAGAACTCTTTAAAATGAGGAGAATTTTTTTTTCAAAAATAAAGGAAACAAAGAAGAAAATATATCACTCATTCACTAATCCCCTTCTTAGTGATACTTGGATCCTGATTTGGTGACTTCAAATGTCACCCATATCCAAATATCAACCCAAAACTCAATGAAGTTATATCATGTTCACCATATCCTTGTTGAATAAAACATAAAACATATCCCCCATGATATTTTTCAGGGAAAATTCTACTCTGAGAGACATTGAGAGATCACCCAGGATGACGTATAATTGGGGACTATGTAACATTGCATTCTAGGATGAGTTTACACCATTTTCTATAATTTGGATACTTCAACATCATTTTCAAAATTGATAATTTTTTAGGATGAATTCCCAATTATATTGGGTATGAGGCCCCATATTCCTTATATATACACATCATCCATATCTAATTATTTATTTCCCCAAATATGAAAATACATTTTAAGGTGTTTTATTTTTATATCATTTATATACTCAATAATAATTAATGACATTCTACTATAGATCATTCCACTATATGACATAATAGTTTGTAGATATCACCTCATTGATACCATAATAAAATATTGGTAATTGGTATATCATAGAAACACTATCAATTTTCATTTAACATAATACGATATGATTTATAAACTTGGTCATATGTGAGGAATAGTGCTTTGAAAATAAAAAATTATTTTTTAATATATCTATGTAGGAACTATGAATGAATCCTCTTACCCATGCTCCTATAACCCAAAAAAATTATATTTTAGATATAATTTTTTTCAGTCCTTCAATTATAATATTCCCTTGATACTAAATAAATTTCAATTACCATGAAATCGTTATGTGACCAAAATTAACTATATCATATGTTCCCTAAAATGTTGATGTAGATTCATCATAATACATAAATTCACCATTGTAATGTTCATTTTTTTGTACATATTTGTGTATTGAATATTTATATACATACGTTTATTTGGATGGATATGACACAAAATGTTAGTAAAACATGGTAATTACACCCATGTCAAGAGAAATATGATGATATATCCATAAAATATATATTCAGTCCAAATAAAATGTGTAAGTGTAACTAAATAATGTTTTGTAAAAATAATTTGAAATTCATTAAAAACTAATTCACTACATAATTATTGATTTTTTGAGGACATAGTTATAAATTAAACATTAAACATAATTAATCTACTCTTATGATTTGAATTATGAAAAATATACATACACAGTTGCAATTAAATGTTATTTAGATTCAGATAGAACCTATTTTTTTTGTGAATGGTGACATACCATTATGAATTGTAATATAAATAGTAATATGACCCTACTAAGTATTTTATCATATTTATTTTTTTCATATGTTTATAATATAACAAGATCTCGATTAATATTTCAAGGTGATATTAATTGAGTTATAGTCATTAAATTATAATTTTAATCAAACTATTATTTTATATGAAAACTAAATAAATAAAATTTAGAAAAATATTTTTAGAAAATAGTGTTAATTTATTAATTATAAACATAAAAAAATGTTAGGGTGTTTTTTGGGATTTTACCAACATGAATGGATTTTTTGTTAATAGTTAAAATACAGTTTATAGTTTTTGGTGTTTAATGACATCATATTGTTGTAATAATGATTAAATATTTCAGGATGACTCATGAGGATTTAAATATGATATAAGGTGTCCCAAGTGCCCAAAACCATGTGAAAATACCTTGGGAAAGACCATGTAATTTAAAATAGAACTATTGAGGTGTCTTATATAATTAATTAAAAACTCCCTTGCTTTAAATATAAATTGAACCCTTTTCCCCATCTTTCTCTAACACCTCTAAAGCATTGAATATTTTATAAATTCATCTCAATAAACATCCCAAGGATCTTCTCCATGATCAAGACCAATGGGTCTCACCAAAATTCCAAAACTAAAGGCCTTAAGGAGGGTCTCAAGGAGAAGATGTCAAGAGGTAAAGGTCCTCTTTCATTTTCTTGTGTTTTCATTTCAATTATTTTCTTTTCTTATAATCTTTTCACCTACCCATATACAAGAGTAATGTAATCTCTATTATTATATATATTATGTATTTTTATCATGTTTCATGATAAATTCATCATTATTTGTCGGATTATCTTCCTATTATTCTAAAAATAAAAACATCGTCTATGATGTGCCAATTTACCAACATTGTGGATAATGTTTCTTCCATTTCAATTGCTTCCATAAATTATGGTTGTAAAATAAATAATTATTGAAAAAGATTTTAAATTATATTATATGACCTCTCATATGTTCTTTAATTAAATTATATGCATTATATTAATAGTATATGATGAAACAAGTTTATAATTATTGTTGAATCTCCAAAATGATCTAAAATAATATCAGTAATAATTTATTTAATGATTCATCCTCATTTCATATAACCAAAATAATTTTGGGAGTCATTAAAATTTTTAGAATCTTATTAACACTATTTCATTCCACTTCTTGTGTTTTTCCTCCATTGGACAAGATTTTTTTTTACAAATAGTCCATTAATATCATGTAAAGCACAAACCTGAAACAAAAGAAAAAAACATATAATTATCAAATGGGTACAATGATGTCATAATATGATCATTTAAGGTGTTATAATAATGATTATTCGTTGGATAAGTATTACTAACATTATTTTAAGGAATATAGTTGCATTTTAAACCATTTTTAAGTAAAACAAACATGAGGAAAGATAATTCATTACCAAGTTCCCATTCGTTGGGTAAACCTTCTATTTCATTAATTATATGGTACTAAGATCACTTGGGTAATGAATTTAAATCAAAATATTCCTTAATAAGTATATATACCTTCTATACATAAAATAAATTCTAACTTAAATTATATGATATTTTAAATGGACTTTCATTAAAACTTATATTTTGAAATTCTATTATACAATATTTCAAAAGCAATCTTTTTATGATATTATTTGTGTTTTATGATTTTGTTCTAGTTCATGGAAACTTTTTATGATAAAGGGTGGAACATATATCTCCCTCAAATGCATCGGGTATGTGTAAGAAAGAGTTCAACCGTATGGTCACTCCTTGTTCCACTATGATGGTTACACCATAAGGTAGCCATTAGAGTTATATTGCATTGTAGTCACAAGGGTTACAAATCATAAGGTAGTTTCAAGGGTTATAATTAAATAATGAAATTTTCCATGATACCATTATTGTTATAAATATGTTCTGTAATATTTTATAAAAATATAATGTTTCACAAATTACATATATATTAGTGGAAAATATTTTTTTTTTGAAAATGATTTCATTTTTTTAAGTACTTGTGGTTTAATGGTTTCTATCATTCATTTTATATCCTTTACTAAGCCTTTTATTGTTGTCCCGTGTTATTATTTTTTTTAAATGTTATATGGATGTGTAAGAGAAAGAAAAATGTCATGTTAAATGCTATGATGATTTTTCAACGAAATCACGTTTAGTTTTTTGTTAAAAATTCGGTTCTTTGTAAGAAATAGATATTGTTTCAATGTTACCCACATTTTATGGTTATGGGTTGACATGTATGAGTTATTTTTTTACATTCTAAAACTCTAAATAGGGATTATAGTTTGGAATTTAATGAATTTAAATATAGTCTAAACAACTAGATTATGTATTGATTGTGGATGGTCCTTACAGTTGGTATCATAGCATAGTTTAGATTACATTAGGAGTTAATATGATGTTAAAAGAATACATTAAAGGATGTTTACCTTAAATTTATATTTAAATGGTATAGAATATATATATTACAATGATTCTTCATCTAAGATATGTCTATTTAGAATGATTTTTTGCATAATAAATATGAAAGATAAATTTGGTATGAACATATAGGATCACATCAATCAAAATCTACATCCAAGAATAGTGAGAATTGGAACTGATCAGTTTGTGATATTAATGCATCAGATAACATTGGAAATAAATGGGAGTGTCATTCATGTAAGGAAATAACATAGATCTACCAAAAAGTTAAAAAATTATTGTAGACCATTTTATGCGGAAACACTCTCTTTATTTCAGTCGATCTTTTTACCCCGTAGCAGCTAAAAGATATATTAAATCCCTATAAAAGTTATGAGATGATATGAGATTTTCATATAGTCAAATATTTAGTCTATCTATTTATCATTTTAATGGTGAATCATATTAGTGGGTTTTAATGGTAAATAATAATAGGTACAATGATAATATTGGATCCCCAGTGTGGGAAGACATTAAAAATCATGTCCTTGAAAAATATATTCCAAAGGTGGTTCAACATAGGATGGAGAATAAATTCGATGAATTGAAGCCAAAGGAATAATATTTAATGGTCATGTATTAAGAAAACTTCATCATACTGGAAAGGTATGCCCCAAATCTTATTCTGGATCATGTTAGAAAAATCCACCATTTTTAATCAGGATTAAAACCAAAATATTGAAGGGAATTTCCTTCTCATGAGTTAAAAAGTTATAAGAATATTATTTGATGTGCTGAGAGGGTAGAAATGGTGTTTTTTGAGGACCACTTATACTTTGACAACAAATAGATTAAGTGGTCCAAATGGTAGTCGATTGGTAAGAATCAATCGATGAAATATAATGGTAAGAAAGACCTGTTTCTAGGTTGTGAATATTGTGGTAAAAACACCCTATGAAAAATCATACCAAAACCGGGAAGTATTTTTGGTGTTGTGTGTTTGGAAATATGGACTGATATTTTAATGAAAATAATCTTAGGATAAATTAAGATATGAAAACAATAAATAGTTTCAGAAGTGGTGGGATGGATCATTATAAAAATTTCTACCCAATGAAGGATCTGAGTGATAGAAAGCATCAAGACAATAATCTAATAGGTGTAGTGAGATCATATATTACTCAGTCAATATTTGTTAGGCCATACAATGAATTTTATTGGCTAATTTGTTTATTTACACATATTTTTAATTTCTTATTTTATACAGGATCTACACATTTATTTTTTCTGAGAAGTTTACATGTAAATTGGAAATATAACCTCAACAAATGAGGGTAGAAATTATTGTTAAAACACTAGGGGAATGTTATAGAAAATGTTCATTTTTAGAATCATTTTATCGTTATCTGTGGAATGAAATTAACTTTTTTTTTGTATAAATTAATGTCATTCTGGGTATCGATTAGATTTTTTTTAAAATACAATGATTGATAGTAGAGATAATGATGTTTTTTTTTCTAAAAACATTTCACTTTGTATAAAATAATGAAACCATACAATTGATAACATATTATGAATTATAGAAACTTTTGAACTATGTAAGTGAAATTTATCATTATCATATCTATAAAAAAAGGGAACTTCTATGAGTAATGATGTTCTGGTGGTAAATGAAGACCTTGGTGTTTTTTTGATGAGTTACCCACTATAATAACTGATCAAGAAATTGAATTCAAATTTTACAATGTTCCTAATACAAAAAAAATTTCTAATCCCCTACATCAAATGAATCTATACACTTATTGAATTGAAAATTTAATTATAGGAGTTTCTTGATAATTTATTTATTCATCCATGAATTTCACCATGGGGATCCCTTTCTCTATTCATTAAAATGAAACATGCTTCCCTGATACATTGTATTAATTATAGATCATTGATTAGCATTAAATTTAAGAATACGTATTATTTTTTTCACATAAATTAAATACTTGATCATCTCTTGGGGGATTAGTATTTTTTTCAAGATTTACATGTGATTTGTGTACCATCAGCTAAAGGTAAAGGAGGATGACATTTCAAAAATAGTTTTTTAAACTAGATATGGTCATCCTGAATTTTTTGTTTTCTTGTTTGGGTTAACTAATTCTCCTACTGTATTCATTGATCATATGAATAAACTATTTCATGATTTCTTGGACTTGTTTGTGGTTTTTTTATTGATGAAATTCTGGTATGTTCTATAAGTAAATAGGATCATGAAAAATATCGAAGGATTAGTTTTCTAAAATTAAAATAACAGAAATTGTATGTAAAATTCTTCAAGTGTGAATTTTGATTGCATAAAATTTATTCCGTTGATCACATTGTCTGTATAGATATAATAACTGTTGATGCTCATAAAAACAATGTTGTTGAATATTGAACAAGACCCACAAATATAACCAAGATATATAGTTTTCATTATTTGGTACCCTATTCTAAGATGTTTGTGGAAAACATTGCACAATTATCTTGTCCAATAACTATGTTAACTCGAAATGGAGTTAAATTTAACTAGGAAAACAATTGTGATGATTATTTTCTAGAATTGAAAATAAGATTTTTGACTGCTAATGTTCTCACTAATTCCTCCTGATATGACAATATTTTTATCTATATAAATTTTTTATTAAAGGGACAAGGTTATATTTTAATGCATAATTATCATGTAATTTTATATGATTCATAAAACTAAAACACCATGAGTTAAATTATTCCTCCCATTATTTGGAATTAGAATATGTGTTTTTCACTTTTAAAATTCTCTAGCCTCATTTATATGGTTCCTAATATGAAATATATAGATACTAAAAAATTCTAAAGTATATATTAACTCTAAAAGAAATTAAATATGTGGTTGAGATGATGGATTAAATTGATAAGATATTGCGATTTCACAATCAGTTACCATCCTATAAGGGAAAAAATGTGCCAAATTACTTTATTTGAAAGCATCATGCATCATTATCTATGTTATGGTTTGAAAAATAACCTTTGATTAGTGATTAAAAGAATATTGATTGGATTTTTTTGGTGTTGGAATTTCTAATGTTTTTTTTCTGGTTTCAGTGAAGTAATTTTTGTAAGACTAAATTAAGAAAACATAGAATGTATAAAGGGAGATATAAAAAAAGATATAATTTATTATTATGGGTATGTTACTGGAATTTAACCATGATAAAAAATTGTGTTATAAGATTTCAAAAAAGATTGTGTTTTCATTGTTATTTGGAGCTGACCAAAGGATTCATTTCAAAGCTCATAGTTCTCTTTTCCTAGTTCATCCCTGAAGCATAATGATGTATAGAAACATTAAAAAGTATTACTAGTGGGTTATAATGATAAGTTATATTGGAAAATTTACCATGAAATGCTTGACATGTCAGCAGGTTAATGCAGAATAGCAGTTACAGAATTGGATGATTCAGCCTTTACCACTTCAAGAGTGGAAATGAAAAAATATATCCATGTACTTCATTGTGGGACTACCAATGAATTCATGATTTGACAATGAAATCTATCTTATTGTATAATGATAAACTATATCTTCTCATTTATTTCATATAGGAGATACCATGTCTTTGTATCAGCTTTATCGATTGTACCTCAAATATATTTTCAGGTTACATGGAGTTCCTCTTTCCATTGTATTTGACCGTGATCCTAGGTTCATATCTAACATTTGTAAAGGCATTCAAAATAAATTCGGAATAGAATTAAATTTCAGTAAAAATTTACATCATTAATAAATAGAAAATCATAAAATATGATTCATACATTGGGGGATATTCTTCATTCTTGTTCAATAAATTATTAGGGAAGCGAGGATCAATATATTTATTTAGATTAATTTTCTCTTAAAAAAAGTTTTCACTCCATTATATATATGGTACCTCTTGAGGCATTATATAGGAAGCAGTGTTGAAATCCAACATGTTGAGATATAGTCAGGGAAAGGATTCTTATGGGACGATAATTAGTAGAAGAAGTGGCTAAGAAAGTGATGATTATCCAAAAAAATGAGGACATCTCAAGTCAGGTATAAATGTAATGTAGATAACTGGAGAAATGACTTTTTCTCAAGTTAAGTGATCATGTTTTCCTTGGAATTTCACCATGTAAAAAGTGTTATTCATTTCTACTAGAAAACGAAGCTAAGTCCCCCGTTTCATGGACCTTATGATGTATTGGATAAACATGGAAATTTAACCAAGCAAGTATCTTTGCCTCTAAGTTCATCTCAGGTACACAATTTTTTTATGTTTTGAGGATGTAAAAGTAATTTTTTAATTCATCTCATGTTTTGAGTCCATATGCAGTTCAATTGGAAAAATCTCTTTCTAATAAGGGGAACAATGTACAGATTCTTGATTGAATATAACAAGTATTTTGGAATAAAATACATCAATTTGTAATGTATTTTTTGAGAAACCACGTGGTTGATAAAGAAACACAAGAATCTAAAAATTCTAAGAGATAAATGACACCTAATTTGATGAATATGCAAATAAAATTACCAGTATGTAATTTCTAGAAGTTGGGTAGAATGTGCACCCCACAGTATTGAAAAAATAAATTGAAATACATGAAAAAATGAGTCTCTAAATAATGAAACATTGTTTTAAGTATATAGTTATCAACAAGATGTAAAACATATTTTCACAACTTCTATGATTTTAATATTATAAAATGGTCATATTCGGTTCCGATCAATATGTTATTTAAGGATTGATAGATGCAGCTTGTTTTTTGGTGAATAGTAACAAACCCTTATGAATAGTAATATGTATAGTAGTATTAACCTTCTGAATAGTAAATCATATTAATTTTTTCTTATAGTTATATGATAATGTTATCATCAATATGTTTCACTGACATAAAATAAGATATAGTTTTGAAACTTTTATATTTATAATAAATTATGATTTTATATAAAAATTATATTAATAATTTATTGAAAATTTTATTCAAAAATTGGATTTCATTTTTTAATTATAAACATAAAAAAGGTTTGGGTGTTTTTTTATTTTTCTAATATAGATATATTTTTATTGAATATTACAAATAATGTTTTATGTTTCCGGTGTTTAATGATATCAAAATGATGTAATAATGATGTTAACATTCTAGTAAAAACATTTATATTAAAATATTATATGATGTGTCTTATATGTCCAATACCATTTGATTAAAACATTGGTATAACCCATGGGTTTTTAAATACCACTAATTCGGTGACCTTTGAAATTAATTAAATACCCCCCATATTCAAAATAATTACCACCCTCACCCCCTCTTCCTCTCACACCTCTCAAGACTTGATAATTTAATGAAATTTTCCCAATCACTATAAGAAGGATCTTATACACGTTCAAGGCCTACTGATCTCACCAAAAGTCCAAAACCAAAGGCCATAAAGAGCATATCAAGGAAAAAAGATCAAAAGGTAAAGATCCTCATTCATTTTCTTGTGTTTTCTTTTCAATTATTTCCTTTTCATATAATCTCCTCAACTCCTCTTAACCAAGAGGCATGAAAGATACAATAATATATATATTATAAATATTTATCATGTTTATGTAAAAATAAAACATCATTATTCCTCTTCTCTTTCTCTTACTCTAAAAATAAAAACACTAACAGGGATGTGTCAATTCACATTCATCGGTGATGATGTGTGTTCAATTTCCATTACATCCCTAAAATATTTTTATAAAACCATTTTTATGTTGAAATAGATTATAAAGAGTAATATATTACCTCTATTATGTTCATTAATTATCATATATGCATAATAATAAAGGTATATGATGGAACAAGATCGTGATTATCAAAGAACCCCAAAATGATCTAAATGACTATTAATAATAATTTATCTAATGATTCATCCAAAGACAATATAAATAATTGAGTTATAGAATATTTTAATATTCTAGAAATATATTAAAACCATTTCGTTAAATTTCTAGAACTTCTATTCAATTCGTCAAGAAAATACTTTACGAACCAACCGTGGAAATCATGTAAAGCACACACCCAAAACAAAGGAAATAACAAAATGTTTTTAATAAATGGTTCGAAAGATGTTTTCAAATGATCATACAAGTTTTTATAAAACGATTATGATTCTTCAAAATGTTAATAACACCATTTTATGCATTATAATGGATGTTTAAAAATAATTCAAGTTAGAAAAACCTATGGTAAAGAAATTCTTAACCCAGTTTCTATTCAATGGGTTGACCTTCAATTTCACTGATTATATGTTAAAAAGATCAATTGGTTAATGAATTTAATTCATATTATGTTGTTTATGTTCATTTATCATATATAAACAAATCCCAATAATTATATCAATTATTACTTCAATAACATGATATTTTTAAGGGTCTTTTCATTATGAAATCTATTATAAAATTTTATTCTACAAAATTCAAAAGCATTGTATTTAGGAAATAAATATTGTTTTTTAATTATTTTAACACTATTAGGAATTTTTTATAATGACGTGTAGGACCTAAATCTATCTCAATTTAATTGGGTATGTGTATGTTGGGGGGTATTCCATTTGGTTACCCCATGTGTAACTGTGCTAGTTACACTGTAAGGTAGCCATAACGGTTACAATATAAGGTAGTCGTGAGGGTTACAAATCATAAGATTGTCACATGGGTTAAAATATAAGTATGTAATACCCCAATATATCGTTATGTATTTATATATGTTCTTTAATGTTTTCTAGAAGTATAATGTGTATCAATGTAAATATATATGGATGAGAAGTATTCCACTATGTTAATTATTTAATATGTTTTTATGTATTCATAGTATAATGGTTTCTATCATTATTTTTATGTCCCATACTAAGAATTTTTTTCTCATCACACGTATTGAATTTCATTTCAAAATTTATAAGGATTTTTAAGAGATATAAGAATGTAAAGTTAAATTTTATGAGGATTAGTTAATGAAATCATTTTGATGTTTTGTGTAAAAAATTTCTATGTTTTGGAAGAAATTGAAACCATTTTAATGGTACCCACATTGTATGATTATGGGTTGGTATATATGAGTTATGCTCTATCATTCAAAAACACTAAACCAAAAATATTTTTGGAAATGTAATGAAGTTAAATCTACCTGAAATAGCAGGATTATGTATTGATTAAGATTGATACATTATAGTAAAGTATTGATATGAAAGATGTTTTTAGTTAGGTATTACCCAACATAATACCCAGAATTTTCCATATGGTAGTTCAAAATGGTGGATAATATTCAATTAATCCATTGAAAATTTTAGGATGTGTTCAATCTCTTCTGAGGATAAAATATATCATAAACTAACTTTATGAAACTATATAATTATTGTAAAGATTTATACTAATGATTTAGGTCACCAAACTCTATTTATTTTGGACCTCATCCTCGTAAAATCTAAGATAATATATTCAATTTTCCTATAAATACATCTTATCAAGAATAATATTTTATTAAATAATATTGTTCTCATATATTAATTAGATAATGATAATGGTATTAAAAAATAATTTTCACATATTTTTTATATAAATAAAATATCCTTAACTGTCATACCATTAACCTCAATTCAAAATTATCTTTAGAGGTGGTTTGATATAATTTCACAATAGTTGGAACCATGAACCCATAGAAAAAATTATTTTACCACTAAATATTAAATCACCATCCTTAGTTCCAGATGGCCAAATGATTAGCTATATCAATTAGTTGATATTTATTTCAATAATCCTTCCATATGGAAACATTGGTATTGACCCATAATAGAGAAAAATAAATAGAGTTTGGAAAACACCCATAGAATTTATACCTCATAGAATGTAAAAAAACTATTGTAACGTAAAAAATGCACCCTACTGCTAATTATATTAAAAATATGATCCCAATAAGGAAATAAACATGATGATATTTGGGATACATTAATAATAATATCTCAATAACCTCACTTGTCTTATGTGATTGGGAGATTATTATCCCAACCACTGATAATTACACCACCCACTCGAGAAAATGAATAAATTATATAATGAAAAATTCATCATTTATATTTCTTTTCAAAGGGTTTATAGAACCAATAAAAAAAATACAAATCCTATCTTCCCTCCTACGTAATTGGTAACAAAAGTGTTAGAAGATTCCCTTAAGATAACTTGTTGAACCGAGACATCAAATTATTTATGAAGATTATGATTTTGTGAAAAAAAACACCATAAGGTGTATTAAGAAATCTTTTCACATAAATATATCTAACATTAAATATATTATAAATGAATTCATAGATTAGTATTCTAATCCCAGTGAAACAAATAATTACATGAACACAAATGATGATGAAATAACTGTATCATATGTTTAAATTGATTTAAAATATCTATAATTCATGATGCGTCAACGTATGGGGAGTGAAATAAACATAATTTTATATAATTACATTAGAAAATCAACAATTAACTAATTTATATGACAAATGTGTATGAACTTTTTGATAATAATTGATCTATGAAATTTAAACACCTATTAATTGTTCTTTACTATAGAGTGAGTCTGTTTAAAATAATGATAAGAAAAATGGGGTTTTATATAATGAACTTAAGTCATATATACTAGAGAGAATGTATGAATTATTACACATTCATATGATATAAAGAATCACATCACGAAAGATGGAATATTTTTGTAGTCTTGGTGAACTAGACACACAATTGAAATTATTATTATATTATAAATCATAAAAGAAAATAAATTTATTTTGAAATTTTATTATTTCCCTTATCATATAATTGTATATATAACATAAAACACTTAATTGTAACATTGGGAAAATAAAAACACATAAATGGGTGAGCTACGACGTCGAAAAAGGTCCTTCATATATTAGATGATATGAATGAATAATGAATTGTCAATATTGAATGGTAAATAAATATTCCACATTATATGAAATAAATTATTAAGAATAGTTTTTTTAATAAATGATGATAAAATAATTCCATATAATAATTCACATGGTAATTATTCTTATCCATAGAAATTATAACTTATAATCTATTTTCAAAGAATATTAATAATTTAATTTATTATGATGCTATTAGATGTTTCGGGAATCTGAAACATACATTTAAGGACATGTCTGAGGTTCAAGAATATTGTTGACACCTTTTATCAAATACAAACACACATATATAAATATATTAGTTGTTAGAAGAAACCCAATATAGTTTTTATCATCATACCGGCTAATGCATCGAAGGGGAAATAATAGGCCTGACCCATCAATTATAAATTCCATTGTCGGTTTTATATAAAATGGGTGAAGCACAATTGAAATAAATATTTTTAATGAAAAAATAGAATAATAAAGTTAATAATTTCTCTAATTAATATAAAATTATATATTATAACATCCTGAGTATTTTAAAATGAAAAGAAAAAACTATTTTCCATAACATGCATGACACGACACATTGAGCATAAATGAATAACAGAATATTATTATTTAAAATATGACAGTGATAACCTAAATGATATTTTTATGGGAATGAATATGAATAAATGTTTTATTGAAAAAATACAGATCCTACTCAGTATAAATATATTTATGAATAATCATAAAATAATAAAATTATATTTTCTAAAGCCATTTAGTTTTTCATAAATACATTTTGTTAAAAAATGATTTTTTATTACCTTCTATGTTTTATAAAATTTATTTCACCAGATTAATTTAATTTTTTAAATCATCGTATCTATATTTGATTATAGAAGATAATTGAGACTTATATAAAGTTGTTAAATTTTCATTGAATGGTTAAAAAAAGGTTTTCATAAAATCAGGTATCATTCATGATATAATCAATCCAAAATTATTGTATAAAATTTATTAAAAATATATATTGATCAAATAATGATATTATATTATATATATTGTAAAAAAATATATGATAAAAAGTAAATAATAATTTATTTAATGAAATATATAAAAAAACATTTACTGTGTCAACGAATTTTATGTGCAGTGTTAGAATTGTTAAATTCATGGAATTATAGAAATTAATTGATTCCTATAATGTATTTTCAAGACATTATTTTTTACATAATATTTATTTGTGGTCATGTTTAATTATTTTTTAGAATATTTTTGTTATATTATAGAATCCTTATCCCAATTATTTTATAATTTATTCACAAAGAAAAATAATTCAAATAAGAAAATAGAACATGTTGTATTTATATTAATATGAGTAACTAAACCAAATGAAAAAATTTGTATTATTATATTGATCCTAATTAATTTTTTATGATATTAATTTATTTTCATTTTTTTATGAAATAAATAACTTTAATTCATTTGGAATTAAAACACAGTGCTTCTTCAATGAGATTAAAAATCAATAAAATAATGTTAATTAAAAATATAAGAACGGGTTAGTGACCAAAAAAATTTAATAATTATTATATAGGTATATATAAACAAAAAACATCCCTGGGTAAAATTGTTCACCTATTGGTCCAAATTATATTACATTAAGTACATTGTAGTTTGTTATTTAAATGAAAGTGAAATAATTCCTACCATGGTTTTTAATTTGTATATATTTTTTGTATATTATTTTCTAGAAGTGATAATATGAAATAAATAGCATTTAGAAATATAAAATAATTATTTTAATCTGGAATATTTATTTCAATGTTTTATATATGAAATAAATATCTTAAATTCTTTCACAAGGATTATGAAATAATTATTAAATTAATAGAAAATTCAAATAAGTGATATTTAAAATATTATACAAAATACAATTAGAAAAAATTAAGACGAATAATTAATTATATATATTGATAATAAATTTATAGGACATAATAAATTAATTGGTCATAATGTTACTCATTGTTTTTTAATTAATACTATTGAATAATATTAAATTCTGAAATAAGGATATTTCATAAAAATAATATTTTATTAAATTGATTAAAATCATTAAAGTATAAAATTAGAACAAAATGAATATTATATGATACAATTTTTAAAAAAATATTATCAATAGTCTATTTTGATTCTTTTAGACCTTATATAGACTTATTATATTTTATTGTTTAAATAAATTCTTAAAGTGGCCCTAAATGCCCTTATAAAGGGGAACTCATTCCTTCACATAATTTCACCATTGTGAGACCTATATCTAAAACATCAAATAAAAAATTATCTAAGATTTATCAATATACACATTCAATTTTTTTGACACACCAAAATACCAATTATGATTCTCTTAATGAGGTTCTCACGGAGACGTTATTCAAGTGGTGTTTCTCTTAATCATCATTTTCTATTTTCATCCTTAATTAATGATATCCTAACCTCATTCATCCATAATGGAATAATACCTCAAGTATAATTTACATACTATATAATTATATTAATAACTGAATATCATATATGATTTCTATTTCCCATCCCCATTTATTCTGGAAAAGTAAATATTATAAAATATATATTGATTAACCTTCTTCATGGATAATGAGTTTTAGTTTTTGGTTACATCCCGTAAAGGTGTTCTTAAAACAAATAATATTTTTAATTGATATTTTATTAATTATATTATTATTTTATTTATTTTCCATAAATAATATCTTTACATTTAAATTGAGTAAAACAAAACTAGTTCATGATAGGAAGAAATTACCTCAAAAAAATGAAATTATTATTATTAATGTGATATAAGAGAATCATCCTCTTTTTGGAATGAAAATTGATATTTGGGACTAAATAATATTATTTTGGTTTATTATTACTATATAATCACAAATTTTTTATTTTATTTCAATTTTATAATAAATTTTTTGATTATATACAAGTCAACCAATCAAGAAACAATGAATAAGACACTCCCAGAATAATAAAATTGAACCTTGTAACTAATCAAAATGGGCATAAATAAAAATAATAAAAATATAAAAAACAAAATATATGTGGAATTGTTTATAAATTATGAAATTAATTATTCTAATTTGATTATATATGATTTTAGGTGTAAGTGAATAATAAATTTGGACATAATGTAAGGGAATCATTACATAAAATTCTTTTTAAAAAAATATAATAATATTTATTATCTATGTATTTAGTTTTGGTTTCAATGATTTTATAATTATTTTTGTAAAATTTTTTAAAAATAATTAAAAATTTTAATATATTAAATTTTCCATTTCTGGAAAATGTTATCAAAAATAAATTTTTTAACATTTCATAAAAAGAAATTCTTCAAAAATCACCATTACTGTTTCTTTTTTATTTAATTCAAAAATATTATTTTACAAATTACACAGCATGAGATAGATTTTCTAATTTCTGAAGCCCTTATTATTTTAAAACATTCTTTAAAATATTCCATGTTTACCCTCAAGAAAAACATTTTCATTTCATGTACACAAAATTTATTAAAATAAGTGATTTTCCCCGAGGATTTTATTGTGATGCAAGTATTCATATATTAAAATATATTTCTAGTTATCTATAAATTTTTGAACTAATTTTTTGATCCACTATAATCCAAATAATGTTGGTTCCATTATATATATTCAATTAATTGGTAAGGTTGGATGTTTACAGGAATGATTATTCCAAGTGTAACTATGACTGTTACATTCACATATATCCCTAAAAGTAATTTTAAGTTTGCTATGTGGGATATTTGATTTATTATAGCCAATATAGTTAAATAATCTATATTTATGATTAAATTTGTTTTCCCTATGTTAACTATATGATTTTATTTATGATTTTATTTTTAATAGAAATGTCATGACTTCATAATGTATGTTTTTTGGATTATGTTCCAAGGAAATTATATGTTACTTTTTATGGGTAAAAAATATAACAATATGAAAATGTTCTCTGGATTTTATCTTATCTTCAAAGAAAGAAATTTATATTTTATTTTATATTTAAGATATAATATAAAATAATTCATGTATTGATAACTTTTTGGATATGAATATGATTATTATATACTCAATGTTTATTTTGAAAAGGGAAAACATTTATAAGTACTTTTGGATTAATGATATTTTTCACTCTTTTATTATTATTCAATATATTTTTTGCGATCATCTTATGTATTAATATTTTATTACATAGTTTAAGAAATACTAAGGTCATGTATTCTATCAAGGGTATTTTTTTATTATTTATCATGAAATGAAATCATATTTGAAATTAAAGACTTTTGTTTTTCAAAAAAATGGATATTGTTTCGAATTTTCAACATGTAATGTATAACATTATGTTGTACAATTTATTCCTATTTATCTAAAACTATTGATGTAAAATATATTTTGTAATCAAATAATATGAGTTATAATAAAAAATCACTAAATTATATATTATTTCAGGCTCAGACCTTGCGGTTTCTATCAGAGCATGGTTTTGATATCTCTTGGATTAAGATGTTTTATTTTGATTTATTGTTAAATATTATAAATATATTATGTATTTATAATTAAATGGATACCCATAAGTATAATATCTTAAAAAACATCTTCTATTATTTTCTTATTAAATTTTATGGTGGCTAATAATATTTTTGGAGACATTTATTCTTCCGGTAATTATAGGTATCATATTTGGGATGAAAAATAAATGTTACGAGATAACAATTATAGTAAAAATTATATTTAATATTAAATATATTATTGTTACTATTTGTATTTTTATCACATTACAATTAATGTTATAATAATTATCGTTTTAGAAAAAATGGAAACTGATAGGTTGGGAGATAACCCATTGCGTCCGGCAAGGCTGCAAGGTTTGAACCCTCAAGTGATTGGAGAAAAGGGTTTAATGACTACAACCAGAATACGTCATGTACTGGTTAATATGAAATAGTATTTGAACATTTTTTTATATATATTATTCATAATTTTTTTAAAAAAATTAACTAATAGAAAACCAAGAGATTGGAAAATGTTTCTGTTTTTAAGTGATTAATGTTATTTCAAAATATATTGGTTATTTTGGGAACCTGATATGATTATAATAAACATAAATTTATTGTACTTTATATGAAGAATAATTATTTAATTTTATTTATTAATAATATTTTATTTTATTATATATCTTTGGTGAACCATGTTTTTTTATAAATAAGTAAAATTATATGATTTTTTGTTATACATTCAGGACTAAGACATGATGAGTCATTGATGTTTTTTGGAGATAAATATTATTCTTAAATTAGAAATATAACTTTATGACTTTCAGTTTTAATCATAGTCATAAATTTTTTAGGTATTTCAATGATAGTTATTTTTTAATGATATATGGAAAACATTGTGTATTCGTGGTGCATTTTGAATAATAGAGTAGTTTTACATCATATAAGGATTTATTAATTTTGGAAAATGATCATATACTATAATAATTATTTTCAGTGTGCTTACTTTATAACTATAGTACGAATAGATATTTATACTTTTGTGGATTTTTTTAATCTAGATAAGTTGATTTTAGTGTTTCTGGCATGAAAAATTCATAATAATCAGTTGAAGAAAAAATGAGATTATGGTGTAGATTTATTAATGAGTTAATATATAAATTTTGAGTGATTATATTTCCATATTATATTTGTATAAAATTTAAAATAACTCATCAACTCTAGAAAATCATCTTCACATAAATTGTTATGAGTAAATGTTTATAACTGAGTAATTCATCTCATCAAAACCTATCTATGATTTAAGGTTTCATGGAGGATGAATTTCTAACGAAATAGTCCTCTACTTCTCTAAATTAGTCATTAATAGTTATTTTTCACATATAATTTCATTTTATCCTAAATTAAAACATAATATGAGTTTCCACATATTCTTGTCATTTGTATTATTTTAATAATTTTTTTTATGATTTAAACTTCCAATAAAACTATATTTGAATGTCAAAGTCTAATAATTAAACCCGAGTTCAACATTCATTGTGGAAATTTATTATGAGAGATAATGTAACATAATGAGTATTAAAAAAAATAAACACTATGTTCGATATCATATAAAACATGACACATCGAGCATAAATGAATAACTAAATATAATTATTTAAAATGTCTTTTCTATAACCTAGCCATTAATTTGTAAGACATGAATAAGAATAACTAATTAGTGTAATAAACACATATATCATATTCAATATAAATATTTTACTAAATTTTCATAAAATAATGATATTATTTTTAGTAATTTCATTTAAATATTTAGAAATACATTTTCAGCCAAAATTATTTTTTATCTTTTTTGTGTGAATATTTTAACTAACTTCTAGATGTTTTAAAAATATCAAGAAAATTTAATTTAATTTTACAATTCATCATTAAAATAATTCTATGTGGAAAAAGTTTTATAATTTTGTAAAAAAGATAAATTTTCGGTAAATTGTAATAATTGATTTTTTTCTAACATATGATATCTTTTGTGATATCATAAAAATATAGTTATGATATAAATTTTACTGAAAATATATAATGAATAATTTGTGATATTATAATATAAATATTTTAATAAAATAATTCATAACATTAATATTATTATTTATGTTGTTATAAATTAAAAATTATTTTCAGTTCCAATGTACTGCCTACAAAACCATGGAAAAGTAAAATTTGTGTGATATATATAAAATATATTATTTAAAATAAGTCTTGGAAAAAATTTTAATTAAATTTTCTATATTAATGATGATTTTTTATGATAGTTTATAATTTTAGAGTTATATTACAAGAATAATTTCTAAATGCATGTGCACTGCTTGTAAAAGGAATGAAAACACAGATTAACATATTTATACATGTTGTATTCATATGGATTTTAGTAAATATACATAATTATTAAATATAAAATATTATAAAGAACCAAATTAATTTATTTTTATGATATTAATATATTTCTAAATTTTTTATGAAATAATTAACATCAATTGTTATGCAATGCTAACATGTTGCATGTTAATGATGAAGATAAATCTATAAATGAATATTAGTTATTAATAATAAGTACTATTAAATGATTATTTTTTTTAATAAATTATATTATAATTAATTATCGACTATAATAATCCTTGGGTCCAATTATTATTTTTTCTTTTTTAGTCACATAGTTATCATTAAGTCCCTTATAGTATTTTAATTAAAGGAAATCCAAATAGATTTCAATTATTTTCTAGTTAGTATAACATCTTAACATGTAATTTCCCAAAAGATAGATTTGATAATAAAAATAATTTATAAATATATATTATTTATATTTTTCATTTTAGTTTATTTTTAAATTGTTAGAGATGAAATAAATACCATAATATCATTCACAACAATGATGCAATAATTATAAAATTTTTTGGAAAATAAAAAAATGATATTAAAAATATAAAAAAAAAAATTTTCGATAATTATGATAATAAATGAATTATATATATTAATATATAATATATAATATATATAATTAATTTAATTGTTATAATATTAAAAAAAATTTGTTTTTAATGTCATAATAATGAATTGTATTAAATATGACAATGCTTATTTTTCATGAATATGTTATTTTATTAATTTAATTAATGATCATAAAAATTTAAAATAATACCAAAGGGGATAAAATATGGTTGAATATTTCATTCCCTTTTTGGTACAATACTTTTTATATTTCTTGAAAATAAGATCACATTATTATATTTGAATAATATAATAAATTTTTATATCGCCCCTCACGTATTTTATAAAAGGGAACACCATTATTTACTTAATTTATGCACATTGAGCATTATAGATCGAACATTCTATAAATAATTCCTTTATCCCATAAATAGAAAAATTATAGTGTCACTAGTTTCATGAAAATTTCATTTCCATGTTCCTTATTGAGGTTCCCAAGAAGACGATATTAACAAGGTATTTTTCTTAAACCAGCTCACATAATTTATTTTATTATTCTATATTCTCCTAAACAACTTTATCAATCAATGAATAATAACACTCGAAAATATTATATTTTAAAATTTCATATTTATAATGGAGAATATTATATTCATTCTCTTTATCATTCCCTCTTATTCATGAAATCAAACTGTTATTCAAATTAATGTGATTGACTCTCTCCATGGATAATGGGTTATATTTTTCTTTTTCCTCCTTAATGGATGGTTATAAAAATATTATTATTGTCAAATAATATTTTAATAATTATATTATAACTTTTTACATATTATGGAACCATTATATATATATATTATATTTATGAGAAAACATGTTCATGATGAACTAAAAAGTAATATAATAACCTAAACCATTATTATTATTGTTTTATCAAATGATTCATTATAATTTAAGAATAATAAATGATAAATAAGTCCATATAAATTTTTTTAGGTTCATTAATACAATATAAGCTCACATAAGTATTTTTAATATAATAAAATTAAATCCATAATTTTACAGAAGTGATCCGACCTTGAAACTATGAAATGAACACACCCATATTGACAAAATTGAAACTCATCACTATGGCTAAAAATCATTATAATAATTAATAATAAATATGATATATGTGTAATAGTTTTATAATAATGTAATTAAAGAATTTATTTTTATTATCCTTGATGTTATGTGCACATGTATAATGTATTCAGACAATAGGTATGAGACTCTTTAACAAAAAAACCATTTTATTTTTTTAATATTTATTCTATAAGTATTTATATTTCATGTACATGATATTATAATTACATGGATGAATATAATATAAGGTATTTAATGTTTATAATTTTTATTTTCAAATTTCTATCAACTTTATTATAAACATATATATTTTTGGTTTCTTGTTAGGATGTTTCATTAAAAATCAACTTTAAAGTCCCTTTTTACAAAATTTTAAAAGAATTTATTTAAATATTTATACTTAATGAGTGTATTTTCCAAAAATATATGATTCTTTAATGTGTATAGTAATTATTTAATAATTTATATGGTTGTATTCAATAAAATTTATTCCCTTTTAATGTGATCATTATTATTTTAAAATAAATGATTTTGCACAATGATTTTTTTTGTTATGCAATTATTATTGTTTTATGATTATGATCCAATTCATTGGATTTTTTTATGACTATGAGGGGATACATTTTAAATTATATGGGTGGATCCATTATATCCCTCCAATACATTCGGTATGTTTTAAGTTTGTCATGATGGTTATTTTTAGTTTTATTTCTATGTTAAAATTCAACAATAAATGATAGGGTAGTTTAATGGTATTATTGGGGGTTAAAAAACATATTGTAGACATGAGGGTTATATATTATGTATTCTTGATAAAAAAATATATCCCATGTTACCTATAAGATTTATATTATTATTCATATCTTTTTATAGAAATATAATTATATCATAAGGAATGTCATCGGGCTTACATTCGAAGGATATTATATGTTACTTTTTAAGGGAGAATAATATAACCCCATGAAAATATTTTCGTTAGATTATTTTTTTTTCACTGAAACCTATATAAACATTATTTCTTCCTAAATATATATTTTAAAATATTTTATGCAATTAATATTTCTTGTCTTTAAAAATTATTATTTCAAACTCACTATTTATTTTTAAAATTCGAAATTTGTATAGTTATTTATGGATTAATATTTTTTGTATTTACTTTTTTATGTCTCATAATGATATTTATTTCTCATTACATTTAAATTTTTTTTACAGATACTATTTAAGAATAAGGGCAATTATGGGATCATGAAAAAATTTGTGATGATTTACCATGAAGATAAAATATGTTTTATTTTAAAATCCATCATTTTATTGAAAAATAGACAATATTTAGAAGTATACACATGTAATGTATTGGCTTACATTGTAAGAGAATTTTTTAATTCTAAAAAAACCTTTACGACAATTTCGAATGAAAAAAGTGAATCTAATTATAATGTCACTAGATTATATGATATATATGGTTTTTTCTCACACAAACCATCTTGAGTAATATGGTGAATGGAAATAAAATTGAACATCCTCAATCAAAATAATCATAAACCATTCATATAATTAGTAATTATTATATCAATACCACATAAACCAATTTATCATAATATTATTAATGTGATGATGTCATTGATGTGTATAAATACCATAAATATGTCCTTTCTAATATTTTTAGGAAAATTACCTTTTCACTTTGAAATGATTTTTAAATGAAAATTTTGGAAAAATATTTTACAATACTATAATATTTTAAGGATAAATTTTAAAAAATGTAAAATAATTTTTAAATTATATATTGTGAATGATTGTTGAAAATTAAGCTCATGTCGTACAAGTAAAAATGTTGATTCCATTCTTGTTTTGGTTAAAAGCGAAATGGGTATATTTCAAAAAAAGGAATTATTATTCAATTAATTTTTTTTAAAAAAAGTAAAATATAGTAAACATGTATTTAATATGTCATTTTAAAATATTTAAACACATTATTAAAGACATTTTTAGAAAACAATTTGGAAAAAAGTATTTTATGCTGAAGATAGAAAGAAATTGAAATTTTTAAAAATCATTGTATCATTCATATTTAGTTTTGAAGTGTGTAAAATATGTAATGTTAAAATAAAACATTAGTTAATGACCATATATGAGGAAACTTTAAAGATATTAGTATTGAAATATCACATAATTATTCCAAGGGTTATATTAACATAATCAATACATAATAATTATGAGATTGTGAAATAAACCCATACCGGTTTGATAACATCTGAATCGTAATCTACATAGATGAAAGGACATTAAATAAAATTTAATATATCATTAAGATAAATAAATTCATGAAATAAAATAAAAAAGTAAATTTATATACACCACACACAAAATATAAGAAGTGTATATGGAATATATCTCATAGATGTAAATGTGAGACGAAAAACTCATACCTTGAGTCTCATTCATCATGTATGAACTTTATCATTATAAAAAATAAACTTTTGTTATATATATTAATGATTAAATAAATTTTATAATATTATTATTAATTTTATTTAACTTATTAAAATTTTATATATGATTATATAATCAATTAAGATTACATCAAATGTTTTGTTTACATTTGGAATATGTGTTGAAATTGACATTGGTAATTTTACTAAGGTCAGAGAGGTCATCATTTCAAAATCAATAGAATAATAATCATGAAATAATTATAATATTTTAAAAGGAATTCTAATTTTAAAACCATTCAACAATAATGGTTTTAAAAAATGTCTTACATTATAATCAGGGAGATCGTAGGTCATTCATACACATGAATCACATTTCCATTTTTAATGGTCATTATATATTCTAATTAAGTAATATTTTAGCTTTTTGGAAATAGAATAATATCATATTATATCATGTTATTTCCTTAAAATATATATATATTATATATGTGGTGTGGTGATGAAAATATAGTCTTATCAATTTGATAAGGTAGTCGTTCACATGTAAAAGAATGATGTTATCATCTTTATGAGAGTGAAGGTTTGTAATGTAAAAGAAAATATATTATTAAAATATAATAGATATGTCATTAATAAAATTATTATGTATTTTATATAAAATTTAATCATTAACATATTTTGTTTTAAATTGTACTTATAGAAATATTGAAAAACAAATCACATCTCTTCGCGAGGTGTTAGTCTACAGTACACATGAGAGACGTTATCATATCCCCTATAAAATGAAAAGTAATTTTTTAAAAAAATTATAATCACTAAATTGGAATAATTTTCTTTTTAATATAATATATATATTATATTATTTATCATACCCATATGTGATTGGTTGTAATTGAAAAATGAATGACATCGATTCGTGAAATGTTAGATTATCGTACATAGTAATAATGATTTCATAACCCATTTTATGGATGTGGGGAAATTTTTAGGTCATTATATTAACAAGAAAACATATAATTATATATATTATACAATGATAAATATATATACATGGTTTAATATTAATTTAATGAGGTTCATGAAAAAATAAATTATAAATTCTCATTGAAGAACATTTCATTTACTTATTGTATCCTCTATAGGATTTCTGAAAAAAAAAATTAATGTAGAATAATGCCTAAAATATTACATCAATATTTAGTTTAGGTTTTTTGGGAAGTTAATTTTTCATTGATTGAATTAATCAAATGATTTTGGAATTTGGTAGAATAGTGCTTAGGGGTGGACTCTTATATGTGAGGTGTGTAGTGCAGCTTTACTTTTTAAAACAAAAACTAATTCTCACATTTCCACACTCCAAAAGGGTAATGAATGTATTACTATAGTAATTATACGTTGTAAGGTAAATATATTTCAATATAATATATTTTAGAAACATTTTAATGCAAATTTAATCCTTATTTTTTAGTTTAACCCCCAATAACCCCATTTTTTTCTTAACTATAATTATTAATTTTTTCTTATTTCACTATTCACTTTGGAAAAAATAAGACGAATATAATATGAAATTTAAATTATTCTTATTAATATTACGTAATCAATTTTTTATAATTAAATTAAAAGATGTGTAAAATTTTAATTTAAATTTTACTCCGTAGAGGCAACAATATAGTCTCGTTTTAATGTGAAAATGTTCAAAATATTAAAATGGTTTTATATCAAAAATCATTATTAATATGATTAAAATGTATGAAATTGGATATATATATATAATTGAACTTATTTTATATGAAAAATAAATCAATATAATTTTTCTTTATATATAATTTAAACAAATGTGTACTTTTTAATTTGAAATTTTTATTTTTTACTATTTATCAAAAATAATAATCATTTTATAAAAATATAAAAAATTAACAACTAATACAATAAATATAACGATTTCAAAAATAATTTAATTTTTTAAATAATATTTTCTGAAAATATAAAAAAAATTAATTATAAATAATTTGTGCAAATTGTGACTAAACATTCTTTTTAAAATAATCTGTTTTTTCGGAAAAAAAAATTAATTAATCATTCAAATTGGAATAATTGTATAAAAACCAGTTGATAATCATTTTATTAAATATATAGATGTCTAAAACATATATTTTTATTTATTTGGTTTTTATTATTCAAAACTAACAAAATAATGGCTAGGTTATACTGGTAATGATTAATTATTAATATATCAATATATTATCATGTTTTGTTAAAACCTAGAAATGAATGACTTTAATGAAACAAAAGAATGTGAATTATTAAAAAATAAAAATATCTTAATTTCTCTTGTTGTTATGTTCTATTTTAATCTTGGTGTTATGTTTCAACATTCTATATAATATGATGTTAATTTTAAAAAAAATATCAATGTGTTAAATTCATCCATACATAAACTAATTATGTTTTCACAATTTAATCATTATCTTAGAAATAAGGGATTTGACATGTTAATTTACATTATTGGAAAAACCAAGTCATAAATGGGGTAAATAAAAAACCTATTGATATGATAATATGTTATGTGAAAAGGTCATTTGGAATAATAAAATTAAAATGTTTCCATATATGCAAACATATGTGGGATGTAAATATATGAACATGGGAGAAAATTATAAATATTTATAGAGAGTTATAGTGGTCATTGATTACATGAATTTTAATGATCTATTCGTAATTAAAAAACTAAAACCCTGAATATTTGATGACATAAAAGTACATCGGTTCATCATGAATCACATTATTAAGATAAAATTTTATAATTTCTTTTTCCAGAGTTTTTTAATTCCATTTCCATATAAACTAATAATATATGAAAATAAAATTAAATGATAACATTATAGCAAAATTTAACCACTTTTATATGATTCAATTATTTTCCAATTCTTTTCACACAATAATAATATAATATCCGGGATGAAATTTTTAATCTTGAAGTCCAGAAATTATTATTTAATGAATCAAAAGATCCATAAATGTATGATAATTTATTCCTCTGGTCTCCAATTATTATTATAAAAAATTCTTTTAAAATGTTATAAAATATGCATAGACCTGTAAATAGTGATGTAATAAATTCATCTCTCAAATCTCATCTAATATTCAACTTAAACCATTTTATAATTTTTTAAACTTATAACTATTTGAAAATATTCAAATCGAAATCATACAAATAAGATCAATATATTTAAAATTTTTACATTTCATTATTCTCCCAAACAACATGATGTACCTATTAATATTAACATACAAACCATGTAAAAACAATCATCTTGTATTCTCTTGAAATAATTTCATAAAATAAATTATCATAAAACCATATTCAAATAATTCATGGTCTTTTATTTCTTATAAAAATTGTGTATATTATATATTCCATAAATCAAAAATATTTTTTTAGTCCATCCATTTTCTTATTACCCAGTTTCTCAACATTTCATGCATTTGCTCAATTTAATTCCATTATATAAAATTTTAAATGTTGATATCAGCCATCACATTATCCCAACATCAATATTTCATCATCCGGAACATTTTAGTGGTTATAAATCCATCAATCAGGTGTTTTCTATGATGTTATAAATTCCAATGAATCATTATTCTTATTCATCAACATGATCATACACATTCATTCAAAACCATAATAAAAAAATAGTGGTACAATAATTATTAATTTCATAATTATTATAAACATGATATAAATTTAAAAAAATACTCAAATGAAATAATTCATTTATCTAAACACCAAAATAATTTTCTCTCTATATCAATTTTCTTATAGAATATTATATACCATGATCAAATAGATACTTTTTAGTTATATTCTTTTGATGCTTGGGGTATTCATTTTTTTCATTCCCCATATCCTTACAATGTAATAATTGATAATAGGAATCCTTTTTATTTCAATTTCAGTCATCAGAATAGTAAAAACATTACACACTTGTAGAAATAACCCACACCCTTTTATAAAGTAGTAAAATGTTAATTTACATAATTATCACCTATACGAAAAACATTTTTTCCATTCAACACTTCATATGTATTTTTCACTACCACCATTTTCTTCTGTTTCACCCCTTTGGATCCATAATACATTATATCTTGTTTCACTATATTTTAACCACATCATAGTACATCCTCATAAGATGATAATTTTTAAGAGAAGATTTATCATCAAAATATTATATTAATCCAATCAAAAAAATATTCATTCATACTATTTTTAATACATGAATTGATATGCTCTCTGTTCTATAAACTAGGTTCAATTTTTAAATAATTAAACAAAATATATTAGATCATTAAATTATGATAAATAATAAATAATCTACAAACCAGTGAACTAGAAAAAATAAATTGAAAATTTTATGCATATCTATCATCATAATCATAAACATGGTTTTCCAAAAGATATATTTATTTCATAATACATAATTATGGTGTATATATAAAAAGGTTTTTATCCTAAGAATATCTTGTGGGAGTGTCAAATATACGACATTGAAATGCCCATTTTAGTAAAAAAGGTGATGATAGGTTTAAACCGAATGTAACCATTTCATTGTTATTACCCATATATACCCATGTTCTTGAATCGAATCCAATTATAGTATCAAAAAATATTCATTTATAGGAAAACCATCATAATCTCTTTTAGCATCCCAACCTGAGAACCATGGAACAACGCCCTGAGTTTGTTATTCACATGACCTCAAGCACCCCTCCACGTACGCTAGAGGCTCTCAACATGCAGCTGGAGTCTATTTAATCAGTCATGGTAATCTATGTTGACTTTATCATAGTAAAAGTCCATAAGAAATAAATAAACAAAAGATTAATCATATATAACCAAAAAAATTATCATTTCAAAATATAACGAAACCCAATATACAGTAATCAACTAAAAGGGAAAACATGTTATGCCACTATATGAGTCATGTGTCCAATATAAATCTAAAAAGGAAACTAAGACTCCCCAAAGGGGTTTCGTACCATGTACGGTTCCCAGCTTCATGTTCTATTCCCAATAAAACACCAATCCTTGAGACTTTTCTATTATCCATTCATCTAACAATATAATTTATTCGTGTACCGAACATGAAGCCCATGTAGGGTGTTTTTATATCTTATTATTCCATAACCAATACTTATTAATACAATTCAAGTCAAAAGATAATTCATAAAGTTCTATTAGATATTACGTATATTGCAATAATAAAATGTTTATCACATGTTCATTTATTCTTATCTAACAACATTCACTACAGGGTTCCCAATGAAACTCTCACCTAAATACTAACATTATCTCATACTAGTTCCCAATGTTTTGCACGAATAATTCCATATCTTAATACCAACAAAAAAGCTTGATGTATTCTATGTTCTATGATATTTTAATACATAATTCGACTATTGAATGAGTTTGAACATTCTTATGTGGGGCCATAACAAAGAGAAATTATTTCTATGATTTAATTTCACATTTCCAAAATTACCTATATAACAAACGTTTCTAAGATGACCATGATACCATTCTTACTCCTAAATAAAATTACCTTTTTCCAATTCTCTTTACCCATAAGTATAGTTACCATGTTACCATTTACACATTATTATTTTGAATGTCCATGTTACTATTCTCTTTACCCATGTGAATGATGACCATGTTAGCTTTTGTACATATCAATTTAGAATGACAATTTTTCCATTATTTATCATTTAATTAATTTACTAATTAATTATCCACCCCAATACCATTACTAATTCATAAATTAGTTGAACACATCAATTGAATTAGTTAACTCCAAAATTAAATAACTCCACCTATCCATTAATAACTTTATCAACTAATTAATCTACATCACAATTCATCATCCATTATTAAATTTTGAGACTTAATTATCTCATTCTAATCTCAAATCTCCATAATTAATCTTACTATTAATTATCTAGATCACATAATCAAGATGCATTATTAATCCACAATTATTTATCTCATTTATGACAATTTAATATATCATAATTAATTTCCCAGTTAATTATCTTGGTTACATCCTCCATCTTTTATATTAAATTTCCCCAAATTAATTATATAATAGGGAATCCTCTTATTCTTAGGATTAATTCCCCAATTTATCACCTATTTCAAAAAATCATTGATAAATAAATTGTTTAAAATGTTTAACACAATTTATTAAAATCAATTGCTAAAGAATGTGATAAATTGTATCAATTTTCACATACATAACATATCCATGATAATGAGAATTATATTTAGACCATCCACCTCAATTCAATGATGGACGTTTGCTCAATTGAAATTCCCAGAATATAGACAACACAATGACTTCGATTAATGTTATAGATCTAGATCCCCAAACCGAAATCATGATAAAATAAATCAATGTCTCATAAATAATGATCTAGTTCCACAATCCTATATCAGGATCTCACTAAAAAGCTTAAATCAATGGAAATAAACAATATATTTTATGAAAATATCAATGAATTATAAAAGAATTGGCGGGAGAAGTATTGGGAAGAAGTACACATACTGGGGAAAAAGAGGATCTTCAATTCAAACTTTTGATCTCAACTAACGGTGTCCATAAGGCCTCAGAATATTATCGATTTGGTGTGGTAACCATCCATTACCATTAAGAAAGTAAAATACCTTGTTAGAGATGCATATGAGTTTAAATTTTCCATCAAAGGTTGAAAATGAGTGAAATCCATAGTTTGATGATCTCACAGTTGGCTCGTGCATTGATTAGTCAAATTGTTAGACAAACTATGCATTTACCAAGATTTACCCACAACTATAATGGGGCACTTTAGATGACCACCACACAGAACCTCTAAAATAGTTCTTTAACCATGATGTATCTACCTTTTCAATGACCTTAGATCGCATGGTTTCTTCTACGCAGATACCTATATTTTTAAAACCATACACATCTGCTTCTCTCGATGACTTTCTTAGATTTCACCCAAATGCAAACCCATCCATAACACCCATCAATGGTACTTATTTAAAAAAAATTCAATAAAAGTTGTCATGATTAATCCAGAAACATTAAGGATCTTACAATCACCCAACCTTATAATAGATCATCCATGAGCTACACGTCTAGGACTTTCTATGATTGATAGCCAAAAAGATTAGGCCACTGAGTTCTAATATATACTTTTCTTTACCATTGTTCATCTTCTAAAGGTCTATGATTCCATAACACATGAACTATCAATATGTTCTTTCCCCACAATACCTTCTCCCTACAATATAACACACATATCAGATTCTCTTTAAAGGATGCATCTATCTCAAGGTCAACCTTGTCCAGGTCGATCACATTATAAGTGTATGGGTGATACCTAAAAAGTTGTGATTCCTGAAAAACATTATTCATAGAATTGTATCTCTATATAAGAAAAAAATGGTACGCCACTAACCCATGTCTCTCCACTATCAAGAATGGTCCAACAAACCTCAGAGCGAATATGACCTACCTCTCTATCCTTCGGGGACCCTTCCGAGGAGACACCCTAAATAATACATGATCATCCTTTCTAATCTCTAGGGGTCTTCTCTACCTTTAAGCATATTCCTTCATTCTACTACGAGCCATATCCATAAATTTATTAATCAAACGTAACTACTCTGATCTTTCCTGCATGAGACTATGTCCCAAAAACACTGACACACCAGTCTCCATTTGTATTGTTTCCCGATTACTATTTTTATAGCTAAACTCTACAAAATAGAAGACATTTTTCAAAGATACACTAATCACAAGAACACAAGACCATAGCATATCCTTGATAACCATTGTAGTATCGTCTAAATACCCATCGGTCGGTGGGTCAAAATACATACTCAAAAATATCTGTGGTCCAAGTGCTTTCTACAGGCCCTTAACGAATAGTAATGTAAAGAAAGAATCATGATCTGAAACTATAGCCGGTGGAACTCCATGCAGATAGACTATGTCCCAAACATATCGTTCTCCCAACTGTCTTAATGTATTGGATTCCATTATAGGCATTAAAGGTGTTACCATTATCTGTTGATCCACAATGAATAAAATGGAATCATTCTTCCAAATAATATTTTATAGACCCAACATAATATCAATGATCACATCATCCAACATCTATTCTATATTAGTATACAGTTATAGAAATCCCTAATGCCATTGACACTCTACCATCACCTACTACCAATAGAAGAATCATTTCACTAAAACTGTTATCCAATTTTTCATGAGTGGAAACTGAAACTTTTGTACTAGGTCATGGAACATTTTGGTTAATCCAAGATTCACCGCACATTTCAAGGCATGAAATCCCAACATGATCTCCTCTATCATGATTGTAGTTTCCATAACATGACTCTTCATATAGATGATCTCATCATCATCTATCAAATAGTCTAAAGATTATTCCCACCATCAATGATTTCACTCATGAATAACCAATCAAGATTCTCATACATTCTATCACTTATACATATCAAAATTTTAAACTCCACTACAACCTAAATCAGAGTCATCTACCCATCACTCCTTTAAACCTCTACAAGAATTTCTACCAGCAAGGTCATCAACTTGCACTACTCACTCAACTCCTGAACTATCTAAGACTGAGATTTCATACTCAAATCATTATCCACTCTATTTTCCTTCATGCGTAAATATGCTAGTTCAAAGTCAAAAGTATGTGTATACTCAACCCATCACTGTAGATAAATGTTAAAATCATGCTATTAAATTATATAGTTCAAAAAAATTTGATCTGTATAGCCTATAAATCGATCTCCCAAATGATAGTTCTTCCAACACATAAGATCATAAGCCACCGATTCCAACTTGAGGTCATGCATAGGGTAACAATATTCATGAGGCCTCAACTACCGACACCCATACTTCACTACATGATATCGCTGCATCAGCACTTCCTCAATTCTAATCCCAGAAACATCACAATAAACTGTATATTCCTCACCAAACTTATATAGGATCAAAATTGGTGGATAAGTTAAGAACTCCTTCAACTTAGTAAAATATTTCTTCGAATCCTCTAGACATTCAACCTTTACCCCCTTTTTGGTCATTCCTATAAGTGACGCTCTCAAACAAGAAAAGTATGGGATACATTTTCTCTAATATCCAGATAATTCCAAAAATCATTGAATAACAAAAACATTATTAGGATTGTCCTAGGGAAACATTTCTTGAACATTTTATGGGACTACTGACACAACTTCCTCCGAGATGATGTTCACCAAGAAGTGTACATGGTCATTCATAAAATGACACTTATATATCATGGTGTATAGCTAATGATCTCTACATGTACTCATGGCGATGTCAAGATATTTTGAATGATCATCATGTGACGTGGAGTACATAAAGTTTTCTTCCACACAAACCACCACAAACAGATCAAGTTACAGATAAAAGATCATGTTAATAAAAAACATAAACACATTTGGTTCATTCTTCAACCAGAATGACATTAATAAACTAGAAAAGGTGATAACTTTTTTCTGAAAGAGGTATCAGTGTATTGGAAGACCATGCTCTCAACTAATGATACACTAATCTCATATCGATCTTCGGGATCAAACATGTCCCCATCAATTCTTCATATAGATCATTGATATGCTGAAGGGGATATGAGTTCTTCACAGTAATTTTTTTTCATTATCTCTGAAATGAAACATAAATTTAAACTCCCATAAACCATATTTTTAAACAAAACGTGTTATCCCCTATGCAATGTACTAATATAGATAAATCCTTTATCCTATAACTAGTCAACATATTATTAATCTCTTGAATATTAGTCAGTGCCATTTAGTATGGTTCAATAGATCGAACCTTATCCCCAATCATGATATCAATAGTTAATTCCATATCACTCTCAGGTTGTAGCCATGTGAAGACTACCAGAATAATATCCTTAAATAGTTCCACTATTGGGGGATTGATATCTTTACAAACACCACTTTCATCGCAAATAAGACTTGGAACATGCACTACAAGAATCATGGGCATTTGCGACTGGTTATTTGCGACGGGGATAAATCCCTGTCGCAAATAGTCCTGTTAGAAACTTATTTGCGATGGAAGAATTTGCCCGTCGCAAATAAGTAGTTATTTGCGACGGTTTAGCTTTCCCCGTCGCAAAAGGACTGGCGCGCTTTGCGTGCCAAATTGCGGGAAAGTTATTTGCGACGGGAATATAACCCCGTCGCAAATAGTATATCGGCAGGTCATTATTTGTGACGGGTCCCGTCGCAAATAACTATTTAACCGTTGACCGTAATAAATGTGGGGTAAGGTATTTGCGACGGGATACCTGTGGCAAATAGAACCTTCGCAAATACTCTAACCTATAAATACCCCCCATCCATTTATTTCATTCATTCTCAAAATCGATCTTCTACTTCTCTCAAAACTCTATTTTTAGAGTTCATCGTTTCGTGAGTTTAATTTTTTTTTCCGGAGTTGATATTGATGTTTTAATCAACGATCAGAGATCAACCTCAGATTAATTTTAAAAGTATTTATGTTCGTTTTAATTTAATATTTATTTTAAATTTTTTATTAGTTTCAATTATTCTTAATTAGATGTAATTTAATTATGTTTACATTGTTTTGTTACTTAATAAATTTAAATTATTAGTATTCATTGTTCATAGTTAATGGAAATTAGGAATATTTAGAAATAATTACCAATAATTAAGAATAAATACTAATAATTAGTAATAAATACCAATAATTAGGAATAATTAGTAATAATTACCAATAATTACCAATAATTAGTAATAATTAGTAATAATTACTAATAATTAGTAATAATTACCAATAATTAGTAATAATTACCAATATTTAGTACTAAATAGTAATAATTCGCAATAATTACCAATAATTAGAAATAATTAGTAATAATTACCAATAATTACCAATATTTAGAACTAAATAGTAGTAATTATTAATAATTACCAATAATTAGGAATAATTAGTAATAATTACCAATAGTTACCAATTTTTAGGAATAATTAACAATAATTACCAATAATTAGCAATAATTAGTAATAATTACCAATAATTAGTAATAATTACCAATAATTAGTAATAATTAGTAATAATTAGTAATAATTACCAATAATTACCAATAATTAGTTATAATTACCAATAAATAAAAATAATTAACAATAATTAGTAATAATTACCAACAATTAGTAATAATTACAAATAATAAGTAATAATTAGTAATAATTAGTAATAATTACCAATAATTACCAATAATTAGTAATAATTACCAATAATAGTAATAATTACCAATAATTAGTAATAATTACAAATAATTAGTAATAATTACTGATAATTAGTAATAATTAGTAATAATTAGTAATAATTAGTAATAATTACCAATAATTACCAATAATTAGTAATAATTACGAATAATTAGAAATAATTATCAATAATTAGTAATAATTACCAATAATTAGTAATAATTAGTAATAATTAGTAATAATTACCAATAATTAGTAATAATTAGTAATAATAAGTAATAATTACCAATAATTAGTAATAATTATCAATAATTAGTAATAATTACCAATAATTAGTAATAATTACCAATAATTAGTAATAATTACCAACAATAAGTAATAATTACCAATAATTAGTAATAATTAACAATAATTAGCAATAATTAGTAATAATTAGTAATAATTAGTAATAATTAAAAATAATTAGTATTAATTACCAATAATTAGTAATAATTACCAAGAATTAGTAATAATTACCAATAATTAGTAATAATTACCAATAATTAGTAATAATTAACAATAATTAGTAATAATTACCAATAATTAGTAATAATTAACAATATTTAGTAATAATTACAAATAATTAGTAATAATTACCAATAATTAGTAATAATTACCAAATAATTAGTAATAATTAGGAATAATTACCAATAATTAGTAATAATTAGTAATAATTACCAATAATTAGAAATAATTACCAATAATTAGTAATAATTACCAACAATTACCAGTAATTAGTAATAATTATTAATAATTACCAATAATTAGTAATAATTAGTAATAAATAGTAATAATTAGCAATAATTAGCAATAATTACCAATAATTGGCAATAATTACCAATAATTAGCAATATTTAGCAATAATTAGTAATAATTACCAATATTTAGTAATAATTAGCAATAATTAGCAATAATTACCAATAATTACAAATAATTACCAATAATTACCAATAATTAACAATAATTACCAATAATTATTAATAATTACCAATAATTATCAATATTCGTAATAATTACCAATAATTAGTAATAATTACCAATAATTAGTAATAATTACCAATAATTAGTAATAATTAGTTATAATTAGTAATAATTAGAAATAATTAGTAATAATTACCAATAATTAGCAATAATTACCAATAATTAGAAATAATTACCAATAATTAGTAATAATTAGTAATAATTAGCAATAATTACCAATAATTACCATAATTACCAATAATTACCAATAATTACCAATAATTACCAATAATTACCAATAATTACCAATAATTAGTAATAATTACCAATAATTACCAATAATTAGTAATAATTACAAATAATTAGTAATAATTACCAATAATTAGTAATAATTAGTAATAATTATTAATAATTAGTAATAATTAGTAATAATTAGTAATAATTAGTAATAATTACCAATAATTTCCAATAATTACCAATAATTACCAATAATTACCAATATTTTCCAATATTTACCAATATTTTCCAATATTTTCCAATATTTACCAATATTTACCAATATTTAACAATATTTACCAATATTTACCAATATTTACCAATATTTAGGAATAATTACCAATAATTACAAATAATTACCAATAATTTGGAATAATTACCAATAATTTGGAATAATTACCAATAATTATGAATAATTACCAATAATTAGGAATAATTACCAATAATTATGAATAATAACATTATTAAATTATTTTTATATTTTCTTATAAATATTAAAATAATATAATTTTCTATATTATATACAATTCTCTTTTCATATGTGTGTTTTCTGTCTCCACATGTAATATTTGCATTCTTTTTCAAAATTGTCAACCTACTCGCCAATGGAGAGGTGAAAGTGAATGAAAATAATACATGTGGAGACAGAATTTTAAACACGTAGATGAAAGGAGAATTGTATATAATATAGAAAATTATATTATTTTAATATTAATAATAAAATATACTAATAAGGTAATAATGTTATTATTATATAATTAATATTTATGAAAAAATTATATTAGTATTATTAAAAAAATAAAAAATCAATATAGTATTAAAATAATCAATATTTGTAATAGTTTTTACTTTATTCTCAACATATTCAATCCTTGCTTGAGTGTTATTTCTAACAAATTATTCAAAACTAGTAATGATTTTATATTTTATAGAAAAATATGGAACAACGAGGTCGTCAACAGTCATTATTAGATGACCGCATATGGATAAATCAACATAGAAATTTAAACGGTTCTGGTTTAAATCCAGTATATATAGAGGGTGTGGAGACTTTTTTATCATTTGCGGCATCAAATACAGAATTTGTTTAAGAAGGAAAAATAAAATGCCCTTGTAGAAAATGTGCATTGAGAACGTTTGACACGTTTGACAAAGTGGGGGGACATCTCTTGCATTTTGGTTTTCAACAAGATTTTGTTTGATGGTATCAACACTGTGAATTCAGTTCTAGAGTAGGTGATACCAACTTGATTCTGGATCCAAACAGGTTTCAAGATTTAGTACATGATGTTGTAGGTTCTTCTGTTCAACATACAGAAACTCCGGCTGATATAGATTCAAATCCTGAGTGGGCACCGTCTGAATTTTATGAGTTGTTGAGGTCTGCTGAGGATGCATTATATCCTAGCTGCAAGATGATCAAATTAGAAGCAGTTGAAAAATTTCTGGCTATCAAATCAGATGACAGAATGTGAAACACCTGTTTTGACCAGATATTTTCTTTGTTTAAAACACTGTTACCTGAAGGAAATGTTTTGCCTATAAATTACTATAAGAGTAAGAGGCTGGTTCTAAAGTTGGGACTTACTTGTCAGATGATTCATGCATGTTAAAATGACAGCATTTTATATTCTGGGGAAAATGAGTCGTTGGATTGTTTTCCCACATGTGGGCAATTGAGATATAAAAAAGGGAAACATGGGAAGTCTGGTTTGATTCCTGTAAAACAGTTGAGATATTTTCCGCTTACATCCAGACATCAGCGTTTATTCATGTCTAAGAATACAGCGACAATGATGTCATGGCATAAAGCGAATATTTCAACTGATAAAAGCTTGAATCATCCAGCATATGGTGATTCATGGAAACATTTTCATAGAGTGAAACCATCCTTTGCTATACAAGCATGAAATGTTCGACTGGGCTATTCCACTGGCGGTTTCTGTCCGTTCGGATCTTATGGTAGTCAATATTCATGTTGGCCTGTTTTTTTAACTCCATACAATTTACCTCCATGGATGTTGATGAAGGATCCATATATCTTTTTGAATTTACTAATTCAAGCACATCCGAAGAAAAATCTTGATGTTTATTTGAAACCATTGATTGAAGAATTAAGTTTATTGTGGAGTACTGGTGTCAGTACATATGATGTTGCTACGAATCATAATTTCATACTGAGAGCAGCATTGATGTGGACAATTAGTTACTTCCCAGCTTATGGGATGTTATCTGGCTGGAATACACATGGTCAGAAATCATGTCCTTACTGTGTGAGAGAGAACAAGGCATTTATTCTCATTCATGGAAAGAAACCTTGTTATTTTGACTGTCATCGCAGATTTCTTCCAGCTGATCATCCTTTTCGCAGAAACAGATCTCATCTCAGAAAAGGATCAATTGAAAGGGATTGACCTACAAAAATGCTATGAGGTTTGGAGTTAAAATCAGTTGTATTTTCATTAACTCCCATCACTTTTGGTCCCAAAATAATCCAACAGAAAATTTCTAGTTTTGTGAAAGAACAAAATTGGATTAAAAGTAGCATATTTTGGGATTTTCCATATTGGTCTGATTTGTTGGTCCACCAAATGTTGGATGTCATGCATATTGAGAAGAACTGTTTTGATAATTTTTTTCATACAGTTTTGGATACGCCAGGAAAGAGAAAAGACAATGTAAATGCATGTTTAGATCTTGCCCAAATTTGTAGGCGTCCAGAACTGGAACTGTTTGAGAATTTCAGAACAGAAAGGTTACTGAAACCAAAAGCAGCTTATACACTGTCTAAAGAAAACCGTTTATTATTTTGTCAGCAGATTATAGATTTGAGACTTCCAGATGGTTGTGCTTCCAATTTTGGTAGATGTGTAAACAATGGTTATATTACTGGATTAAAAAGTCATTATTGTCATGTTATAATGGAAAGACTTATACCCATTGGATTAAGAGGTATGTTGAATTCTGTGATTTGGAATTCCCTAACAGACATGTCTCATTTTTTTCGGGAAATTTGTCTGGCTACAGCAGATTATGGTGCTCTATGCAAACTTGAATAATATGTTGTTGTAATTATATGTAAACTGGAAAAAATATTTCTGCCGTCTTTCTTCGACTCAATGGAACATTTGATGATACATTTACCATGTGAAGCCAAATGTGGAGGTCCAGTACATTTTCGATGGATGTACCCATTTTAAAGATGCATGAAAAAATTGAAAAGAAAAGTACGTAACAAAGCATCTGTTGAAGGATCTATTGCAGAAGCTTATTTGCAAGAGGAAATATCTTTCGTCTACTCCCATTATTTTGAATCTGAGTATCCTTCAAAAAACAACCAAATGGGATAGAACGAGAGGAATATTGATGAAATAGACAATCAATTATCTGTTTTGAACTATCCAGATCTTGGTTTTGGTGGAGTATATGAATGCTGACTTTCGGATGATGAACATCACAGAGCTCATGGGTATGTTCTGCTCAAATGTGAAGAGATGAAATCAGTTGTACTGTAAGTGTTTATATAAATTATTCTATAATTTATGTTACAGTAAATAACTTTGTTTTTTATAGGTTGTATGATAATAATATCAAGAAAAAAATCCACAAATTACAGCAGCTGCTCTCGAAGAACGCCGACAGAAAAATTTCTCTCAGTGGTTTCAAAAACTGGTAACATTAATTCTTTATCTTTTAGCAACTCATTAAATGTATAGTTTACTATATTGGTAATTATTTCACAAATTTTCAGGTGACTCGACATGCTGATAAAATTGAAAAACAGCTGTGTATATTGAGTAACACACCTTCCAAACATGTTAAAACTTATAATGTATATGTGGTGAATGGATTTCGATTTCACACACAAGCATATGGGGAATCAAAAAAAAACAATGAATAGTGGAGTTAGCTTGAGAGGATCTCATCATCGAGAAAATGAAGTTGACTTTTATGGCTTACTTGATGAAATCATTGAACTCTGTTATCTTGGACAACATTACATAACCATGTTCAAATGTCGGTGGTTGGATACAGAGAGAGGCTTGCGTGTTCATCCGACTCATTGAATCATCAATATTAAATGTAAAAGTTTTCTCACAGTAAATGCACCATTCTTATTGGCTCAATAGGCACATCAAGTTTATTACGCATATTATTGTGCTACATCAAGAGACTTGACTGATTGGTGGAGTGTAATAAAAATCAAAATTCGAGACAATCAGTTTAGTCAAAGTGAATGTGCTTTCACTCATGTGAAATGAATTGAAGTTTTTCCAGAGATTACTCAAAATCAATCTTTTTTAAACAGAGACATGAGTATTGATGACGACACCCCACATTTAAGAGTTGGTGATGACGATGATGTTAATGATGTCACATATTAATTTGAAATGGTAAGAGATGAAGCAACTGGAACTCGAATGGATATCAATGATGTTGAGGAGGAATATGAAGAGGACATTGACATATATGAAGATGATAATGAAGATGAACACTGATAGAATTACATGGTTGTTATATACAATCATAATATATATATATATGTATATATAATAGTTATTATGAATTATTTTCTAACAACATTAACATTTTCTGTTTGAGATGGACGATGACACATTTCATGAGTTGGCGGATGCTGATTGCCTATCGATGCGGATGAGTTGCTGGAAGATGACCCTTAGCCTACAGGCACTCCAGGGAGTACGGGGAGGGGGTGCGGTCTTGCATGATTGATGATTCCGGACCCCGTCTCCGAGCGATGTCCACGTCTTGGGTTTGATCCATGCACACTGAGTTGTGATAACCTGTGTGATAACCTGTGTATTTGACTCAGATTTCATTAATCTATTCACATAATAAATGTTTATTTTTTTTACAGTTTTTTGCATATAGCAGTCGGACAGGGAAGCACTATTTTTCACAATTTCTCTCAGCCGTGGACCACATGGGAGAATACTCCCATTGATGTGAAACAGGCCATGTTCGGCAATTGGTTGGTACGTACGTAAATAAATATTTTTTATTTTTAAAATTATTTCATTTCTAACTTTATATTTTGATTTATTTGTAGGGTTTATGGTATTCGATCAAGGATAACATGTGCGATGCCATCCACGAGGCATGGGAGGTGGCCATGCGTGATCGCTTTCGTCAGTTTTTGCAAAATTTAAGAAAAGCTGCCACGAAGAAAGCAGGAGTGTCAGATTTTGACGATTCATGTAGAGCACACCGACCAGAGTACATTTAATCCCATGTATGGGATTGATTATGTGCGCACTGGTTGAGTGGTTCCTTTCAGAGGAGATAATCGGTGGGGAGGAAGAATCGGGGGAGATAAGAGGTGTCTCATCGAGCTGGGAGTCGTTCGTTCAGTACTCATAGATAGCATCTGGTATGTACATTATTTATAAATATTTTATACAACTATAAATATTAACAGTTTATTTTTTATTCTTATAGGCTGTCGAGCACCACGATATTACAGAGTACGACGTATATCTGAGGATTTATAGTGATCCTGCTACTAGGGAGCTCAGAGGGGATCCTCAGCATCACATCGTGGTCAGTATTATTTGATTTCAAGTTTAAAAATTAACTGCATATAATATATTCATAATTTTAATTTTAAATTGCAACTACAGGAGTCATATGAGGCCGCAGCGTCACAGACCCGGCCTGAGAGTCAGGCCGAGTCATCATATCAGACCACTGGCCATCAGTTTGATGAGGCAGTATGGATGCAGACCACCTAGTATGCCTTCAAGAAGGGCCGGGTAGTTGGTATCAGCTCTCGACTGACTCTCGGAGATAATTATGGTAGTGCTGCGATGTCGGCGTCCAGCTCGAGAGGAGCTCGTGCATCTCCTTTTGCTACATAGTATGAGGATCAGTTGCGATCTCAGACTGCACTGATAGAGAGTCTCCGACCGGAGCTTGAGCAGATGTGTCAGTAGCAGCAGCAGCATGAGGAGGAGCGTCGACGCCAGCAGCAGCTGTACGTGTAGCAGATGAGTTGGTGGCAGCAGCAGCAACAGGAGCAGATGGAGTACATGCGCCGACTCACTCATGCTTTAGGGATGGAGTTTCCTCCACTAGCATCGACAGTACCCCCCTTCCCCCTCCCCCCTCTTTTAGATTAGAGTTTGTTTTTATGTTTTAAAGTTTGTTAAATCAAAATATGAATTATTTTTCTATTCGTAGTTTCTGTCTCATTATAAAATATTAATAATATTATATTTTGAAATAAAAATATTAATATGAATAATAATATTATTTATTTTTTAAAATATTAAATTATATATATATTAAAATTTTATAATATTATAATTTAATTATATTTTTTTGTAACATTTGAATTATTTTAATATTTGAATGTAAAATAATTCTATTATTTTTATATTAATTAAAATAAATTATTAATATTTTTTTTATTTAGGAATTATAATTCTAATATTATTATATTAATTAAATTATTTATTAATATTCTATTATTTTTTCTTTTTGAATTGTCATTCTATTATTATTATATTAATTAAAATAATTTATTAATAATTTATTATTTTTATTTGTGATTTATGATTCTATTATTATTTTAATTAAAATCATTTATTAATATTTTATTATTTTTTATTTTTGAATTATAATTGGATTATTATTATATTAATTAAAATAATTTATTAATAATTTATGTTTTTTATTTTTTTTATAGTATTTGCGATGGGATACTATGCTCGTTGTAAATAGTATTATTATTATATTCATTAATATAATTTATTAATAGTTTTTATTTTTAAAAAAAATACTAATTGCGATGGGCCCGTCGAAAATACTATATGCGACGGGCCCGTCGCAACAAGTATTTGCGACGGGGCTCGTCGCAATTACTAATTTAAAAGCTTTTTACAAATATACTGAGTAATATTTGGGACGGGAAGGATCCCCGTCAAAAATAATGTCTTTAGCGACGGGCCCGTTGCAAATAATTGTAGTTGTGACACCGTTTTCCGCCACGAGCCATTTGCGACGGTATCCCGCCACAAATACCTATTTTTCTAGTAGTGATGGGATGTGATCACTCTGAGTTGATGAGTAATTGTTACCACTCAGCCTTCATGGATAACCCACTCTTCAAGATGAATATACAGGTCACCCATAAGAGAAAAAAAGTAACTCTCCTATGATAATAGTCAAATTGGGCTTAGTATTTTATTATCCAATCAATTCCCAAAATTTGGTTAAAGCCTGTCATATCATGCAAATTGAGATCCCATAAGAAAGGATATTCTCCAATATCTAGGGAACAAACCATGAGAAGATATATATTTCTACACCTTAATCCTAATGATGTATATATAGTCATAACCAATATCACAATGTCTTCCATAATGGACAAACCATAAATTTATTTGAATATATATAAGAATTAGAGGATCCAATATCAAACAATGAAGTAGATAATATAGTAGATTCTAGAATAGTACCTCTAATCATCAGTGATCTATGATCACTATCCACAAGTGAAGATTTTACTACATGTTATTGTGATTCCCCTCTTTTTTATGAAGCTTGAAGACCCCCCCTCAATAGAAACACATTGTGAATGCATGTGCTTCTTCCTAGAAGCATCAAATCCACTACCTATAAAAAACGAGTCAGTATAACACCAACTATCAACTTGATATATTGTAGAAGATCCACTTCCCATACTCTGACTCTTCCCAGTTTCTCCTTTAGGTCCTATCTTTCGTTTCAACCTACTGGTCCTCTTTATATGTCCTATCCTTTCACAATATCAATAATCTACTATTGTTAGATAATAGTGTTAGTGATATTGAACTGGTCTACAAAATAAATAAATGATCACCCTAGTACGTTCCTCTCTATATAAACCTCATGTCTGTGTACTATTCTTCCCAATTCATTGAAAAATAATCATAATATAACATCATACTCTTAGATGTCTCACCTTTTGATCATCTAGAAACAACAACATGTCTAACACTAAAATCATCCCCTATATTCCCTTTATCTATGAGAGCCTAATCCACCACTTCTGTAAACTTCTCTTTCCTAATGTTATTTATCTAGGACATAATCTCACACATCTATATATCCTGAATACATTTGGTTGTAGCTACCTTTTCCCTTACTAATGTTAGAGAAAATCATTAGTAACTTTTGTAGTGCCCACCATAGCCTATCATTGAAATGATATCATTTGTCAGATGTGTAAACTAAACCAATTTTTCATATCTCAACATATCTGGATAAATGTGTTCCAAGAACCCCTGCAAGATGTCCTTCCAAAACATACTGCCAGACTATCCAGCTCATGACTAAATGTCCTACCAACACTTTGCTGATCCAAATTGTAAATAAGCATCCAACATGAACCTCCTCTCAGTAGTTGTCTCCAAATAGTCTTTTATTGTATTTATGGTCTCATCTTAGAATAAATCACCCTCTGGTCCACACTCTTAAGTAAAAGTTAAAGGGTTGTACAATTTATTCACAGTTGTCATCTCAGACATACTTTTCACAACATTCACTAGGTCTATATCCCTAAATTTCATGAAGCTTTTTTGGTTTTATAGGATCTTTTCCCCTTCATGTTCAATTATAATGATCCATTCCTCATGATCCATAACTAGAAAAACTTTCTCAGCCCTGCCCCTAGGTATTTCGTTCAACATGAGTCATGGAATAATACTCCCTCTAAATCTAAACACATGTATAATTTCTCATACAAAACCTTAAAGATTTTATGTAAGAATAAATAATCATAAACATTAATTTTCCCCCACCTCACCAAACGGTCAATCCCGAGGCTAATATAGACACAACATTATAATCAACATTCTCATTTTGACACCCATTTATTATCAATTTTTATCATTTTATAGTCCAACAAAATTAATGTGTATGCACCATTTGTTTCAATTTCACATGAAAAAAAATAGTTCATGTTCAACAACTTACCCATAACTCATTTTCCCATGCGTTTATAAAGTATTATTATTAAAATATATTTTAGTGCATATAATAATGCATGAAGACTCTACTCATTTTCCATTCTCATCCATGAGTAAATAATGAATAATCAAAACAATCAATAATTACATCACACCACCATTGTGTCACATAAGGTTATATTATTTTCAAATGTAACAACAAACTACATTAACAACAATCCCACCTGGAGTACTTGGGTGTCCCTTAATACATATGTGTTCCACTCCTATGAACATGATCATTACCAAGCCTCAAATATTCCTATTTTACAATTAACATTCCCTTAATAGTTATACAATATAAGATAAAGGAAAATTGGACCATTTGGTACCACTTTGTAATGTCACGACCTAGGATTCACATGATAGTTACCTTAGTTGGTTAGTCACATGGCCTCAAGAGTGCCTCCCTGTATTCTAGCGGTTGCCGACTAGAAGTGTGGGTCTGGTATGTAAGCCATGTGGAGACTATACCCTCATTTATCAGCATAAAATTTTAGAAGAAATAAATAAACAAAAGCAAAAGCATAAATGACTAGAAAAATAATAATATCATGAGATAACCATACAATAAATACAATAGTCAATTGTATAGGAAAAAATTATATGCTTATATATGTGTCAAGTGTCTAATATGCAACTAAAAAATGATACTAAGACACACAAGTGGGTTCTGAACCATGTCTAGTTTTTTCCTCCTGGATCCATTCCAAATCATTCATCAATTTGAGGGCCATTAGAATTATTATGTCCTGCAACTATATAATCTATTTCGGTACCGATCAGGAATCCTGAATAAGGTGTGACTACATCTCAGTAGGCCACTTCCAATAGTGTCTTACAAAATTCCATTCCAAATATATTATATTTAGATCATAAAGGAAATAAGTAGATTGAAACAATAAAAAGTTAATCACATTTTAATTTATTCTTATCTAACTACATTCACTCCCAAGATCCCAAGGATACCCATACCTCTATACAAACATCATCTCGTACTAGATCTTGATGTGTACCCTATGTAATACTATATCGTAATACATGCTTTTAGACAAAGAATAAGTATTCCAGGTGATATGATATCTCTATACCTAATTTTACTCATGTCAAAGTTCATTCATTCTCTTGTGAGGCCATGACTCGAAGTTCTGTTAATTTTATTCATTAATTTCCAATTTAAATGCCACATTTCCAAAATTACCAATACCAAAAATGTATGTATGATGACCATGTTACCATGATTACTCATCAATTGAGTGACCATGTTCCAATTGACATTATTGATATGAATAATGATCATGTCACAAGTACACCTCTCAATTTAGAATGACCATGTTCCCATTCTCTTTACACATAAGTATGATAACCGTGTTATCATTTGTGAAACTAAATTTAGAATCGCCATGTTGACATTATTTATCTCATAAATAATTTACCAATTAATTTTCCACCAACTTCCCAATTATAATTGAAAAATTAGTTAAAAATTTCAATTTCATTAGTTAACTCAACAATTAACTAAGTTTATTAAGCCATTAAATAATTTATCAATCAATTAATCAACCTCACAATTCATTTTCCATAATTAATTTTCCATTATTTATTATCTCATTCTATTCTAATGTACCCATAATTAATCCCACATTCGTTGGTCTCTATCACATTATCAAGGATCATAATTAATCAACAATTAATTATCTCATCTTAGACAATTAAATATCTCATAATTTATTTCTCTAACTATTTTTTTTTAAAACATATATCTATTATAATCAATTTACCCAATTTATGTATATAATATGGTATCCACTTAGTCTTCATATTAATTCCCCAATTAATATCATATTTTAAAAAATATTTGATAAATAAATTGGACAAATTCATTAAACCAGTTTAATAGAATTTAATGAAAAACGATTCTAGAAATTCTATAATATTTCATATACATATCAAATCCATGACTATGGGAATTAGATTTCAATCACCCTCGTCAATTTATAGATATATGATTGGTCAACAGAAATACCAAAAATATGAGCTACACAATGAAGTTGACAAATGTTCTAAATCTAGATCCCCAACAAAAATTAATATCAAAGACATCATGACAGAAAAAATCTAGATATAGTTAAAAAATACTATATGTAGATCTCACCACAAGAGTTTACATCTGTGGAAATAGAGGATATAATATATGAAAATATCAAGGAAATATAGAAGAATAAATGTAAAATTCATTGAGATGAAATCCACATTCCAAAATTATAGACGATCTTTATTTTGGGATTTTTGATATCAAAGAATGGTGTTCATAAAACCATAGAATTTTTCTAGGGCAATGAGAGAACAATCCATTACACTTAAGAATGTAATATCTATAGTTAAGACTATATAAGAGGTGAAAAAAGTCATTAATGTTCTAAAATGAGTAATATCCACAATTTTAGGATCTCACAATTGGACCGTGGACATATTAGTTGCACAGTTTGAAAACCTGTGTGATGGTCATTCAGTATCCTCGACATTAAGGGGAACTTCACATGGCCACCACACACAACCTCTAAAACCGTGCTTTAAATCTGATGAAGCTACTTCCTCAAAGACCATAGATCACACATTTTCTCCTAGGAATCCACACAGTTTGATCATTCTATGTACAACCATGTACAATCTCTTTTTCCCATGATTTTTTTTAGTTTATCCAATTTCACACAAGACATAACATTCACAGAAGGTTTGTTTTTAAAAACATAAAGTGTCTAAAAATATGCTCAACATGAATCTAGGAATGTTTGGGATATTACATCTCTTCCGCACAATAACATAAGTATATTCTTTTATATTAATAGTAATATTTTATTATAGGGATATATTCCTTAAAATCTATTTTCCATAAATATATTTCCCAATGTTTCTAAAAAACATCCACTTATATTAAATATAGTGACCACAACCCCAATATCACAAATTTTATGTCTTCATCATTACATTTTTTATATGATATAAGTAATTATGTTTTAAATAAATAAATAGTATACTATTCATGATACACTTAATACATAATTTAAAATTATTTTGTATTTAAAAAATTAAAAGACTCAATAAATTTTTCAGTAATTTTTTTATTACTCTTATCTTAACCTTTCATATCATTCACCAAAAAATTTCTCGTACCATTTGAAATATTATTCATTATAATGTGTTTACCTCGGATGCACAAAGGATTCAAGAATAAAAAGGAAAAAATGAATAAATAATACATAATAAATATGAAAGGGTAAATAATTAAAACACATAAAATTGAAAAAATCAAAAGAGAATAATATGTCAAAAAAATTATGATCCAATAAATCAACATAATTTGTCAAATAAATGTAATGTTTACCTGTGGAAATTCTATATAGAATAATATTCAAATGTAATATAAATAAATTAATTCACAATGATGGAAAGGATAATTATGAATAGATGAAACATTCCATTGAGTCCATATTAGATATCATCAAATACAGTTGATGCCTTTTGCCAAAAAAATCTATATAAAAGGGTATGTCCTTAGATAATACCTAATTTATATTTTCTCATGACACCTGTCGATTTATCGAGGGGTTATAATGGATCCCTCTAGTCACATTAAATGTTTATTAATTCCCAATATAAAAGGTGGTATGAAAAATGAATATAATATTAATATTGACAAAAATATAAATTTTTTTAATACATCTTTCATTTAATAAACATCATTATATACTATTGAAGGTATTATGGTGAAGGCTAATAAAATATTACATCATTAATTATACTTATCATAAACTATTGAAATAAAATAATAATGATGAAATCAATAAAAAATATCCCTAGTGTATCATATGTTCATAATATTTTGTACTCTATTGGTGAGTATAAATACCATCAAATAATATCTCAAATTTTTTTTGAAGGAAAATACATTTTCAGATGGACAATTTTATTAAAACTAAAACTTTAGAAAATATTACAAAACCTCTTATGTTTGAAAATAACATCGAAAAAATGTGAAATAAACATTGAAACATTTATAGGTCATGAAATTGGAAAATTGCATTCATTTCATACAGGTGGAATCAAATATTTATTTCACATCTTTAGTAAATTCAATATGGATATTTAAATGACTCAAATATTCCATTATGTTTTTAATAAGAAAATTATTATTAAAATTTTAGTTAATAATTTAATTTGAAGAGGGTAAAAACATTTTACAAAATAGTTTATGAAAAATGGGTTTTGATGAAAAAATAATTCCGACCGAAGAGATAAATATATGCATATTTTCTTAAAAAATTTATCAATTATATTTTATACCAATTAGTGAAAAAATAAAAATAATACAAGAATAATATCCTAAAATACCTTGTTGAATAAAATATAATTCATTTATGATTAAAATATCAAATAACTCTCATAAGTGAGGTAAACATACACAATCAAAAATAATGATGTTATTTTGAAATAAAAGATACCACTTTGGTATCTTCTGAATCGTAAGACCCCTACAACTAATATGATAAATGAAACATTAAGATACATGTACTTAAATAAAATGATGATATAACCTATTAATATTGAATTTTATAAACCCAAAAATAAATAATAGGTAAATATGGTATGTGTCTCACTGATGTAAGTGAGATGTGAAACCTTTACATTGACTTTGACAAGTCACATATATTATTAATCATTCTAAATAATATACATATGTTACATTCCTATTTTATTAAAAAAAATTATTTTATATTATTAAATTTATTTCTATAGTTTCTATTTATATATTATTACTTTATGAGTTAATATTATGTTAGATGTTTCGATGATATTTGGATTATGTGTCAAAGATGAATTTTGTAGGTTTACACTGGTAAAAGTTGTAATTATTTAAATAGATCCAAAAATAATAATGGTTAGTTAATTATCATATTTATATATCAATTAAACTTTTAAAACAACTACTCAATAATGTATATGTAAAATGAAAAATTTTACAATCATAGAGATGGTTGGTGGTACGTACGCATGTGTAATATTTCCAAAATTCAATTTCCAATATAGAAATATATAAAGTAATATTAAATAATTACAAAATTATTTTAATATATTATATAAAATATTATTTCTTTAAATATAATTATATATATAATCCATGTTATGAGGTTATGGAAATATATTCACCTCGCTTCATGGAGGTGGTATCCAAAAAATGCATGAATGATTTTATCATCATTATGTGAGTTAAAAAGTAAAAATGAAAAGGATATTATATATTTCCTTTAATTTATTTTTGGATATAGATTTTAAATAAAAAAATTCACTGAAATGGTTTTGGAATTACAGATCCATGATATTGACATGGTTTTTTCATTTAAAAAGATTCACTATTGGAATGGTTTTGGCATGATTATATTAAAAATGATTTTGGGAAAACATGGTGGATTATTCACATATTACATTATGATTCTTTGTTAAAGATGACATTGAGAGTGAATCCAAAGGTGTAATGGAACATGGGATTTACATACCATATGATGACTTTTTATATCTTTAATAAACCACCATAATAATGGAATGGTTATAAAGAAGCATGCATGTGTATTTTTGTGGATATGCGGATATGTGAATTTGGAATCAGGTATTTCCAAAATGGAAATATGGCATAGTGATGAATAACATATTGGTTTCTTTAATGAGAGAATTGTTTTGTTTTATAAAAAAAATTTGTTAGAAGTTGTTTTGTTAGTGTGATAAATTGTTTCTAGATGTTTTATATAAATTGATTTATATAAAACGATTTAAATAATTTTTTTTATAAAATGTGAAAACTAGTTCCATCATAGTCTCATGAGTAAGGAAGTTGTACAAAAAAATCTAATGATTTTCATTAAATAGTCATTCTTTGACACATTGGTGATTTTGAAAATTTCCTTTATCAATACATGGGAAAAGGCAATGTATCACATGTCGTTATTAGTTCATCATTATACATTAGCTCCATTTTGAGGAGTTGGAGCATGGGGAATTACTGGATAATGAAGTTTTCTTTGGATTCATTGAGTTTTTTAGTATTATGTTGTGTACTTTGATAATTTAGTCTTCTTCTACCTGAAAAGCATAGTCAGAGGAAAGTCCTCTAAGATTTTATTAAAATAAAAGAGAAAACGTTGAGAATGTATAGCAAAAAAGAAGGGACAACTACAGAATATGAAAATCATATCCATCAGCACATATGTGAGATATTACTTCCTTTACAGTGGCATATTACCACTCTGAGCTTTCATAGTGCTTCAGAATCTTGGCATACTTCCTTCAAAGATTCAATTTTTTCCAGAGACAAAAACTCTGTAGATGACTGTATATCCCATTCTTCCTTCCCCCTAGGAAACGCCAACCCATCCCTTGGTGCGACAAGCCACTTCAACATGCCCAAATTGACTTCAAGAAATTAAAAAAGGCATCCATAATTAGAATCTTACCTCTTTCTTCTACAAAAAATCCTTCCCATTTTTGATCCAAACCCAATTTACAAGCGGCCTCCCAATGTCAATCTCCACACAAATTTGTGGACAAACGGGATGACAGAAAACCTCAATTTGTCAATCCGAGCACAAATACCGGCCAATCATGTTTCCAATGGCACACAAAATAGGAGTATTCTTGAATGAGAGTGGAAGACTAAGGAGACTCAGCAATGTCTCCATCGTCAGATGATCCCGCCGCATGTGTAAATCGAAACTCCATAGGAATAGAAAAAAAAAGAATTTTCATTACATATTCGATGGGAACTAGACCAATCAGTAATCAGATCATCTTCCGTCTCAAACTGAATAATCAAATGCCTCTTATCAATTAATCTGACTATCAATCGCTCTTTAAGATCCCAAAAATTGAAATCAAAATGATCAATCTCATAAAACAACGGACGCTGAAAATGAAAACAAGCCACGAGCATAAGTTTCATTGACTTGTGGCACCATTTAGCTCTGCCGGAGAAAGAAGGGGTTGAGGCACTCCATGAAATAGGTCTGGGATGTCGCTTAAGGACATTTAATGTTCCATTCTTCTTCTCCAAATAACAAGAATAAGATAGATTTTACCAGTGGTATCATCTTGTTTTTTATGAATTTTTTATAGAATAATTGGTATTGTTCATTGTTTGTCATGGGCTTGGTATATGTTGAATACTTTGGAGTTGAATTCATTACTATCTATTCCTTTATATAAGATCATAAAAAATAGTAGGATTATCAATAGTTGAATTTTAGTGAATAAAAATACCTAGCTACACTTTTTATGATGAACATTGAGTTACCTAGTATTTGGGTACCTAAGTGATTTAGAGACACATATAGGATTAGGAATATAATTTTATGGGTCAATACAATGAGAGAAGCATAACATGAATTAGACAATTGAAATCTGACTTCGTGTTTATATTTCATTTTGAGTAATTATATGATTCAATTTGTTGATTTTTTGAAAAATTTAAACATGTTTTCTAATGAATTATTCTGGAAAATTTCATATTTTTTATATTGAATATTATGTTAATGTTTTTTTAAAAAGATGGTTTTCCAAAAAAAAATTGACCATGGAAAAGGTGAAATTTTTGAAATCATTATTATCATAGTTAGATGTGGTATAATTTTTAAATGCTAATCATTCTGTTTTTATGGAGTGAGACTTATATTGTTTATTATTGGTATAAAAATTGGAACCCAGTAGATGATGTTATAATGGGTTGGCTAAATCAATTGAGAATATGGTTTCCATTGAGCCATATGTGAACCAATAACTGGTCTAAAGCATCGATCAAGATTTTAAAACCATTGAATCATGACTATAAGTATATAATATATCTGTGATATTTTTCTTAGCTAAAAATACCAGTGGAGGAAGTAAGTTTTTTCTAATGAAAAGTGGTTAGAACATTAAAAAAATAGAAATATAAAGTGAGATTCTATTTTTCAAATAGAATGAACCCATGATAATTTCATCACTAGACCAACATACCTTCGTCTAATACCTATGACCATGTTGTGATGTTTTTAGTGTGGTTCACTGAGTCACATCATGTGAATTTGTACCAAAAAACCGATTTATTGCAACAATTACAACAAGATGGTGCATCATCAATGTTATTTTCATAGTAAACTAGGTTTTGGTGTTTATGATAATTATCAAATGTCTCAAGAACCATGCACTTTAATGGAATGAGGGAAACTGAATAATTATCATAAGTAAAACAAAGCTCATGATAATTTTTCCAGGAATACCTTGAACCTCAAAAATTGTAATATCATCAAAGAAATAGAAAACATAGTGAAGTGATGAAGAAATTATATATAGATGAATAGTTTTTTACGGATGACCAATCTCAACCATCGACCATAATTGGTAAAATTATTTAGAATTTTATCCTTATATATGAGTGGTATAATATGGGTGCATCCCATTCCTTTATTGATTATCGTGATATTTATTTTATATATTTAAAATTTGATATGATGCCTTTTGTTATAAAACATAAAACTCTTACAGGTTAAAAAGTGTGTATAGGCTTTTTTTGAATAGAATTTTTTATATCCGTTAATGTTGTTGAGAAAAAAATGAGATTTATCCATGGTTGATATGGATTTCATCTATTGAATACGAGGGAGTGATTGATTGATAATGTTCAAGGCTACAATTGACTATTATACCCAAAAGGTCAGTTTTACAAATGAATATTGTGTCTTGCATATTTTTAGAAGAGACAAGAATATAACAGCGGGTGTAATAGGATAATTTGAACTAGTAATTCAATTATTATATATCATTTAGAAAATATTACTTCATGATTGTATTAAGATATCGATAGAAACTATTTTTCAATAGTTGTGGATCATTTTTCAGATATGCTTCTTAAAAATTCTCAGTGTTACCATCCATTTTGGAAGGTGTGTTTAAGAGTGATCTTATTTCGGCGAACATTCTTATTTTCTTACCATTATATTGAATGTCACCAATAAGGTTATGTAAATTGAATGTGAGGTTGAAATATTTGTAAAAAAATGGTCCAGTCATCCTAGAAAATGTCCATAGGTAGCACCAATATTGTTTTTCAAAAAGGCGGATGAGTCTCTTAAGTTGATTTTAAATAATCATAATCATTACTAATTTAGGTATCAACTTCAAATAATTAATTATCATTTTGATAAATTTATGAGAGCACAATGGTTCTCTAAGGATGACTAATTATCATGGTATCATCAATTGTGGGTTCAAAAGGTGGATATTCAGAAGACATCTTTTAGAATAAGATATGGCCATTATGACTATGTATTAACACCTTTTGGTCTTACAAATTCACCATCATTCATTATAAGAATTGATTAATAAAATATTTTAGTGATATTTAGGTTCTTTTTTGGTCTCGTTTATGGAGGATGAATTGGTGTATTATAGGATGACATATTAGATGAACAACACTTGGAAACAGTGTTGGGATTCTTGATGGATAACCTGGTGTATTCTAAATTATCAATGTTTGATATTTTTAAAACAATAGGTACACATTAATGCATGTGTTATTTCTGAATAAGGTGTTTTAATTAATCTAGAAATGATTTAGGATTTGTTCTTTTGGAAACCACAGAACAATATATTCGAGAAATGATTTATTCAATGATTTTATGGTTATTATTCAAAAAATTTGTGTGATTTTTCATGACAAGGTTCACCTATGACATCATTGAGAAAATTAATGATCCATTTTTATGTAATGAAAATTTATACTAGTCCTTTAAATAGAATAACATTCTCCTTAAATCAACTCTTATATTATTGTTTTCGGAATGAGGAAATGTGTATGTGTTATATTTGGTGCTTTTGGATTAGGGTTGGACTGTATTTTCATTAAAGGATAAGAGGTGGTTTCTTATGGATCAAAAAAATCTAATGTTAATTTGTGTAACTATAGATAACATTATTTTGATTTAGTTTTTGTTGTCCATTATTTAATAATGTGGCATCATTTTCTCTTGGCTGATAAATTTACATTGTTTATAGATCACAAGATCTTGAATCGTATTTTATCACATCAGGATTTGAACCTGAGATAACGAATATGAATGAATTACCTTTAAATTTTCTAAATTGAATTAATGTAAAAAGTGGGTAAGATAAATTGAGTGGATTATAGATTATGAAAAATTATTTTTACTTAGTTGGGAAAAGATGATGTCTGTGATACCAAACATTAATTTTGAAAGTGAAGACCAATGTGATGTTTCAGTTTTCATTCCATTTTTTTTCTAATCATATGAAAATAGAAAATGGAAGAAATATGTTATAATCAGATTGTGTGGAAATGATGTCAAAAATCAATTGAGTGTTGACTATTGATCTTGTGATGTTGGATGTGTTTTCTAAAATGTGGTTAGAAAATCATAAGGTTGTGCATAATGCTTGTTAGGGGAAACATTTTAATACTTTCAACCATTGAAGATAAGTTGTTCATCTAGATGTAGATATGATGTATAAGGATTTGGAATCAAATTTCTAGTGGAACGTTACGAAAATAATATTGGCCAATTTCTTTGGAAATTATTGAATTGATAGAGTGTTAAAGAAGAGAATCAGTGACCAGGTGGTATGTTGTAGTTCTTACCTATCACTGTTTGGAAATGGTATCAGACAACTATGGATTTTATAATAGGTATCCATGTAATAGTTCAGAATCATTATTCCATTTTGGTGATAGTGGATCAAATCAAAATTTCAACCCATTTCATTATTTTTAATGAAAATAATATAGTGGAGGAATTGTCAAAAATATTATTCTTCAATGTTGTAAATATGAATGGAAGACAGGTTTCAATAGAGTCAAATATATATTCAAGGATTACATCTATATTTTATAAATCCATACAGAAATACCATGGTACTATGTTTACTATGAGTGATGAATATCACCATCAACAGGATGGAAAATCCTAATGGATGATAATTATTTTTGAAAGGTGTGGTGTGATCTTGTGAAATAGAAATTAGTGGCTCATGGTTAGAGTGATTTTCGTTAGTGGAGTTCTTATATAATAAATGTTTTTAATAATTGATAAAAATTTCTATGTTAGAAGCATTGTATTTTTTTCTTTTTAATTATTTACTTTGATGGGTTGAATGAACTGAGACTTCACTAGTTTGGACAATCCATGTCCACAAAAAATGGATTTGATTATATTGATCAGGAAACAGATGGTGATAGATCAGAGTCAATATAAATCAGACAAGAATCATTACCTATGATCATATTCATTAGTGGTGAGTGATTATGTGTTCTTGATAATCACTCTATTGATTAAGCATTGGTTTTTTGAAAAATAGGGAAAGCTATATCCTAGATACATAGGCCCTTAGAGATACCTGAAATGGTTGGTAAGTTAGCATATCAGTTAAGATTATTTCATAAAGATAACTATTGTATACATTCTAAGGGTAAATAGGCCAATGATGCATAGAAATTACTGCTCACATTTTCATGTAAGAAACCTGTTACATATTATTTTTATGAATGTAAACTATATGGGTGATTTTTTGGATAGTTTTTAGATATTTTGGAATGTTTTTGGGATTTTATATTGGTTCACGGTTTGTGCTTGATTTGGAAAAATAGTGCAATGCCTATATGAATCTATGTATAGTGGGAAATGGTCTCAAGGAAAGTAACATGGGAAGCACATGGTCTAGCTATACCATATGGAAGCCTACAAGAAACTATGAAACATGAGACAGTGGGACATGTAGTGATGTGCACATTTTTTGAAAATATTGTGATCTTACCATTTGTAGTTCATCCTTGAGGTTATGGATGGTGTAATGTTTGCACATATTTTCTTAATCGTATGAGTAATCATTTATAGGTTAAAATTGAGATCTTAAAAATGTGGATATCACACATTTTGGTCTCTAACTCCCTTGTTTTTTCTCCTATTCATACACTCCTTAAGATTAATTTATCCCAAATAAAGGGAAGATTCTCCCATAAATCCAAAGGCAATCTAAAAAATTCTCCTAGTGTTATGAGGTTAAATTATTGTATTAAGAAATTGTTCGTGGGTATTCATTATGTTTTTTCTAAGATCTACTTTTTTATCTCTATCGGGATCAAAGTTCTATGCCAATTAGGGATATATATACATACGGTAGTGGATAAAAAATATGAGTATTTATGTATTTTTTATGATATTTCATGAGATATAAGGTGTGTTTTTCGATATTCAACCTTGTTTTTTCCCATTTTTCATGTCATTTATCGTTTTTACAAATTTATCTAGGTATGTGGCTTCACTATAAAATCCTCTTGGTATAACGATTTGGATTATTTACAATATAATTAAATTAATCGAAATGGATTAACAAATTTTTAGTAATTCATGGTAAAAAACATTTTAAATATGGTTTGAGAATTTTTGTGAAATTGGTGTTTTTTCTGATATGTGTACTGAGAAATGATTATAATATTTTATTTTGAAAATTGTTACATTGTTTTATTTAGGGAAAAATATTATCAATAAAATGATTTTTTTTTTGAAATGGTTCTAGAATGTTAATGTATTTTTATGGAAATGGTATTTTCATCTAATGGAATTGTTATTGGAATAGTTTTTTAATGATTACACTAGCATAGTTTTGGGGAATACTTGGTGGTGTTTGTTAATATGTTATTAACATGATTCATTGAAATATGACCTTTTTCATAGTTCCAATTGTGTCATGGAAGATGTGATTTAATTAATTTTTTATGAATTGGGAGATTATAGAGAAATTGTTATTGAGAATGGAACTGTCATTAAGAATATTGCATGTATAGATTTTTGGATATATTGATATGTAGATTTGAGAATTAGAATTGGGTATATCAAATATGAATGGATATACTTTTTGAGTTAAATTATTGGTTTCTTTCATTGAAAATGGTTTGTTAGTAATATTATTTAGAATTAAATTCGGGTGAGTAATAATCTGTTTCAAGTTGTTATATATATTTTTTATATAATTTTTTTTGTTAAGTGTACTAACCAGTTATATTTTAATGGTGTGAGTAGTGAAGATGTTGGGTAAAATATAATGACTTTCATTTCTCATCCCATCTTTAGAACAATGGTTATTTTTATATTTTTTATATCAAGAAATGGGAAAACGTAATGTATCATACAACATTATTAGTACATCAGGATACATAAGTTATTGGGGAAGTTGAATCATAGAGCATAGTTTGATATTAGATTTTTCATTGGAGTCTTTGAGGTTTTTATTATTCTACTATGTACATTGACATTGTAGCCTTCATCTATTGTTCATTATTTTAGTTTCATTGTTATAAATAAAATATTGATTTGTCATTATTTTTTATCTTGAATTATATAGTTTTTCATTTGGTTATGTAATGTTTGGATAGATGATTTATTTTTAAACTGAAAATAGTCCCCCATGTGTATTGATTCCATTTAGTATTTATCATCAGCCTTTTTCTTCTTGGGGATCTTGCATACGACCAAGTAGGGTTCCTCTCTCCTTGTCAATCAAATGAGAATAAGATGAATGTAAAAATCTATTTTATTGGTATTGGTGATATCTATCACACCCAATTATTATTTACACTTTTCCACTATATCTTAATAATCAATCCACACTGATGTTCTTCAATATGGAAAAAAAGTTATATGGTACATTGGATAATTGTTATGTTTCCAACATTACATAATTCAATAATGTTTTAGTATTAAATTTTATGATGTTTGTTTGTTATAAACCACTCACAAAATGATACCACATTGAAGAAAGATATGCAGTGAACGCGATGGTCCAACATATAGTAGGACCCATGTCGATGAATAGAACAAATATTATAGAAAAAATTTATATTAAATGCATTACCCTCTAAGAGAAAAATTATGAAGACAGATATATGAAAGGAAAACAAAAAACAACATGAAACACACACACACAAAGAAACACACACACAAATATATATATATATATATATAACAACTAATTACAGTAGGAAACATCATAAAATACTAAAAACACTAAAAGGAAGACTACATGTACCCTAATGTTAATGATTTTAGTGACCACGAATCTGAAAAAACTTCTAAAAACCTCGTTCTAGTAATATTCATCTTGATAAAGGACCTACTATGGCTGAACTAAAAAACATTATATATGTAGTATATGTAAAAAATCACCTTCATTAAAAGTCATCCTTAGATCTTCTATATAAAAAGTTAAAAAATAATGCTAAATCACATTGAATAATTGTGAAACTGACTCGTCACTTATGTTGGAATACTATGTTTCCAGTAATACAATGGTTGTATCTCACTAAGAAAATCAAACAAGATAGAATGAAATATATTAATTAAAAATCAATGTTATCATACTCCCTCTTGATATATTTTTTTCCTCTCTTACCTAACATTTTATATATGGATCCATCTATCTCCACAAGTATATTTTCATTAAATTAAATGTGAATGGTGTTACAATATTCCCCTCATCAATAAAAAATATACACAATCTCATATATCATATCCACATTTTGCAATGAAGTTTTTCTCAGAATCCACCACATCCACTATAACATATATAAAACATTTAGTATTTTACCTCAATACATTACTGACTATACACCTAGTAAGTAACTCAAACCATCCCAAACAATAAAGTTCATAACAATTAAAATCATTTGGATAGAATTTTTGGTATTACTTATTTTTGAAGTATCTACAAGACATCACAACCCTCTACAAAATGATATTGGAAACTAACCACTTTACATCCAAAAACACTTTAATACCATGAGAAGAGACTTGGGGAAGATGTTGTAGTCAATCATCCATCCTCGTATTAGAATGTTGGGGAAAACAAACTCCAAAAGTCCACTGTGTGCCAGTATCCCAAACCAACATGGGTGGGTAATAATATGAAATAAAATAATAAACACGAAATAAAAATGGTCATAAAAAACTATTGGATTAACCTATTCTGTGACTTAACTGCAACTAATGTCAATTGAACTCATGACATCCACTTCTATAACTTGATATCATATCTGAATGAAATAATGCATAATAGACCCATTAATTACTTATTTCCTTTTTAAAATTTTCTTATCTAACATAATGCATTATAGATTAATTTAACATTGTCATTATTCCACATTAAAATACATTAATTACTATCAGGATAATGTACATTCCCTCCATTATTATTCCAAAACAAGTACAAGGAATCTCAAGATTACTCTATTTTAATTAATTTAATTCAACTATCAACCAACTCCATGGGTGAAACTATAATTAAATTAATTATTAGAACCCTTAAATATTATTGTAATCTTTGAAAACTATCCAAAACTACCACTAAGTGGACACATGAAACCAAATATATCCATCTACCTCAAGAAGTGGGAAATGTAATGAATATAAAAAAAAGAAACTTGTCTATCAACCATTAAAAAGTATTACAGATGAGAATATTGTCTCTCAACATATCATCAATCGTTAATTAATCATTAAACAATTTCACAACATATTGTTCCATGCTTGAAAAATACATACATATACAGATTAAAATCACCATCCTAACTTTTATATGTTTTCACATCATCTATATCTCCTAGCCTCATATCCTAATATCCATCCCACACTCACCCATATTTGTATAACAACATATGTAGACCTCGCCACCTCATAACACAAAATAACCCTCTTGGTTCATCCATTAGAAGACCATTTAACAAGGATCATATTTAAATAAAATCATAAAATCAGTTGTAATATACAGACAATAAATAGGGAAATTGAGCCCAAAAGATACTCTATTTAGCCTTTTCATTAAAAAATGCTGACACAGATCCATAATACGACATGTTTCCTTCTCATTAAAATTGAAAAATTAGTCCCTATAAAATTAAATCATATTTATCACATAACTAGTTATTATTTCATCATGAATTAACTGATTCATTTAACAATAGGTTCCACCTATGGGTAACCTTGTGAATTAATCGATAATAAGATATTAAATGAAAAACATGCAATTGGAATTTATTAAAGTATCAACAAACCTACTAAAGTACCATTCTCAATGAAAATTACTTTTTCCTTAATTATTATTTAGTGTATATGTCATTCACATTATTTATAAATTCTAGTAATCACAATTAGTATCAGTTATATTAATTATGATTATTGCATCAATTTTATTATCTAAAAATTAAATTAACCTCAAAATTTCCAATATGCCACTTAATTAATTTCACATTAAACTTAATTATAATTTAATTATTTTTTATGTTAATTAAACATTTCTTAAATACCAAAATTTTATCCAAAAATGAATAAATATAACACTAACAAGAAAAATATGAGGCAAACAACTATCACCGTATAAATCAACAACATTACTAACATGCCATCACCAATGAATTTATTTAATCTGTTTTAATAACTATTAATTCAATTTTATTTCCATACAAAGGGATTAAAACAATTCTATTTATAATATAATGTAAAAATAGATAGATTATACATGAATCTGCTATATTAAAATCCATCAATGTTCATTGTATGAGAACATACAACATCTAGGATCTCTAAAAAAAATTCTCACATAAACTGCATACATTAGAGAATTACATGGAACAACCTCACCATTAACCAAGATAAACCCCATTTAAAATATGGGAGATCATCTAGAATTACATGGTGAGATGAAATTGGAGTAAAATACATTAAACCAGTTGAATTCACTAGAAAATAAAGGAAGTACACACATTGTATTCACTCTGGTCACCATTTATTGAATGTGTGAGGCTAAATCAATCCCAAATTGAAGGGATCTTGAAAACCTAATAAAGGGAGTCATTGGTCACTAGAAAATTAGAGAAAACACTGAGGCAATAATGATTTTGAAAAAACTGAGTTAATGAAATTACTGAATACATACATTATTATGTATTTACACAACATGTAATCCACTTTCACATGATGTCTTCCTCATGCTTTGGTTTTCCATAGAGATCATGTTTCATATTTAAAATTTATCCATGAAAATTAATCATCATGAACGAGAACTAATTTTGTTTTTAGAATTTTACATAAAGCGCATCAAATACTCAAATTCTATATATTCCCTTTGATTCTAAAGTTTTTCATAAAAACCCCTCCACACATATTTCAAGAATATTATATGCTCCCATAGCCTCGTTATGTTATTCAAATTTGTATTACACATATAATAATAATTAAATTATATATCTCTATGTACATTATTTCTCTATAAAATCCAAAACCAAACCAGATATAAAAAGGGGTCATTCAAATAGTCACATTATTAGATACATCTCAAGGATCTCGCTATCATAGGAGCTCAACCACCTCATGAGAGGAAGAAAACCCAAACCATGAAAAAAACTAAAAATGGATCGTAAATACTATCCTAGCTGGGATTACCATTAAAAGATATTACTGAAATAATAAAAAACTATAAAAAAATCCTCATAATATATAATGGTCAACATCTACAATAGAATAATGTTACATTAGAATATATAAACATCAAAAACCTCTGGGTACTCAATATGCATCTGAAAACCATGTTCCCATAAACGCTCCTCCATGAAACTATTTATTCATATTATAGAAACCACAAGATCCTCATGACCATGAAAAACCTTCTCCAATTTTCCATGATCTCAACATGATAATCCATAATGGTTGCATATTGATCAACATTTATTTCACCCTAATAAAGGACATGATTTTCATTAGGATGATAAATAAATTGGTTGAGACATATGAAAAACATTATATATATATATGTCATATTCATGGGAAGTTCAATTCAATATTCTATGCCACCAACATGAGGCAACACCTAAAAATACCAAAAAACTAGGGATAAATCATAATCCCACAACTAAATCATCGCTCCCCATGATAAGTAATCATCTTCTTAAACATGTGATATCAACTATAAAACTCCAGAGTTCCCAATCTATAATCTACATTGTATTTTGTATTATCTTATGACTCCTACAAAATATCATGAATTACATGAACCATCTATATCAAAGACTATATAAGTTATATCTTGATAATTGTTTCCTCTCTAACTTTTATTTTTCACAATAAAGAATAAAATTGTTAGTCGTACAAAGATTAAAACTACGACATACAAATGGGGGAGTGGAAAAATTTATTTAGGGAAAATCAACCAAGTACAGGTGTCTCATCCACATACCTTCAAAATATAGTTTACAAGAGAAGAAAATTTATTCAAGAGTCTGGATGGTCCACTCCGACTAACCATTAATATATGGATGAAAATAAGTGCATCGACAAAACTAAGAGACAATATAAAATTGAATAACTCTATAGACACTAGATGTAAAACATTGATTTTATCATATATGATCATCCTCATGATTAAATATAGTATCAAATCCTCATCTAGATATTGACTTGAGAAAATCTCTTCTGATATTGACCACCTAATTTCTATAAAGTGGAATTATTTTGTAAAATGAACCACTATCACCCATATAACGTTATATAATCCATGTGATCAAGGTAATATATTAATGGATTCAAGAGAGATGTCCTCGCACATGCACTGGGGACCATCAAATGTTGGTGCAAACCATCACGAACACAATGCCCATACAACTGCTCTGTCATACCAAACATTGTGAATCAAACTCCACAACTGTGTGCTTCAACCCAGACCACCAAAACTGACCTCTCAATTATCCATACATATTTTTCATACCAGGGTATATCAAAATTTCTATATAAAAAACTCTATAAGAAACATATCCTAAATAGGTTGAGAAATGAAAAATGTTCCCTAGAAGAACACACCATGATGTCCATCTTAAGGCCAAAAATTAAGGGAATCACAATAAATAAATCACTCTCTCTATACCTCCACCTCTGAATCAACGAACATGGACTCCTCAAAATTCAACAAAGAATATGACCCCAAATTTATCTATAAAAATTCAATACCTTAATCCACGATCTCCCATATCAAGATGCATCACTAATGTTTTTCCATAACTCAGTTTAAATATCATGTTTTATGGATGATATAACTACACGACTTCCATATATGTTAATCAGCTATAACATTCACCATTACTAGTGTATATAAACATAAAATTTGTAATAAAGAAATTATTTCATCCCCAAATGATAAAGAAATTTCAATTCATTCTAGGATAAGATATTTAAAGGCTATTATTATCATTAAAACCCACAAAATGATCACTCATGAGGTAATGTTTCCACAAATTCACTGAAAACACAACAAATTCCAATTCCTGCTCATTGGTGTCATAATCACTATTGAGGCCCCCACATAACATAAAATAATATTTCATATTTTTTATGAATAACTAATACCATACAAAAATAGACACTTGTAAACCATATTTGTTTAATACCTTTGGAAATATGGAAAAAGAAACACTGGTACATAAGTGAGCTACATTTTCTCCCCATAGATTCTTCATGGCAAGAAACCTTCTTAGACACATCATTCATAATATATAGATACATAAAATGGGAAAATGAATCTCAAAAAAGGTGTGATAAAATGATCATAAAGGTATATAAAAGGATATATATAATCATAAACATATGCATAAGGGTGTGAGAATTTGATTATAACATTATAAGATCATACATTTCATATCGAGGACCATAAACATGAATCATTGGATAATTATTTTCATTTCATAAGACACAAATCACAAGGGAATCAAGACCATAATTCCTGAAAGAATAATATAGGAATAATATTTGTAATAGTGGAAACCAAAAAAATATATAAAATGGTTTCCATAGTAGTCAAGTATTATTTAAAAGATCATTTTAGGATTATGGGTTCACTCTAGAATCCATCATGGTATACATGGTTCACACTTATACCATATTAGTTTTAGGGGATCACTCCCAAGACCATATTAGCATAAAAACTTCTATACTGGACCGATTTCACTCCCCATTCTAGCCATTAATATCTCATGAAATATAAATCTTTACCTAATCCATTGAATGGAGTTATAGGTCCCACCTATCACGTTCTGAAATAATACATATGTGTCCCACAAGATCATAAACATTATTCAAATCATAACCCATTAAATAAAATGTGTATAATAAAAATGAAATCATATCATAAAATTTGAAAAACAGATAGATTTCTTATTCATTTCATCAAATCAGAACCCATGAAGGAAAGCGGTATTCACAAACATATAAAATGTGAATGAAAAACATGATTCATAAAAATTATTCTATCACAACATAATATATTCAAAGAAAAAATATTGATGGAACCATTGGGAAAATTCCATAAAGTGGCATGACTTACACCAATAGATTTAATCATTTATTGAAATTAATTTATAATGACTATTTAGTAATATTTTTTGTGGAATATATCATTTGTTATTTGAAAAAATCATATTAAAACAATTTTTCTGAAACCATATTATATGAAAATATATTTGAAAAAATATAACTGAATCATGGAAAATCATAAAACATTATTAAAATAGCAATTTTATCTAAAAGTTCCTGAAATATAATTTTTAGTTAATTTTATGATTTTTTTTGAAAACACTGTGTTTGAATAAAATGGATTTATGATAAAAGAGGAAAACTATGTCAAAGTTTCTAAAAAACATTATCATAATTATCATACATAACAAAGAGTGTAATAATTGTAATAATTCATGAATATATCACTAATAAAAATATGGTAGCAAAATTCATGAGTGTTCATGAAATATGGATAATATTACTTCATCAACGAATATACAATCATAACCAATAAATATAAACTATAAGATTGTTACAATAATCTCTTACCAATTGGTAATATTGAATCAAACTCTCCATGTATGAAATTTAAATTAATTATAGATTAATATATAATTATAAATTATATTAATTATATAACATGTAAAATGGTTATGAATACTCATAATAAAAGAATATTGGGGCATAACATGGCATGTGTCTTCATGAATGGCCCGAATGCCATCAATTTTATTGATTTTTTTGATAAAAAACTTTCATGGGATGAGGGGGAATCCTTACAAGGTGCATAGTCTCAAAGATTACATGGCCCGTAGGCTTAGGAGATACCATGACCCAAACGAAAATTGAGACAAAAATACATTATCGATTTGGAAATTTTTTAAACATCCACCACACGAAAGTGATAAAATAAAATGGATATGTAATTACCCATAAAACTAATTTTTATAATAACATAATATATTAATGGAATTTATAAACACAATTACAAATAAATGAGTGGTCAGCATGTCTCAAATCTCCCCTAAATGAATGTGAGATGAAAAAACCCATACCTTATTTTTTTACTCTTGTCATACTAGTCGAAAAATATTATATAAAAAATATAAGATTATTATAAATCTAAAAATAAAATTACTCGTATATATAATACCATATATTATTTAATAATTTATAAAATTGTATAAAATTTTAATATAAAATATTAAATACACTATCCATAGAGGCGGTAGGTCATACGTATGGATAAACGATGCATTCATTTTATTATGATTGAGGAAGTAAGAAAGTAAATGAAATATATTTATATATAAAATATATTTATTGTAGATTTTTTTTAATATATATCATTTATTTTCAGAAAAACCATTTTTTATATATTCTACATAATGTGTGACTGAATCCCATCTCTTTGATGAGGCAGAAGTCCACAAGTCCACAAACGATGTTATCACATTTATACAAATGAAAGCCATGGATGTATGCATTATATAATAATTGAATAATAATAATAAATCATTAATATCATATGTAAAATATAAAAATAGTTTTTATTTAATAATTCTCATCCATGAGTGGTGTTTAAAATAAACATAGAAAATTGTTTCTCATGGTGGTAGTCCTCCATACACCTGAATGACATGTCTGATACGAATTTGATTGAACCGTGTCTAGGTTTTGGTCCAATAATATAGAATAAAAACATATCACAATATTTTGGATAATTAGGTTATTATATAATCATTTAGTAATAATATTTTAGGTGGTTTAGAATATATATAAAACAAATGATCTTATGAACATATGTTACTTATTATTTGGGTAACTCCTCCTAGATTACACTAAAGGGATATTTTGGTTGGAATTATTCCAAATTGGATTATTATAGAATGAATTTTGGGCTGTGTGGATGATGTTTTTTTTAATTTTTTATGATCAAAATGTCTTGTATGTTTGAATAAGTGGTGGGTTTTCCCATTAATAGTGGAGAAGGAGTGAAATTCTTCTAATATAAAAATAAAAACATTATTAAGAGGTAAATCATACATTTTTTACTTAAATACATGTAAATTTTATTGTAAATAGGTTTATTTGTAGAAATATGTGATTTCAATTCCCTTTTTTAATGATTCTAGGTTATTCTCCCCTAAAATTAATGTTTAACTACAATTTAATCTTGTTTTCCCTTAATCAGTATGATTAATTGAAATGATATTCACTAATATTTGTCATAAAATTAATATTTTAACATTTTATCCATTATAAAATATTCTAATTCTAAATATATAATACATTTTTCAAAATGATAATCCTATTAGTGGAATAAATTAATTTAAATTATTCATTAAAATATGATGTGACGACGAGTTTTTTAGTGAAAATGTTTTAAGGATTTAAATGTTTTTATGTTAAATTATAATATGAAATTGGGTTCAATAAAAAAATTGGAATAATTTATTTAAAATTTATATAAATACTATCAAAATAAAAATTAAATTATAATATTAATATTTAAATAATTATAATGAAATAATATTTAATTAAAATTCAGTGTTTTTACTATTCATCAAAAAAAGATGATTTTCCAAAAAAACCAAAAAATTATCATAAAATAATTTTAAAATTATAAACTAAAAAATATATTTTATTTTATAAATAAAAATTTCAAAAAATTTCTAAAATTAATTTTATAATTGTTCAATTTATGTCATAAAAAGATGTTTATTTGAGAAAATATAATTCTGAAACATTGAAAGACCATGTAAAAAATTATATGTTTTATTATCAATATTATTTATTTAAATAAAACCATTATAAATTATATTTTTTTAATTATTTATAACTATTTATAATACAATGATTAATGGATATGTTTTAACTATCTCATTTAAATAGTTGTCCAAATAAAATGTGGCTTCGTAGAAACTTGGTGATATATATAACATAAGACTTGTCATCGATGTGTGTATCACATGATTATCTTCTTTTAATATATAATGATAGTGTAAATTTTAGTATCATGTAACAAAATATATAAAATAAATAAATTTTAAAAAATGGTTCATTAAAACATGTGGTTTTACATTCTTCCCCCATTAAATTGAGTTTCACATTAAAACATTTTCAATTTGATTCAAAAAATTGAGGATACACCTCAATAATCATATCCCAAACTCACCATTTATATTTTTATCACCAGTGATTTATCCATAACAAATTGAACATGTGAGTGGTCTAGTTCTATAAATATTTCTACGAATGATACATATTTTAATGTAGTTTTTCTTCATAAGAATGATCTTCCAACAGTTGTATGAAATTTGAGTTCAGTGCTTGTTAGGGATTTTGTATGTACTTCTATTGGAGATATACATGGATCATATCATGTAATTTAGTAAGATTTTTAGGATGTTCAATGTTATATTCTACCATTCAGATAATTTATATAATTTCAAGGAGACCGATATACTGTCATATTTTTTCCATTTCTTCTTGAATCTCATAATGTTAATCTAGGGATAGAATCAAAGAAACTCTTTCTCACCAGCATCAAATTATAAACCAATATTATGGTTATCAACATAATGTTTCTTCCATCATTGAGATGACATGATATATTGTTGAATGGTTTTATCATTATCTGGAATTTCATCAGTGATATCAAGTCCTCAAATCATTCATTTTTCATCTTTATCCTAACATGTTTGAGTTTTAATTCCCCCTTGAAGAATTAGATGGATTCATATGATTTATTATGTGAATGACATCTTTCTATGAAAACTAAACTAGAAAATTGTGTTGATCATAACTATATTTGAAATCCAAAGCACACGACCTCAACATATCCCCTAGTGTTTTAATTTTCTTTATTACTCATAATCCATTTGATGATGATATGTAGTGATAAAGATCAATTCAGTATCAAGGTATTACTATATATTTTACCCAATCCATGATTTTAACATCAGATCCTGATCAAATACAATATAGTTTGGTACCCCATGAAACCTTTCCGCTTCTTTAACTAATATCCATAAAATTTAATCCAGAGGGAAGTCTTATATGATTGTAATAAAGTATACAGACATGGAAAATAGATAAAATACCAGCCATATATTATTAAACCATTAGTGGTTTTGGGGAGCCCCACAACCACATCCACAGTTATGTTATCCCATTTATATTTGGTTACCATTAGTGGATAAAACATCCCAATTGACTTTTGTCTTCTAACCAAAACATGTTGGCATTCCAAGAATGATGATAAATACTCATTGATATCTCTATTTATCTCATCCCACAAGAAGTATTCATTCATGTATAAATAATTCCTTATATATCACGGATTAATTGGCAATGAAGTGTTGACAACATCCAATAAAATATCTTACTATAAATCATGTATAAACAGAACACATACAGTGTTCCTAAACCCTATCATTCTGCCATTTTTTTAAGAAAAGATAAGGGTATAGCCCCATAAATTGAAAATGAATGCATGGAATCCTCTTTTGAAATATGGGGTGAGAGGTAACCCATTAAAATCAGAATGTGAGTTCCCAAAAAAACGTCCCAAAGAATGGAAAATGTGATAAAAAAATGACAAAAATGAAGGAAAAAGTTTCATAATACGCCATATCATGGTTAAACTTCAAAAATTTACAATCATCCCTTTTCCTCTCTATATCTTCCTCTTATGCCTCTGTAATATTTATTTGTGTAGGGGGTTGATCATTCAACTAAGAGATACAATATTTTTTCACTTCCTTCAAGATTCTTATATCCACCCATTCCATGTCTATAAATAATTGATCTTATCTAATCCTCAACAAGGAAAGACAACATGATCTTATCTACTCAATGCACTGTCCACATTGTTCCCTTTCCTAGGTTTTAAATGTATTGACCGGTCATAATATATTATCATATATTAATATATTCAATAGTTCAAGTTCAACTATTTTTGTGTGAATATTAACATAAAACATTTATAATCAATATATATATATCCTAGGGTTTCTATGAAGATAATGCCTCCATATCCATAAGGAAATATTATAGCTACTAACAATGAATCATTATTTGTGTAATTTGTTTCCTAAATCATCTATTTTCACGATTCATAGGTGATAACCATGTTATTTTGTATGATAACACATCTTAGTCCCTACATGGGTAAATCACTATTCATTACAAACCCCTCTCTACTACATGGTAATGTAATCAAAATTACACTAATTAACCTTCACTTCAGTTCCATGAAATTTTCATCACATTCACCTAACCATAAGAATATTGAATCCATTTGAGTTAACATGGTAATATGATTATATATTCACGGTATACTCTTAAAAAACAATCAACAATATCCATAAAAAACAAGATAACTATGAATTTCAAACAAAGTGGTTGGTCTGGTCTAGCATTCAATAGATTCTGTAATTGATTGGTCTATTGTTATTTTCTTTCATGAGATTATATGACCTAAAAATTAACAAATTATAAGTCCCCAGCCTTAAACATTACTTAATCTTGAGTTATTACAAGATTACACATTGAGGATCTTTTCAGGTTTAGAGTTTTAGAGAATTAGATCATGAAACATGCATTAAATTCCACATTTAAACAAAGTGGTTACATAAAAGACAGTATTCATTCCTCCCATCAACAGAAACATATTTAAAATAAAACATGGATTCTTTCTTGACACCTCCTTGACACTATCATCACATCATGTACCCTTCCCCTGACCTGTGAAAAACATTTCAAAAACCTGGGATGAGCATAAAAAGCTCAGTAAGGGATATATAGATATGGAAAGGAAACATGAGTACATGTATACATAAGAATTATATCATACTTTACCCATAAAACATAGGCATATCAAATCATGAATAAATCATAGAAATCATAAGACATAAAAGTAACTTGAGGCATTCATAACATTCTTACGTAGGGAGTAACCCTCTTGGTTACGTTTGGAATACCCATCATAGTATATTCCCTAAATCTCTTCGGAGAAACCTTAACTTTTCACTCCTTCGCATTACCCAATGCATTGGAGAGCTATATCGGGCTCACCCGCCCTTAGTTTATCCTGGAACCACCCGTTCTTCATAACAATGCCCAAGAACCATAACATAAACGTATCACATAAAACATGCATAAAGGAAGCATAACATTTCCACATTTCAATCACAATATAACATTTTAGTATATTGAAATAATGAATCCGTTCAAAAAAGAAACCATTTCCAAAACCATTGAAAACATTTAATAAAGATATTTTTGAATCAAAGTGTCCCATACCACCTTGAAGCTTATAACATTTTAAACCATTAATGTCCATATAAATAAATCCTTAAAACCATTTTCAAAACATGGATATTAATAAGAACAAATCAGTAAAACATTTTAAAGCGATATTTTGGTTAAAGGGTTTTTACCAAAATTAGAGACACTTGAATACAATAATTGAGGAATAAAATTTAATAATAACATTATAATATCATGAGAATAAATGGATTCATGATATAATATTCCAAAGGACAGCATATACACCACATAAGAGTGAATTGGTGCATAACAACAATGAAGTCTCAATAGGGATGTAAAATGTGATGAAATCCCTTATAAAGAAGGTATCCTTAAATTAAGGACAAATCAATCTCAAAAATATGTGTGACAAATATAAATACACCCAATATAAGTGGATATTAAGTGTAAAACAATAAAAGGTCATTCACACATATTCAATGACTACATGTGGAACCCAAAGAAATCGAAATTGGGTTAAAAAGTTCCCTTGACAACCTAACGGCATCACATCAAAATGAGTTGATGAGAGATAAAAAGTGTATCTCATCACTTGGACATAAAATTTACATAAATAAGGATATATGAGAACATATTCCAATATAACAATATGTATATTAAAATACCCAACAAAAGAAGTCTTTTAAAAAGAGGAGGGTGAAAGGTTCCCTTACCGACTTGGGTATCTTTCAAAACATACACCCCATGAAAGCAGAACAATAGATCATTGATGTAAATACTCATAAACGAAATTATATTACACAAATAGTAGAATAATGGGAAGTACATACACCACTCAATGGAATTTGTGACAAATGTACCATAAATCTCACGGGAATAAAAGTGAGATGAAAAATCCCTTACGAAAACTCGGCAGCCTAACGGCGCCACATAAAACTTCCGAATATGGATTGATGAGATCAAATAGGGTATCTCATCACATTACAATAAAATGTACAGAAAGAGGAATATAAAAGAACATCCCCTAACATTACAAAGTGGAGCTTAAAAGAAGTGACATAAAGGAGAGTACTTAAAAAGAAAGAGAGAGGTTAGATCTCTGACGAATGTTCGGCAGCCTAACGGCGCCACTCAAAAATTCCAAAATGGATTGATGAGAGATAATAGGGTCTCTCACCAAATGAACATAAAAATTACAGTAAGTGTAATATAAAAGATCATCCCAATAACAAGAAAGATGAGCTTTAAAGGAATGACATAAAAGTGTGTACTTAAAAAGAAAGAGAGGAGTAGGATCCCTTACCTCGGGTCCGACTTGACTCGATCGTTCTTTATTCTCCTGAATAATAAACTTGAGTTAATTTATAATTCCTTAATAACCTTTTTCAAGTTAATTATTCCTTTTATATCACTTATTACCATTTCATAAACATTATGTAATCATTTAAGTTAATAATATTTGTTTTGCCGATATTTGCTTCCTAAGTCGAAAGTGGACTTCTTACAATTACATGTTGTTCGTGTGGCCAAATGTTTATTATATCCAGAATTGTATTCATGATGTAGATATCATATATGTAATATATATCCAGTACATTCATGAATTTATAACGTTACAAAATCATTTAGAGGTAAGAAATGAAATGCACCGTTCATGGAGACGGTAAGCCGTACGTACGCATGAACGCTACTTTCATTTCTATTTCGTATTTTATAGAATGGAATAATAATTATATAAAGGTATATTATAATTACAGTATAATATCATATATAATATCATAGTTCCATCCTTTATACGTCCCACATATGGTATTTAACGAATCAAATCACTTTGAGGGGGCGGTAGTCTGCACTTCTTAAAATGAAGATATCGCGTATACCCATAATGGATGCCATAAAGGTAAGACACAAATGAAAAATACAGAAGCATAAGTAAAACATAAACATATTATATATCATATATAAAAATAGTGACATCATAATGGCCACCTTTGAAGGTGTTAAATGAGTATTAAACAATCATCGTTTCGAGAGGCAGAATTTCTCCATCCACGGAAACAATATGTTCTTTAACCATTTGATGTAGTTGTGTGAGAGTGTAGCTCGAATAAATCTTATAACAACATCCTAGTATATTGATTATACTGGTGTTGTTACAAAATAAGTAAATAAAAAGAGTTTAGGGGGTTGGAGAAGCAAAATAAAACAAATGAACATGAGAGAATGAATTACCTTTAAAAGTGTAACTCCTTTTGATTTGAGACTAAAGGCTTCCTTTGAAAAGATTCTTCCCAAAAGGAATCCTCTAGGATGAGGAGAGGGATGTGGAGAGAGTAAATGGGCAGGGTTTGGCCGAGCCAAAGGCTTGAAGAGTGTGTTAAATGAGGTAGAGGTGGGGGCCTTTTATAAGAGGAGAGGAGGGGTACTTTTGGAAAGTAAAGAAATATTACTTTATTTGAAAATGTTTTTCGGTTTCAAAAGGTACCACATTGATATAATTCGTGGATAAGGTGATAAGGCTTCGAAATCCACTCATCCAATAAGTTTTGGACATGTGTAGTTCTTATATTTTACATTATCTTTCCATTTTATTTAAATCGTCAAATAATGATGTCATCGCTGCATCATTATTATATCATAAATAATTTAATTTATATAATGTCTAAAAATTATAAAAAAAATACTATGATGTAGGAAATCGTTTTAGCTTTCCAATGAATATTTATAATAAAAAATATGACTTGTATAACCCCACTTAAAAATTGTTTTAGTAAAACATATCATGTTTGTGTCGATTTTACTTTTACATTAAATAAAATGTTATTTATGTCATTTCCCAACCAAAGTGGATCCATGGGGTCCCCAAGTTTACCCATGGCTTGTATTGGTCGGCCATGACACAACCAATGAGGTTAAGACATGTTTCAAGCTCATATCATTTTATTAAAGCATTAGTTTTACCTTAAACTACACTAATTACCACTAATCGCGATTAAAAACTTAATAAGTTACTATTCACCAAAAAATTATTTTAATCTTATTGAACCACATTTTACTTCTTAATGACAACCATGTATGTCGGATTTTTGAAAATCAAAACACAATGATGAAAAATTTCATTTAAACGGAAAATCAGTTTTTATAAGTACCACTTAGTGGTTTCACTATTCATCAAAAATTGAAGTTTTTCAAAAAAATCCCAAAAATTCACCCTAAGATATATTTGATATTCTGAATTCAAAAATTATGTCCTTTTTACAAAATTCAAAACATATAAGTCATATTAATTAATTTAATAATTAATTCCCGCTATCATGACAAATAGCGTGTTTTATTAAACAATAAGTATCAAAAGATTGACACTAGTTTAAGTCTGATTTCAAAGTGAAATTGATTCCAACGACCACTATTGGATTTAATGGTAAAAATATTTTCTAATTTCACTTTAAAAACAATTCAAAATATAATCTAATCATATAAATAAATTAGATTAAAAAGTGGTTTTGAATTAAAATACAACATTTTACACTATTCATTAAAAAAATGAACTTTATCGGAAAGATACCAAAAATTTACACAAAGTAAATTTTGATGTCCCGATTCTTAATAAGAGTTTTATTTGGTCCAAAAGAATGTTTAAGAGTGAACAAAACTATATTTAATGATGGTTCTCCATCAAAAGGTGATAAGTGAACCTTTAGTGAAAACTAGGGCATATACGCCTAAAATTGAATTCTTTCCGTATTTTAAGCCTTTATCATTTATTGTATAAATGTAAAAATATTTAAGAACATATATAATCATATTTTAGTTATTTATATCCATTCCCGCCATTACAACGGCTACATGTTAACTACCATTTAAAATAATATTATTTTATTATTAGAGTGCAACGTAAGATTCCCAAGAAACTCGTTGTTGCGTGTTGGGTATGCCATCGAGAATAGCGTCCCCTTTAAAGTCATATTAATATTTTATTCAAAAATATGGATAAATATGAAAATGTCATATTCCTTATTTACCTAGGGTGTTACATCCTTCCCCCCTTTTGGGAATTGCGTCCTCGCAATTTTAAAATTGTGCTTGGAAACATCCTTGAACGTCCCACATCGGAAAAAGAGTCGGTAAAACAATCACTTTAAAATAAAGAAAGATAAGCACAGAGGTCACCCGAGTTAACCCATACTAGGATTCTAAGTATGAAAATATGGACATGGAAGAAAAATAAAGGGTCATGTTCTGATGGAGAGTGATTGAAAACATGTTTAGGAGAAAGTTAACTACTATAAAATCACAAACTTGTGATGGGTTAAACGGTATTCGATTCCCTAGTAGGAAAAGTTAATAGAAAACATTTTTGTTTTAAGTTACTTTTTATTGAGGAATTTATTCATAAGGAAACATAATCTCTTATCATATTGACTCTCAAATTTTATTAGATTCCTTACACAAACTCATATTTTCTCCAAAAGGCGAGTATTTAGGAAGACTTGTTCAAATTAAGAGTACTATAATCAACTTCTAGAGAATCGCCTAATCCACAAAAGAGAACTATATACTTCTGATATCTTTAGACCATAACCATAACAAAAACAAAAAAGGTTAGTACAAGGTCAGATAATCCAGAAAAGGATAACCCTTTATAAAAAGAAAATCTATTCTTAATCTCCAAAATTTGTCCAACAAAATCCAAAGTTCAATGAGGGCCATCTGATAAACAAATTTGTCCATAAAAATTCTTCAAATTAAACCAACCTATGATTGAAACCCTAACATTTGAAAGATTTAGTCATATAGTCTTCCAAGTTAAATCGTAACATTTATCTCCAAACAACATCAGTTGCTCCTAAAGTCCCGTATTGAAAAGTAATTAACCTAATCACATGTCCTCCATGATAGGTGAATCATTTTCATAAATAACCCAAAATCATCTTACTCTTAATTCATAAAATCATATAATCAGAAAGAATCAGTCAAAATAACCAGGTACTTCATGTAGTCCAGTGGTAGGCGATAAATACCAGTCGCACTTTGGTTGTGGGTTCGATTCCCGCAGCTTTGTCCGACGCGACGGGATGTCACACGGTCTGCGTGTTGTCCGTTTTCCAAAACTATATAATTCTCAAATCATTCCCCAAAAAGGGATAAAATCTTCAAGAATAATCATAACATATTTTAACCTCAAGTTTATCTCATGCCCATTATTTTCCATCATATCATATAATAACCCATAATTACCTCAAAAGTAAGGATCATATAAACCCTAATGGTTACCTTAATAATTATTACCTGAATTTCCACATCGAGTTGGCCATCTCGTTCATGATGCATTAGAGAACTCACCAAGGTTTAAGTGATTGATCATGACTCCTTGATAGTAGGTTTAGAAAAACTATGATATTCCTCGTTGAATCCCCCATCTCATCCAGTATCTTAATCAGAGAACCACCACAGTTTTCTTCAAACCCATTGTCACTTTAGTGCCTGCTAGATCCATCCATTTACTAAAACCAAAAAGTTCAGTGTGAGTATATCAACAAAACCATCATGTACTAATGAGGAAGGTAAACACTAAGATATACTTACTCATTCACTTTATCTAAAATTAGGACTCTTTCTGAAATCCTAACCATTATGGTAATGTCACTTATGCTTAAAGAATACCCTAACCTCTAAAGTTATCTAAACCGACCTCTGATACCAACTATAAGGCCCCAGCCTTAAACCTTACTTATTCTTGAGTTATTACAAGATTACACATTGAGGATCTTTTCAGGTTTAGAGTTTTAGAGAATTAGATCATGAAACATGCATTACATTCCACATTTAAACAAAGTGGTTACATAAAAGACAGTATTCATTCCTCCCATCAACAGAAACATATTTAAAATAAAACATGGATTCTTTCTTGACACCTCCTTGACACTATCATCACATCATGTACCCTTCCCTTGACCTGTGAAAAACATTTCAAAAACCTGGGATGAGCATAAAGATCTCAGTAAGGGATATATAGATATGGAAAGGAAACATGTGTACATGTATACATAAGAATGAAATCATACTTTACCCATAAAACATAGGCATATCAAATCATGAATAAATCATAGAAATCATAATACATAAAAGTAACATGAGGCATTCATAACATTCTTACGTAGGGAGTAACCCTCTTGGTTACGTTTGGAATACCCATCACAGTATATTCCCTAAATCTATTCGGAGAAACCTTAACGTTTCACTCCTTCGCGTTACCCAATGCATTGAAGAGCTATATCGGGCTCACCCGCCCTTAGTTTATCACAGAACCACCCGTTCTTCATAACAATGCCCAAGAACCATAACATAAACGTATCACATAAAACATGCATAAAGGAAGCATAACATTTCCACATTTCAATCACAATATAACATTTTAGTATATTGAAATAATGAATCCGTTCAAAAAAGAAACCATTTCCAAAACCATTGAAAACATTTAATAAAGAGATTTTTGAATCAAAGTGTCCCATACCACCTTGAAGCTTCTAACATTTTAAAACATTAATATCCATATAAATAAATCCGTAAAACCATTTTCAAAACATGGATATTAATAACAACAAATCAGTAAAACATTTTAAAGCGATATTTTGGTTAAAGGGGTTTTACCAAAATTAGAGACACTTGAATACAATAATTAAGGAATAAAATTTAATCAGAACATTATAATATCATGAGAATAAATGGATTCATGATATAATATTCCAATGGACAGTATATACACTACATAAGAGTGAATTGGTGCATAACAACAATGAATTCTCAATAGGGATGTAAAATGTGATGAAATCCCTTATAAAGAAGGTATCCTTAAATTAAGGACAAATCAATCTCAAAAATATGTGTGACAAATATAAATACACCCAATATAAGTGGATATTAAGTGTAAAACAATAAAAGGTCATTCACACATATTCAATGGATGACATATTCAATGACTACATGTGGAACCCAATGAAATCGGAATTGGGTTAAAAAGTTCCCTTGACAACCTAACGGCGTCACATAAAAATGAGTTGATGAGAGATAAAAAGTGTATCTCATCACTTGGACATAAAATTTACAACAATAAGGATATATGAGAACATATTACAACATAACAATATGTAAATTAAAATACCCAACAAAAGAAGTCTTTTAAAAAGAGGAGGGTGAAAGGTTCCCTTACCGACTTGGGTATCTTTCAAAACATACACCCCATGAAAGCAGGAAAATAGATCATTACTTTAAATACTCATAAACGAAATTATATTACACAAAGAGTAGAATAATGGGCAGTACATACACCACTCAATGTAATTTGTGGCAAATGTAGCATAAATCTCACGGGAATAAAAGTGAGATGAAAAATCGCTTACGAAAACTCGGCAGCCTAACAGCGCCACATAAAACATCCGAATATGGATTAATGAGATCAAATAGGGTATCTCATCACATTACAATAAAATTTTCAGCAAGAGGAATATAAAAGAACATCCCCCAACATTAAAAAGTGGAGCTTAAAAGAAGTGACATAAAGGAGAGTACTTAAAAAGAAAGAGAGAGGTTAGATCTCTTACGAAAGTTCGGAAGCCTAACAGCGCCACTCAAAACTTCCAAAATGGATTGATGAGAGAGAATAGGGTCACTCATCACATGAACATAAAAATTACAGTAAGTGTAATATAAAATATCATCCCAATAACATGAAAGATGATCTTTAAAAGGAATGACATAAAAGTGTGTACTTAAAAAGAAAGAGAGGAGTAGGATCCCTTACCTCGGGTCCGACTTGACTCGATCGTTCTTTAATCTCCTGAATAATAAACTTGAGTTAATTTATAATTCCTTAAGAACCTTTTTCAAGTTCCTTATTCCTTTTATATAACTTATTACCATGTCATAAACATTATGTAATCATTTAAGTTAATAATATTTGTTTTGCCGATATTTGGTTCCTAAGTCGAAAGTGGACTTCTTTCAATTACATGTTGTTCGTGTGGCCAAATGTTTATTATATCCAGAATTGTATTCATGATGTAGATATCATATATGTCATATATATTTAGTAAATTCATGAATTTATAACGTTACATAATCATTTAGAGGTAAGAAATGAAATGCACCGTTCATGGAGACGGTAAGCCGTACGTATGCATGAACGCTACTTTCATTTCTATTTCGTATTTTGTAGAATGGAATAATAATTATATAAAGGTATATTATAATTACAGTATAATATCATATATAATATCATAGTTCCATCCTTTATATGTCCCACATATGGTATTTAACGAATCAAATCACTTTGAGGGGGCGGTAGTCCGCACTTCCTAAAATGAAGATATCGCGTATACCCATAATGGATTCCATAAAGGTAAGACACAAATGAAAAATACAGAAGCATAAGTAAAACATAAACATATTATATATCATATATAAAAGTAGTGACATCATAATGGCCACCTTTTAAGGTGTTAAATGAGTATTGAACAATCATCGATTTGGGAGGCAGAATTTCGCCATCCACGGAAACCGTATGTTCTTTAACCATTTGATGTAGTTGTGTGAGAGTGTAGCTCGAATAAATCTTATAACAACATCCTAGTATATTTAAGATACTGTTTTTGTTACAAAATAAGTAAATAAAAAGAGTTTAGGGGTTGGAGAAGCAAAATAAAACAAATGAACATGAGAGAATGAATTACCTTTAAAAGTGTAACTTCTTTTTGATTTGAGCCTAAAGGCTTACTTTGAAAGGATTCTACCCAAAGGGAATCCTCTAGGATGAGGATAGGGATGTGGAGAGATTAAATGGGCAGGGGTTGGCCGAGCCAAAGGCTTGAGGAGTGTGTTAAATGAGGTAGAGGTGGGGGCCATTTATAAGAGGAGAGGAGGGGTACTTTTGGAAAGTAAAGAAATATTACTTTATTTGAAATTTTTTTTCGGTTTCAAAAGGTCCCACATTGATATAATTCGTGGATAAGGTGATAAGGATTCGAAATAAACTCATCCAATAAGTTTTGGACATTTGTAGTGCATAATATTTACATTATCTTTCCATTTTATTTAAATCGTCAAATAATGATGTCATCGCTGCATCATTATTATGTCATAAATAATTTAATTTATTTAATGTCTAAAAATTATAAAACAAAATACTATGATGTAAGAAATCTTTTTAGATTTCCAATGAATATTTATAATAAAAAATATGACTTGTATAACCCCACTTAAATTTTTTTAGTAAAACATATCATGTTTGTGTCAATTTTTCTTTTACATTAAATAAAATGTTATTTATGTCATTTCCCAACCAAAGTGGATCCATGGGGTCCCCAAGTTGACCCATGGCTTGTCTTGGTCGGCCATGATACAACCAATGAGGGTAAGACATGTGTCAAGCTCATCTCATTTTATTAAAGCATTATTTTTACCTTAAACTACACTAATTACCACTAATCGCGATTAAAAACTTAATAAGTTACTATTCACCAAAAAATTATTTTAATCTCATTGAACCACATTTTACTTCTTAATGACAACCATGTATGTCGGATTTTTTAAAATCAAAACACAATGATGGCAAAATTTCATTTAAACGGAAAATCAGTTTTTATAAGTACCACTTAGTGGTTTCACTATTCATCAAAAATTGAAGTTTTTCAGAAAAATCCCAAAAACTCACCCTAAGCTATATTTGATATTCTGAATTCAAAAATGAAGTCTGTTTTACAAAATTCAAAACATATAAGTCACATTAATTAATTTAATAATTAATTCCCACTGTCATGACAAATAGCATGTTTTATGAAACAATAAGTATCAAAAGATTGACACTAGTTTAAGTTTGATTTCAAAGTGAAATTGATTCCAACGATCACTATTGGATTTAATGGTAAAAATATTTTCTAATTTCACTTTAAAAACAATTTAAAATATAATCTAATCATATAAATAAATTAGATTCAAAAGTGGTTTTGAATTTAAATACAACATTTTACACTATTCATTAAAAAATGAACTTTATCGGAAAGATACCAAAAATTTACACAAAGTAAATTTTGATGTCCCGATTCTTAATAAGAGTTTTATTTGGTCCAAAATAAAGTTTTAGAGTGAACAAAACTATATTTAATGATGGTTCTCCATCAAAAGGTGATAAGTGAACCTTTACTGAAAACTAGGGCATATACGCCTAAAATTGAATTCTTTCCGTATTTTAAGCCTTTATCTTTTATTGTAAAAATGTAAAAATATTTAAGAACATATATAATCATATTTTAGTTATTTATATCCATTCCCTCCATTACAACGGCTACATGTTAACTACCATTTAAAATAATATTATTTTATTATTAGAGTGCAACGTACGATTCCTAAGAAACTCGTTGTTGCGTGTTGGGTACGCCATCGAGCATAGCATCCCCTTTAAAGTCATATTAATATTTTATTCACAAATATGGATAAATATGAAAATTTCATATTCCTTATTTACCTGGGGTGTTACACAAATTTTGTAACAAAAATTCACACTATGAAAATCTCACTTATAGTTGTTCCTTCCTTCGGTGAATTTTTACATTTCTTAAGTTGTCTTCATGATCATTCATTATCTTTTAATTGATAATAATACAATCTATAAATAACAGGAAAAACTTATCTAGGTGATATCTATAAAACATAATAATCAAATAAATGTAGATAGATGGGTCAATATTAATACCAAGAAGAATCACTATATTTTCATAGTTTCTATACAATCTATGAAATGTTTTCATGGTTATATCCATATTATTGACCATCAATTAATGATACCAAAAATTTTGTTCAATGTTAGTAATATATTTTCCTCTATGAAATTAATCGAAAAAATTATTCAATAAGAAGAGTATGATACATTTCCATGATCATATATTTTTTAAATCCTGATAACCAATTCATAGTCTCATTGATCCACAATTCATTTTCTAAAAAATAGAAGGTTTACCAAAAATGACACAAATGGTTGAATGAATCCGTTATCATGGTTATTTTGGAGTTTCTTCTTCAATCTCTATAACTCAATTAGGTTTATTTTATAGATAGTATTTGAAATTGGTGTAGTTTTGGGTATGATTTATATCAATAACACAAATTCATGTTTTGGTAGATGTTTATATGTCTCTTAATGAAAGGAAACCAAAAATTCTAAATCAATATGCATATCAACGATGCCAATTTTCTCCCCAACCAATCGGCATTAACATCCCTTAGGGATAAGAAGATAGAAATGTACACTTGATATAATATCCATAGGATATTCATACTAATCATCATTTTTTAATAATATCATTCAATGGTTTTAAATAAAAAATTTAAGATACATTGATTATAAATTTAAGTAATATTTATAAAGTAAAACAACAATCCATTCCCAATATGTCCTCAAATTAAACCATACCATGAATGAAAATATTTGAAGGAAGCTCATTTACAGAAACATCATATACAGATGATTCATACATAGGAGTTGTAATCATTATACCATTATGGGTTTTAATGACAACTAAACATCTATTAATTTTTATAGAATATTATTATTTACATATAAATCATAATATATGAATTATTTTGTATATATAGAATGAAATAAAGCATAAGAGTTCTAGAGTGCACTGTAAATGTACCTTTTACAACATCATTATTGAACATCTTGCTGAAAACAATGATCAAATGATATTTCCCTTTATCCAATTTCCTATGAGGCTGAAGATGCCGACCATTGTCATTATCCTTCAATTTTCGGCACTAGTTAGCATATTTTAATTTTTTTCTTAGACTTGTAGCAGTAATATATGGGAGGTGAATTTTAAATTTCATTCCCTCTATTTTCAATTTTTCATAAATTCATCTCATTAAACTAGAAATCAATTTCTTAATGGCCTTCTCTACTACACATAAAACAATAAAAGACCCCTTAAAATATGATTTTATGATTATTTCCAAACTAAGAGAATCAATGAAAGCTCATTTATTTCTCTTCATGTTTTTATATTTTCATTTTATCTCCATATTCATTTTTATGTCAATACCCATGAAATTGATATGTAAATCCAACCTTTATTTCATCCTTCATTTCACAATGCACAATCTATTAATTTATGCTAATGACTGTTAGGGGAAATTCCCATAAGAGAGTTTTTCATTACTTCATGAAAGAAACTATCTATTTTACTTTGGATTAACATACAAAATACCATAATCATACCTCAAAAGCCTTTTAAATTTATCTTTGTAGGTAACAACATTTTCAATAACCCATTACATCATCAGAAGTTACTTCTAATAAATCATATAATGAAGAATACAAGGAAACTAATGATAAAAAATAATTTTGTCAACTCATCCAAATCCATGGATTCAATGTCATCTTATTTCCTCGTATTCCTGATTTTATTCCACTATGGGTTCACTTCACCATTAAAAAAAGGTCGGAATTAATTTATCGTGTTCTAAATCTGGTTAACAGAGAATGTATTTTTATTAGTATTGATCCATTATTTTAAAGAAACTGGATCAGAAGACCAACTGATAGATTATGGATGATTTCTCCTGAAGAACTCTAAAAAATTTCATTCTCTCTTTTTCTTGTTAAGATGTAAAACATGATTTACAGTGTGAAAAAATTGATTTAGCATTAAAAATCTATTTTTTATTCTACCAGTCATAGAATTTGAATGCTTGGGTGAAAAATTATTTAATTTTATATCACACTCAATTTTTATGTGGTTGGTTCATGTTCTATCTGTTGACCACAGAAAAAAAACAGAGTGTGAAACAAAATTTAGAGCATATATCCACATAATCATGGAAAATTACATTTTTGATATCTAAATATTAACACATCCATTAATAAATTAAAACTTATGTTTATCCTATATTATTAATATCTAATATATAATTAAATCCTAGATGATGTTTTGAGAAAAGAATGTGAATTTTCAAATAAAATCCATTAAGAGTGTCATACCAGGTGTGAAAAAAGTCACATTTTCTAGAAAAAGTTATCGATGGATTATACCACAATATGTTTTTTTTTTATTTTTACTCCAATGTACATTTATTTGAAATCCAAATCAACTTTTGTTATCCAAATAGTGATATATTTCTGTTAGACCACTTGATCTATCCTTTACAAAAATTCTAATAAATTGTTCAATTATTTTCTTCATACATTCACATATCCGTAAATATTTAAGTAGGGTTTATACCATGTATTTCCACCATAGTAACCAAAAGGTAACTATATTATATTTCTGATACTGACTATAGTGTCCCACACTAAACATACATTAACATTACATCTATTTTTTGGAATACATAACACATTACACAGAAACACACCAAAAGACCATATTAGTATAGTTCTTTTGGAATCATGAAAACATAAGGATGGGTAAATAAATAAGATGCATTATCTGCCATATATTTTTCATGAATAGAAACATTATTAGATACATTATTCAAAATACATATAATTATAACTTGGGGAAAGGAAACATAAAAATGGGTAATATTAGAAGTCTAGTAAGGGTAAACGAGGGAGATATGAAATAATAAACATGATAATAAGGGTATGAGAACATGATCGAAACATTATATGATCATGCCATACATATCAAATATAATAAACATGAATTGTTTCATGGTAGATTATAATAAATGAATAATAAGAGAAGCTAGTGAAAAATACATGAATACATAATTTAGGAATATGAAAATGAGTTTTGGTAGACACATATGTAAATAAAATAATTTCCAATGTAGAACAATATTATATCCATGTACATAATATTAGTATGGGTTCACTCTCCATACCATCTTATTAGTCATGCTTTACTCTTATTACCCTCAATGATGTTAAGGTAGGCTCCCCAGACCATCTTAGTAGAAAAACTACATTACTAGACTGATTTCACACTCTATACAAGTCATTTATATCTAATGATATATGAATATTTAACCAATGCATTGATGGGATATATTGGTCCCAACCATCACATAATGAAATTATACATATGTGTGACACTATATAATAGACATTAATCATATCAAAACATAAAAATAAAATTATTTTCATGATAATGTAATCATATCAAAACCAATGGAAAATATATATGATTTGTAATAATTTTATCAAATAATAACTCATGAAAAACGTGCTTCAAAATCATATCACCTGTGAATAGTAAACGGGTTTCAAAAATAGCATTCCATCATATCATTATCCATATGCCCCAACATTAAACATTACATATTATAGTTATTTTAAATAGATTTCACTTCTTCACATTTCTAAATATCCTTTAAAATTAGAGTCATAGAATGTTAGGGCATAACTCATACATATCAACCAGCAGGCATTCAATGTGGGTACCATTAAAATAGTATCAATTTCTTCCAAAATATAAAATTTAAAAAACAAAACAACAACATGATTTTTTTTTGAAAAATATTCATAACATAATCTCGACTTATTTATTTATATTACACATCCCTATAATATGTGGAATGAATATAAGAACATGAGGAGAAAAATAAAATCTCAATAAGGGATATAAAAATAAGGAAAGAAGCCATTAATTCTTGAATATGTATAAACATACGAAATCATTTTTTCACAGACATAATTCACGCCTATAAATAATCATATACTTGTATTGTGAAACATGGGAATGAAAGAAATAATAGAAATAAAAAATATAGAATAAGGGTATCTTGGGTAATTGCATAAATTATTTTGTAACCCTCATGAGAACCTTATGATTTGTAACCCACACAGTTTCTTGACAATATAACCTTCAAGGCTAACATATGGTGTAACCATCACAATTACATTTGGAGTTTCTATACGGCTGACCTCCAATATACACATGCCAAATGTATTGGGGGGAGATATAGTTCCCACACATCATCATATACAATTCCCATGATCCATAACATAATCATTATACATGAATATTTGGATAATATTTTTAATTTTGAATTTTATAAAATAATGTTTTAAAAGAGGATTTTTAATTGAATATCCATTAAAAATATCATAAAATTTATATTAAAATTAATATATTGAGTATATTATGTTCATATACTATAATAATCATAATAAATCATTATAAAAACAAATATTCATTAAAAAATTATTATTAGTACCATATAATAAATGAAGGGGAATGATACCATAATGAATGGAAATTGGTTTAAGAATTCCCTTACCTCGAGTTCATTTTACTTAAAAAAATTAAAATTCTTTTATAATGGTTAAAAAAGTGTTATTATCATTTTAAATAAACATATTAAAGTTTATGACACCTTATTTTTTCATTTTATAACAATACTCAACCCATTTATTAATACCATTTTGTAATTTCCATTGTTTAGGGTGTGTGGTTCACATGATTTCCATGGTCGGTTCATAAAGTATTTTCTTGTAAAATTGATGAAAACCATATAAGTGGTAAAATATATGATGTTAATATGTTTCCATAATACTAAATTATTCAATAAATAAGTTTTGTTAAACATTATGAGGTTGAATTGTTAGTTATTTCATTTTTGATACTCATTTAGATCGTTTGGGTGATTTTTCGACTATCACAGACTTAATTAATGATATACCTTTAATATAATGCTTATATGTTAATTATAGAACACAATATATGTAATATAATAAATATTAAAATCAGTTTCATCCACTAAAATGGTTTTACAACAATTATTTATGGAATTTAAGTAAATTGAAACACATCATCCATGATGTATGTAAATCGACAAATCCCAGATGCTGTTTTTTTGGATAAGAGGAAGAAGATAAGAAGTAAGATGATTAATTTTTTCAAAAACAAGATAAAAATATATATTATATATTATACTATAGATTTTATGCCTCTTGAACATGGTGAGGATAATAGAGTATAAAAAATGAAATATTTGAAAAGAAAACATAAGAAAATGAAAGAGGATTTTACCTCTTGATATCTTCTCCTTGAGATCATTCTTAAGGCCTTTGGTTTTCCCCTTTTTTTACTTCATAAGGGAATAAAAGTGAGAAAGATCCTTGGTAAAGGTATTGTGACGAACATAGAAAATTCAAAAATCTTGAGTGGTGTGAGAGGATGAGGGGCATGAAGGTGGTATTTATAGTGGAGGAGAGGAGGGGTAGTCAATTATTTTAATCATTAGTTTAATATTTTTCTCAATACGATGAGTAGTCTTGATTCAGGTGACCAAAAATAGTAACAAGTTCCTATGTGTTCGAACCAATATACATTTTAATCATTTATGACTCTAGAATGATGGAAAAAAATTATTTAGTTACCTTATTTCGTTAATTTCTAAAATTCACTATTCAAAAAAAAAATTCAACTATTTTTGTAAAATCAAAAAAATTTAACCAAACAATTTTTTGATGTGTATAACTTAAACATTAACTCATATTATATCACATTGAAAAATTAAAAAAACATCTCAATATCTTATAGCCTTAAGAAACTAAATAAACAATATGATATTATATTCATAAGCATAATATTATTAATCATATTACTATTCATAAGGGTATAATATTGTTCACCGAAAATGAATTTGGTTCTATCAGAATTGAAATAACGTACTGATCGAAACTGTGTATGTCCATTTTTCTAATTTGAATACACAGAAGTGAAAAAATTATGATTAACATCTAGTTTACAAATATATCCATAAAAAATGATTCATTATGTAGAGACTCAGTGTTTCATGAATTTCAATATACTGTTAAAACATTGGGGTGTTACATTCTCCCCATCTTCTAGATATTATGCACCTGCAATTTTTTATTTACATATTAAATAATTGAGGGTACCTTTACATAATATATTTTCCAGATTCACATGTTGTTTCTTAAACAATGTAGTTTCTCCAAAAACACATTACCTGTGTGAGTAACTAATTCGACAATATTTTTTCTCTTCGATGATGAATTTGAAAAGCTTTGTCTTCATAACAAGGGTTCTATTCCAGTTTAACTCCATCTATGATGAAAACATGAGATGAATCTGGCACATACATTCTCAACATAGAAACTTGAAAATAATTTTCTACCAAAGATAAATTTATAAGAAAAGCAATTTGGTAAGAAACTAGTCGAACATTATTTTTTATATCAAAACTTCCAATAAACCATGGACTCAACACTATTTACTTACCAATTAAAATAACACTTTTCCATTGATATATTCTATGAAAAATTGAATCACCTACATCGAAATAAAATTCATTCATCCTATAATTTTCATAAGTCTTATTCTTACTTTGATTTATCATCATGTGTAGGTATATCATATTCACATTCTCAAATCATCCTATAATAATTCTTGTCACATCCATTTCTTTTCCCCGACTTCATCAAAAAAATATAGATTTCAACATTGCTTCTCATACAGTGCCTTAAAATGTTACATCTATATACTAGAATAAAAATTATTACTATGATAAGATTCAACTAAAGAATTATGTTGATACCAAATTACCTAGTAATAAATAGAACAATATCAAAGGTTATCCTCCAAATTCTAAATCATATATTCTGACCGTCCATCTGGTTGATGATGAAAATATATACAAAAAATTAATTCTATTTTAAATAGATTCAGAAGTCCTTCCAAAAATATATATGTGAACCTGTGATTATGGTCAGATACAATAGAAATCGGAACTCCATGTAACCTGACAATCTCAGGGATGTACAGTTATAAAAGATGATCTAAAGGTATAATATCCCAAATATATGGTAAATTAGAAGATTTAGTGTGATGATCAATAATAAATAGATTACATTGTTACCTCGAGATGTCTTTTGTATCTCCACAATGAATTACATGGAAACATTTTCCCATTTTCACTCTGGAACTGGAATTTTCTAAAGAAACCCCTTTTTTAACTTCCTCTCCACTTTAAATTATCAACAAATCGAACAATTGAAATTAAAATCTGTAATATCTCTTTTCATTCCATCCAATCTGTAGTACTCTTGAAGGACATTGTACATCTTTATACTTCTATAAATAACTGAAAATAAAGAATTATGATCTTCAAAAAAATCATTCTTCAGCTCAGAATCACAAGAAACAAATAACCTCCTTCCAAATCAAAGAAAATAATCGTTATCAATGTTAACATCTATAAATATACCCATAATAACTAATTCTACATTTTTCTATAACTATCCATATTCCTTCTACACTTTATTAAATCTAACAAAGATGACTTCATTGAAACCTGAAACGAAACAGAGGTATTTCTGACACCACCAACTTCTAATATTAAACTCCTCGAATCATTAATCAAAGAGTCATGATCTAGTCGTATCAATGTTAATGATTCATGATGATTTCGACTCAGGGAATCTTCCATATGGTTTTCTTTTCCAGGATAAAAATTGATCATGAAATCATAATCTTTTATCGATTCAACCCATCTTCTCTGCATCATGTTTCATTTCATTTGAGTTTATAAATACTTTCGATTTTTTGTTAGTATATATTTCACATTTGGCTCTGTACAAATGATTTCTCCATATTATCAACCAAAAACCATAGTAACCATTTTCCAATTAAGTAAAAGATAATTTAGCTAATGAGATTCTAGAAGTCTTGAAACATAAATAATTACCTGATCATTCTATATTAAGACACATTAATGTTCTTTTAATAATAAATAATTGTAGATGAAAAAATCTCTATTTCTGAATGGTATGGTTAGAACTATACCTTTCACCAATCTGATTTTAGTTACTGAAAACAATCATTATATTCTTATGATTAAATGAATTTTACTAATTTTTTAGTTAACTTAGTCATTGGACTATATAAACATGTATGGTTTTCAAAAAAACATCTAGTAATTGACATACAGACCAAGAAAAATATGATTCTAAGTAACATTTTTCAGTCTTTTACATTCTTCATAAAATTCTGTTTTGGCATAATAAATAGTGTTTCCATTATTAAAAACAATGTGACCACATTAATAAAATTTCTACAAACAGAATTCACACATGGTGAATTTTGTACAAAGTTACATTTCATTGATGTTTTTTAAAACAACCCTTTAGATGTTTATAATGCTCAACTTTACTTATAGAAGGTACCCATATTTCATCAATAAACCCAACCAAAAACTTATCCAACAAGTCATGATATATATTCTATTCATAAGATTCATGAATATCTCAGGTTCATTAGTTTACCCAAAATGAATAACAACATGTTAATAATGACTAAATATATTCTGAAAACAAATTTTTGGAATGTCAAACTCTTTCACCTTTAGGTGGAAGTACCTGGATCTCAAGACAATCATGTAAAAATATTGTCCACCATAGAGGTGATATAAAAAGTCATCAATGAGCGGTAAATAAAACTTACTCTTAAAGGTAATTTTATTAAAATCTATAAAGTCAATACATATTCAAATAAAACCATTTTTTTAATAAAAAAATTAGGTTCTCCCCTGGTGAAGTGCTAGGACGAATGAAGCCTTTATCATGAAACTCTTATAATAGATTTGTTAATTCAAAAAATTCAATTTAAACCATTTGATGGGTGGGATTTGAAATTGTATTAGCATAAAGAACTGATTCAACTGTGACTTAAACATCTTGATCTGGTATAAAAATGTGTAAATCATCAGAAAACATATCAAGGTATTCATTTACCACTACCTCATCATTAATATGAATTGTTCCCTTATTTCAAAAATATTATAAAGATAAATTTCATTTCAATAATTCAAAAGTTTTTGAGATTCTTGATAAGTTATGCATTATATGTAATTTTTCTTGAATAAAAACTAAAAAAAATTGAAAACGAAATTATTTATCTCAACAATCTATTGGAGCATGATAAATAGAAAGCCAATAATACCCCTAATACAAACTAACTCTATTAAGGAAAATAAACAAGGTTTAAAGATGATGTATTTTCACAGATAACAATATAAATATTGATAAAATTATTTTTGTTGAAACATTCCCTCGATGTGTTCTGGAAATAGGTTCTGGTCTGATTTGTTGAGGTGATATTTCTAATTTACTAGAAAATTTCTTAGAAATAATAAATTATGTAGACCACATATATAAAAACAAAGTAAAATCTGACTAAACAAAAATTTACCTAATGCAGGTTCATTAGATGGCATGACATATGCTTGCATAGTCATAAAGGATCTCACTACACCGTTCTACTTCTAGATTGGATGGTTCCCATCATCCACATCATTCATCAGGCAGAAATTTGCATAATGACCCATCTCACGACATTTGAAACATATTACAGTTTCCTTATCAAGATTAATATTAGGAACATTTTGATTAAATTATACAGTAAAATATCCAAACTTAGTACATCTAAAGATGTTTCCATATTTTGTAAGGAATTCCCCAGGGTTCTTTTACCCCACATTTCACAAACAAGAAACTAAACATTCTTACTATCAATTTCATTGAGTGTTTCTTAACCATCTCTTTCTATCTAGACCTATTATTCTCTTTGTTCTCAAAGTATATATGATCATAAGAAAACTCAATTAATACCCACTCAACACATTGTAAAAATTTTTTCATAACATTTTACTTCTCAAGAGGCCAATTCCCAACAATATCATTGCTTCAAACCTGAGTAAATCATTTTATTTTTCTATCAAGACCCCAAATATTATATAGTGCATACCATACCATACAAGTGATTTTCTACTCATACACGGCCATTTCACTTCATCCTTTTTCATAAATTCAAGGAATTTATTCTCTATACAATGTTGAACCACCTTAGAATATTTTTTAAGGATAATCTAATTTAATTCAACCTAAACTATCACTAATATTTTTGACCACTGTCCACCATTGATAAGATTCACCTTAAAAACAATTAATGGAAATACTAACCTTTTGATTTTCTAAACATAAAATATCATTGAATAACATTCTAATGGATTTAATCCATCCTTAAACTGTTACTCGGTCAAAATATCTAATGAATGCATGAGGTTGTTACCTCATAAAAGGCTCCACTATCATCATGTTCCTTTGTGGAATCGTTGTTTTTTCTCTTGGATGGATGGAACCTCTATTTTTTCCTATGTTAGCTAATCCATTACTGTCACATACTGTTTTTTTCTAATTCAATCCAATCCCACTTGCATATTCCGAATGATATCATCATCTATGTACTTTTCAGCTATATCTTCCTTGTTTCTTATCTAGAAAACCAATCAAAAAAGACATATAATTTATGAAGAAACATGATAATATTTCAATGGTATAAAATTTCTGCATAAGCAATAGGTAAAAATAATTTATGATGTTCAATTAATATTATCTTAACCCTTAATGTTATCCAAACTATCTTCTGATACCAACAATAAGGCGTCATCCCTAAACATTAGGTATTGTACTTTTTTAGATATATTTCACATCTTTACATTCCAAAAAAACATTTTTGAATAGTGTTTTAAAAATTTAGGATATATATCATACATATTCACCCAAATTCATGTTGTGTGGGTACAATTATAACAACATACATTTCTTCCAAAACATAAATTTTTCAAAAAAACAACATGATTTCTTTGAAAATCATCATAACATTAACATGAATCACTACTGGAAAATGGCCTATACCCATGGTTCAAAACCGTGGGAATAGCCCCCAAAACTGTTGGTATAGGCTATACCCACGATTTTGGGAACCGTGGGTTGGAATGGCGTCGGGATAGGTCCCCAGCCTATACCCACTATTTTCCAAAACTTTCAGTATAGGTTTTCTGCCACCATGTCAAAAAAACATTCCCAATTTCCACGGTGTCAATGGACTTTACCCATGGTTTTAAAACCGTAGGTATAGATCCTAAAATAGTGACTAGGCGGGTTTCGATCCCGCGGCCTCTTCGTTGCAATGTACCACGTCTAACAACTACCCTACCATCAATTATGTGTATATATATTTATATTAAGTTAAATATAGTTATATAAACTGTGGGTATAGAGGGAAGAACCATGGGTATAGGTCTCCTGCCAAAAAAAATCCTTCCCGTGGAAAAAAAATTATCGTGCACACATGGGAAGCCTATACCCACAGTTTTGAAAATCCATGGGTATATGTTTTTTATCCCAGACCTATCCCCATGGTTTTCTCCAAAACCGTTGGGATAGGTACCTCTATACCTACGATTCTCGAAAATCATTGGAATAGGTCAATTTTCAAGATCTATCCCCACTGTTTTGGAAAACCATGGGGATAGACCCCCCTATACCCACGTTTTTGGAAAACCATGGGTATAGGTCTTGAAAATTGACCTATACCCACAGTTTTCCAAAATGGTGGGTATAGGGGGTACCTATCCCAATGGTTTTGGGGAAAACCGTGCGGATAGGTCCATTTTCCAGTTGTGAATTATTTGTTTTTGTACATATCCTTATAACCTATGGAAATCACTTAAAAACATGGAATGAGAATAAATTTCTTAATGAGGTATATAAGAATAAGACAAGAAATCAGTATCCCATGAATACTTATTAATATATGAAATAATTTTCAATAAGATGTACTTCTAAACCATAATGTATAATATACATATCGTGTGAAACATTTGATTTCCATAAATTATAGAAAACGTAAATAGATAATAAATTTATCTTGTCGAATTACTTACTTAATTTTGTTACCATCAGAGCTACCTTATGATATGTAACCACCATGGATACCTTACAATGTAACCCTCACAACTAATTTATTTTGTAACCTTAGTAGTTACACTAAGAGTAACAATACGGCTGACCACCAACATACACATACCCAAAAAAATGGTGGGAGATATTGGTCCTACCATTCATCATAAAAATTCCCAATATCAAGATAATTATCATAATAGATGAATATTTTCATAAAAAATCACATTATAATTTATTAAAATAGAATTTTAGTATAGGATTATTAAAAGTAAAGACCCTTGCAAATATTTCATAATTTTAGTGATAATTAATAGATAGAAAAAGATTTTTTGTATACAATCTAAAAGCACAAAATAGAAATAATATTAAAAACTTCATTACACAATTATTCTTACTAACATATAATTAATTAAATGAAGGATAACCTAACAAAGGAAAATTGGATTATGAATTCCTTTACCTATATTTCAGATTACATAAAAAATATTTAAACTGCTTCTATAATAGTTAGTATAGTGTTATTAACATTTTACAGATACATATCCATGTTTATAACACCTTATATGATTATTTTATAACATCATTCAGCCCATTTATTAATAAAATTTTGTTATTTGCTTTTTGTTTTTGGTGCGTGCTTTACAGAAATTCCACGGTCAATTCATAAACTATTTTCGTGTCAAATAGAAAATAAACACCAGAAGTGGTAAAAAATTGTGTTAATTTGTTTCAATAATATTATATTATTCCATAATATTTTTGGTTATACAGTTTGAGGATGGATAATTGGATAAATCATTAGTAATACTTGTTTAGATCATTTTTGTTGTTCATAGATTATAACGAACTCATTTGTTCATATACCATTAATATTTTCATATATGTAAATTTTATAACATTATAGATGACATATAATACCCTTTATAATATGTATCATCCATAAATTTTTTTTAAACCAGATTTGAAAGAATTAAAATAATGTGAAGAAACACCATCTACTATGTTGTTATATTGATACATCAGAGACGATGTTTTTATTTTTAGAATAAGAGAAAGATGGGAATAAGTAAATTCATTTGTTTCCATAAACAAGTTAAAAAATTCATCATATATATAATAATGTATCTTTGATTCCTCTTGTATAAGGTTATTATTATATATTATAATAAAATAAATTAATTGAAAATAAATCACAATAAAATTATAGTGGATTATAACTCATAAATCTTTTCTCATTGAGATCTTATTTAAGAACATTGTTATTGGCCTTTTGGTGAGGCCAGACGGTATTGGAAATGGTGAAGATACATTATAAGGGTATTTAGAAGAATCTAGTAAATGTAACAATTTTGAGAGGTGTGAGAGGAAGATAGGGTTAGGGTTGTATTTTTAATGGAGGAGATGAAGAGTTTTCTAATACATTATTCATTGGTTTAATTATTTTCATAAGAATATGAATAAAATTTATTTATTTATGTGACCAAATATTTTAATAGGATCAATTGAGTTCAAACCATAGCCCATTTAAATCATACATGTCATAATCATGATGTAGAAAATCCTTTATTTAGAATGTTTTGTTAATTATCAAATATCAATATTCACAAAACATTCATGTATTTATAAAAAATCTCAAAAATTCTCACTAAACATTTTTCAATGTGTAGATTTCAAAAAAAATCAATTTTTTAAAATTAAATTTCTATGAATGATTATTTTAATTTTCCAATATATCATCTGTCATTTGAAAAAAACGATGATTTAAAAACAATAACTCATTTTATATCACATAAAAAATTAAAAAATTATCATTATATTATAACAAAAATAGAATTAAATAATAATATGATTTAATATTAATGAGGATCATATTACAATTCATATTAATATTCATAAGGGTATTTTACTATTCACCAAAAATCCTATTAGTTTCATTATTCTCTTAATAACATAATGATTGAAACCATGTATGTAGGTTTTATAAATTTCAAAACATAGAAGAAGAAAAATTATTTTTAATGGCTAGTTTAAAACTATATCCTTAAAAAAAGTCTCATTTTGTAGAGTCTCAATGATTCATGTATTTCAATTTATTTTTAAAAACTAAGAGTGTTATATTAAAAATTAATTGAAAGAATATGAATGTATCCATTGTTAAATTTTCCTATAAATTTATATGTAGAACCAACATATGTAATCATGGATGGAATATAATTTTGAAATTTCCTCAAAAAACATTACATTTATGAAATATACTTTATTATTTGAAAAAATATTTTCAGAAAAAATTATTTTTGAAAACATTTCTATTTAAAAATATATTTTAATACAAATAACGTAATATTTTAAAACCAGAAAACAATTTTAGTTCTATTTAATTGCCTTTAGAAATATTCATTATCAATCTTAATATTCAATGATCATAATAATAGTACTTCTATTAATCTTATAATCTTAAATAATAGAAGGAAATTTTTTTTAGAAACTGCATAATTCAGAATAAAAATATAAAATGAAATTTAACATAATGAGGGACATGATAGAGATAAATTTCTAATTTTATATCTTCAAATGAAATGTCTATAATTTTTTCAAAATTACATATTTAAAAAAATCAGTCAAAATTGAGTTATGTATATGTTGTTACATATCATATTTTTTATGTGGGAATTGGTCATTGGTTATGTGGGAATATTAAAAATCATATATAAATGAAATTTTATGGTTAAAAATTTCATATTTAGACAAGGAATATATCTAATAAGATACCTTATATTAAATCAAAAAACGTAATCTAAACAAAAAATAATTAATAAAAAAATTATATAATCGTATTTATGAAATTATATAAATAAATAAATATAATAAAACAAATATTACATATAATAAAACATTTATAAAAAATAATTATTGATAATATAATGTAATCAATAATGAAATGAACAATAACTAATTATACAATGAATAAAAAAGTTTCACAATATTATAATATTCTGATTCTATGAGAAGTTATAATTAAATAAATAAATTGGTCAAGACATATGATAAATAAGGCCTAGTAATTTATTGTAATTATAAACACAATTATTTAATATTGGGAATAATGTTTTTGATAGGAATAAAACATATAAATATTTTCAATTAACAAAACAAAATGTGGTTCAAGGAGGTACTCAACATTTTAACCAAATTAATAATAATAATTATTATTAAAATCATTGTCCCTTTTTTAAATTATCATTGATAGAATTATTAATTTATAAATTAGTAATAGAATATTTATTCTACTTGAAATGAAAACATTTCATCCTGTACTTGTTGAACAAAGGGTTTATTTTCAGAAGCTTATTCTTCCAAAATAAATATCCAAATATTAAATCATTCATGTAGTAATATTTCATTCATGATTTTTAATATTATATAAAATATTTTAAAATCATTCAACATAATGAAATATTACATGAATCAACTATAAATACTTCCATATATTTAATTTCATATTTATATATTCTTCATAATTTTATAAAATGTTTTTATAAATTAATGAAAAATCATTTTCAAAATTTCCACTTATACAAAGTAAAATTTTAATTACTACATGGAAAACATTTAATATATATGATTATATATTACATAGTAATATGATAAAAAAATATGTGTATAAATATAAAAGATAAAATTGGTAAAATGATTGCATATTTCAATATATTTTCAATAAATCTATAAATTATAGAATATAATCACACTCAAAAACAACAATAATTTTATTAATTCATATGATTATCCATGACATTAAGAAAATCAAATTTTTATATAAAATAAAAATACATAAAATAAAAATCTATGAAATAAAAATGAAAAAATATATATTTTTAAAAACATTAATAATTAATCCATTAAATATTTAAAAATATATTTTAGATTCCAAAACCCACACTAGTTAATAATGAATAACTAATTATATTTTAAGACACATAAACATCCTTTTAATTGAATATTCTATGTATGAATGTTCATTCGAAAAATTTCATCATGTCAAAAAATTAAATTAAAACCTGATTCCAACATTCGAAATGATTTGAAAATTCAGTTTACATTACATGCCCTACTACAACTATAACCAATAAGATTCGAAAAATTTAAATTCTATTATGAATTACCTTTTTCGTAATATGTTATAAGAAAATGGGGTTTCTATTTTTTTTCATTTTTGTAATCTCTATATTTATATATCAGTACTTTTACTAATTAATTAAATTAGATTTCATGGAATGTACTTATTCACAATTAGGTTTTTTAATATTTTTCTAAATTTCATGTGTAATTATATAGCTAATTTTTTAAAAAACATATTTCCATCAAAATATCAATGAATAATATTTATGACCATAGAGATACAATCATATTTAAAATAATATTCTATATTAATATTATTTGGATTAGATTTAGGAAATATATAATATTTAATCACATAATAAATTGATATAATATTAATAATTATTATATAATCTTCCATCATAATCAACCATTAAGTATATAGTCTTCCATTTGTATGTGTTTTCAATTTCATATTGATAGCCTTTTTATTCAACATGTATAAAATAATATATTTTCTATAGTACAGTTTTTTACATATATAACAAGTTATCATAATTAACATAAACAACAAATTTAGACATAATAAATCCAATAAAAAAGATTCGAACTAAATAAAAAAAATATATTTCTCAATAAAACTTAGTTGCCTCATATATCATTAAAGGGTCTTTATTTGATACCAATTATCATTTCCCATATGAGTTATGAGAATGAAAAGTGGTTGGTAATTTGTATTTTAATTAAAATTAAATAGTGATTATACATTTAATAAAAGAAAGTGATCTGTTCAAATATTAAAGTATTCAACCACACCAATATAATAAAAGAGAGAGATAGATAATACTTAAAGAAAACATGAACAAACAGATTTTATATTTGTTCCAATCTAATTTATCATAGTTCACTCCTCCCCCACTCATGAACTAAGATCAATTGTCCCCTCTATAATATATTACCTTTCAAGGAGTGGAAAATCACTTCATTTTATTTATTCACACATAATAGCTTTAACCAATTCCCTTTCCCTTTATGATTGGAAGAAATTTCCAACCATTAATGGGAGAAAACCTAGCCTACACAATTATTAGAGAAATCCAACACTCATTATTTTTTATAGGATTTGACATATCCCAGTCTTTAAAAGTGGAAAATATAACCAATTATTTTATAGGTGTTTACCTAAGAGATACATTCACGAGCTCAATGCTAACCAGTTATATATAATAGGTAATTAGTTACTCTTCTTCTATAGGTACATACTAAACATGAACACTTATCGGAGATTTATATTCCTCAAATGTATTTTAGGTTTTGTAAAACCATGTATTCTATGGGGATATACTAAACACATACGTATATTTTTTAAGGTAGTATACATTTATGTGTGACAAATTAAGTGTAATTATATAGTAAAACAATCCAAAAAGGTAATCAATAAAAAAATTAACCACGGAAATTATATTCGTTAAAGATGTCGGTGATTGTAACTTGCACTATATTTTCCCTTCATGATGTTAACAAGATGTAACTTGACCATTCAGTATTTTACCTCTGTAGGTAGATGAACAATGAATCACTAGGACTCAGTAGTGATCTATAAAACCTGAATTTGTAAAAGGATAGTCATATTTATTCTCTCTTCACTAAATTCTATGTTCTATTTACGAATTCAATATAATAATGGTTATTTTATTCCCATTAAATTGAATAATTTTTCATAACAAAATTGAATAATAGAAACATAATTTAGATGTTTGTCATAATTACATTCAATATACTATAAAAATTCCACTATTACTTACTCAATTAATCATTCAAATATTAATTAATGAAATCAAATAAATATATGTAAATCACTAATAGTTGACAACAAATTCCATGGAAAAATCCATTATTTCATGTGAGACAAACACTTCGTATTCCAATTCAAATGTAATGATAACTGTTAATCTGTGTAGTTTCATTATGATCTATTAAAGGAAACTTAATTTTTAACAAAGTGAAATAAATTCAGACCAATTATTATTGTAAATTATATTGAATATTATAATCCATGAATTTCTCTGGGAAAATATTTGAAACAAAATCGTCATATTCTCTAAAGTATAAAATATAACATTTCATGTTCCCCAATTTCATATCATACTACTATACAGACTCAATCTTATTTTAATAACATTTATTAAATAATTAAACAACAAAATACATGGTCATAATTTTTATAAATAAATTATTATTAATTTTAAAATAAAATTAATAATTAGAAATTTTGAAAATGATGATTTAGTAAATTGAAATTTCAAAGATGATATAAAAACCTATATTTTGATATTTATATATCACTATTTCAAGGATAACATAATTTTTATTAATACATGATTAAATATTTTATCTAAAAAATAATCATATATATAAGAAGATCAAAATAATTTAGATTTAAGGAAAATTTGATTTATAGTGATTGATTTTTCATTTTGATGGTTAATAGTGTTCACATAAAGAAATTATACCAATTACGAAATTCTTTCTACGAAATATATTTTCAGATAGGTGATATAATCACATTGATATATCCATGTAGTATAATTGAACTAAATAATTCATGTAAGTGAATTCATCCAAGATAATTAACATAGGATAATTCACGTTGTTGATTAAAATAACATAACTGATATAGCTAATTCATGTATGTGGTTTCACATAGCTAATTATGAGAAACTATAAAAATACTGACTCATCTAATTTCATACCGATATCAGATCACCTAAACATAAAAATTTGATATTAGAAATCATTATATATATTAATAAAATTTCCTTATATTTCAAAATAATAATGAGTTTTCTTTATGAAAAAGTTTACATGTAAAATTTTCATCAAAATATAGTAGAAAAGTGTTATAATATCTGTATAATATAGAACAATTACATACAATTAAATAAAACCTAATCTAATACATTATATACATATACATTTAATATTTTACATCTTATAATTAAATATGAATATTTTTTTATCCCTATAAGTCAATAATAGTCATGTAATTTTGGGTTTCATAGGTTATGTAATAGTTTAAATACATAAGGTAACCAAATCAATAAAAATTGTCAATGTTGAAGAACATGTTATTTGGATTTTAGATACACTGTAAATTATGCAATGTGGGGATTATACTTTGGCTAAAAGAGAAAAATAAATTACATTTAAAGGTAAAAAGTGATTTATTTATCCTAATAACAATTAATTAAATATATATAACTTGTTATGAATAATATATAAATCAAATATCTAGATAAATTAATAATAGAATAAAATTATATAACATAATTTAATAATTCAATTAATTAGTACATAATATGAACTAAATATATGGGAAATGATAACTAGTTAAAATATAATATTTATGTATTAAACAATATATATTAACAAATTCAACATAGAATGAAAGACTAAAATAAGACTAAAACATAATAATTCAAAGATAAAATACGATTAGAAAAACCATTGTATCAAGTATTCTACCTAATAAATTAAGAAAAGTTATATAATTTTCCAAAAATGAATTATGATTTTAAATATATATATTTTATAGAATGAAAACAAAATATTGGAAGTTATCAATAAATATTGTGGTTCAAGGTGTCGCTAAACATCAATTTCTCTATATGCACAATACCATACATTATGTTAGATCATTTATAACATCCCCGATAAAAAAGATTAAGAAACTTTTCATATTTATTAATATTTGTGAATTAAATATTAATTTTAAATTAATAGGGATGCTATGTTCTATAGCGTACCAAATACACAACAATATGTTTCTTTGAAATGTTATGTTGCACACTAATAATATAATATTATTATTTTAAATGGTTGTTAACTCCTTGTTGTTGTATGGCGGGATTGAACAAAACTGAACCCAATATGATTATACATGTTTGTAAAATGTAATTACATTTATCCAATAAATTTTAGAAGCTTAAAATGTGAATGAATCTAATTTTAAGCAAAATTTACATTAAAAGGTCGACTTACCGCCTCTTAATGAAGAACCCTTTTTAAATCTAGTTCTGGTCAATTTAATACATTCTATATGACCAAATAAAATCATTCTTTAGAATGGGGACATCAAAATTTACTTTGTGTAAATTTTTGGAACTTTTCTGATAATGTTCATTTTTTAATAAATAGTGGAAAATATTGTATTTTATTTCAAAACTGCCTTTTAATATAATTTATTTATATTTTTAGAATATATATATTATTGGTTTTAAAGTAAAATTAAAATATATTTTTACAATTTAATTAAATGTTGGTCATTGGAGTTAAATTGAACATAAACATGTATCAATCTTTTGATAGTTATTGTTTCTTAAAAACACTCTATTTGTTTTGATAACAGGAATTAATTTTAAAACTAATTAATTCCACTTCACTATTTTGAATTTGTAAAAATATACAGCATTTTTTAATTCAGCATATCAAATATATATTAGGATGAATTTTTGGTATTTTTCAGAAAAACATCAATTTTTGATAAATAGTGAAACCACTTAGTGGTAGTAAAAAACTGACTTTTTCATTTAAAGGTAATTTTACCACTTCTGTGAATTGAATATAAAAAATCTGACATACATGGTTTTTATAAAGAAGTAAAATTTTGTTTATTAATATTAAAATAATTTTTGGTGAATAGCAAGTTTTGACATTTATTTACCGCGGTTAAAGGTAAATAAGGTAATTCAAGGTAAAAAGAATATTATAATAATTCAAAATTACCATAAAACATTTCCCAACCTTATTGGTTGAGTCATTAACTACCATGGGAATCTTTGGGTCTATTTTGGGACCCCATTGTGCTACATGGGAGTGATAATGACAATTTAGATTAATTAACTTAATGTAAAGGCAAAAATGACAATACCAGATATCTTTTAGTAAATTAATTTTTAGAAGGGGATATATAAATTACGTTTTCGACTATAAATATTCATTGGAAATAGTAAAATATTTCCTACATCATGGTATTTGTTTTATAATTTTTAAACATAAAATAAATTAAATTATTTATGACATAATAATGATGCATTATTTACCTCATTAATAAATGATTTAAAAAAATAAGGTTATAATGATTAAATTATTATACAAAACATGTCCAATTCTGATTGGATGATTTTATTTCAAATATGAGTCATCTTTTATTCGACCTCAATGATTTTTGGACCATTTAAAACCGAATATCATTATATTATAAACTAATATTATCAGACTTTCATAAAGAGACCTTCCTCTCCCTCATAAAAAGAGACCACTTATAACCAATTCTACACACATTTCAAGCAATTCTTCTCGTCCAAAAACTGCCCAATTACACTCCCTAAATCCATATACTCCTCCTAGAAGCCTTACCTTAGGCAGTAGGCACTTCAAGAAGTTCTTTGGTTCAGACCAAAGAGAGTTACCCAAATTAAAGTTAACGGTATCTCTTAAATTGTTATCTATTATTTTACTTATCCAACCCCTAAAACATTTTTATTTACTTTATTTTAAAGCAAAAATAGTATAATCAATATAATAGGATGTTTTTATGGGAAATTATTCAAACTAAAATTACACACAACTCCATCTAATGGATGAAGAACATAATGTTTCAGTGGGTGGAAAACTAACGCCTCACGAAACGATGATTGTTCAATTACATCTTACCACCTCTCATGGTGGCCATTATGATTGAAATGTATTTATATATGAAATATACTATCATTATGTTTTCTTTATTCTTCTATATTATTCATTTATGGCACGCCTTTATGGTTTCCATAGTGGGTAAATACGATAATCTCATTTCAGTGAGTACGGAATACCTCCCCCTCAAGGTGATGTGATTCGTTAATGCCTTATGTGGGATGTATAAAGGATAGAGTTAATGATATTATATATGATATTATAATAGAATTATAATATACCTATGTATGATTATGTTTTAATTCAATTAAAATAATAAATATAAATGAATGTAGCATTTATGCGTACGTACGACCTACCGTCTCCATGAACTGTGCATTTCAGTTCATACCACCAAATGTTATGTAAAATTATAAATACATGTATATTCTAAATATATATTATATATATGACATATAAATAATGACTATTATTCTGTACATAATAAACCTTTGACCACATGAACAGCATGTAATTATAAGAAGTCCATTTTTGGCTCAAGTACCAAATATCGACAAAACAAACGTTATTAACTTAAATGATTAAATAATGATTATAACATTTTAATAAGTTATTTAAAAGGAATAATAAAAATGAAAAATTTTCTTAATAAAGTATATATTAACCTTAGTTTATTATTCAGGAGATTAATGAACGATCGAGTCATGTCAGACACGAGGTAAGGGATCTGACCTCTCTCTTTCTTTTCAAGTACTCTCTTTTATGTCATTTATTTTATACTCCATGTTCTTATTTTGGAGGATATTATTTTATATTCACCATATTGTAATTTGTATTTTCATATGATGAGAGACCCCCTCTTACTTTCATCAATTCATTTTAACAATTTTAAAGTGGTGTCGTTTGGCTGGCTAATATTTGTAAGGGATTTCATATCTCACTATTAATTCTGTGATATTTCCATTGTTCGCCACTTATTTATTTCATATGATGTATTGTGTACTTCCTTTTAATTTATATTAAAATTATTCTCATTATATTAATGGTATTCTGTAATTCATTTGGTGGTTATTAACTTTGGGTCATACGACTTGATTAATTACAACGTGGTACGGGGTTTTCATCTGACTTTTTATCCCCATGAGATACAAGTTATATTTTCCAGTACTTTATTTTGTTTGGTGTATGTACAGACAATGATTGTACTCTTTGTGAAATATACTTTTATTTATGATTATATACATCATCATTGTATGATCCTTCTTTCATGTGGCATATGTTTTGTATGTTACCAAATCTGTAAGGGAACCTTTCACCCTCTTCTTTTTAAGAGACTTCTTTTTGTTATGTCTTTTAATTTACATCTTATTGTGTTGGGATATATTTTTATATATCCTTATTTATGTCAACATTGTGTCCAAGTGATGAGATACCCTTTTTATCTCATCAACTCATTTTCTTAATTTTAAAAAGACATCGTTAGGATGTCGAATTTTTACAGGGGAACTTCTTAACCCAATTTCGATTATTTGGGTCCAACTTGTACTTATTGAATATGTCATCCTATGAATATGTGTGAATGAACTCTTATTGTTTTAAAAATAATATCCACTTATATTTTGTGTATTTATATTTTTCATACATAATTATGAGATTTATTTATCCTTCATTTAAGGATACCATCTTTATAAGGGATTTCATCTCAATTTACATTTCCATTGAGAATTCATTTTTGTTATGCACTAATTCCATCTTATAAGGTGTATATACTACGAATTGTCATATTATATCATGAATCACTTTATTCTCATGATATTATAATGTTCTGATTAAATGTTATTCCACAATTATTTTTATTCGAGCGTCTCTCATTTTGTTAAGTACTCTTTAACTAAAATATTGTTTTAAGTGTTTTAATGATTTATTATTCTAAAAATTTATCATTAATGTCCATGTTTTAAAAATGGGTTTATGGATTTATTTATATGGAAATTATTGTTTTAAAATGTTAATTACTTTAAAATCTTCAAAATGATATGGTACCCTTTGATTCAAACATCTTTTTTTAAATGGTTTTTGAAAATGGATTGATTATTTCAATATCTTGAAATTACTTTTTGTGATTGAAAATGAAATTTTATTAGTGAAATGTTTATATTTTCAATATTTTATGTGTTATGATGGTAGTTGGAAATTTTACAGGTGTTTAAGTGATAATCTATATGACGGGTGGTGCTGTGAATACCAGGATGGGTGGTTACGTTATAACCTCCAATGCAATGGGTATGGAAGTCAGCCGTTTGGCTATTCCATTTAGTGAGATGTGTGGAAGTCGACCGTATAGTTATTCCATTTGTGTATGTTTATGTCCCAAGTTACATTTATAAGTTATGTGTTCTTTATATTGGTTTTACGGTAATATTTTGGTTACAGAAGGTAATTAATGATCTTTTATTTAGTGAAGAGTATTTACTACTTCATAAAGGTGAAAAGTATTACTTATAACAAAGTATTCATGGTTTACTTGTTGTTTTGAAAAACTAACAGTTTTAATTCTTTGTGTATCCCTTACTGTGCTTTTTATGCTCATCCAATGATTTTGAAATTTTTTTTAGAGGACATAATTTGGAATAGGGTCAATGATGGGATCAAGGAAAATTAATGTTTTTTTAAACATGGAACTATACATGAAATTTTTATTCAAGTGTTCATGTTTTGTAAAAAAATGGATACTGGGTAGAAGTGTCTACTTTGTAATATTTTGATATGTAATAGTTATGTCCTAATTCTCTAAAACTCTAAACCTGAAAAGATCCTCAATGTGAATTATTCATTTAATTAAATATTATGTATGGTCTAAGGTCGGGTCCTTATAGTTGGTATCAGAGGTCTATTTAAACAACTTTAGGGATTAGGAATTTTTGTTAGGCATATGGTTAGTCCCTATCTATTATTTCAGTTAAATCCTTGTTTTATAACTTTTTCAGATCAAGGAAAGTTAGTTACAAATGCAAGGATGAGGATCTCAAACGAAATTCCTATCTCTTCTTAATGACACGCTTGCAATAATTATTGGAGTGTCATGTTCATATGATTGTGAAATTTTTTATAGCATACAACTCACTTTCAAGATGTTGTTGGATATATAAAACACTTCTATTATACCTCGTTATCATCGTGGGTCGTGGGTTGGGTTTAGAAAATCCTATTTTTCACAATATTCTCAAATATTAAGGAAAGGTAAATATTATCAAGGCATTTTCAAATATTTTACCTTATCATAAGACTTTGAAGAATATTATGATTTAAAAAAAGGTGCTGAAGAAGGAGACCCTTGTGCAACTAATTTATATTTGATTTTAAAATATAGTGTCTCATCACATACTTATGATATTTTAAAAGGACCGTTAGATGAATGTTTCAACTCAAATTCGATTCAACTATTTTATAGAAATCATGTTTTATCAGATGTTTTGAAATTTTATGTCATACATGATTATTTCCCAAAACTATTTTTCTGTGAAAACCCATATGACCCATGTTGTACAAGGTGTATTTGGATGGAGGATGAAAATGATTTTAAAGGTTATATAAATCATTGTTGCAATGCATGTAACTTATACCTATGTGAACATGATGACGATGAAACCAAATGGACACCATGATCTAGGTATGATGTTCTTCATTTTGGAAATGTTTTATTTTATCATATGGTGGTGAAATAAGACTTAAAAAATTAATATGTTGTGATTATAATGAATTTGGATGAAGATGATAAGTATAAAGAAAATGTTGAGGTTAAAACATTTTAGGGTTATTTTTGTGTTTTAGAAAAAGGAAAACCTGTAGGATGGGTGACAACACGTCGCATTCGGCAAGGCTGCAGGAATCGAACCCAGAATTGAAGGGCGACAAGGGCGCATCACCTACCACTAGCCTACTTGATGTCCCTGGTTAGTATGACTTATAATTATAGTAAAATTTTTTTATGGAACAAGAATAAGTTGATTTTTGGGACTTATGTATTATCAAATGGATATACTTAGTATTGAAAAATGATTTAGTGATTAAGTGTCAAAAGGTTGTTGTGGAAGATGTTATCTCTATTGAGGAAACACTATATGCCTATGAATGATAGAATACTATGGGATTTCAATTGTGGAAGAATCATTGAAATTTGAGTTTGGATGAATCTGTGTTATTATTATTGACACGTGAATCATTGATTTATTTATGAAAATGATTAACCTATCATGGAAAATATGTGATTAGGTTAATTACTTTTCAATATGAGACTTTATGAGAAACTGGTGTTACTTGGAGATAAATGTTAAGATGTATCTTGGAAGTCTATGTAATTAAATCGTTATGGGATTTGGGTTACAATCAAAGATTGGATTACATTTGAATAATTTTAGGGACAATTGTTTATTTAATGGTCTTTGTTGAACTTTGGGTTTTGTTATGACAAATTTTAGAGATTAAGAGTTGTTTCTATTTATGTAAAAGATTATCCTTTTGGAGATTATCTGATATTGTACTAACCATTTATATTTTGGTTAAGGACTAAAGACATTGGAAATATATAGTTCATCTTTTGTGGATTAGGTGATTCTCTCGAAGCTGATTATATCGCTCTTAATGTAAACAAGTCATCCTAAATACTCATCTTTTGGTGAAAATATGAGTTTGTATAAGAAATCTAGTAAGTGATGAAAGTCTATATGACAAGTAAGTATGTTTCATTCTATTTTTAGTTAACCTCATAAATAAATTACCCAATGAAAATTTACATAAAACAAAAACCATGTCTGTTAACTTTTCCTACAGGGAAATTAATGACTGTTTAACCCATCACATGTTTGTGATTTTCTGGTGGTTAAATTTATCATCAACATGTTTTCTATCACTCTCCATAAGAACATGATGGGTTGTTTTCTCTTCCATATCCATGTTTTCATGGAATCCTAGTATCTTTTGTCTCGGGTAACCATTGTACTTCTCTTCCTTTATTTTAAAGTGATAGTTTTGTTGACTCTTTTTCCGATGTGGGGATTTTAATGAAGTTTCCAAGCCCATTATTAAAATTATGAGGACACAATTCCAAAAAGGGGGGTAGGATGTAACATCCCCGATAAATAATGAATAATACACTTTTCATATTTATTAATATTTTTGAATTAAATATTAATTTTACATTAAAGGGGATGCTATGTTTTATAGCGTACCCGATACACAACAACATGTTTCTTTGAATTCTTATGTTGCACACTAATAATATAATATTATTATTTTAAATGGTCGTTGACTCCTAGCCATTATATTGGAAGGAATGGAAAAAACTGAATACAATATGATAATACATGTTTGTTAAATGTAATTACATTTATCCAATAAATGTTAGAGGATTAAAATGTGAATGAATCTAATTTTAAGCAAATTTTACATTAAAAGGTCGATTTACCGACTTTTAATGGATAACCCTTTATAAATATAGTTTTGGTCATTTTAATAAATTATATATGAACAAATAAAATCCTTATTTATAATGGGGACATCAAAATTTACTTTGTGTAATTTTTTTGATTTTTTCTGATAATGTTCATATTTAATGAATACTGAAAAATATTGTATTTTAATTCAAAAGTGAATTTTAATATAATTTATTTATATGGTTAGATTATCTTTTAAATTTGTTTTAATGTAAAATTAAACTATATGTTTTCCATTTAATTCAATTTTGATCATTGGAATTAATTTCACTTTAAAATTGGACATAAACAAGTATCAATCCTTTAATAGTTATTGTTTCGTAAAAACACGTTATTTCTTTTGATAACGCGAATTAATTGTAAAATTAATTAATTCCACTTCACTATTTGAATATGAAAAATAGGCATAATTTCTGAATTCGGAATATCAAATATAGCTTAGGCTAAATTTTTGGTATTTTTCCGAATAACTACAATTTTTTATGAATAGTGAAACCACATAGTTGTAGTTAAAAAAACTGACTTTTTCATTTAAATGTAATTTTACCACCTTTGTGAATTTAATTTCAAAAATCTGACATACATGATTGTTATGAAGAAGTAAAATGTGGTTCATTAAGTTTAAAATAATTTTTGGTGAATAGTATCTTTTGACTTTTATTTACCGCGGTTAAAAGTTAATAAGGTAATTCAAGGTAAAAAAAATAATATAATAATTACAAATTACCTTAAAACTTGTCCAAACCTTATTAGTTGAGTCTATAAATACCATGATAATATTTGGGTCGATTTTGGGACCCCATTGAGCCACATGGGAGTGATAATGACAATTTAGATTAATTAACTTAATGTAAAGGCCAAAATGACAAAACCATATATCTTTTAGTAAATTAATTTTTATAAGGGGATATATAAGTTATATTTTCGAAAATAAATATTCCTTGGAATTATATAAATATTTCCTACATCATGGTATATTTTCTATAATTTTTGAAGATCATATAAAGTAAATTATTTATGACATAATAATGATGCAATATTTACCTGATTAATAAATGATATTAATAAATAAGGTTATAATGAGTAAATTATTATCCAAAACATGTCCATTTCTGAATGGATTATTTTATTTGGAATATTAGTCATTTTATTCTCGAACATGTGATTTTTGGTCCATTTGAAACCGAATATTATTATATTATAAAATAATATTTTTACACTTTCATGAAGAGACCCTCCTCTCCCTTATAAAAGGACACCACTTCTAACTAATTACCCACTCCTCTAAAGAAATTTGGCTCGTCCATACTCTATCCAATTAAACACCTTACATCCCACTTCTCCTTCTAGAAGCCTTACCATAGGGATAATTCACATTAATAAGTCCTTTGGTTCAAACCAAAAAGAGTTACCCAAATTAAAGGTAACGATTTCTCTTAAATTGTTTTCTTATTATTTTACTTCTCCAACCCATAAAACATTATTTTGTAATTTATTTTGTAACAACTCCAGTATCCTAAATATAATAGGATTTTGTTATGAGATTTATTTGAACTACACTTACACACAACTCCATCTAATGGATGAAGAACATAATTTTTCAGTGGGTGACAAACTAACGCCTCACGAAATGATGATTGTTCAATTACACCTTACCGCCTCTTATGGTGGCCATTATGTTGGAAATGTATTTATATATGATATATATTATTTTTATGTTTTCTTTATGCTTATTTATTTTCCATTTATATCATGCCTTTATGGTTTCCATAGTGGGGAAATACGATAATCTCATTTGAGGAAATGAGGACTACCGCCCCGTCAAAGTGATGTGATTCTTTAATGCCTTATGTGGGATGTATAAGGGATAGATTTAATGACATTATATATGATATCATACTTTATTTATAATATAACTATGTATAATTATTTTTTAATTCTATTAAAAAAATAATTTGAAATGAAAGTAGTGTTCATGCATACGTACGACCTACCGTCTCCATGAACAGTGCATTTCATTTCTTACCTTAAAATGTTTTTTACTATTATAAATAAATTTATATTATGAATATATATGATTTATTTGATATCTAAATCATGAATATAATTCTGGATATAATGATCCTTTGACCACATGAACAACATGTAATTATAAGAAGTCCATTTTTTCCTCAAGTACCAAATATCGACAAAACGAACGTTATTTACTTAAATGATTAAACAATTTTTATAACATGTTAATAAGTTATATAGAAGGAATAATAAACATTAAATGGTTATTAATCAAGTAGAAATTAAATTTAGTTTATTATTTAGGATATTAAAGAATGATTGAGTCATGTCGGACATGAGGTAAGGGATCCGACCTCTCTCTTTCTTTTCAAGTACCCTCTTTTATGTAATTTCATTAATGCTCCACATTATAATGTTGGAGGATGTTATTTTATATTAACCATAATGTAATTTGTATTTTAATATGATTATAGACCCCCTATTACTCTCATCAATTACATTTAATAATTTTTAAGTGGCGCCATTAGACTGCCGAATTTATGTAAGGGATTTCATATCTCACTATTAATTCTGTTAGATTTCCAATGTTTTCCAATTATTTATTTCTTGTGGTGTATTTTGTACTTACTTTTGATGTATATTATCATTATTATCATTATATTAATGGTATTATGTGATTCATTTGGTGGTTATTAACTTTAGGTCATACGAATCGATTGATTACAACGTGGTAAGGGGTTTTAATCTCACTTTTTATCCCCATGAGATACATGTTATATTTGCCACTACATTCTTTTGCGTAGTGTATGTACTGCCCATGATTGTACTATTTGTGTAATATACTTTCATTTATGAGTATATACATCTTCATTGTATGATTATTCTTTCATGTGGCATATGTTTTGTATGTTACCAAATCAGTAAGGGAACCTTTCACCCTGTTCTTTTTAAAAGACTTCTTCTTGTTATGTCTTTTAATTTACATCTTATTATATTGGGATATATTCTTATATATCCTTATTGATGTCAAAATTATGTCCAAGTTATGAGATACCCTTTTTATCTCATCAACTCATGTTCATAATTTTAAAGAGACGTCATTAGGATGTTGAATTTTTACAGGGGAACTTCTTAACCCAATTTTGATTCTTTGGGTTTAACTTGTACTTATTGAATATGTCATCCAATTAATATGTGTGAAGGAACTCTGATTGTTTTAAACTTAATATCCACTTATATTAGGTGTATTTATACTTTTCACACATAATTATGAGATTGATTTATTCTTATTTTAAGGATACCATCTTTATAAGGGATTTCGTCTCAATTTACATTTCCATTGAGTCTTCATTTTTGTTATGCACTAATTCTGTATCATATGGTGTATATAATGTGATTTGAAATATTATATCATGAATCCCTTTATTATCATGATATTATAATGTTCGGATTAAATGTTATTCCTCAATTATTGTTATTCAAGTGTCTCTCAATTTGTTAAAAACTCTTTAACTAAAATATCGTTTTAAATGTTTTAAAGATTTATTCTTCTAAATATTTATCATTGATGTCCATGTTTTAAAAATGGATTTAAGGATTTATTTATATGGACATTATTGTTTTAAAATGTTATTTCCTTTAAAATCTTTAATGTGGTATGGGACACTTTGATTCAAAAATCTTTTTTTAAATGGTTTTTGAAAATGGATTGATTCTTTCAATATCATGAAATTACATTTTGTGATTGAAAATGAAATGTTATTAGTGAAATTTTTATATTTGAAATATTTTATGTGTTCTGATGGTACTCGGACATTTTACGAGTGGTTACGTGATAAACCATATGACGGGTGGTGCCGTGAATACTAGGACTGGTGGTTACGTTTTAACCTCCAATGAATTTGGTATGGAAGTCAGCCATATGGCTATTCCATTTAGTGATATGTGTGGAAGTTGACCGTATGGTTATTACATTTAAGTATATTAATGTCCCAAGTTACCATTGTTAGTTATGTGATCTTTATATGGGGTTTATAGTAATATTTTGGTTACAAAAGTGTAAGTGGTGATCTTTTATTCAGTAAAGAGTATTTAATACTTCATAAAGGTGAAAAGTATTACTTATGTTAAAGTATTCATGGTTTATTTTTTTTAAACTAACAGTTTTACTTCTTTGTGTATCCCTTACTGATCTTTTTATGCTCATACCATGTTTTTGAAATGTTTTTCACAAGACATAATGTGGAATAAGGTCAAGGATGGGATCAATGAAAATTAATGATGCCTTAAACATGGAACTAGAAATGAATTTTTTTCAAGAGTTCATGTTTTGTAAAAAAAAATGGATACTGGGTAGAAGTGTCTACTTTGTAATCTTTTGATATGTAATAGTTATGTCCTAATTCACTAAAACTCTAAACCTGAAAAGATCCTCCATGTGAATTATTCATTTAATTCAATATTATGTATGGTTTTTGGTCGGTTCCTTATATAATTCTTCCACATTAAATTTATATTATTTTTTTCATTTTAAATAATCATATTATTGTCAAATAAAGAGATATTAAAATTAAGCATATAAAGATATTTCATGTAATGAATCTCATATCCCACAATAGAAACTATGGTATTTTGAAATTTTTATTAAATGGATTTAAATTTAGACAATGAAAACACAATTTAGATAATTATGATGTCCTATTTAATTCTGCATAAACATAAATTATATTTTGAATTAGAATAAATTTGGAATGTCATTTGATATCAATTTTTAATTTTTCACAACAAAGTTTTAAACAAGTATGATTTAATAAATTTTATACTCCATTGATTCTCTCCTTCAAATCCATATTCCATTTCTTTATAAACAATTTTTTGGTTGAGGGGGACCTCACCATCACAAAGCCTCAATCTATAGAACCCATCCCAAATTAAAATAACAAAATATATCCATGGAAAATAAATGAATATAAATTCATCCAAAGAATACCTTTGATGATTAAAATCTTAAATCTCAAATTTAAAAAAATTAAGAGAAGGCCATCACAAGTCATTCCTCCTAGAACACCATATCTCCTGCACAAACACATCCTAAATCTGACATGGAAACATTCTCCCCCAAATAATAAAAAATTAAAAATCGATCTTGAATCTTGAAAAACATAAGAGTGAACATGACCTCCACATCGAGCCATAATGAAACCAGTACCATGAGCCATCGAAAAAAATCATCATCAGACATGAATTTCAAATATTATGTATTATGCCTTCAATTAGAATTGATTCTTTAAATTAATACCTCAAATCCACCAGTATATATTATATGATCCAACACAAAAATGAATCCACGTGATGAAAATTACACCTAAATTGAATCATTCATGATTAAATAAAATAAAATCTACAATTCAATGTTTTATTCTTCCCCTGTTGTACTCTGTATAGTATCTTCCCATTCATGTATCACTCACTGAAAATGACTATTGGAGTTGTGATTTTTCTTAATCATGATCGATGCAAGGAAGGTGGAAAATGAAACTTTGGGCTGTAAGTACTATTAAAAAATAAAGAACTGAATCCTCTGTCATAGAATGGAAACAACCATAAACTATATCCATCACTTTTGGTTTAAACATCAAATCTATAAAATATCCAAAAGAATACAAATAAGTCCAATTCAATAAGAAATGAGAGATCAAACCATATCAGATGAGAAATGAAAAAAAACTCATCTGTGATCTATGACTCTGAGGAAAGGGGAACTCGATCTGATGAAACCAATAGAGACTTGAATCCTCAACGGCCTCCTTGAATAGAACTGCTAAAGATGAAACCCTTCATAATTTGAAGGGGATTCCATCTGAAGCATAAATCTTCCATTGAAGACTGGGTATCCACAATGGATGTTATAAGTGTATAGAAAATGGGATGTTCCATGGAGGATATCTAATCCAAATCGGATAAACCCAATCTCATGCTGACATTAATGGATGTTGCATTGCCATCTGGGGAGCCTACACTACTGGTGAAGAGAGAAGTGGATGAAGAAATTTCTTTCATTATTTTTTTGATACCCATAGAATTGTTTATCTTTTCAACTCATAATGTATAATGGTGTTTCCCTAGAATTATAAAATGAATTATCATATGGAGGTAAATATTGAAGCATTCCCAAAATCTATCATTAAATAAAAATAAGAAACTATTTCACCTATTAGATTTATGAATACATTTTTGCATTATCCATGTGATCATTTTATTAACATTCCATTCATATACACATTATTATTTGTGGTATATTTTTTTATACATCTACAAATTATGGGTTTTTTATTAATCCATCTATAAAAACAACCCCATAATAGAAAATGTAAAATTTATAAAAACTATAGATACCCTAAGGGTTTACCTTAACTAATATTTACTAAAAAATAAAATAAAATAAATAAAATCATACTATTATTTAGAACACTAATCGCCGACTCAATTTAGAAGATATAAAATAAAAAAATTTGTATATATAAAAATTATATAATATGGTTGTAAAAAAAGTAAAAAAAATTATATTATAACATTGTTCTGATATCACACATTAAGCATTGGTTTGACCCTACAGACAGTTCCAAATGTGACCAGATTTCTCCAAATCTGCAGCATACCTTTTAAAAAAAAATAGAAATATTAGTTTTTAGATTTCAAAAACAAATATAAATAAAAAATTTCTAATTTTTTAATTGGAGCCACATAATATGAATTATAACAAAACCCATGAGGAAATATGTTTTTCTCCATGAAAGTTTATATATTTAATTATTTTTCTCAACTTAGACACATCAATTATGAATTGTTGTCTTGTTTAGGGATTGGTTTATCCAACACCTCCTTAATTTTATTTTGAACGTACTATTTTATGTTTTTTTTAACATATTACCATTTAAATTACTAATTTCGTCATAGGTGGGATCCTAAATCTTGAAAACCCAGTAAGTTTAAAAATTATTCAAAATTTATTCTACTGAACCACTCTACGTAAAAATTCCATGGTGAAAATTATGTATGGAACTATATTGAATCATGTTTATATCCAGTTCAATGTGTTTCTATTTATAATTCTATGATTTATAGGATTGATCCCTTTTATTATTGATCAATGAATTTTTATTATCCTTTATCCAATGTCTCTTTTATGATCATTCATATAAAATTTTATGTGTTCCTAACTTTAGAAATATAAAAATTCATTTTATTTATTCCCCCAAAATCATTGTTAAATATTTTAATATTAAATGGATGAAATTTTATAATCAAGATGATAGGGTGACCTTCATATCATGTTTTATATGAATTTCAATATCATGAAAAGGGAATTTCCAACTTTCACAGACTAATATTTAAAATGGGGTGAATTTTAAAAAAAATATTATTTAAATATTCTCCAACTCATCATGATCATTTATTTGATGGTTATAGGTTGTGGAAACATTGTAGAAGATCCCAAGTCAAAAACATTAGTGCTATTAATGGATTATGTTTAGAATGGGATCGAAAATAACAAATGATATCATGATGAATTCCAAATATATGAAGGGTTTTTTGTTTGGGGAATCCTTTCATGTAGTTATTTTTCATGGAAACAATCAAAATACATATAACATTTTTATATATTTATTCAATATTTTGGAGGATATATAGATATTACCTAAATTTTTTGAAGATTCCAATATAATAAATTCCTCAAAATTTAATGATTTATATCATCATAATGGGGCTATAGGTAATTTAATTTAATTCATTGAAATATTATGTTTATTGACATCAAGGATAAAATAGGATGAAATTTTATAAATCCATAGTGTGAGATATAAAAAATTACTCTATATCACAAATTGAAATAAAATTATTATTTGAAATTTGAAACAACATGCCTCTCAAAAAAAAATTAAATTTTTTTACATTATCTTCCTCTTTTAATATCTTATAATGATGTAATTTGACAATTTTATGTGGTTTAAGGATTATAAAACTTATATTTTACCCATAGGTAAATGAATTTTTCCATATATATAGTCAATATAAATTATCTAATTATTCAAAAACCCTAGAACATTAGTATATCATCATACTCTGGAAAAACACATAAATAATAGAGGAAATAATCAACAGATTAATGATCCATTGAAATATAGGATTATTATCCTTAAATAACAACACAGATATTTGATTATTTAGCACATTTCTAAATCTATTTTTATAATTAATTTCAATATAAATAATAAAAATATAAGAATAAACATAATCTATTTATCATTATAATAATTTTTTTGAAAATATATCTCTTTGTCAAGTTATTTTTAAATTATATTTAAAGTTTCTGAATATATAATATCTAAAAATCTATAGAGTATATACCACAATAATGAATTTTATTATTGTTGGTTGTGTAGTTCATTTTTTCATAATTCGATGATTTATTTTTTTAGGAAATTTCAAATGTATTTTATCACAAAATATTCCTAAGAAACATATTCTAAAAATAATTTTTCATCACAAATTTATTTTGAAAAAATGATAACATATAAGAGATTTCATAATGGGTATATGTATAATAGATTACATATTTGTTAAAAATTAATTTATATTGAACCTCAATGACATAAATATTGTGTATTTCAAAGGTAAATAAAAAATTCTTCATAAAATAGACATGATGTTAATAATAAATAATTATATAAACCAATGTTTCATAAGAGGGATCATAGTCTATGAAATTTTTTAGGGATTGTGATGAACATATTCATCATTGTATTTATCAACATATGTCCCTCTTCTAGAGACAATATAAAAAAATATTCATTTGATTAATATGAAATTTTATTTTCCCCAAAATATTAAAAATATTATTATCCACAAATCATGAAAAATATCACTAAAATTTTATTTCTATTCCTTAAAATGTACCCCAAAAGATAGATATTTCATCGCAAAATTCTTCTATAATATCCCTCACAATGACAATGAACATTACAATTAATAAATATATGATGTTACCCAGACAACCAAAATGGTATATGATTGATGAATTCATTATATAACATATTAGTGAATATTTTTTTCCCTTGGATTATAAATGGTTTTGTTTATTTAATTATATAATGAACAACCATAAATTTTGCAGTAGATCTACATTATATATACTCACTAAATCACTTAGAATATTAATGAAAAATTAAAATGATATTTTTTATAAATGAATTTCAACTTCATATAGTCGATGAACATTATCCATTCAACAGGATATGATTATCCTCTGAAATTGAAATCAATGTACTACCATCCTTATTAGAAACCACCTAAAATGTTCATCCCCATCACTATTTTAAACAGGATGATAATATCCATATTCAATATCAAAAGAGATCCTTCTAAAACAAAACATGAAGATTGAGATTTAGTCATTACTAGGGTATCAGTCATTGTTTAGAAATTTCTTATAAAATAACAATATTTGTCATAATGAGTTTAAAAATATATTGAATATAATAATTAGTCAACATAATTTATTTTTCTATTAATTATTAAGATATCAGTAAGTATTATCTCTTGGAGGGATTATATAGAAGAGAATATTAAAACTGGGTATGTTTTTTATCCTTTAAAAATTCATACATGATTATGGTTGGTTAGGAATTAGATTTAATATTATTTAAGTAAAAATTGGAATATTTACTATGAATTTTAATCAAACTAAATTTTATTTTCAATAATTACATATATAATTAGATCTATTTAAATAGATATCTCAGACACCAAATCGGCCTTAATATTATTGGTAGGTGGTATGATTCAGGTTTTTTATAACATTAATTATATTTATAATCAGTGATCTTAACAACTAAAAAATTTAATATACAAAGGATATATTGTCCAATTCATCTCATAAACCTCCCCATTATCAATGATTTGAGATATTTAATTATAGATGTTCTGATCGAGTCTCAGATTTTAGAAGGATATGGTCATATTCACATTACATACATTTTATGTTTGTTTACTAATACTATTAAAGGATGATCATGGATGAATAGAGTGTCGTAACATCCTTATTTAAAAAAATTATTCTCAATATCATACATGATACACTACATTAATCTTACACAGACAACATAATATATTTATATGATTATTAGCCCATAGTCATTGGAATGATAGGAATGAATAATATTTTTCATATTATGTAAATATATCATTAAATGTTTATAAAATTAATTAATTGTTTTCCAATTAATTATAAATAAAAATAAAAACCAATTGAATATAAAAATATATTTTTATAAAAAACTATTTTTATGCCATAATGACATTTTTTTTGAAAATTGAAAATAATAACAATTTCTGAATTATATTAATGAAATTTATATGTTTCATATCTGGTTATATTTTTAAAAAATTCATCAAATTGTTTTTATATTCTTCTAATAGGAAAAATATCAATTTGGAGCATAAATAACTATATTCTTCTAAAAGTCCTTTTGGCTAACATTTGATGGAACCCTTCTCGTGAATTTAAATTTTAACAATTTTATAATTTATATATATTAAAATAGGCAAAATTTTTGAAATTTTATTATCAAATTTATCTTAGAGTGAATTTATTTTATTTTTTCTAACAGATTTCATTTTGGTATCAATTGTGAAAATACTGCATATTAATTGAAAATTGAATTTTCATCTAATTAATGTTTATAGTTAAATTATATTATAAATTGTTTTTAAATTCAAATTAGTAAAATTATGCATAGATAGATTTAATTTAGGTAATATAAATTAATTTTACCATTAAATTGGATATAAAAAGATGTCAAACATTTGACCATTTCACTTTAAAATTCCATTTTTTCTATTATGTGTGTCGGAATAATTTTAAAACTTAATTTTTTAATTTTTTGAATTTTATTAGATAAAATTGATTCAATATTTGAAATAATATAGTCTTAATTTTTAATATTTATTTCGAAACGTTAATATAGAAAAAAATATTTATTTCTATATTTGTAAAATGATGATAATGGATAAAGTTAAAAAAGTAAACGCTAAACATACCTAGAAACTACAAAAAAATTATGGTTGGTGGAGGAGTGGAACTATCCTAAACAGTATATATTATATTATTTTCCAAATAATTTATTTTAATATAATTCCACCACAATTTTATTGTCTATAAATATAAAATAATCATTATTTTAATCAGTTAAACCCACCCCTCCTCGAGTATAAATACAAGTCCTCACTACCCGATTTAGAATATCAAGTCCTTATATCTCTAAAAATATGTTCCTAAACCTTTCATAATTACTATACATATGAAATTGTGCTACTGATCTCATAAAAATACCAAATCCAACATCATCAAGGGTCTTTCATGGAGGTAATATTCAAGAGGTAATTTTCTCAAAGTCCCCTAATTAATTTCATTTTTTTCAACCTTCATCTCACCTCATTTATGAATAATATCATGATAACACAATAATAATATATATAATAATGTGTTTTGTTTATAATTTAATATCTATTATTGTTTTAATTTTTCATCTCCTTTAAATCAATGAAATTAGAGAAATTGTCTAAATTATGTCTGTTTACCATCGTTGTGAATGATGTACTTTCATTTTCCATTAAAACTTCATGGATAGTCATAAATTTTTTATTCTAGATAAATAATATTTTAATAGGTATTTTTTAACTTAATTCATGTTATTTAAAGAATATACACACACAAATATTAAATAATAAGAAACTACATCATGATATTCGAAAAACAACCGCCAAAATAATGTAAACATTTATCATTAATTTTTTAATTAATGAATAATACTATTTTCAGAAAATAAATAAAAAAAAGTACACTTAAGACATCTGTAAGGTCATTAATACCATTTAATTACACTTATACTGTTCAAATTCTATTTTTCACGAAGATCCAAAATTTTCTACAAGTATAACCCACCACAAAAATAGGAAATAATAACACATGTACCCATGTAACTAATTTAATATTATTAATTAATTAAGAATAAGATATATTTAAAATCATCACATAAGATATTATAAATAAGAATATAGTTATTTAATGAGTAAATAAATTTATTTAAACCATTATACACAAGGTCTTATAACTTTTGAAGGATGTTGAATAAGCGGTAAGGGGTTTTCTTGACCAAATTTCTATTATTTTCGTTAAACATATAATTCATTATCATGTTGTAATTTGATTATATATGAAACTAATTTTAAGTATATTATGTTTTATGTCCAATTATTTTTAATTTTTTAATGTTTATACACATGTTCAATTGATTTTATTAATGTTCAGTACAATATTTGAATAATTTTAATGGTCTCTCTTTAGAAAACTACTTTTTTAAAGGTACCCTTAAACTCTATTTTTCATCCATGCGCATGTTTTCTAAATTTATAAGGAAAAATATATTTATTATGCTTAAATGAATCTTTATTTTATTTTTAACTAATTTATTTACTATTTTTTAAATGTTTTTGAATTATTATTTTTTACCATTTTCAATGACTATTCTTTGTTAATTTTATGAAAATAATAAGGAAATAATTTTTTAGCATATACTTTATGAGATAATTTTCAATACATAATGTAAAACAAATGTTTCAATAAATGATTTACTATTTTATGATTTTATTTTTAAATAATATATTTTTATTTATTAGTGTTTGTCTTGGTGAAAAATGAAAAATGATTTCCAAATTGAAATATTATTTTTATTAAGATTATACCTTTTATGAAATCATTATGTATTAGGAAAATGTTATCACTCGTGGATTTTTTTGAGGATAGGAGGTTCCATGACAATCAGGTGATAATTAGATTGTTTTATATATTCAATGAATTTGGTAATAGGATGGAATTAACTAGTTATGTTTCACTTAAGATATTACTGGAATTTTTCTGCATTGATTATTCCAAACGATATAGTGAAGGTTACTCCCTATGTATTCGAGACTGGTATAATGTTTGTAAGAGTCATATAGAAAATGATTTCCCAATTTACCTAGTTAAATTTATTATTCATTGTAACATTTTTTCATAAAAATAAATTTAATTTCAAATGGTAAGATAACGATCTTTTTGAATAGATGATTCCCATTCCTGATTAAAAATGTATCTTTTTATGGAAATACTTCTTATGGATTTTTACAAGAAAAAATGTTCGCTTCTTTTATGCCCCTTACTGATCTTTTTCACTCATCCAATGTATTAGAATGTTTTTAGAGGATAAAGGGTATATGGGGATGAGGATTATGAAAAGATGATAATTTTTATTATTGATCATGAAAAGAAACCATCTTATTCTTTAAAAGTGTTTCCTTTGGTGGAAAATGAATATTGAGTATAGGTGTCTACATTTTATTATGTGATTTGTTATGTATTATTATGTCTTAATTATCTAACAATTTTAACCAAAAATATTCTTGGAAATGTAATAATTGGAATTTTAGTTTAATATCAATTTAATATATAATGTTTATGATCTGGTCCTTATGATTGGTATCATATAATTGGTTTGACAATATTTTATATTAGGATGTCTCATTCTATGGTTTTCATTATTTTTATAGATATCATCATGGTTTTAAATATTTAAGTATTAATATAAGTCCAATGTGTCTGAAACTCCTTTTTGTGGTTCAAATTGATGGATTTATAGGATATTGTTGATAATTCTAGTCATTATAAAGTTAATAAATTTAGGTATAAAGGATTTTAGGGTTCACATATCATATATTTTCCAAGGGTATCATATTTAAAAAAATTCCATTTTCATTTTAAGATATATTAATTCCTTGGATGTATTAATGACTTCTTTTCTATTTATTGTGTTTTTGTCAATATGAAAGTGAAAAGATCATGAACAACCTTATGATATTCTTGATAGGATTTTATTATCACTATTACAGAAAAATATTATTCAATTTATTTTGATAGCTTCATGATTATTCAAATAAACTGAAATAATTTTTTTGAGTTATCCAACATGTACTGATTTCTAAAACAAATAATATGGGTCTCGGTATAATTTTCATTTTATTTCAAGATCTCAAATCATCCAACACCGTAAAAAAGTGAAATACAAGAAGTGGTGTGAACAATTCTATTATAAATGTAGGCCAACATCCTGAAATATCATTGGTATACCAAGAAAAAACAAAATGTAGATTTAAGGAATGATTGATTTTATTATACATATATTATAAAAATTGATTGGATTTATATTTATGGGTCATTATGATATAATTCAATTCAATGATTATAAGAATAAAATGTTAATGAATATGAAAATGAATCATGGTTTATGGTTTTAGAATGATGTAGAGAGAACGATGTTTTTATGTATGGATCTTTCAAATATATGATATTGAGGTATTTTGTAAATATTACTGTAATTATAGACTGTTTAAATATATTTCTATGTTAGGTTTTATTTTAAATTCGGTAACATATGTTTGATGGAATAGATACCATATAAATGTTTAAAATTTATTAATTTTTATTAATTTATATGTATCCTAAAATTTTATGATATGAAATGGGTAATTTTAGTAATAATGGCATCTCTAATTGGTGGAAATATGATTAAAGGCATTGGAATTATTTTTTGTTTATACGATTTCACAATTTGAGTAAAATATGGGTTATTAATTTTTAAAATATTTAATGAATCCCATGACATTAAAAATTGAGGTCAAAATATGTTAATGTTATTTTTTCTGTATTTTTTTGACAATTTTTAAGGATTTCATTATAATTGGATTATAAAAAGTACAACCCATGTTATGTGTGCAATCCTATTTTTTTCAATAAAGACATGGAGATCAATCACGCAACTCGAAGGGTGAAAAGGGTGAATCACCTACCACTGGCCTAAGGGATGTCCCAATTATTATGAATTTTTATTTTCAGTTAAAAAATTAATATATGAAGAATAATATTGATTTTGTTAATTAATCTTTCATCAAACAGATTTAATTGGGATTGGAAAAGTGATTTTTTTATTAAATGATAAAAACATTTCTGAAGAAACTTGCTAATATGGGAACCCTATATAGTCATGATAAATTGAATACATTATGATTTTATTTGAGAAAAAATCGTGGAATTATATTTTGGAATAATATATTATTTTAATGTGGAATTATAAGAATACATGAAATGTTTATCTTACTTTCAGGTTTTCTAACGTAAGAAATTACATATTTTGAATGAGACAATAAAAATGATTGATTTTGTTATTGGAGAACAATGTTAAATTTATCTTTGAAGACCATGTGATCAAATACATATAGTTTTTGGGTTTCAAATTTCATATTTGAATATTTTGATGAATTTGGAGGATAATTATTTGTGGAATTATATATGTTGAATATTGTATATTAGTATATAATTTTGGGGAATAATGCGGATTTATATCAAATTAAGGTTTATAATTATTGTGAAATTACATTATATTGTAAACACCATTTTGATTTTAGTTAATTTCTAATTATAAGAGGAATGGATAGTTAAAATATTGAGAATTTTTTGATCTATAAGAATTGATTCTAAAGCTTCGGGTGTGATTATCATTATGAATAATCATTTTTTCGAGAAAATATAATGAAGAAAATCTACATGCAGAGTAATTATATTTTCTTATGTTCTTATTCCTGGTAGTAATTTTTTTGAAACACTATTAAATGTATTTTGAAACAAAAAAATTATCCAGTTTCTTTTAATAACATGAATTTAGTGTCCTTTTAAATAGTTAAAGATTTATGGTTTGGTAATTGATAAATTTTTCATGACAACGTTACTTATCACTTTTCATAAGAACTTGTTAGTTATTATTCTCTTCCAAATTTCAATTTTCTTACATGGAAACCATGTATGAGTTATCTCAGGTGACTTTCTTAACATTATTTTTCTATATCAAATGGATGTGTTATTATCCCTTTTCCGATATGGTATTTCAACTATGGTTCATGGATAATAAAACCCTAGTTACCATGAAAAAGTTAAAATTATGAGGATTCAATTTATTAAGTGGGAAGATAAAAATCCATAGTTTTTAAAATAAAATACTATGGTCTATATCATTCAATATAAGCCACATTATGTTTACAAAAATTGATAAATATTATTATGTTAATGTTATCACTTCATCATTTCAATGTCAAGAATGAATTTGGTTATATAAATTATGAATTTTTCTTAATGTTTAAAAAATTAATTAATTTGTTTCCAATAAATTTTATATAAAAATAATAACTAATTAATTATAATGTATATGTTTTGATAAAACATTATTTTTATGTCATAATGAAATTTTTTCTTAATAAGTTATATTAATCACTATTACTAAAATTTATACATGTATGAGATATTTTTTATTTTCAATAATTTTTTTTTAAATTCATATAATATGTTTGAAGCTCTATTGATAAGTACAAATTCAATTTTGAGAATAAAAATCTATATTTTTATAAAAGACAATTTTTTCGCCATTTTATGGCTCACATGTTTTAAATATAATAAATGAATGTTTTATAATGTATATAAATAACTAAAACAAATGTTTTTATGAATATAAAACTTTACAAAGGGTTAATTGTTGGTATTCTTATTTTATTTGTTATTTATTGATGAATACTGAAAAATAATGCATTTTAATTAAAAATGAATTCGTATATAATGATTTTATATAGCTAATTTATATTATATATATATATATATTGATGTATAATTAGTAAAATTAAAAATCAATAAATATAATTATGTTTATTTTAATCCCTTTTAGATAGATATTTGATAAAAATAAATTTTAAACCTATGATTGTTTCACTTTAAAACCCAAAATCATCATTATATATATAGGGAAAAATTTTAAATATATTTTTTTTAGTATCTTGATTTGAATTAGATGAAATGGATTCCATATTTTTAATCTTATGATCCAAGTTAGTTTTTATGTTTAATTTAGTTTTTATGTATAAATGATGTACAATGATAGAAAATGTATTTTTCCACATGATTGGTAAAATAATTACAAGAGTTACAGTTAAATGGTAACTAATTTACATAACTAAAAAATGGTTGGTTGAGGTTTATAAATACCATAACCATATGATAAAATATTAATTTCAATCCAAATTCCAGGAATTTAATTCCAACTTAATGTGTTTGACATTAAATATAAACTAATCATTATTTTAATCACATTAACCCACAACTCCTCAAGTATAAATACCTAGATTTACCACACAATTTAGAATACAAACTTATTATATCTCCTAAAATATCAATAAAAATGACTCCCTGGCCTATAACCACGTCCTAGTGCATCTGGTTTCCACAAAAGACAAAATCCAAAGACCTCAAATGTCTCTATTGGAGATGATATTTAGGAGGTAATATTATCAATGTCCCCCTCATATTTTCTTTTCTTTTTCTACATTTTATTCAAATTCATTATTAATAAAAGAGTGATAACTCCATAATTATTAATATAATTAATTTTTATGTTTATAGTGGAATATTTCATATCCATTTCATTTCTCGTCTCGACCTATTCAAATAAAAAAAACTATTCTCCATATTATATCGGTTTACTATCTTTGTGAATAATAATTTTTCATTTTCTATTACCACCATCATGGATGGTCATTAAATTTTCATTATATTTAAATAATATTTACATAGGTATATTATAACAAAATTCACATTCTAGACTAAATATAAACATATAATATAAATTAATGTAAAATTGGCATGTGATGCCCAGAAAAACTGCCCAAATGAACTAAACATTTACCATTACCATTTTATCTAATAGATAATCCTCATGTAAGAAATCAAAATGATATAGATGAACATTAACACTTTTTTATTTTCATTAATTCTATTTCATTACACATCTTGAATTAATTCCATTTTACATGATCATCCCTAATTTTAGACAAGAAAAATAGACCATGAAAACATGGAATGAAAATACATAATAGGATGTAAATAATGAAATATTAATGATGAATAGGTCATAAGATGTCATAACATTCTCACATAAGGTATTATAAATTTAAATATAGTTCATTAATTAGTTAATAGATTTTTTATACCATTATACTTGAGTATTGAACACGTTTGAATGATTTTAAATGCGAGATAAGGGGATTTCATAACCTAATTTCCTTTATTTGTGTTAAAATTATACATCTTGATCATGTCATGAAAAATTTACTTATGAAATTATTATTGGATATATAATTAGTTTTATTTCCAATTAATTAATATTTATTTATATTGGATAAAAATATTCTATTAATTTAATTATTTCCCACGTTAATGATATGATAATTTAAAGGGAATTTTATTAAAAACATTGTATTATAAAGATAACAATAAAACACTTTTTCATACATCTTAATATTTTATAAAATTATTTCCAAAAAAGATTATATTATTTCATAATGATTGGTTAAATAAATTTCAATAGATGTTTTAATTTTAAAAATAATATTTTTAATTTATTTTTTCTCATTGTGTAAATCATGGTCTTTGGATACATTTTTTGACCACAATATAGAATGAATTATTTGTTTAACTCATATGGAATGAGGGGATTTTTTCAAAATCATCTCAATTTAATATTTTGAATTATACTTTAAAATTTGACAATTTTATATTCAAATAGTAGTTTTTTATTTATAATTACGTGGTATTGTAAAAAATGATAATTTATTTCAAAATAGAAATGAACTATTATTCAAAAATCTTTCTTTTATACATAGTTTTCATGTTATTATTATGTTATGGTTTTGGGAATTGTTTATGAGGATGGGTGGTTCAATGATAACATAAGGGTTTGTGATATTATTATTGCTCAGTAATGCATTGAGTAATAGGATATAGACAACCTATAAAGATTCTTTTATGAGATTATAATGAATAGAGCAACTTTGACTATTCCAAATATAACAATAATTGTTACTCCCTCTATAGCCAAAATATCAAAAATATTTTTATGAGTGATATGTAATATACTATCTCAATATACCTTGTTTATATTTAATTTCATCTAATTATATTTCATGAAAATCAATTGATATTCAAAAGGTAAGCTAATTTTAGAGACACTGTTTATCCCATGGATGTTATTGGAGTATTCTTATAAATTTTTTCATATATACATACTGAGATGACATGAAATTATGAGGCCCAGTGATCCTGCTATTAATCATCAAAATTATTAAATATATTATTATTATACGTCATTATTTATATTTAAAATCTGTAATATCTTATAAAAGAGTTCTCCAATTGGAATTCGGATACCAGAGTTGAATCTGTTATATGGATTTTACTATAAGCATGACATTAGGTCGGTCAGTGTGAGATGTGCAGAAGAGGAAACTGTTGGGGGGTACATTTGACTAAAATAAATAAATGGTTTATTTATTTTTATATTAAATTTCCCTGTTAATGATCTATAAATACCCTCTTATGACACAATTTCCTGGGACGGACGCATAGAACATGCGTGATCTACGAGGAGGGGGATATTGTCCTTTATTAGAGGATGTAGATCAGATGAATATTGGTGATTTGATTTAGGTGATTGAACTAGCATCGGAGGTAGTTGATCATTATTCATTAATATCAGATGTGGTTTTCACCAAATATCGATTCATAATTGTGGCGGGACTCATTATATGTTTTTACCTTTAAAACTAATATATTTATCTTTATCAATTACATATATTTGATCTATGTTAATTTGACTTTTTCATGATCTAGTGTGTCTAAATAAATTATACATTCAGTTTATTTCTTGTTTATGCCATGTTTCTCAGCCTGCTTTCTCCCCAATTGAATCATTTGACAAGAATGCCTGGTGTATGATGTTTATCGCATTTTTAATTAATTAATTCCCAAATCCATTCCTCTTGTTCTTCATCTTTGGACAACTGGGTTATGAGTTGACATTACCAGAGTGGGTTTGAGTGTGATTGTACCTGTGGATTCATGATGGTAGCAACAGTAGCACACCAATCGATTGTTTCAAGAATAATTTATAAATAAGAAAGATTTTTTGGTTAAAAAAAATTAGTTTTCTATAATGGGTGAGTGATTTTTGATCAGATATGGTTTGGGATCAAATCATTTTACCCTCTTTTCCTGGTTGGCACATAGATGTGATGTGTTGTGTGAAGGGATATATTCTGAGTATAGGTCATGCACAATGTCTAGAGGTGGAGGCTACTCATCATAGACTTGATGGTGCAAATACTTAGATCTCTTAAGATTTGGTAAGACATAGTCAACCTAGTAAGCATTATTAATTTATAATAAGACTAATAATCTGGATATGTTGATAAAAATTAATAATAAATTTATTATTATTATTATTATATTAAATAATAATAATGGTGACATAAAAATTGCTGGTGTTTCAGAAGATTAAATGGAATTAATTTATCAATGTAAGTTATGTTCATATATTATTATTATTGTTGTCATTATTATTATTATTGTTGTTATTATTATTATTAATTATTATTTAATGAAAAAAAATAAATGAATAAAATGAGATGGAAACTTAGGTGATGTAAAAATTAGGTAATAGGGGGTGAGAGGTCTGTACTCCTCCTTTTTTGGATATCATAATAATTTCGTAGAATTAAAATATAAAAAAAATACCCCATGAGGGGGGATGGCATGCCACGTGAACAAGGGAAGGAATAGAGAGTTACACGCCTCAAAATAACATAGTATTATAATAATAATAATAATATAATAATAAATATAATAATAATATTATCATTATTATTTAACTATATTTCTACTACATTCTTTATACAGTGTCAGATTGGTGAACTGTCAGCAGTAAAATGAACCTTGAATTTAAATGATCATTTTAAGACCAACATTCAATACCTTTTATGGACTCATGGATTTACTCTACATAGTGACCAATAAAAATATAATCATTATTATAGGGTCTAGTATCTGACATGTCTTACTCATATTCTGCTAGAATGACGAACTGTCTGTGGCGTTGAGACCATAAAATTGAGGCAGACCTTTCCTGACCTATATCAGATATGTAATTCAAAATCATGGTTTGATCTCAAGAATCATTGTTCGAGCATTATCTGGTGAAATATGACTTTTCATTAGGTGTCCTATTATAGAAATTGAATTTTTTATCCAGGGACTTTGTCTATGAGGTTCACAACAGTGCGGTCTATTTGTCTATTTGGGACAATTTTAACATGTATATTTGTGGAATTAAAATTTTACCTTTCATATTTATTTTGTGGCTCATGAATTAATCGATATTTTGGCTAAGACATGTTGTTTTGTACCGACAATAATCATTTAGTAATACATATCTAGCATGTCGTGTGAGGGTGGTAACACATCTAAGAAGCATAACAGGACCACACATAGTGTGGGTCTTCAAGATTCCATAAACCTATTTCTGAGGACATATTAAGGTTTTGTGTCTCACTCTTTCTAACTCACAAATTGACACATGATTTTCATATCATTATCTTTTTTCAATGTATAACATGATTTTTCCATATGTTGTGACTTTTGAGATTCAATAGGAAATGTTCACATCTTGAAACCTGATAAGTCAATTCCTGACTATTGAAGTGATCATACATTATCATCAGAGACCTTTCAATTTGTACCCTATAATTTATATGGGAAGTAGTTCCTTCACATATTCTCAGTGGTACCCTTCTGTAGAGTAGGGCATTGGTTCTTCAATGCCCTCCAAGTGGTACCCTCATGTAGAGTTGGTAAGTGGGTCCTTAATGTATTCCAAATGGTACCCTCTATTTGAGCAATGAGTGGGTTCTCAACATATATCTATAGGTACTGACTAGATGATCCTGTATCTGTTTCTTTGATGCATTCTATGTGGTGTCATTTAATTTATCTAGTTAGTGGGTCCTCAACGTCTTCAGAGTGTTGCCCATTAGAAGAGCTGGGTAGTGGCTCCGCAAATTTATTGGAGTGTTACCCTCTAGGTGCGAAGGGAATTAGGTCCTTAACAGCATTATATTGGTAACACATGTCATACTAGGTTTTGGGTCATTGAAATCAGGGGTTTTCCAACTTTTTAGAGTGGCACAATGAATAATCTTGGTTAGACTAGTACAATTTATTTTTATGTAGACGTGTACGATATTGGGCATCAATGATAAACTTTTGGACATGTTGGATAGTATTCTTCTTCAGAAGAGGTGTGATATGGATATCCACTTACACTCATGTTTGTGATTTTTTTACTAATAATATATTTGTCATTCTATTGAATCCAAAAATTGGTTTTAGACACGCACTTCACATGTGAGGGAAAGACACATGGTGTATTCTATGTGCATTTCATGTCTGGATTCTCATGGTTGGATGAATATACTATCCTACAATACGTGACCAAAACTCAATATTTTGTTCATCCAATAACAATTTTTATCCAATTGGGTTTGTATTAGGTTATATTCACTCTTTATTTGGGTTGATAAATAATCATCAACTCTACGTTGTGCTATAAGACAAGGATTCCAAAATCAAAGATGTTGTATGATCATCTTCATTTAGAATAATTTATTATGGTATATTATCAATTAAAAAAAATTTAATTTGTAAAAGTAAAACTAAAAATCCTAGAAAACAATATAATATGAAAATAGATGTGTTTTGGGTGGAAATATTATAAATTTCCCCAAACTAAATTTTCTACATAATTATCATGAATTCAAAAGGATATTAGTTTGAATTTTTTACCTTTACTAATAATTCCATGAAAACATGTTGGAGAACAATATATTTTATGTAAAAATGTTAATAAATTATTTTATAAATGTTAATTTATTTATTAATTTTTATATAGTTTAATTATAATCAATTTTTTTCTTATGGTATATATTTAGTCAGTATATTAAACATGATAGGTAAGTGTATTTTTATTATTTTAAGCAAGTTCTATATTGCCGATGTTGACCCCAACACATTGATACCATTTTCATCATTCAAAGAGATTTCAAGGTATTAGAATAATCACGTTTCAATGATTTATTTATTACCCTAATAATTTGATTTAAATTATGGTAATTTTATCAGATAATTATATCCTCGAGAACTATTTTTCAATTACATTACTGATTAATTTTAGTTAAATTATAATGATCATTTATTTTTGTGACATCATTAAATAATAATATTTGTGAAAAATATTTCAATATAGCATGTTATTTTACTATTATTCTTATCCTAATAATTTTTACAGTCGAAAATGGTGATATTGTAATGGCCTGGACCCACTTGGTCTATTACATTACCAAAACACGGCTCCACTGAAACGGTGGAACCGGTCACGGTGGCACCATGAAGGTGGCACCAGTGGCGGTGGCTCCATAAAGGTGACACCATGACAGTGGCATTGTGAGGGTAACAGTATAACGGTGGCACTGTGACGGTGGCACCGTTTCCTCACCGAGCAGTTCCTTACTTTTCCGCTCCCGCAATATATCTTGTGATGTAAAGATGATTTAGTGCCCCCTTTATAGCCATTTTAAGACCGTAAATAATATCTAAAATCCCCCAATAGTCGGGAAACCCTTAACTTACCAAAAAATGTTGTTCTTTCTCGGTGGTACGCCCTTCCCCGTACATTAATGTTCTACCTCTGTTACTCTTTTCCTTATGGGTAAAAAAAATGTTTAACGCATAGCCATTACGATGACCATTCAGAGGAGAATTGTTAAATGACAAATAGTTCTATCATTCATGACTACCCAACCGCGTGGGGAACAAAGATCCGACATTAAATCCGTCAAAATTCCTATTTCCCGTAACAACGGGATCACATTATTATATCGCATGGGAAATCATTATTCTTCATTCTCTTAACTGGCCTCTATTTCTTCCTGGTGCATTTGGACTTCCCCATCCCGAGGCAAGTGGTGCGCCTATGCCGAAGCCTTCCTGCTCACCTTTAGAGTCCCTAACGTTCCTCCCCTACAAGTCGTGCATCCTCAATTCGTGACGTGTTGGGAAGAACTTCGATCCTCAATCAACCAAGTATGGATTTTTCCTTCGCCTCTCCATACTGTGTATCATGCAGGGTGGGTATGCTACTGTTTCTGTGGGAATGGATGAACCCAAAACATAACAATTATAATAAAAAAACTGTTAAAGAATTATGTGGTGCGTTTGAAAATTCTGCTATACTCTTTTATAATATCCATATGTTTTGAACTGTATGAGCTTATGCTTACTGAAAATCATAGTCGCTGGTGGCCTTTCCTTGTGCACTAATGAACCCTTGTCTTCAATGACGATTCAATAACTGTAACATGGAAATTGGTAAATCACTTAAACTCGGTTGTTTAAATGGATACCTAGTGAACATCAATCCTTGTGTGGTCACCTTGGTTAACTAATAGAAATAATAACCTAATGAATGATGTTCCAGAACCTGTTAGTTTCCCTACTCTGTTTTGGTAGTAGGTGTGTTGTTCTGTTTGATGCGTATGGGTTTATGTGGATGATGATGGTATTCTATGTTGTGGCATGGTTGTTGGTTGTGAATATGAAGCTGTGTGGGGCTGTATCTTGAGGCATGGTCTTGTCCCAGTACATTGAGGGATCTCACGTATCCCTTTATTATTGTGACCTTACAAGTGAACCCTGTCTGAATGCTTATATTTTTGTTCAGTTGTTTCTTTTTCTCTAGCTTGTTCTTATTCCGGTTAGTTCCCCATTAGTGAAAAATTCACCTAAATGGGATCACTTGAACATGAAAGAAAAAATGAGTTAAATGACGAATTGGTTTTGGGAATGAGTTGTGACATGGCCATGACTAATGTGCCTTTCTTTTATGAATGAATAGTAATGAGGGTTTCTGTGCTTAGGATTCCTTTGGAATCCCTATGTTTGGATGAGTCCTTGTTACCTATTAATATAATTTTAGTTCTTATGATTCTTATTCGTGCCCCACCCAAGTTTAGAACTTAGTGCTGAAAACACCCATTTCATGGGGGAGGGTGTTTTTCCCAACACTCATATGAGTGGATGGTTATTAGATCCTTTTCTGATCCTTTTCCAGAATAGCCCAAGACATTTTGGGAAGGCTGTGATGGCCTAAGGTCCCTTATATCCCAAGATTCTTCGGCCAAGGTAGTTGTGGTGGTTGGCCCAGGTGTGTGCGGGCAGGTTGTTTCCCAAGAGTCTTCAGGATGAGACCCAAGTGCCTGCGGGTGTCGTAGTAGTTGTTCTAGCCCAGGTGTTTGTGGACGTGGTTACGGGTGGTTGTTGTGGCACAGGTTTTTGCGGACAAGATGTGTGGTAGTGATGGCCTAGGTGTATGCGGGCGGGATGTGTGCTAGTGATGGCCCATGTGTGTGTGGGCGGGGAGTGGTAGTTGGAATGCAGTGAGAATGGAGGTAGAGGTTTGATGCATAGGATGTCTTCATTAAATAGTGGGAAAGTGGCATGGGGTATCCAAATATCTATGATATTTTACTACACATTACATGAATTTCATTATTTGGGGAGTGTGCCTTGGTGAGGCATCGTTGGATAGTTTTCTTTGCTAGGTTCTTTGGTTATCTCTTTTCTCATAGGGCAATAGAATGCCTCCCCACTTATGCCCAATTGTCTTTGGTTTTCCCTACAGAGTATACTTGTATGCTCACCCTACATATAAAACTGCTTTCCGGATTTCAGGAGGACTTCAGGGATCGTGCAGGGCCGTACTAGCTCGGTCATTAGGATAGTTGCAGTTTTTGTTTTTCTTCATTTCATTATTGGTAATTTACCTTGTAGTCTCCCTCTACTTTTTTGCATTTACTTTTGTAACATGAATATGAAAATGGTTTTCTTTGTCTTACTTTTTATTCCCCAGTTTAGGTGTTGTTGGGATTTATTATCTTATCTCTCGATCTGTTTAAAGAAAAAGTGTAATGCCTTCCATATTTTCTATGGTTCTATACCCTTGGTGCTAGTGGCCACTCCGGGACCTGTTGATGGAGGGTCTCAGAGGTCATTATCTCTCCTTCAACATGAATAAGGAAGGGTCTGGAAATCTGCTGGCCCTTCTCTAATCTTGGTGAAGGTGATTCGGGACAGAATGGTATCTGAGGCGGAGGATAAGAGATTGGATGGAGTCTGGGATTAGGCACAGTTTTTCTTGCATGGGGTGGAAGGGAAACAATGATGGGTGATCATGGTGAGTGAAATAGGCCTGGGAAGGCTGGCTAGAACATGGGTTTTTGCCCCCCCCCCCCCCATGATCCGAAGCAAGGACTCTGGGCCTACCGAACGACCAATTGAGGCAACACTGATTGTAGGGTAGAGACCCTAGGGACGGTACATGCATCATAATGACTTGTGTTATTATGTTTCATGGATATATTGGGGATTTAAAATGAATAAGGAGTCTAAGAAAAAATAAGAACAATACTATACACTACTCAGGATTAGGCAATCATTGTTTAACTTTTATCTATGGAACCTGGGAGATGACCATAAGTAGTGCTGGTGATCAAGGCCCAGGAGGTTGACTTGGTTGATCAATAGAGGGATGACTGAGAGGGGGAGGATGATCAGTGGTAGAAGATGATTTGTGCCTTAGTTTCAGAACCTCGGGAAGTACGAGGGTAGCATATCTAACACGGAGACTGAGAGCTAGTTAGAGGACATTGTGATAGCTTTCAGCTTGATCTGGGATCCGACAGAGTACTAAGTATCTATGGCTATAATCAAGATGCGTGGAGTAGTGCGTCAGTAGTGGATGCTTTATCTTTTGGAGAATAGAGAGGTTGAGGTGACGTTGACTGACTTCGAGAAGGAGTTTTGGGCGGAATTCCACTCTTCTAATATGAATGATGAGAAGAGGTGGGAGCTACACTCCCTCTAGTAGGGGAGCATATCAGTGAGAATGTTAGAGGTCAAGTTCAAAGATCTCTTTTGCTTCACTCCGGACCATTTTCCGGATGAAGAGCCTCAGGCGAGAGGTTTAGAGGAGGCACTCCAACCTTCCCTTCAGTATGTCGTCACCCCTTTCACCCTACTGACATACTTCGAGGTCCAGATGAAGGATGAAGTGGTGGAAAGGATGCACACACTGGGAGGTGTATCATGAGAGGGAATCCAGTTATGGTCATCTAAAAGGATGGTCGTCAGCTGCAGGCCTCCATCATCAGGGCCCTCTAGGTTTCGACTAGTAGAGAGCGAGACCCATCAGTTCCAGTTCCGATCCACCAGTCCTCACCATTTCCTTTTGGGCCCAGGACCGAGATTCATGATATGTGGTAGCCATGGGCACCTTGGAAATCAGTGCCCAGACCGAGTACAGTACAATGATGGTCAGCCAGTGCAGCACCCACCCCAGCCACAACAGTTTCCATCTGGGCCCTTTCAGTAGTAGCGGCAGGGGAAGCAAGCTCCATCTCCTCCGAGGGCAGGCATTGTAGGAGGAGGCCAAGCTCAGGGCACTCTTCAGGGACTTCAAATAGGTTGCAGTCGGGGGGGGGGGGTGGTGGCCAATAGTGGAGAGGAAGAGGAGCTGGGCATGGGAAGTTTCCCACCATAGACGCAACAGTACCAGTAGGTCTAGAAGTCGTTCGAGTTACGATCATCATGTTTAGTACTATTGACTATGCCTTGTTCAATATAAGAGCTTCACACTCCTTTGTTGAACCCAGTATGGCCCATGCTCTGGGTTAAGACGCTGAGAGTCTTCTAGTACCCCTAGTGCTGAGCACACTAGTAAGAGGTCAAACCGACTTGTTTTATGTTTTTCGAGGCTGTAGACTAATGATAGGTCCACATCAGTCAATCAGGGATCTTCTACACTTGCAGATACATCCATAAGATGTCCTCCTAGGCATTTACCGGACGTTCTCTGTATGATCTGTTATTGGATTCTTCTGAGGAATGATCATGTTTTTAGACTTGGGCGGCTGACGTGTGACTTTCATTAGAGAGCGGGGTTACCAGGAAGGTAACCGGCGAGTGGATCCCCTCTGTTCCTTGTAAGCTGAACTGTTAGTGGAGTCGGCGAATACATAGATGGTGGAAGTCCTGGGGATCGTCAATGAATTCATGGATGTCTTCCTTGAAGAGGTGGAGACTCTACCTCCTCGATGTGATGTTGATTTCGGGATAGACTTACAACGTAGTGCTCGACCTATTTCGATGGATCTCTACCAGATGGTGCCTTCTGAGTTGCAGGAGTTGCGGATTCAGATTGACGATCTGATGAAGAAACGTTTTTTTACCAAATCCATCACCAGGGGTGCTCTAGTATTGTTCGCAATGAAGGGAGATGGTGGTCTGAGGCTTTCATAGACTATAAGAGACTGAATCAGGTGACGGTAAAGAATCTCTACCCTCTTCCGAGCATAGACTTTCTCTTTGACTGGATGAGGGGAGCATGTTGGTTCTCTAATATCGATATGTTGTCTGGATATCACTAGTTGAGGGTGAAGGAGGGATACATGACAAAGACTAACTTCAGGCGTAGGTATGGACACATTGAGTTGTAGTCATGTCGTTCAGTGTTACGAATTCACCAGCCGTGTTCATGGGACTCATGAATTCTGACTTCCAGGAATACCTGGATCGGTTCATAGTCATGTTTATTGACGACATCCTGGTCTACTCAAGGTCAGGGGAGGATCATGATGAACACCTGGGAACAGTTTTAATGGTCCTCCGACAGCACCAAATCTATGGAAAATTGTCCAAGTGCATGTTCTGGATACTAGAAGGTCACCTCCTTGGACACGTAATGTCTGAGTAGGGAATTGTGGTGGACCCATCGATGTTTGAGGCAGTTGTTTCTTGTTCATCACCCAAGAACGTGGTAGAGGTTCGTAGTTTCCATGGATTGGCATGTTACTACTGGAGAATCGTACCCATATTATCCCGAGCTGCAACACCTTTGACATCTTTGACCGTGAAGGACCAGGCTTTTGAATGTGATGGGCAGTGTGAGGCATCCTTTAACTATCTGAAGGAGATTTTGGTAAGTGCCCCACTGATGAGGTTTCCAGAAGAAGGGGGGACGTATGAGGTGTTCTGTGATGCTTCAAGACAATGCCTCAGGTGTGTGCTGATGCAATGACAAGGGGTGATCTCTTATGGGTCTATACAGTTACTTCACAATGAGCATAATTATTCCACCCACAATCTAAAGCATGTGGTGGTCGTGTTCGCACTAATGTTCTGGCGGTATTACCTCATCGGGGAGCACTTTGTGGTCTTCATGGATCACACAATATTGAATTATATCTTCTTTCAGTGAGAACTAAACATACGGAAATGAATGTTGATGGAGTTTCTTCATGACTATGACTTTGATATTTCCTACACCTTAGAAAACGGTAATATGGTTGCTGATTGCTTGAGTAGGAAGTCGCAGAAGGATGTAGTTCGAGAGTCTGTAGATGCTTGGAAGTCGATGTAGGAGTTGGCTTCCCTGCACATGGATGTGGGGAAGGATATTGGTAGAGGTTTACAATATCAGATGATAGTGGAGTCTTCACTGTTGAGGAAGGTAGAGGAGTCTCAATGGGGAGACTCGGTGAGTGAAGTAATGTGTGACTGTGTAAACCAAGGGGATGCCCCGGAAGGGAAGACGGAGGATAGTCAGAACCTGATGCTTTCCAAAGGGAATTGGTTTGTTCTAGAGGAGATGCAAGAAAGGGTTATTTGTGAGTTCTGAAACTCAAACCTAGCAGTTCACCCTGGAGTTTCCAAGATGTACTAGGCTCTGAGGAGTCAGTTTTGGTGGCACGGGGTAAATCGGGTTGTGGTAGAGTTCTTGGCCAGGGGCCTAGTGTGTTACTAGGTGAAGGCTGAAAACCATGTTCCAAGAGGTTTGTTTCTACCTTTAGATGTCCCTAAGTGGATGTGGGATGAAATATCGTTGGATTTTGTCACGGGACTACCTAGATATCATGGGGATTGTGATCCTATCAAAGTAGTGGTGGACCGACTGACGAAATCAGCCCACATACTGACAATCACGGAGTCATGTAAAGTGGATGCCCTTTCACAAAGGTATGTGGATGTGGTGGTGCGGTTTCATGGAGTCCCAAGTTATATAGTCATGGATAGCGATGCATGGTTTACCTCATGGGTCTGGTGATGATTGCAGCATGATTTTGGCACCCAACTACGTCTTAGCACTGCTTTCCATCCCATACAGATGGACAGACAGAGCGCACCATCCAGACATTGGAGGATATGCTACGAGCAGGTATTCTGGACTATGGGGGATCATTGAAATGACACTTTCCTATGGTATTGTTTTACTACAACAATATCTATCACTCTACCATTGGCATGGATCCATTCTAAGATTTGTTCGGGAGGACGTGTCGCTTACCCATGTGCTGGACAAAGGTCAATGAGGCAGATGTTCATGGCCTGGAGGTGGTGCAGAGCAGGACATAGAAGGATTAGATTATATGGGAACAGATAAAGGTGGCCCAAAATGGCCAAAAATCATATTCAGATAAAAGGAGGAGACCCTTGGAGTTCAAGGTTGGGGACCACGTTTTCTTGAAGGTCTATCCTCGGTGTGGGACAACAGAGGTTGGACAGGGGGAGTAATCTTTCTCCCAGGTTCGTTGAACCATTTGAAGTGTTGTGGTTGGTCGATGAAGTGGCTTATCAGCTATAACTACCACCACCTCTACTAAGACTGCATGATGTCTTCCATGTGTCTCAGCTCCGACGATATCTACACGACTATTCACACATCCTCGACTGGGGAAATCTGGATATCGAGGATGATGTGACTTTTGTGGAATGACTAATGAAGATCAAGTATCATGAGAAGAAGGTGCTCCGTGGGTGGTCCATTCCTTCGGTTTGTGTTTTATGGAGGCATGGCGGGCTTCCGGAAAGTACCTGGGAACAAGAGTTGCAAATGTGCTCCCAGTACCCAGAGAAGTTTTGAGTTCTGTTCTGTTTTTTTTGTACTTGTTTGTGATGGAATGACTTACCTTGTTAAATATGGGACGTGTGGGTTTATATTTTTCTATGTATGTGTGTGAAGATTCTTGACTATGGGGAGGGAGGACCTGATCCCTAATCAAGATGCATTAAGGTGGATGCGATTAAACCCATGAGGGTAAGTTAGTGCCACCCAAAGTGGATAATATCTTGACATGGAGGAAGAAACTCCCTAAACTATATAACTGGACAGTTTGACCCATGAGTTTTTTCTTGGTTAATTGAGGAAGAGGTGTTCCTAGATTTCGATGAGGTTCACTCCTAAGAGGTATCTTTCGAGGTGGTTTTACGGAAACCCTCTTTTTCATTGGGTCTAGTTATGATTCTTGAGGACGAGAATAGTTTGAGAGATATCTGATGTAATGTCCCGGACCCACCTGGTCCATTAATTCTCCAAAACACGGATCCACTGAAACGGTGGCACCGTGAGGGGAAGACTGTGACAGTGGCACCGTGACGGTGGCACCGTGTCTTCACCGAGCAGTTCCCGACTTTTTCTCACCCCCATCTTATCTTTTGACATAAAGATGATTGAATGCCCTCATTCAAGAAATTTAAAGACCATAAATAATACCTAAAATCCCCCAAGAGTTGGGAAACCCTTAACTTACCAAAATGTTTGGTTTTTCCTCGGTGGCATGCCCTTCCCCTTACCTTCCAGTTCCACCCCTGTTACAAATTTCGTTATGGTTAAAAAAACTGTTTAATGCATGGATATTATGACCACCCCTCCGAGGAGAATTGTTAAATGAAAATTAATTCCATTGTGCATAACTGCAAAACTGCATGGAGAACAACGATCTGAATTTAAATCCATCAAAATTTTCATTTCCTGTAATAATAGGATCTCATCCGTATATCGCACGAGAATTATTTCTTCTTCTTCCTCTTGGATGGCCACTTTTTCTTTTTGGTGCTTTTGGTGTTCCCCTTTCCGAGGAAATTGGTGCACCTGTGCCGGAGCCTTCCTTCTCACCCTTGGAGTCCCTGATTTTCTTCCCCTACATGTCGTGCATCCCCAATTCTTGGCGCATGGAGGAGAACATCGATCCTTTATCAACCAAGTATGGAGTTTCCTTTGCCTCTCCTTACTATGTATCATGCGGGGTGGGTATGCTATTGTTTCTGTGGGAATGGAAGAAACCAAACCATAACAAATATAATAAACAAACTGTTAAAGAATTTTGTGGTGTGTTTGGAAATTTTGTTGTACTCTATTATAATTTCCATATGTTATGAATTGTATGGGATTATGCTTATGGAAAATCATGGTTGTTCGTGGTCTTTCTTTGTGCACTAATGAACCCCTATCTTCTGTGACGATTAACTAACTGTAACATGGAAATTGGTTAATCACCTAAACTCGGATGGTTAAATGGATTCCCAGTGAACACCAATCCATGTGTGGTCACCCCAGCTAACCAACAGAAAAAAGAACCTAATGAATGATGTGCTTAAACGTGGAAATTTCCCAACTCTATTTTGGTAGTATGTGTGTTGTTCTGTTTGATGCTTATGGGATAATGTGGAAGAGGATGGGATACTCTATTGTGGAATGGTTATTGGTTGTGAATCTGAAGCTGTGTGGGGATATATCTCGAGGCTTAGTTTGGACCTAGAACATTGAGGGATCTCAATGATCCCTTTGTTTTTGTGACATTACAAGAGAACCAAGTGTGAATTCTTATATTGCTGTTTCGCTATTTCTCTTTATCTGCCTTGAGGTTATGCCTGTTATTTTCCGAGTAGTGTATAATTTACCTAAACGGGATCACTTGAACATGAAAGAAAGAATATTTTAAATGGGGAATTGGTTTTGGGAATGAGTTGTGACATGGCCGTGAGTGTTGTACCTTTCTTTTATGAATGAATAGTAATGAGGGTGTTTGTACTCTGGTTGGATTTGGAAAAACTAGGTTTGGATGAGTACTTGTTACCAAAATATATAATGTAGTTCTTATGTTTCTTATTCATGCCCCACCCAAGATGATAACTTAGTGTCGAACACCCCCATTTCAGGGGGGTGTTTTTCCCAAAACTCTTATGAGTGGATGCTTAGTAGCTCCTTTTCTCCTCCATTTTCCGAATAGCCCAAGACTCTTCGGGCAGGCTGTGATGGCATGAGGACCATTATATACCATGATTCATTGGGCAGGGTAGTTCTGGGGGTTGGACCAGGTGTATGCGGGCAGGTTTTTTCCCATGAGTCTTCGGGATGAGGCCCAGGTGTCTGCGGGGGTGGCAGTAGTTGTTCTGGACTAGGTGTTTGCAGGTGTGGTTACAGGTGGTTGTTGTAGCCTAGGTGTTTGCGGGAGAGACGTGTGGTAGGGATTTCCCATGTGTTTGTGGGAGGGATGTGTGGTAGTGTAGGCCCAGGTGTGTGCGGGCATGGAGTGGCAGTGGGACTGCAGTGAGAATTGCAGGAGAGGTTCGATGAGTAGGATGTCTTCAATAACAAGTGTGAAAGTGGCACGTGGTAACCAAATATCGATGTGGTATTACTATACATTACTTGACTTGCATTATTTGGGGATTCTTCCATGATGAGACTTGGATGGATAGTCTTCCTTACTAGGTGCTTTGGTTATCTCTTTCCTCATAGGGCATTAGAATGCATCCACACTTTTGCATGAGAGTCATTGGTTTTCCCTGCTGAGTATACTTGTATGCTCACCCTACGTATATAAAACTGCTTTCATGTTTCTAGGAGGACTTCCGGGATCGTGCATGGCCATACTAGCTCAGAAATTGGGACAGTTCCAGTTGATGTTTTTCTTTGTTTTTTCTTTCTTGGTACATTACCTTGTAGTCACTTTGTACTTTGTGGAATTTACTTTTGTAACATACATATGAGAATGGTTTTCTATGGATTACTTTTTACCCCCAATTTTGTTATTGTTGGGATTTACTATCTTATCGCCCAATATTATTATCAAAAAAGGGTAATTCCTTCCATCTTGTGTGTGAATTTATACCCTTGGTGCTAGTCGCCACTCAGAGTCCTATTGAAGGTGGGTCTCAGGGGTCATTATATGTCTTTCAACTTGAAGAAGGAGGGGCCTGTCAATCTGTTGTCCCTTCTCTCATAATGTTAAAGGTGGGTCGTGACATACATCTTGAAATCATAATTCATTTTGGTGATTGAAACAATACAAACAAAAACATTTTATACTAATTAATGAGTAATAAAAAATATTTATATAATATTTTACTAATTTTATCATTTAGAAATGATCTTAATATATCATCATTATAGTGGGATATGATATTTAGATAGACTGAATATGATATGGAAATTTAAAAATTTAATGATCAACTTAGTTAATTGTCGATTTCCCCATCATGACATGGGATATTACAAAATACAGAATTTAGGATTCATTTATAGAACTAAAACTATGATATGAATTATTTTGATTTAGTTGAGAAATAATGGGAATGTATTAAATATATACCAAATCAATAATAATGGTTTTGAATGGGTAGAGTTAGGTTTATTTAAGAGGTGAATTATTAATTTCATTATCACAAATATTCCTTCAATAAGGTATAAGGTTTTTTATTTTAAAAGGAATGTGGATAAAAAATGTAGAATAATGTATTTGGGATTTGTTTTTTAAAATATATCGTTCATATAATCATTTATTTATTATTTTTCCTAATATTATCTATCTTAATCATGTAATTTTTCAATTTATATATTATTTTTCAATTTTTATAGAAAATCAATTTTTACATCAATAATATCAACTATTCCAAAAAATCATATTTTCCAAATTTTAGTTTTTTTATTAAATTCTTGTAATAATTTTAATCAAACTCAATATAAAATTTTTTAACATTAATCATTTTATTTTTTGGAAATTATGAGAACACTAGATCACATTAAATATTAAGGATGGTTAAAAAACTCTAAAATTGGGATTTTACATTTATCCTTTTTTAATAGATATGTCAAGAAAAGAGGGATAGTATTATAAAATATTTAAGCATCTTCAGAACTATTTTGAATTCAAGGCCTTCAGATAGAGATTTGGATTCACGAAAAGCATGTGTTATTATGAAGTTCATTTAAAAGTGCTATTCAAGGTAGTTATCCCACCTAGGATTTAACATCTTTCATATATAAATGGTTTTGAACCTTATAGCTTCCATGATTATAGTGGAGTCACATTCAAACCTAATTTTATTTCAATTCCATTGGCTTTCCATTTGAACAGAACTGATAAGACCATGCATTTTCTCTGAAAACGTGATATGTCTATAAGGATCATGATGTTATTCAATAATATCACCATTATAATCTATAAATACATCCCCAATTCTCGATGTACTAGGATTTCCCCTAAAGGTACAATCAAAATTTCATTTGATCCATCCAACAGATGGATAGACACAAATTAATTCAATCATTCTTAGATGGGGGAAACAACTATCAACTTCAAATGCCACAGAATAGTGTATCCATGAATTAAATTATCTCAGTATTCATTATATAATTCATTTTCACTGTAGAAGGATTCCATTATTTCATTGAAGGTTGATTTAGGTTTAAATGTAGATTGATTGTGAATAATATTATTCCTTCATTTCCAAATGTAATACACCAATTCCACACAAGAAACCCTGAACTAATTCCTTAGTTTTCGAGATAATGGGATGGCTATTGATTTATGTAGAATATTCATGAAATAAGTCACACACATAGGGTGTATATAAAAAATCTCTAATTGTTTCTCCCAAAACATAGATGTATATTTACCATAAAGGAAAACATATCCAAATCATCTCTATTTTGATGATAGAGTAGACATCATGAACAAAAATATATTTCAGGACAAAGAATATTAATATCAATTGATACATTGGAGAAAGAGATCCACCATAATAATAAAAATCTAGATGGAAACAACCATTTTGTGTTAAAAGTTATAATTCAGCTAGGGTGACCTACATTCCATTTTTGTAAAATTATTTTTAGTTTAACATCCCATTCATGGATGCCTATCAGACCTGAAAATCCTCCTGATTTAAGAATTAAAATTATGAAATTTTAGATCTAATTTTATCACGTAGTGAATCAATGATTATTACATGACCCATTATTGTGATATTTGGATTAGTGGGTCGATCATAGGTTATTCTAAAATTCAATAAGGGCATTCCAATCTGATTTTTGTTTAAAAATTAGAGTGATAAATCTACACAGTCCAACCAATGGGAGTGAATATAAACATTAGAAAGAACTATTTCAGCCTCATGTTAGATAATGTATTCAATGTAATTTATTTTTATATTTTTCAATTGCTACAAAAATCTGGCTCTGAGGAATTACAAAAAATGAAATTTATTTTTGACAATCCCCTCTATGAGTTGATCTTGATGTTACTAATTAAACATAGTCATATTTTTTATAACCAGACCCCAATAGTATAAGGATTGTGAAACTTTTTCAAAAGAACTGTTATAATCATTATCTTAAACATTCTATAACTCTATACAAAAATTAAACATAAGGTAATTGATTCTCTTAATAATAGAAAGAGACCAAATATGAACTAAAAAGAGTAGAAATGCTTGGAGACTACCATGTGCTTCACAAGAATAACAATCCCTACCGTTGAAAGTGAATCACAATTCCACGAGTTCAAGGTTATTCTAATCTGGATCAGTATATGAGTGAAGTGAGAAGTTAGAATTCTTCCCCAAAACATTAGAACACAAAGATATGTGAAGTGTAGAGTTCATTCTTTGAGTCCCAAATCATTTATGGTGGCCTATTTTATTTTGTTAGATACATTTTTTTCCAAAAAAATGTAATATGACCTCATCAAACTAACTTTTAGGCCTAACACACTTTCATAATGTATGGGATATTTTTTTATGATTAAAATGCTTTACTAGTCCCTTTGATTAATGATGATAATTTCACCAAAAAAACTAAATGTTTGAATGCATGGATTCCTCTTTAATCCATGATGGTCTTCAGTTCTCCTTTTCCCACCATATGAAGAACGATCTTACTAAAGAATTCTTCAACTATGTAATTTATAATAGCATAGAGGGTATCCCCTATCCTTACTTTTATATTGATAGAAAAATAACCTTCTTAGGATCCATTTGTTAGAAATTATATGTAAGAATATCCAAGAAATACTTTTATCCTAAAAATTAGTCTTATGTCGAATGGAAAGAATGAAAAAACTATACTAATAAATCTATAATCCATTATACCAAAGGATTTTTTGATTTCGATTTTCAAGGAAATATTACCTCCCCTAATGTTATTTATATGAGAATTCACATATTCTTAGGCACTGTTCAGGAAATCATGGATGTTGATGCCCTAGACGAACGCGAATTGATTTCAAGATACAATCTATTTTATATTGTAGAAATCTTATTTTCAATTATTTTTGTATAATATTTGTGAATTGTGGTGTCATGAAAAATATTTATAATTTTACTAATGTCACTTTCATTTTCAATTTTATTGATTATGGAAAATAATGGATCATTTATACCATTTTTAAAGAACCTCCACTGAAAATATGATTGACCAGTTCGAAAACATATATTCGAATAACATCCCAATTGAATTGATTGAAATGGTTTTTAAATCCATCTAGTCGATGGAAGTCGACTGTTTTGATAGAAAACACAATATCCTTGATTGTAAAGTCAAGTGTAAATATTGTAAGAATCATATTTTCCTCCTCAGGGATGAGTTTTGGAATTATTATTTCCATTAAATATTAATTTTTGGAGGTTTCATTGAATAAATGCATATAAAATGAAATAATATAATCTATATGTAAATTTATATGACCCATAATTTGGTCACCATCGTTTAGAATTGTGAGGGGTCTATTTAATCTTCTAGTCCATTGAATGTAATTGAAGAACATATTGTTTCTGTCCCCTTTTATGATCCATTTTAGTATGAACATGACTTTCTGAATTCTATATTTGACACTATGAAGGATTAAAATCATATAGGATAATTCTGATCATTGATCTAGGATCCCTATCATGTTGGTCTTACTTATAGATCCCTTTTGAGTATGTATAGAAAATTCAAAAGAATCTATCTCTTAATCCATGAATATGAAACATTTCCTGATCTAATCATTCATTTTTTTCATTGAAAAGTTTGTGATTGGAGATGAGAGATAGTGGGTTGTCTTTTCCATTAATTTAATTCCATGTGTCATTAATGATATCCCTTAATATTTAGAGAGTGGTAAAATAATTAATAAATATAAAGGGTAAAGAAAATCTCCATTATTAATCATGTGCATTCACAATGATAAGATGATGGTTAGAATTGTGTCGGGAAATTTAATGCAGGAAATGGATGTGTAGTTGCAATGTGTATTATCATTTATAAAAAATCTGACAATTCTACAGGCCTTAATTACAAGTAATTTTTAACTACAAAAAATTGAACACTAATCCACCAAGATTAGTTTCAGTTGTACATGATTCCTCATTGTTGGATCTTCTTTCATTAATGAAGATGGAGTGTGAAACTAATAAATATTCTCATCCATATGTAATATTGAATTGATGTTTCCCATAATGATCTTATAGTTGTTGATTATTCTGGGGAGATGTTCTATTTTCATCCATATATAAATCATATTAATATAGTTGTTAAAATCATAAACAATCGATCTGAAAAATTTTCGTCCAGATCTAAAAAACATTAGGAGATTACTTATGCCACTATATATAAAATAAATGGGTGATCTACATAATTATGGTTCAAAATCCATAGACTGTCAATTTTGGAGTAGAATTTGTATAAATAAGCTACAAACACCATGATTTGTGACCTAATAAGGTAAATATTTCTTTGCCTTAAGAAAACCATTAAATTAAGGTTTATACTAAACAACAATTAGCATGAGGGAATGGATAGTTCCAGTGTTGGAATGTCCCTTGGAGTTCTCGAATGGTGTCTTCTGTTTGATTACATTTTAGGGGTTTAGGGTTGATTCCTTTATTAATTTTTTCTATTTGGTATTTCTTTTTTGGATCATGAGGATGGTTGTACCTATTTATTGTTAGGTTCATGGTTTTTTAAATGATATTATTTTACATCATTCTACTTGTATTGGGTTAGAATAATGATTTCTGTCAAGTTGATATGGGGTTCGTAATGATCTAGTGAACACTACATTTGTTTTGTTTCCAGAAATTACTTTTTTCAAATAGTGGGATGAATATGGCCTTTAATCAATATGAATAGCTATATTCAAGTCATCATATTTTAATTTAAGTAATTATTCTTCTGATTGAAGAGATAAAACAAGATTTTAAATTTCTGGTGATATTTATGAGAGGTAATATTTATCTTCTCCAAGAGTAAAATACCTTTACAAACATTTGTGAACATTTATATCTTCAAAATTTTTAGATACTATAGTGGGATTTTGTTGATGTTCCTCTTCATCAACTAGTGGTTCACATGAGGTACCAATGATAAATTTTATCCATTTGACACCATTACCCTATCCAATTATTTCATCTCTTACATTCTCTATTGATATGTCTTTTTTCCCTCTTCAAGAATTACATTTATGCCATGAAATTATGAATTGCTTTTGTCTTCTTAAATATCACCTTGCATTTATGAATTGAATGCCTATACATTTTTCAATTTTTTCTATAAGAAGGAATTTTTTTAAATTCATGCTTCAAATAAATATTGTGGTCATTAGTAATATGAGAATTATTATCCTATGAAGTTGTCTCCATGTAAATATCATTGATCACCCAAGGGTAAATACCATGATATCCATTGAGAGTATGTTTATATATCTTCCATGGTGTGCCAATAAATGCTGCTAAGTCACTGAGAATCTTTGTGTACCAGAATACCCAATTGAGACCCTAGATTCTAGTCCAAACCTAAGAATTAGAATTTCTATGATTAAAGGGATTTAAATTGGAATTCCATTTAGATTAATGGAAGAAACATTTATTTAGATTGAGATTTCCTCAGTGTAAATCTCTATTTAAATCATCCTGATTCTCTAGGGTAATGAGGTGGAATCCTTTTTCTATCAGGATCAACCTCGACATTCCATCATTCGAATAGAGAGATGCCCAACTTTTATGATCTACCGGAGAAAAGATTTTTTCACCTTTAACATAGGATATACATTCAATAATGGATAACATACATTCCTCTATTCTCTCCCATAACACAACAGGATTTGAAACCACTAAAAGAGAACCATATTCTGATTTTTTATTTATAGGATATTTATTATTTTCATTAAAATATGGTTCCACGATTTTAAGGATTTCATTGAAATAAATGCCTTTGTGAACTCCATTCTCATTTTCTACCTCTTTTGGATAACATGAATTTTTTTGTGCTATTCACTACATATATGAATGATCATTCTCATTCCGAATTGAACGAAGCCTATATTGAATATGGGTATTAGAAAAATTAAGGTTTACCACCATCAATTTGAATCAATAAAGATCACAAATTCTTGATTCTTAATCTTTTAATTAATATATATATATGTATACAAAACTTTTTTAAAAAAATAACATCATAAACAAATCTTGTGTTTATTATTTGTTTATATCAAGTAATTATTGATATATATCAAAACAATTCATAAAAACATACATTATATTCTAAATGTAAGTACAATCAAATTATTTATTTATTACAAAAATTCACAATTAGTAAAAATATAGATCTATGAATAATATATGTTTATATCATGTTAATAATGTATACTGAATCATATTAAACATAATTATTCAAATTCTATATAGTTTTATCAATCCATTAGTATTAAAATTTTATATTTTATTTAATGAATAAATCAAAAGAATATTTATTAATGTTATTAAAATTATTAGAATAAATTATTAAAAATCCTATATTTTTATATAATATCTTCCTTAAATATTATTTTCATCTTTGGATAATTATATTACATTAATTTTTTCTTACAATATTAAAAACATCAGTATATATATTGAATAAATTCAAAACCAATGACCCTATATACAATCATCATGTATACAATGTTCATTTATCCAATAAATTTTTTTCCAATAAACATATATATAATTGTTATACTTCATTCTTATTTATATCCTTACCTAAATTTCCAAAATATTTCAATCTATTCATCTATATCTCACTTGACATATCTGAAAATTTAATACTTATGTACATTATTTATATAGTTTTAATTGGGGTTAAGATATTTTTTAAAAACCATGTGAATAATGATTTTAGGTTCTTTGTATTTTAATTTAACTTATTTTCAATTCTTATAAAATTTATTTTTAGGTTTAACATTACAATACAATTGTGTATTAATGTTTTAAATTAATTTTAATATTTTATCACAACAAATTTTATTATTTTGTTTTTTTAATAAAATCATGCACTATTACATGCTCCATAATAAAAATAATAATTCTACCCACAATATTTCATTTACCAATATAAAATAATTTATTTTACTTAGCCCCATTGTATATTTTGATTCCATGGAGCTTACATATTCATATTATTCATCCGTATGAATTTAACTAGGTGATTGGCCTTACATCATATTACATTATCTCGATGATCCATAATTTTTTATCATCTTTTCATCGTAATAAAGGTCATATTAAGTCATATTATGTCTATAATAAATAAATGTGACTGGAAGCTATGCGAATCCTCAAATGGGATATATAAAATACATCATGTTCTTAGGATAGGTTTAGTGAAATCATAGAATGAAAAGCTACAGTTCATTCATGATCTAGAATATTGAAGTGGCTAATATATCATGGGATAAAAATGGCATTATTTCCAAATCAGATAACTCTTATCAATTGAGATATTCAATGTAATACCATCCCTCATACATTTACCCAATGAATTCATAGATTATTATCATTAATAAACAATTTCCTAATAGTTGCATGTTTAATGTATTAACTAACTATTTTTAAAATTCTCTAACATCTCATAAAATGTATTATATCCGAATAGATTATTCTCTCTAATATCAGTTCAACGTTTTTTGATCATACATTGATTCCCATTCAGAGCCTCAACATGTGCAATTTGTTCCTACAATAGACAATTTTTGTATATTAAAACTCTATTACGGTTTTATTTGATCCATACATATTAATTCCATTGAAAAATATTTATGAATATCCATAACATTCAGATAACTCATTTAATTTTGACCATTATTTTGATGTTGATATGTTTTGTTAAATTTATGTTATTCACTAAATTCATATTGGAAGGAGTCACAAAACCTTCAGAGAAAAAGTTAGATCATAATAACATAAAATTGATATTGGTAATCTATAAATCCATACAACATTTATTTAGTATATCATTGTTAGATTATCAAACCATAAAATGTCTCAAATATCTGTGAAATGTGTTAACACCATAATATTATTGAATATAATAAAAATATAATCATAAAATTTTCCAATCATAATATGTTCTATATTAAAATCCATTTTGATTTTCCACATACTTATATTAGAATGGATAATGTTAGAATGACCCCCTTAGACTTCTGACATTTGTTATTTAATTATAGGTATCATATGCGTTGATATGGGTACATTTGATAATCCATATTCATATTGTCTTATGAGAAATGATTTGTGATATTTTCATTCTTCTTATTTAATTCAATGATTGATAAGGAATTATGATATATGTGAAACATCTATCATCTCGTTCACATATAGTACTTATTGAACCCATATTCTATTCCCATATCGAATTATTCAATTATTATAGAATTTTACCCAAATAAAGTTCCATAACACAATATGTATATATTATTTTCCTCCAATATTTATCTTTAAGATGATGGATGACTATGTAATCAATTAGGATATATTTGTTTACATCCTCTATAAGTAATTATTATTCTATAATTTTCAAATCAAACAGTATTTCTTCTCATTCAATCCAAATGCTAAATTAATCAATGATCTTCCATTTTTAGAGCATCAAACACACTATTTTCCTTCTAGTTATAGTAATATATTGTAATGTCATATTCATTAGATTACAAAAACACTATACTTTGGACGTTATTTAACTTCTTTTTTGAAAAATTATACCTTATGATCTCTTGATAAGTATATATTTTAAAATTATGGGCATATAGATAACGTCACTATACCATTTATTCAAATGTTACAACTAGTTATCCAAATAATTAGTCGAGTAATTTTTCTCATAAATACTAATTTTATTTCTGGCATTATCTACCATCATATATTTTTCATGAAGATTCATCACAATTCCATCTTTAATGAAACATATTATATTAAAAATGTTTCATCTCTATAGAGTAGTATGGGTATAGGTGTGATTACAAACCATATATTAAGATCCTTAATTTTTTATTTTCTTTCATATTTCTATATGAACTAGAATCTATTCAAGGTTAACTATTTTAGTGGATTTGAATATCAAGATAAATTTCCCAACTAGAATAGATATTATATTGGAAATGAAGAAAATAATTGATATCCATTTTAGTATTTCATATGGAAAATTATTCAATTGAAATTTTCTTTGGTGGGTCTATATATTTACCTACTCTTGTGACTACATAACCTAAAAATGATACCTTCAAACACAAAAATTCACAATTATTGGTTAAAAAAATCATTTTAAAGGTAATTATCACATTCCTTAAATTACATTCTTAATCTTTATAGATTATTAAATATATGAAAACATAATCTTATAATACTAACAAAAATTTGTTTAGTGAATCACTATTTACATTATTCATCATATGAATAATGATAGATAAATAATTTGTGAGTCTAACATTCAGGACAATGAATTAATAATGTACATATCCATTAAGTAATGAATTCATGGATATGTCCAATAAATTTTTTCATTTTTGTATTATAAAAGATATATGGTTAATATTTTATTAGTGTTGAACCCCTCAAATTTGATCAAAAAAGTCATCAATAGTGGGTAAATGGTATAAGTCCGTGGTTGTTAGTTTTTATATTATGAAAAATCTATTTAAATAACCAATGAACCATATTCTTACTAATAAATAGAACTAGTAATATTTGTGGAGATCTACATGAATTAATCAAATTATTATAGGGATTTTCATGGTGTTTATTCATTAGATATGTTATTTCAATCAATATAATTTCAAATAGATTCTTTTATAGAGGTAAAACACTAATAATTAGTTTAATTGAATATTTGTCTTTATGATCTGAGGGAAACCTATAATAATTTTATATAAATTCACTGATAAATTTCCAATGAACAAGTATATAATTAATATTGACCATTTAAATATATATAATTTATAAATACCACTCATCAAGGTGTGTCAAAACCCATATAATGGTTGTAATTTCAATTGTGATTTATAGTCATATTTTTATAAATAGATTAACATGTGTTGAATCAGCTTTTGAAATATTATATCCATGTATTGGTAATTTATATGAGTCTTATATAGTGTTACAAAATACCCTCACTAAATATAATCAAATACTACTAAATGGATAATAATATTATATAAAGAAACAAAATTCAAATAAACATCATTTATATATCATTTTTATAAATGGAATGATTTTTTTTAAAACTAATATTTTTTAAGGATATATAAATATCTATTTCATGAGGTAGGGATTATATCTTATTTGAGAACATTTTAGTTATAGCATAGTGGGTAAATGTTGAATGAAACCAATAAATTTATTCTTAATAGTGGAAGAGGACTTTTCCTTTCACCAATTCATTATAATGATCCATATAACATATTGCGATTGAAAAATATTTTCTATTATAAATTTTTAGTCGGGGTATTTAATGATAGTTTTCATAATTAACATTCAGTATTTTCAAATAAAGTATAATTATAAAACTCAAGTAGTTAATCATTAGATATTGGCTAGTGAATTTTATGCGGCCTCCAACTATGAAGAAATTCTTATACTCATTATACAATGTTTTTATCCTATAGAAAGATTAATTTTCTGTCTTTCCTAGGTTTTATAATACAATTTTGGTTGAAAATAATTTTTTATTTTATATATCATAATACTTGATAGTAATTTGAGTATATAGAATTTAATTTTAATTTTAATTAACATTTAATGATTTAATCATATCTACTAATATCTAATTTGAGAAAATCATTTTAGAGACATGGTTTTAGACAACATAATAAATGATAACATTCTATTTCATGCTCAGTTATATATGTAGAAGAGTAACTACTTTTGTTTGGAATTTTATAGCCTATGTATAAATGGAATCATCTTCCTTATATATAAAATATTAGAATTTTCTCATTATTTTCTTAAAAAAACATTGAAAATATATGTTATGGAATATATTATTAAAGTCGTAAAATTATATAACATGAAATTAACTCTTTGGTGTATTACTTACAATGAGATTCCATTATTTTTTGATTCAATATACATATGACATGTTTCTGAAAAAATAATTTTATAAGAACTGGATATTTGAAAGCATATATTGGATTATTTTTATCTATTACTAGGAAAAAAGTGGGTTAGAAGATCCACTGAAGGTGTGTGGATATTTCCCCAAAAAGGAATCAATGTAGGTTTCTTCTATCTATGGTTAACATGGCGGATTGAATACTTAATTCAATTTATTATAGATTAAATAATGTGGGTGATAATTTACATTAAAAAATGTACTCTAACATCCATCAAATTTTATAACCACAGTGGTAGTCATTCCACTATCAATTAAATTCATTGACAACCTGATTCTTTAAAATTACATCCTTTAACATAAATATAATGGTTAGAGTGTGTTACAAGAAACAATTCGAGTAAATTATTATATGATAATCAAAATTAGTGAAATAGTGTCAAAAAATTTCAACCCTTCATTTTAAGCTATCAAAAATAAAGTTCATCCTACATCACACTTGGTTCATAATGGCTTTATTAGGTTTTATTATCTTATTCATCATAAAAAATCACCATATACAGCTACACCACTCTAAAATACAATAAAATTAATCCCAATTATTTAATTAATATAGGTTACATAATTTTACTTGATTATTAATTAAATCACATATTGAATCACACCTTATATGCTATTGGTTTATTCTATTTTGAGATTAGAAACATAAACAAATTTTTTACAACAATTTCGACATCATTCAATGATACCCATTACACATGATATAAAAACTATATTTTTAATTAATTTATATTAAATAATAATATATTATTATTGATAGTATTATACACATATATTCGTAAATATTTTAATGGTTTAGTATGTTTTTATATCTTGATAAAAACTATTCTTATATTCAAACATATAATCAATTTTTTCCACAATTATTTTATCAAATTGTACTCTACATAGACTTATTTTACACAAAACCTCTCATCATGACCCTAGAAATGGAATCCTAAGAAATGGTGGTATTAAATGCCCAGTAAGGGTAAAAATAAGAGATATTAATGAAAACATTGGAATAACGGGATCAAAAGTTTTTTAGAATATGATATTGAAAATTTAATATATATAAATGACATATTTTTCATCATAATCAGGTATTACTAGATTTTATTGTCATTTTATTTGACAAGAATTGTAATATTATACACAAACATTATCAATGAGAGAATAACATTTGAATAACACAAAACTTTTTGAAAAAAACATAATAATAGAAGAAAATTACATTCATCATGTATCTTTGAAAGTAAAAATATAGTCAATTGGGTGAATTACTGATTCCAATTTACCATTATTTAATGTTCACTCCAAATACTATTATTGTGGACAGTGTCCCTTACTAAATAAAGATAACACCACATTATTGTCCTTTTTTTATTATGAGATATTGATGTTTACCTATAGCATTAAAGGGATATTTAATAATGGTCCCACCACCACATAATCATAATCTATTAAAATTATGTGACATGATCACAAAATGTTTATTATATATCAAATCCCCTGGAAATGAAATAGATATTATATATATTTTCTCAATTCATACTAGTATAACCCAAAGAAAATAAATGAAATTCATTAACATCAATTATTCATAATAAAAAACCCTGAATGGAAATAATAAGGTTGATATCATTGGATTATATAATCGTTAAGAAATAATGAATGAAAAATGTTATTTTCGTAAATTAAAATTAATTTAAAAGATTAACAAAAATATTTTAAGATGAGAATACCCTTAGATTTTAGAATCACTCCTTTAAAATATAAAAATTTCCCAATTATTATAAAAAAATTAGAATGATCCATGGTAGCTTTTAATTTAATACTCAGATATATCATAATTCATTTGATCATGAAATTATGTTTATTACATGTACATTAAAGAAAATATTCCTTCTAAATTTTGTTAAATAAATCCCAAATTTCTTCATTTAGGTTATTAAAAGAATATTCATTTAAAAAATAAATTAATATATTAAACATCAGGTAAATTGACTATAAATAATAGTTGGAGATTATTAAAAACATTATTTAATGAATAATATAAAAAATTAAAATGGAGGAAAAATTATTCCTATCATAAAATCAAATACGGTTTATTTTTCGAAAAAATGTTTTTCTAATACATTTGATAAAAAAATAGAATAAATTGATGATAATACTTGAATAAAAATAGGTCAAAGAATGAAATGAGTCACTATAGAGTTAAATCATTAAATATTGAAATTAGAATCTTAATTATAAACAATCCCAACAATGAAATTGAAACATAGGAATACTACCTCAGTTTAGACATGCTTCGAATGCACTCAAATATATTTTATTGTATAATTAAATTAATTATAATTATATTTCCCAACCATTCACAATATTATAATATCATATATTAATAACTTATTTTTTTTACACCCATTTATTAATAATTCCTTATTAAAATTTTCATACCATGGAGTGAAATGTTTCATTTTTAAAAAGAGTTTCAGTTTGGATAATCATGCCTTAAAATTTGATCACAGATTCTAAATCACTATAATTTTAAGCATTGTATGAATATAATATATATTCACTATATATATAGATTAATTAATATAAGGTATATATTGAAAAGTTATTTACAAAATCCATGAAGATAGTAGGCCATACTTATACCTAAACATTCTTTTCATTTTCAGACGAAAAAATTGAGAGAAATATATCTATAACATTATAATTAAATCCTTATAATTATATTATAAATAAAATACATATATAAATACAGTATATCATTTTTAACATTGATGTAAAACAAATAACATCGCTTATTTGAGGTGGTAGTCCACATATCTGCATGAGAAATGTTATCATTTTCTAAGAGATTGTAAGGTAAGACAATATATAGGATATTATAATTATAGAAAAATAATTATTTCAAAAATATCATATATATATCTGACCCATATTTATAAAATTCCATTAAAAATAGTGGTGGAAAATAAATTGTATAACATTACGGAGAGAGTAGACTACATATATTCATTAGTGATAAATAAACATCCTATTTAATAGAAAATTTATTGACTGAATATTATTACACAATAATAATAAATTTTCATTATATTTTATATAATAAATATATTATATTATAATGAATACAAAATATTTAGTGGATATAAAGGAGGAATAATTTGGTGGAGGTTGGGATTGATAATTTCCTTTTTTGAGTATGAATCCATTAGATAATTCAATAAGGTCTCTTTAAATGTTATTTTAAGATTTTCAAAACCTATAATTTCTTTAAATTAACTTTTATAAGGTAATTAGGCTTGTCTTGGTCAGTGTATAAGGCATTATATGGAGTATATAAGAGGAAGGAGTGGTGTCCGTTTATAATATGGAGAGAGTACACACATGTTATATCCAAAAATATTATAATATTAAAATATAATATTAAATAAATAGTCTACAAAATTTCAATATATTCAAATTTGGGAAAGATTTATGTCTTAATATGGACATTCAAAAATATTTAAACATATTTAATGGGAAAAGAATTCCTTATCTCTTGGTTTAACCTCTCAATACGCTCGTTCTAAACATAATCATGGTAAAATATTTTTATTGTCTTTACATTTCATTTTCAAAAAAGATTAAGATGATCATATTACATAATATTATTATTTTATTATAAATATTAAATAAATTTTATAAAATTGAAATCATAGAAGTGGAATAATGTTATATAGAATTAATCATGTAACCCTTTATTTTGAAAAAATTGTTTTCTAAAGTATAAAAATATTTTTATATCAAAACCCCACATTAAATTAATTATAATGAAGATTAATTGGATATTAATAAAATAAACAGAATTATTTTAAATAAAAAAACTAAAAAATTACATTTTAAGTTCCTAAAATGAAAAATAACATTTTATATACAAATTAAAATTTAAACTATTCAATAAATGTTAATAATTTTCTTATAATTCTATAAAATTAACTCAAATATATTCTTTTAATTAACAATGATCAAATATAATTTTTTTAATATATTCTATAAAATTGGATATAATTAATTATATTTTTTCCTAGAAAGAGTAATAATCCAATTTTGACGAAAAAATACATTTTAATGTATATAAATACATTACTAAAAATTGAGTAGTCATTAATCAATCTAATTTATTTTTCTCCAATTTTTATAAGTAAATTTTAAAATGGATTTATAGATATTCAAATCGCCAATTTGAAAATCACATTTTAAGGGAATAATAAATTATAGATTATTTTGAATCAGATTTACTTTTTTCACATGATATCAAATAAATTCTTTTTATTTGAAGAGAAATATATCATAAATTCTCAGGTTGTAATATTATATTCCAATAAAAATAAATTTTTTCATTGAAATTCGGATATATTTATAATAAAGTTATGATATTTATGCTTTCTCGCATCCTTGTGTTCAAATGTATTTTTATTGAATTGTTTTTTCATTGAATAACTTTCATCATGTGAATAATAATGTTCCAATGAATCATATCTATGTGATAAATGTTATATAATGATTATTCTTCGAAGGAATGATCAATTTTTAGTGTTAAAACATCATTTTTAGCACATGTGAAGGAACATGTAAATACATTATAAGGAGAAAAAATAGAACAAATTATGAACATTAGAGTGGATTGGGGGTAGTATCAAAAGATATGATACCATTTCTACTAGGTTAAGAATATTGATGTGACCAATATTCACAAGGATAATATTTGAAACTTTTTTATATCTTATAATAGTATTCCATAAAGAAATTTCTATCAATACCTTATAACCGAATAAGAATTACATTTTTTCAAATATTACTAGCTTATCCTTTCTTTCAACTCTGAGAAGCCTATATATACTACTGAATAAAATATAATTCCCTTCCATTTCTTCATATACTTTATATCATAGTTTTATTTTCATCTTCAAACAAAAAAAATTTAGTTTTTCACCTTTTCCCATATACATATTAATAAGCAACAATTTCAAGACTAAACAAAATGATATAGTTGTATGAAAACTAGCCATGAAGAAGGTCATGATCCAACCCAAATTTTAAATACTTAAGAAATACCTAGGTATATCGTCCATGGATTGAATATTTCTATGATAATACCAATCTGTTTGTAGATAATAATTAATATAGAAACACAATATAAATCTATATTTTTCTAAAGACTTTTTTAGATCAATTATGAAATTATTGGATCCCAATAAAATACATTGGAATGTGGTACACTATTCAACCATACATTTTTTAATATATATTCTAGTAATCTAGTTATGAGATAAATCATATATAATAAAGTAAAATCCTTAATTCAAAATTTTATATACTATAACAAAATTTTCATTATAGAGATTAAATATTTTTGGAGTATGATGATAAAATACATCTTGATTATTTATTATTCTAATAAGGCATCAATAATAGTTATATCATCACCATAGCGTCTGTATCTCATCCATAACATGATGAAAATCTACAAAATTATATATAAACTCTTTAATATCTGTCTTTCAGTTCCCCACCAAAACACTATTTCATAAATCAATACATCCTCATAAAAACATGATGAATAGATAATAATGAACTATGTATTTTATCCAATAAATACCTCTTAAAATGTGGTATTGATGGGACATATAAAAATTTAATGAAAATTATCATTACCTCACTATCATATTTTAACACATGAAAAAATCATACCATATTTTTTATATCTATATATTTATTACTCAACATTTTTATCTATAGTATCCAAGATTGTTTAACACTAATTTGAGGAATAAAATATTTCTCCACTTTATTCATGATATCAAAATTATTCCTTCCCAAATGAAAAAATACATGATATATGTTTTAACTTCATCATATATGAGATACCATGATCCTTATCACTCGAATCATGATACACCTTTTTTAGAATTCTCATGTTAGTGATGCATTGAGCTGTCATAAACATTATTTAGCTACACCCATATTCTCTAGAACATATTAAATTACTTTTGAGGGAATATATAAATTTAAAAACTATAAAAAATAATATTTTCTTCCATTATATGTAATGACATTTCATCTCAATCATTAATTCAAAAATTACTATAGGGAACTCCAAATAATGAGTTGGGTGTTTTTTATCAAGATTCTAAAAATTTACCTGAGTAGAAATATATCACTATAATGATTGTTTGGAGGAAAACTCCAAGTACCATCATTAATTCATCACAACAAATCACAAATCCTTATCAACTATAGGGCAGTTTATGGATAGTGGAAATGAATAATATTATCCTTAGTTCAATGAAATTTTCTTCTTAATCATTTTTTAGAAGTTACTTAACTACCTACCATGTTATCATAGTGATTGGATAAGATAGCCCCCATATTTCCCTCCCAAAAATGTGATATTATCTTGTCAATCCATGAAAACTACTTATCCTATTTAAAATTATAGGTCTTTTACAACATTAATAAACATCCATAATTTAGGGACCCACTAATATTCAATTGCTAGAGTCTATACAACATAATAATGAAAAAACATGAACTCAAAATTCAAACATAGATAATATATCATAAAAAATATCATTCATGAAGTTCTTTAGTACAATCCTAAAGTGATCGATGATCTTAAATATCTTATATTTTATTAGAATATCATTTATCAATACTAAAAAAATATAATCTATCTAATCTATGATGACTCTATTCATTAAATTCATGATTATAGGGGGAATAATTAAAAATAAATTGAATCACTATAAATTATCACTGATTCTTCATGTATAATGTTATCATGGGTATTTTTTCACATTTATCCCTCAAGATATAGAATCAAGGTCGATGAAAAATATTTTAAAAATATTTACTTCATCATAATTTATTTAAAAATCATCAATATGAAGCACATCATATATATTATTGACTATGATCTTGTTCAATTCCTCATAATCATTAAATATTCACATTTATTCCTTTTAATTTTTAACAATATGAATTTTTTATTCCATGGTAATGCACTAGACTGAATGAGTCCCTTAACAAAAATCACATGGAGTTTCTTCTTTGATTCTAATAACCCAATAGGGTCAATTCTATTTGATTTCTTTGAAATTAGTGTACCACCATGTATGAGTTCTATTAAAAAAATAAAATTCTAGATTTGGAGAAATAATATGAAACTAATACTAATATAGAAATCAATATTTTATTAAAAAATATGAATATTTTTTATCTTGATTTTATCCCTAAAAATATAAGATATAAACCCAACAAAATATGAATAATGACCCATTGAATTGAAGTATAATCTATTGGATGTTCATATTTTTCATTGAATTGATAGTTGAAAAACACTATTGAAAAATATCAAATTTTACGTCCCTTGATTTTTAATTCATATGTATTTATATACATAAATTCAATCTATTCACAAAAATAATATCTAATTCTACTGGAGATGTAATTAAAAAATCCATGAATTGGAATAATACTAAATTCAATTATAGAATAATCAAAGACATGTGATTTGATCACTATACGATTAGATATTGGCACCAATAATTTAAAACCTAACATTTGGGTAGGTAATAAGATATGTGTAGAAAATTCATTATAAAATAGAGTATTTAGACTGAGAATATAATATGAAGTTTGTAATTATATTGTGGATGAATGTTTACCTTTCACCACATTTTTACTATACCCCACATAAGTCATAGTGATCATGTGGGATTTCCCACTATATTTTTTAATAATAAGTTACTCATGTTGATCATTGTTATTACCATTATCATTTTAGCACTAGTATGCATAACATCCATATATGTTTCATTTGATATTATAGAGAATGATTAGTTCATTTTCTATTTTTTCCATTAGTAACTAATATATTATTCTCATCGCATTGTCATACAATTTCTTAAAAAACATCCTTACAGTCACAAAACATTTACCAATACCCTTAATAAAATTTCCCTCTTGTATCCTTCTATACTATTTAATAAGGTGAATATGTTCTGCTTCAAAAAATGGTTTTTATTATTAAAATTTCTATTGAATTTCATTTTTCATTTCATATAAAATTCATTACATTGATGGGTAATACCAGTCTCTATTTCTATCAAGAAAACACTTCAAAAATATTTATTCATAATTTTTTTTATTATTTATGGTGAACACATATACGAAACATAATTTAATGAAATTGATGATTCACACAATCTTATTTTAATTTTTAAATATAATAACACATGCATACCTTCTAACCCAAGTAAAATATTTTTCATAAGTACTAGAGGTTCAATTTTCCTTCTTCTTTGGCTTAAATAATTATATATCTATTTTCATATAAAAATTACAAGAATCTTAATTATTGAAAAATAAACTCGTATACTCACCTCACTCTAGAGATTAAATTTAATCATACTTCGACAAGTTCTTAATTAGATTCTGTCATTAATCTACTTCACCGTCAATATAAAAATCATCTAAACAAGCATATTTATCTTTTGAACACTAGATATCTTAAAACTAATTTTTAATAGTATAGGTACATTTCCCATCTACTAGTGTAGTAGTAGAAACACTAAATGTTGTTCGATAATTCCACATTAAGTACAAAAAAAATTCTTCTCCCTTTCTGTTATTTGGAATCATACCATGATTTTAATATTCATAATGTCGTATAAGATTAAAAATAATATTTTCCATTATATCTACTAAAACATTTAGATTCCAATATGGAAAATAATCTCATTATTTTACTCATCTAGAATTAATATAGATACATCTATTTCCATCCATTGAAATATACTAAAAATCATTTTATAATAAACAATATTCTTTGGGGGAAATTAAATAATCATGAAAATTAATTTACATGATATTTAAATCATTAAACAATGTATATAATTAATAAAACAATATTTTTAACTCTGATCATACATATTTTTCATCTATTCAAATCCTTTATAACTGTTTATAATAATTATGTGAATGAACCCAAAAACACCCCATGGGAGTGTCAAACTGGGTTTGTTGTAAGGTAAAACTCATTATCAAACAAAAAGAAAGTATAGGTATTCATGTCCAACACGTTTTAGGGTTATTTAAACTAAATAAATCTTCTTCAGAAATATATAAACATTTTGTTTCTATTCATGGATGTATTAATATAAAAAACACAAAATATCACCAATAGTAAAACATTAATATGCTATCATATAGATAGATTATAATTTTGGGTTCTCAACAAAGTTACCTATTTTAAATATCAAATAATTAAAAACGACCTTTTTCTAATACCAATTACGGTTAACAAAACTATACATTGAAGATACGAATTTGTTTATGGATATTATTTATTTTCAAATGAGAATTGATGTTAGTATGATGTAGCATCTCACAACTAAAAAATGAATAGAATAAATTTTCAATGTAATATACATTAATAACATATGAGTGGTTTGAATACTTCTAGTTTCATGGGGATGATTAGAGAATTGTTATGGATTAATTGTGATGCCTGGATAATTTTTATTGATTTTTAACATTATATGTTATACTTTAAAAAAAATCTATGGTAGTAAATAAGATGATTGTTGAACTTGTTCTATGTTTAAAATGCATGTATTAAATTTGATACATTTTTTACAATATTGAATATGGTTGATGTACCATCCATTTTCATATGAAGATTCTCATTAGAACTTATATTGAGAAAACAATAATGGAAGACTCTAAAGAGGTGTTTAGTTGGTAATATATATGAGGTTAATTTATAAAATATCATGGAGTTCTATGGTTTCCATACATCACAATTTGAATTCCCTTACATACAATATTTTTTTACTAAGTGTTTATGTGGGGTTTATTGATAAAAATTAGTTAGTATTCATAGTAAACCAGCTAGCCTTATAGAGGGTGTGTGCAGGACTATAGGTCTATTGCACCTAACATAAGCCTACCAGGCCAGCTATCCATCCTCATCCATATCCATGTGTAATACTGCAATAGTTTATAGGAAATATAATTCATATAATAGTCTAGGGGCCTATAAAAAGGTTGACATAGAGTGTTCCGATAAAACCGGTACAGGGTTATACCGTGGAGGGGAGAGGTAATTCCTAAGTGGTATATTGTGCAGATTTATAGATATACCATGGAAAAAATATGTTTCCATATTAATTTGGGGAAATTTTCTAAACCGTTGAAAGAATAGCCATTTTCCATCGCATACAGTGAAAAATAAGTACTTCTGATCTCCCGAAACACCTGCATTTATATTCAGGAATATAATTATCATTACTTCCAACATCATTCTACATCCACCACTCGACTGTGCTATTAGTTCACCATCGAAAAAACTAAAATCAATGATATATGAGGCAGTTTGATCTCATGAATTTATGAAGATAATCCATGGGAAATCCTAAAAACAATCACAGGATATATTAATCCTAAAGAAAAAGATCTGTCGCAAAAGTAATATTCCATAATTGTTGGAGTATGTCTTTTCTGCATTAAAATATTTCACATATAATATTATAAACTATTAATATGGTTTATCTAAATTATATATCATGAGAAATTTAATTGTGGTGCATATTTATGATCATATTCTATAAATGGAAAGGCCCAGATACTGTTTGATATAATGACGTTGTCTTACCCATGATCATTCATTTAAAAATAGAGTATTCTATGAGAATCATCATAAAAAATGATAAAAGTTATTGCGATCCATTGAGGCCTTGAAAAGAAAATTACATCTTATAACCATTCTAGTTTTGTAAACAAAAGAGTCATTCATGCCTTTCAGAAGTAAAAATTGCAGTCCACTAGCATCTTGATAAATAATGGTCCGCAAGGAAAATAGATAGCATAAAACATATCCATTTATCTCATGATGATCTAAGATCCAAAATGAATCCCTTGTTCATAAACTATCCTCAGAGTACCATGATCAAGTGAATGAGTATGGGACTCTCACTATGCCTCACGAAGATATTGATCTGTGAAGCTCACAAATTGTGAGAAGGCTTATAATGTTTTCTGTGATGGGAAAAACTAATGTTTGGGATTTCAAAGAAGAAACACTGCAAAACATCTCACTTGTGATACACATAAGTAAATATATTAATCAAAACAATTTTGGGTTTGTGAACATAGGAAGACTTAGTCCACAAGGCAAAGGGTATTGTGTTCTTGATTGATACACAATCATATATGTGTATGATTTTAGAGACTTCAGTTTGTGTGTATGAAAATAATGGATAGAATAAAATAAGTCACATTGTGTGTTTCATAATAAACAAAAAATTTATATTGGATTGGACCAAAAAAATGTTCATGCTTCCATGAAGACATACCGAACCATTTGACAACTGAACGTCTGTTGTGAAATGAGATGAAGAAGGGGAAAATACTATAATCATACTTTCATGCATTCAGGAAAAGTTATTTTCATAAAATACCTGAAATAATATTGATGATTAACCAAAAAAATCTATAGAAAATTGATTCATATGATCTAACAGGGTTATAATTCAAGAAAAGGATAATTTTTAATGATGTTTTCTGTAATATAGTTGCTTAAAATATAAACTTCATCAATGAATAAAGGAATATAATTGATAACAAATTCTATATTGATATTTTTTTCAATACATTGAAAAATATAGTGTTCCCAACTGAATATTGATTATTATTTATAGAATTTAATTGTTGTAATGCTTAGCTGGGTGGTTCCTTTTTGATTCGGTAATAACAATGTATGTTTGTGATTTATGCATGAATAAAAATAATGGTTCATAGTTGATATTTTTTTAACAAAATAATAATGTAAGAATAATAAATAGAGAATATGAATAGAGTTATTCCTTTATTTTTCTGTTGAGAATATGCAAGAGGAGTTATTTTCATGATGATAAGAAAGTAACACAGTGATGATCAAGTTTGCTTAAGAAGAATGAATTATATTAAGATAAATAGGATTCAATAGGTTGAACACTTTATTAGTGTAACAAACCCTTATCAAAAAGGAAAATACAATCATAGAAGGATTTATAAAGATCCTTCCATGAGCATTAAAACATGGACAGTATGATTTTTTTCAAAGTGCCCCACCAGTGTAAGGAAATATCTTACTCATTTTAACCACAGTGAAAGCATTGTTTTCCAGTGTTTTGGTGGTAATAAATATTTATATACCATCCCAAAAGTCTTTCTATACTTCTTATTATTAAACCTTCAAAAAATATGATGTCCACTATTTTATGTTTTCAAATACATGAATGTGAGATGGACAAGAGAATAATGGAATCAATATGTTAATATGTCCCGATTTACATGTATACAATTATGGGATTGGACTATAAATTCCATAACCCTAATTTACCCCCCCCCCCTCAGTGTTACGCAAATCCCAAAATGGACCTTATAATTGGTAACATAGAGAATGGTTCATCTTTGATATATTCTATATAGTTACGTTATTCACTTTTGAATATTTTTGTTTCTTTCATTTTCAGAAATGAATTTAAATTTTTATGAATATTTAATTACCTCTACAAAGAATTTGATATCTACCAAGACCATGATGAACCGAATGAATAAAGATAAGATACAGCTGAATAAGAATCCCCTCTCATCTAAAGAAGATGAGGTATCTATTTCACTATTTTATTGTGATAGTGAATACATATTATTATTTTAGGGTAATTATTTGGTGGATCATGATTCCATAAAGATTATGGATAAAGATCATACCTCTAGTGATCATGAGGAATGTTTTAGTACATTAAAAAATATCATCAAGAAGAAAATTCCTGCAAAATCAGTTTTGATGAATTTAAAAATTCTCAAAATTTATCTTTTCATATATTAAGAATTATTCTATATTATATTACTATATAATGTGTCTACTTTTTTTATGCTTTAAATTTATGATAATAGATATCACCCATTTAAAAGAAGAAACGGATGTATTGATGAAGGGATTTCAACAAAAAATTATTAAATGTTTAAATCCCTCCACACAGGTTGGAGCCTTTAAAGAAATATTTATGGAACATGAAATGAGTTCTTCAAAATAGTGAAAATATATTAAAGAAAAATATTCAGTAAAGAATACTCTAAAATAAATGATCCATGAAATAAAAGATAAATTGATAAGCACACTAAAGATAAGGGTTTATATTTCACTGAAACATCCATGAGGATCATGGAACATGAATCTTTATTTGAAAAAAATGTCAAGATGCATGAAGATGATGTTGAAAGAAGAAAAATTCATGTGAAAAAGAATATCATTATATTTGAATAAAATGAAAATCAACCTCAAAATGAAATGTCTAGAATTGGAAGCTTAGTAGCTCACTCTTGAGAAGACAGATATTACCACTTCAAAAATGGTTGAAAATTTTTCTACAGGTACTCAATGTTCAATAGTAGAATCAAATATTAAAATAAATCCAATATTTGATAAAAATATTTTGAAGTCATTCAACGATCTATCAATATATTTTGAGAAATAAATGGTAGAATCTATTAAATATTTGTCTGATATTTCTAAATAGGATTCCATAACTAGTGCAGGATGGAAGAACGATTCAAAAGAATTATGAATTAAGAAATGTGATCATTACCTACCATCATGGCTTCGGATGATAGGATAAACAACGTCAAATATAGTTCCACACACATATAACAACACATATTGATGAATAACCAAAAAACCTTATACAAAATATATTTGGAAATCATGATTTGTTGGTAAATGTTGGTGTTGTAACAGAATTTGGCATTGTTTATTAAATTTTTAGAACAATCCCAAAAATATAAAAGAAAAAAGGATGAATATATTAAGGGGGAGAAAGCCAGTAAAGAAGATTCAACATCCACTGGTCCAAAAGCATCTATATACTTAAAATTTATACTGAATTCTTGATAACATTTGTGACGTATGCAATGGAAATGGTCACATGGTTGGTAAATTATTATATCAACATGTATCCAATGTTGATAAATAAAAGAGATAAAAAATAGGAAAAGAAAGTAGAATCATCCATGGAATTTAATCAGATTAATGTTATAAAAAAATCACAGAAGAAGATTACATGAAGGGTATGTGAGAATACAATGAATTCTAAATCTATGTATTTGAAGGGAAGTTCATCCAAACGACATACTAAGTGGTGTGACACTCAAAAGAATACATGTGTAAAATTCAAACTCACTGACACAGTTTATTGTATTATGATAATTATATGGCTAGATGACTTGGAATTCATAAAGATACATGATGATGAAAAGGCTCATGCTACTGAAAAAGGAAATGAACAAATCCCACATGATGAAGACAAGGTGAAAGATATATTTCAAACAAAAAGAAACTCCAGTGTTAAGGAAGTCATGTGTGAGTGATAAAATAAATCTATTCCCATTGAAAAAGGTTTTTAGCTTTATTACTATAACCAAAAGTAGTCTTAATGAGAAGTAATTTATTATCATCAATGAAGGATGTTAAGAACAAAATTCATCCACTAAAATCAGTAGTTAATGTAAATATATCAAAAATGAATCACCATAAATTATAAAATATGTGCATATTTAAATCATGAATACTGTATCAAATGGTAACACATGGTTGAGAAAAACATTTCCACATTTATATTCATATTGATAAAGCATATATGATCCACCATATTCATTTAAATCATTATTTGTTGTAATTTTTTTTATAATATAAGGAATTAAAGGTAAAGTGTGTTTTTAATGGGTTAACATGAGAAGAAGATAATCATTGATGGAGATAGATATTGTGATTTTCTATTTGGGATAACTAGGATAAGGAATATTCCATCTTATTTTGATCTTATTTCATGATATCCGTTCTAGATGATATTCACCATAATGAATAAGATTAGGATTATTTTACATGATGGAGAGAGAAATGATAATGATTCTAAAATTATTATATCAATTAGTATTCAAATTGAATATTCTAGAAATATCTTGATGATCATGGAATTAGAAAAGGTATGCCTCCCTTAATCTCTCACCCTTGGTTATTAAAAATAACAAAGCGTTTAAAAAGGGAGATAAAATTAATTATTCAATGAAATAAGAAGAATGAATGTGTCCCAAGGTTGCGTATCCTACATATTACTCTTAAATGTTTTTTAATATTTTTATGTTATTGTAAGAATTTCAAGTTGATATTGCTAAAACGTTTCATCTCAAATTTAGAAATTTCTATCTGAAATGAAACATGATAATACAAGGGGCTAGGCTTATGATTTCTTACTTCTGGTGTTATCCTGATAAGTAGAAAATAGATTGATATTTTCTCAAATTAATGTCTTTTTTTTCTACAGTGTGCTTATATCATGTAGATATAGTGTGTACTGGTCGATGGCTGATTAGGTATCAATGGACTGATACCCTTTTTCCAAAGAACATTCTATTTCTGGTGTGTAAGGGGGAGATAAAGTGACATAAAAGTGAAATTAATGTTTTAAATGTAAATGATAGATAAAAGATAATTATTCCACTTATAGACACATTAATTTAGAAAGAACATTGATGGTATTCCCAATGATTACAAAGTGGTAGATTGAAGGGACCACATTGTGTATGGATTGAATTTGTTTCCAAATGAGTATTGATATCAATAAGATGAAGAGTCTCCAAATTTAATAGTTATTCGAACAAGTGATCAATGTCTTATACATTAATGAAACCTATTAACAGTTTGATGATTTATTGTTTCATGGTGATTCTTAGAGAATTGTCATCAATTAATGGTTAAGCTTAGATAATTTTTATCGATTCATAAAATTGAATTTCATTATTGATAAATTATCAATGTTGATAAATCTGATGAAGTAAGACTAGTTAAATGCTTAAAATACTTATATCAAATGGGATTCATTGTTTACAATAGTGAAGATGTTTTATGTTCTGTCCATTTGAGGATGAAGAATTACTTTGTAATTTATATTCAAAAATGAATAATGATAGATCATGAAGAGGTGTTTAGTATTTTTATATATGAATAGAAATTATGATTGGGCATGGAATTATAATGTTTCCATGAATATCATTTAGAATTCGATTTTATATTTTGTTTTTTTAAGTTATTATATAAGGTTTACGTAAATAAATTTGGTTGACAACTACCTTAACCATCTAGGATCAACATAGGGTGTATGCGGGACTCTAGGTTGAATGAACCAAATAGAAGCCAACAAGGACAACTGGCTGGTCACATGTGAGTTTGTGTGTATGCCCGTAGGAGTGCAAGGGAAAGCCTGTGCATAGATTGGGCCAAGGGACCAAAATGATATTAGTGAAGATTGTTTCCATAGAACTAGCATAGAGTTGTACTAGATAGGGGAAGAGGAGAATTCATAGCAGTAAGGAGAGTAATTTGATAGATATACCACGGGTCATCCATGTTTTTGTTTCATTCTGGGATGAGTTTTTAAAAACACTGAGTGATCGTCATTTTCCATCACATCATGTGTAAAATAAGATAATACAAATTCTTCTGGCTCTGGCCTTAAAATTTTGGTGCACACTGATCATCTGCAGCACCGTCATCCTCCCTCCACCACTTGACGACTTCATTGGTTCGTTGTCAGCCGAACTGAAAAAGAATTTGTAAGAGTCCCTTTTATCATGGGCATTTAGGAAGATGATCAACATGTGATACTCATCACATGCTTGTTTTATATTATCCTCCAAGATTGAAAATTCTCTAAAAGTAAACAAACTTTGAATTTTGGTGAATCTGTTGTCAGAATATAAATATTTCAAAGATGGTGATATCCACTATTGAATGTGATGATTTAAAGGACCCATATTTCCAGATTTAAATTTTTCGTAGGGATGTGATCCTATGCTATAAAAGGATAGTCACTATTCATTTTGAAGCTTCTATCATTCTCTCATCCTAGAGTTCCCATTTTAAAAAACTATATTCTTTGAGAAGCCAATTACATGAATAGGAAAAGGTACCATGAGCCTCAAGTGCCTCACAAAGTTGGGGTGGTCCAAAAACCATTTTGGTTTTTTGAATAATTGAGTTTCATATTTCCTCAACAAGTGAAGATAAATTTCGAATGAGATTCGTGAATAATTATGTTCTATGAAGATAATGGATAGTGTAACATGTCTCCCAAGCGCTTGTGATGATTTGATATTCAAGAAGCCTCCCAGGTTCATGATAGATTTTCATAGTATTGTTATCCACTGACTGAATCTATTATTATCACTATGCATCATAAAGATATTGATATTTGAAGTTGTTGGATTGCGTTAAAGTTGATAATTCCATTATTGAAAGGAAGAACCCATGTTTATGTTTGAAAATAAGAATACACATCCAAAAAACACACATGTGTTACATGAATAAAAATAACGTAATCCACATAAAGTTTATTTTCTTAGAAGACAAGTGAGTGCCTAAGTAATATGGTGTTGTGTTCATTCATGATGCACAAGAACTCATGTTCATGATTTGAGACACTATAGTTTGACTTGAAACAATGAAGAGAGATATGAAACTAAGGGTGATCGAGTGTTTGATAATAAATAGAATGTGGATAATGTTTTGGACCCATAAACAAGTGCATGATTCCCTAAAAAAAGTATTGATCCATTTAACAATCAAATGTGTGTTGAAAAAAGAGACAATTATTAATAAAATATCACATGTAATCTTGAATGCATATGTGAAAAGAGAATCACTCGAGATACCCAAATCAAAACTGAATATTGATAATAAAATATCTATAGTAAATTGATTCATGTAATCTAACTAGGTTATAAATCAAGAAGGTATTAATATTTATTGAAGTGTGTATAATATTCTTGCATAAAATTTCAACTACACTAAGTAAAAATATAATAGAATTGATACTACATCCACTACTGATATTTTTTTATGAAATACCATGAAAAATTGGGTGTTCTAAAATAAATATTGATTATTATTCATTGTAGTTAATTTTTATTATGTTAATATAAATTTTTACTCATTTAAATGATAATAAAAAAATAATTATTTTATTCTAGAAAGAAGAATAAAACAGAAATATAGAGTAGAAGGATTCAATAAAAAAATAAGTTGTGATGTTGGTTTCTCTTATAAGAATTTTATTTGGTAAATTATGAACCCATGGGTAAATGAAACTGTAATGAGGATTATAAAAACCATGTAAAATTTGAGGGGAATAACATATTGTTTTTAAGGTGAAATATTATATGATTTCTATAGAATTATATTTATTCATTGTACACAAGAATTAAAATTGAGATTCAAAATAAAACTATTACTTATATATTCATATTGTAATAAAGAACATTAACTTTCTATATTTTCACACATTCATATCATTAATATAATTTTATTTCTGATGTTCCTTCATGAAAATGAGTGACCTCTTTCAGACAAAACCACTTCAATGATTAGTCATGTCATTTTGTTTCTCTATTCCTTGGAGATTTTAGTAATAATCCATAATCTTGATATTTTAATATTTATTTTTCAATAAATTATTCATTTCCATATATAAAGTCACACATTCTTTTTAGAAAACTAATTATAACTCTTTTATCATATATTAATATATATAAAACTATAACATAGTTGTTTTTCCATCATCAAATGTTATTATTTTGTATATTATTTAAAATGTTGATGTTTATGAAAATTATTTAATACCTAAATCATTATTAATATTTTATTTAGGGTATTGGAATAATTATGTTTTAATGTTTTATGTACAACCATTTTAAATTGTGAATTTTATGAGTCAGGTTGTTGATAATACAATCGATGATTATTAGTTTTGGGTTAATTTACCGATAACCGTGATATACAATATAATGATAATTTCTCAATATTTCCACATTCCAAAACAACATTTAGCTAACATATTATTTTGTAATATCATATATTAACATTATTAATGTATTGATATATATATATATATATATATTATTTTTTGTAATGATGATGTCCGTATAGAATTGTTCATGTAGGTGGTTCGACTGACACAAACAAGAACAAGATATAATAATGAATTAGTAAGTATAAAGTTATAAAATAGAAGTATAATTTTATCCAATGTATAACTATATTAATATATCATCATTATAATGGAATACATTATTTATAAATATTGTCTATTTGAATTTAATTGATAAAATAAAGTATTAACATAGATATTTTCTTGATGAATTTATTCATTCTCAATATGGGTTCCATCAGAATAAAGGATTCATGAGTTATTAGTTGAAAAATTAGCTATTTTAATAAGGATTTAGGATAGTAAAAATGGGAATGGATTCATTAGTGAACTTATTGGATTGATTGGTCTAATGGTTTTAGATTGTTTCTCCTTTTATAGGGATTTAAATTATAATTTTCTAAAATATTAATTATAGTATATATATGGTATTTATTTTTAATGGAAATCGAATTAAAAGTGAAATATAGTAGTTGTAAGATATGGTTCTGTTTTAAAATCACTCATAAAAACCATTAGGGATATGTTTTCTTGAAATCTTGGTCTATAATCACTTAGTCTGACATGTTTTTTTATTATTTATCATTTTCACTAGAAACTAAATATTCACATTCGTAACTTCTTTTTATAACTTAAATTATAATTTACTATTTATTTATAAATATATACTGAAAAAGGTCCTTCTTTTAATATATTTCAATTCCTAATGATAAGATATAATTTAAATGAAAACACAATCTAAATAATAAAATTAATTTATAGGAAGTAAATTTTTAACGAATAAGAGATATTATTATTATTGAAAATTAGTTATCAATTTTTTGGGGATGATTTCATTTTTTATAAATTACATTATATTCATTATTTTATAGTGATAAAATTTATTTATCATTAATAAATACTAAATTAAAAATTACAAAATTAGAATCATGTTGTTTTTAATAATAATAAAATTTTATCCGTATATTATTAAAAATAAATGTTTTCCTTCTAGTTATATTTACTTATACATTATTACTAAAACATTTCATTCAATTCAATAAATACTTCTTGTAACAATATATTAATAATAAATATATATATATTACTATGAAATGGAAAAAATATAGATAATAAAATATTTCTAAAAAATATTATATTCTAATTTCATTACAAAATATTATTATTGTCATGTTATATCTAAAATGTTGACATATATAATCTACATGTATGATACATGGAGTCCCAATGATCATATATGCAAGTTCTACATCTATAATGGCTATATATCAAACTTCCATACTTCCATGCAATAAAAATATAATGGCATTACTATAATAATTCTTACATATATTACTAAAATATTTCATTATATTAATTTACATAATACTCAAAATTTGTATAATACTTCAATTTATTTGTTTTATTTATAGATTTTTAATAATGATGATGATATTCATTGAATTCTAGGATGACAATGATTATGGGATCATGGGGATTTTTTTTCATTTCATTTTATTCTTCAACTTATTTAACTAATAATTATTCATGTGGATTTTATAAAATTTATTAATTTTTTCTTATATTGTAACATTATATCTCAATAAAATAAATAATGGTCCATTTTTGGTTGTTTTTTGATATGAAACATTCTATTGAAATAATTATTTTTAAAAATGATAAAAATAGGTTGAAAAATTATAAGATGTTATATTTTTTATTAAAACAAATTGTAAGATTAATAAATAAATATCAATAGACACCTATATTTCTCATGGATCACCCCCACTAGTTTTAATATGTGGATAATATCTAAATATTGTTTTAATATCCTTCATAATCAATATATCACTATTTATTCATTTAAAAATGTATACATTCTCAATGTCCATAAAATGTATATAAGTTTTCCCCCTCTTCTACTCTCTAAATTTAAAAATGGTTACACAAGGGGAACATTCAATAGTGTTCTTAAACACATTGATTTAAAAATGATGATAAAATAAAAAAATAGTTGGTGTTATCCTTGATTCTATGATCGCCAATACGTAGTATCCAATGTTTTTCATAGTATCTCTTTACATCCAAGAATGATTATAAACTTTTTTTTTCTATCCAAAAGTCACCCTTAGATTATAATTTTTCATTGACCTCAATAACCTATTCACTATAATATTTATTATTATTTTTATATTTTTATAGATTCTTAATATTCTATCATTAGTTTTTTTATTCTGTCTATTTCAAATGATATTCCTTCTTTTTTTATTGAATCACAAAATACTTTTTGTAGTAAAATTAAATACCCTATACATTCTATAAAATATATTAATATCTTAGTTAGGGTTCATGTTAGACTCCATCATTATGCATCATTTAGTTTGAGGAAGTTTATTACATAAACTATAAATAACTAAAATATTCTCAATCATCTAATATCATCAAAACAACATGGTTTTTAAAATCCAAAAAAATTATCTCTAATTTAAATGCACATATGTAGATACACATCGTTACAACTATGGAATGATACTCTACTTTAAAAGTAATATGGCTTAACAAGGAATAAAATCCTGCAAAATGGATTTCTCATAATTTTAAAAATTGTTTCTTCTTCAACTATTGAAATTTTATCCCTTAAAACTGATATTTTACATGGTATTTTGAACCTCTAGATTCTTATTTATGTTATTATTATTGATTTTCTTCACAGTATTGATAATTCATATATATATATACTAGTAAAAAATATGAGTGGAATAAGAATTCATACATGAGGTACACAATATCGATCAAATACACATTATGGGCCTCCCAATTTGGAATATGGAATATTCAATATAAAAACAAATTTCCTCAGTATTTCATGAAAAAACTCCAAATTATAGTTAATACCTCTACCTATTTAACAAAAAAATGATCATTAATCTTCCCTGATTTGATTTTCCATATATAATTTATATTCATTATTTCAAAAACCATGGAATTCCTTGAATAATTCAATGTCATATTACCATGATATTGGTAGCTTCTATATTTATAACTAAAACCACACTAAAAAGAAATGGATTCTAAAACCCCCATAGTCCCCCATTATCATCATTTTATGATTATTCATTGTTTTGTGAGTACATCCTTCAAATTATTTTAACTATTATTTTATAACACCACACAAGATGAAATATCATACACTCATTGACTTTTATTGATAAAAAATCCAATATTAAACAATTTTATTGTAACCGATGTTATTTTTTGACTATCCATTCATGTTTTATATTTATAAATAAATCCATGTTATCCATGATACCCTATCATCACATCTAGTAATATATAATAATTATCTCCCACTAACAATAAGAGTCAAAGTTTTTATTTATTTTTGTTCTGGTCACATTTAATCATTTACGGTAATTATATTATTCAAAAAATAAGAAAATAGCTATTATGAAATTATCTATTGCTACATCATCCATTGATATTTGTAGGATATAAGAGAAAACATTAATTTGTAATTTATTTAATAATTTTATATCAAAACCATAGTTTTTTAAATATCAATGGGTTTTGTCTCACTTATATTATTACACTCAACAAAATATGAGAACATAAAAAACTCACAATATTTAATTTAATCATTATATAAAATCAGGGCAGTGGTTTTATATCCACCATATAATATTATTTTCTATTGAACACTAATATATAATATATATATCTCAAACATGTTTTCTACAAAGTTATTTTTAATTAAATATTCCAAATAATGACGACATCATTTTTCAATACTTTTATAGGTTAAAATATATTAATAGATAAGAGAATTCATACCTAAGAGTGAGTTCATTTCATTAAAATTTCTTTTTTGGATGTATCAGTGACATTTTGTTCAATTCCATGTGAATGCACTCAGGTTTCTCCAAATATATGTCCACATGGGTCAGTAACCTTTTGTGCCTGCCTCCCATGACCTAGTTTGGGAAGGGAAAATGTTTTGGCTCAGGAAACTCCCATGTCATAGTGTATAAGATAAAAAAACTCCAAGCCAACCACATAAGGACATATTTTTCATTTTTATCTTATAAATAGTTCTCTTTGAATCTATTAGGGGGACTCTATAAGAAGCTAAGGTGAATTCTGAATATCCCATGCACTAGTTCACCCTTTGCCTCTTAGGGTATCTTATAATACTTTAACCAATTAAAATTATCCAATGTGCTGGATAATTGAGTCATAAAAATATATAACTATTTGGATAAAATATCTCCAATAGTTATCCTATAAAATGGTGAAGGACCCATAAGGTAGAAAATAAAAGAGTTTCTTTATCCATTTTCCTTCATACTAACCCACACCAGTGATAAACTAACCCAAATCCCCAATTATTTTGGTATTCTAGTGTTAATAAACTATCCCTTTTATATACCCTTAATAAGGTGAAGAAACTTACCCTCACCTAGAAAAAATCATTGGTGAGTCTGTTGTAATTTTCCTAGAACAATACTATGGAAAATATCATTAATATTTCATAGGCTTCCATTAGATTACAGAACATTCATTTCATCAATATCAATTATATCTGGAATATTCTGCACATTTTAGAATTGAATAATATGATGGATCAACAATCCTACACCTTTTTATGGGTTAATCCTCTTCCCAAATTTCAATGTTATGAAATCCACTAAACCCACTATATGGTATAACCATGCTATAAAATCCACATAACTAGGAAAACATCCAATTTTGAGTACTGAGACTAGGGCAACCCATCAACCATTATTTTTATAATGGTAATCACATATCCTAGGTCTCGCACATGGGTACACAATTATCAAATCATCCTACAAACCTACATGACAAACATGATCATGTTATGCACATCAAGGTAAAATTTTATTTATCATTTTGTTCGATGAAAAATTGTTCTTCCATATAATACTCCATAAATGATAAGTCCATCATGTTGATTGAAATGTTTTATCACCTTGATAATAATTTTCCTTGTAGTATGGATAATAGGGAAACCCATATAAGTTCATTCAATTAATCCTCGTAAACCCTTACCAAAAACGATATCATTCCTATAAACTCATGGATCCCTTTTCCACTGATTGGGAAACGAGTCCATGGTAATAAATCATGGTGTTAGACCCATTTAGGCCATTATGGATGATTTCATATGTAAGTGTAATCAATTTTAATGGTTATAATCGCATCTTATAGAATCCAATAATTTATTTAGTGAGTATTTTGGAAACAGAATCCTCTTATTCATATATATGTAGTCTCTACATGTTCATTAATCCATCAATGTCCAGAAATTGGTCTATATAAAAGAAAACATATAGGACTCCTACAATGTGAAATCCAGTAATCATTAATTCAATGTTCTCCCATGTGTAATCCGAACTAAATTATGGATTTTTGTCAAATTTAAAAATTTAATTCTAATACACATGTTATTAAATGGAATGATAATGTATTAATCATATGGTGTTAAACATCATGGTATAATATAATCACATCCCTTTAAAATTGGAACCTAAAAATAATTTTCCTTTGATTATTATGAACTAGGATATGTAAAATACCATTTTAGAATCAATCCCTAAAAATAAAATATATAATTTCTAATGGGTTGTATTTCCCAATATTACCTAATTCATACATTTACTTGGATATATTCTCAATGATGATAACACTCTAGATATTTCATATTCCATGTACACCAAACTACATTGAAGGTCCATATTCACTGATATCCAACATGAATGGATGGCTATGTATAAATCAAAAAACATCTATTTTTACTATCCCTCCACTTATTAGTACACATTTCATTATATTAAATTACATATGAATTTGCTGTAGTTGAACATTCCTAAATATAACTACACTGGACGTTTTTACATGATCTTAAAAACAATAACAAGTCCTATTCAGTGGTGCCAAATTAAGAGGTTTATCATTCCCTTCAAAATGTATATAAAAAATCTTCAATGAGTTGATGATATCTATATCCAAACACCTATTTCCTTCATTTATAGCGACAACATCTAAAGATCACAACTATAAATCTTTGTGACATAGTGTAACAAACGATTGAATTATTTTTTTGAAGAAAATAATATAAAAAGCATTGTACATAATGGTTTTCCATTGATATGATCATGAATAGAAGGATATATTGTAAAATATTTGGATATAAGAAGGATTTATAGACACTTATAAACTAAATAATAGATTTTTATGTATGTGATAATTCCCACCTTTAAATAATGAATAGTAATAACCTCTCATTTTGTAATCCAAAATGCATTCAATGGTTTCATTGGTAGTTTCCCTTTGTTGATATTTTATCATAATGTATTAAAATTTTAACTGAAACATCCATTTTCAACAATGATGTTGGAATGAAATATGAAACTAGGCATGAATCCATCTATTTTGAAAATTATTTATCAATCATTATTAGACATATAATAGTAAACTACTGTGTGTTTTTATATTTTATAAATATTATTTAATTCCAATAATCTTAAATGATCTTACTTCAAGAAAAATTTATATAAGAATCTCATGAACAATCTAGATCACATTAAACGTATTCTATATTCAAATTTAATTACTACATTGAAATTCATTACATATAAAACATGGAGGATGATGTAACCTTCTATGTGCCTTCAATGACAGATGAAAAATTCAATAGTCTAATAGTATATTTAGAATAGAACTATCCTACACGTGAAGGATGTAAATTATGGACTCCAAGAAATGAATCCCTAATGACTTTCCACTAAAAAATGGTCTATGGAGATGTATGTGGTTCAGGTTGCCACCTCTAGACACCACATGAGCATCTCCCTTGAGCGCTAAAGCATATTATTTCCAAATATTAGGGATGTATATTATGAAATGTAATATAGCCTGACTCTAGACTAGGTTATTCATGATAGGGTTATAATCATTATTTCTTGACATTTTCATTATCATGTCACCCCATTTCATCATGATTACACTAAGTTTATCATCATGAAATTTTACGAAATCTATTATTTCAAATAAATATAATATATTTAATAGATATAGATACAGAAAATAAATATTTAAATCTGAATTAAATGAAGAACCTATTTTTTATTGTCTTTCACCCAACATGCAGTCCCTTTTGATGACTTATATTATATCAAAGGTCAACTATTACTATACAATAATATACTATTGATATTTTTGTAATATAATATTTATCACTATGTTGTTGGAACGGAAGAAATTATTATAATTATATAACTTGTGAAAAAAAATTACATATGTTTATAAAATTAATTCTTTTATTACTATTTAATTATAAATGAAAATAAAGACAAATTGAATATTAAGGAACTGTTTTATGAATACCTATTTTATAAATATAATGGAATTTTATCCTAATAAATTATATTATTCACTATTAATGAAAATTGTAAATGAAAAATATATTAAAGATTTTTAATATTTTTTTTAATTCCTCAAATAAGTTTTTTAAGGATATGATAATAATAAATAAAATTTTATGCATAAAAATATGTATATTTTTGAAATACAATTTTATCACATTTTATAGAACACTATTTTTAATTTTAATTTTGTACATTTATATTAATTTTAATTAACAAATAATATTATTTATTTAATTTGGATTTAAAAAAACTTAATTGGTTGAAATTTTTTGTCAGGACCCGTCCTATGGGGCTTGTTCTGTGACTACCCCAAGAACACCTCTCAAATGCCAGGGACTAGAAACTAGCTATGAAAGCATCAACCTCCATGTGGTTGGAATTTTCCTGAGTACCTTTACACAAACACATGCCAATCCAAGCCCCACAATCCGAAAGGGAAAAACAAGTATAGTGAAACAATTGTTGAGTACAGGTACAACTAAAAACAAGTGGCCCAGAATACAAACCCAACAAAAACAACTGAAAATAGAAAAGTAAAAAGGGACTCAAATATCCATATACTAAGAACCCAACCTAATGGTAAGAATAGTGTAGCTACTAAATGTCTAAGTATTAAATCTTGTCTGCATGATCTTACTAGGCCCTTTTTGTTCCTAGGACACCAAGTCCTCAGTCGAAGTGATGATCATCTTCACCAGAAAAAATATGTGTAGGAAAATCCCACACATGGGTGAGTAATGAAATACTCATTATGGGAGCCCGAAACAAAAAGGAAAGGAAACAATGAAATCAACAAAAAAAGCATGATCCATAAGCATGAAGCACAAGCATGAAGAACAAGAAAGTTCACACCAGGTATACGTCTATGGTAGTGATAAAAGAATCTTTTGTCATATCATCGAACATGTAGGATACTAAAGAAAACCTCTACTATGCATATATTGGGCCCATCAGGCCACACAAAAGATGATTCCCCCTAACTGGGGACTACTGTGCTACACCTCCATATCGTGTACCGTGGATCTGTCGAGTCGCACAGTCTCTTTCTCACCATGGACCTACAACGTCACCCAGAGTTGCTTCCCATTATGGAGAACTGAGGTACACCCCTATCACATATTTTGGGTATACCGAGTCACATATTCATGATACAACCGTGGGATTTCAATGTCACATAAAGGTGCTTCCCACTGGGACATAATTGTGTCACATAGATTCTCTTGTTAGTAGTCTTCTACTTTTTTCCAACCACAGAGTTTCATATATATCGCACATCAGAGAACCTCTCTACAATACATTAATCACAAATCAACATCTATTAAATCTTATTTAGAGCCTATAAAAGGATCTGTTTCATTGAGACGGTCCCAAATCCGCAAATAGTTCACCAATTGGACATTTGGTTTGAATGTTAGCAGAGTTTTAGTAAAAAGGGGCCAGTTTTTCTGTGACCAATCTGACCCAATCGGACCAACCCAACCCACCTAGACTGGTGGTCCCACATATCCATGTTCAATTCAAAAAACATGAACTGACCCGGATCGGTTCATGGTCAGCATTGTCTGTCTTGGGTAGTGGTCTAGGCTAAGTGAGCCTCTGTGGTTTCAATGTTCTTTTCATCTTCAACTTCCACTTTTTTGTGGATTCTAGACTAAAATAATAAATCCAATACCTTAAAACTATTGAGATGTTATTATAAATATTGCATAACCATATTCATTATTCTATCCATCCTATGAATGATAATGTCACCATCATGCGTACATGCAGCTTACCGTCTCCACATAATGGTGTAGTTTGTTATTCAATACGTTATTATTTAGATGGGTATACTAATGAGTATAATTGATGTAAATAATAAATATAAAATTTTAATTATTATTTATATATAATATACCATCCAATTACCTATGATTTCACATTCAATGGAATGATATCATCAAAAATATATACATAGGGCCTACCGTCTCAACGACGCAATGAGATTCACATTCACCATTCAATGATGATTATAAATATATATTATTAATAAATATGTAATATATTACATAATAATACTAATGGAAATATATAGATATATATATATAAATATATCATTCACTTACTTCCGTTCAATACGATATGTAAACCGAAACAACTTTTATGCATACGTAGGACCTACCCTCTCCATAAACAGTGTTTTCCATTTCATATATAAATATATTATACATACATATATTCTGAATATATATGAAACATAAATAATATTTTATATTCTGGAATCAATTAGATCACGATATAATTTATATGATTAAGAATAAAAAGTTAAAACCCGCTTGATAAAGAAAGCGATTATTACCCAAAATTTTATTTTAACATATAAATTATTATTAAATGGGTAGTATAAATGCATAAATGAAATAAGTATGATATCATAAATATGAATATGGTTCTGTTATAATTTAATAATGTACTATGGTGATTTTATAGGTGGTTAAATGTACCCTTGACTAAAATAAAGTACAATGTAAGGGTTGGTTCTTGATTATATTTATTATCCATGATTTTTTATGTCTAAGTATTTACTGGGAGATTTTTATCATTCATGTCCATGTTTCAGAAAAATGTTTTCAAAATGAATATTTTGTTCTTTTTTGAATGGGTTTATTTATCAATATTAGCATTTTAAATGATTTAATGATATGTTTTTAGGTCATTTTAATAAATGTTCGTGTTTTAAAAATGAATTTAAAGATTTATTTATATGGAAATGAATGTTTAAAAATGTTAATTCCTTCCATAATATTCAAAGTGATATGGGAAACTTTTATTAAAAATTCTTTTTTATATGACTTCCTTTAAAAATGTGTGACTTTTAAATGATTCCATAAAATGGGATATTTCTCTCAAATAGTTTTACTGATCATTTTCAACAATGTCAACATCCTTTACAAGATATTATACTCGATTGAGGTTGATTTATTATAACACAATATTTCATATTTTATTTAAAGAGTTATGGTATGTTTGACTATGGATTTTCTATTTTTATATCATTCTTGGTTCATAGTTAATGTATTGACATTTTGTATACTAGTTTTAATATGAATATTTATTTTAGTTTTCAACATTTTCATGTGAGGAATGCATTGGACATAGTAAGTGATGGGTGGAGCCCGCTATAACTCATTGATGAATCAGAATATCTCATGAGATAAACTACTGACTTTCCACAAGGCCATGACAAAAAAATTATTTGTGGTCTCGGCTTGAGGCCTTGACAATGTGGTTATGATATCCAACATTATGCATTCCCTCGTTATGAAATTGTTTTTACATGTGATTATTCAACTAGTAAAATATTGTTGTGCATGTTTATATGGTAATGTATGATTTATTTTTTCACAATTATGTTTTATTTTTATGTTTAAAAGGCTATTTTTTACACATCTTACCTTAAATTTTTATAGGTTCTACTAAATTATTTACCCTTATTGAGCATCTAAACTCACCCCATTATTATGTTTTATTTTACAAGGATTCTGAGAAGTGTATTGTGATTGATATGCAGGGTTAAGATAGTGGAATATTGGCACTCTAAAATGATTCTTTATGTTTTGTTTTATGTCTGATTGTGTAATGTAACATTCAGGTATGTAATCTATTTTACATGATTGATAAACTAATCGTTACTTCGAGACTTGAATCCTTGTAATCATGCCAATGTTTTAATTTATTGAACTGGCTCTGGGCTTCTTAGGTCAGGACATTACAGTTGGTTTCATAGTATGTTTAGCAACAACCATGGAAATATATTTAGATAAACTCTTATTAAGAAACATTACGCTAAGATAGATATTGAAGATTATTATAGAAGAACTTCCTATAATTTTGGTAATGTAGTGATTTTTTAAATTTTCTAAGAATACATCCCTATATAGACAGGATATAGTAGAGGCGGCTCTGGTATAGATGTATCTAGGGGTAATACCCAAAAATCCTACTTTGATCTAGACTCTAAAGAAAACTAGTGCATGACAACTGTACTTGATGCACTCTTGGTTATGACACACCTGGGTGATATGTTTCAGATAATTCTATTTTTCTTTACAATCCATTAAGAAGAATTTATTACTAAATAGTTAAGAAACAAAACAATTTTTATGATTATGATTATTGATATTAAATTAATGTTGATAATTTTTCTAGTTTTTTAGATTATACATTATTATATGATCTAACTTTGTGTATTTTGCCATTTAAAAATGGGACCTAGTAGAAAGAGTGAGAACTCCAACAGTATGCCTGATCCAAAGATTAAATAGTATCATATCTTTCATGATCTTAATCCAAAATTTAGAAGTTAAATAGTCTCCCACATATTCTCATCATGTGATGAAATAGTATCGTGTGTTAATATGATAAGTAATGAATTGTCCGAGTCCTATGGCTTTGAAGGAAATCCAGGGAAGAAGATGATGGTTGAGAAAATGATGAATAAAGGGAAAAATAAAAAGAAGGATTTTCCCAATTTTTATAACTATGGAAAGAATCACCATGGGGAGTGATTCAGTATAATGGGTTTTTTTATATGTTTGGAGAAAAAGGACACCAAGTTCGTGATTGAAAGGGTAAGAGAAACATTTTAAATGTATTATTCTTCACCTAAAAGGATTTGGGACACTACGTAAATAAAATTTCCATTCATTGGAGTGTACCCCAAATGATGCTATTTGATAAGAATCATGTTATGATACTACTGCAGATGAAGATGAATGATTAGAGTTCTTATGTTGTTATTAAATAATTGTGTCATTTTAGTCCCAGTTGAAATAACTATAATTTATACAAGGATTTTAATGCATTAAATTTTCATTAAGGATTTGGTATTTTATGGTACCAAGTAATGTGAAATAGTTTAGTGTTAAACTTTTTGAAAAATATATGATTGGGGGAAATATAACACTTAATATGTTTCTGAAACAGAGATAATGATTTTGGAATAAGATATTATTGAGTTTGATAAAGTACATTAGATATTATTACCTACCTTGGAACTAATTACTTTTTTGTTTATTCTATAATTTTTTGTGTTTAAACCATTTTTGTATTTAAGGAGTATATATATTATTTTATAAGGAATAAGGTAGCACAAATGTATTCTATAAAGTTTTATGGTATTTCAGGGTGTTACCATGTTTTAATAAAATACATGATGAAGGTATTCATATATTATTATATTGAAAAATTAGATCTTTATTATGCTTATTTCCATATAAAATTTTATACTATGAGTTTGGACATAAGTATTTTTTGATAACTCTATGGGTTGTAATGGAGTAAGATAAGAACATGATATTTTATTTGAGGTTAAAGTATAATTTATTGGACACTCTTACCAATAATTTTGGATTTCACTATACATATAGAGGTTTAAGGAAATACATTAGGACCTTATGATTTATCAAATTCACATTAGGAATAAAAAATCATTTTTAAACATTCATTTTTGAGTATAACGGATGATGTGAAAATAGATCGAAGACAACCAAATGATTACATTATGATTATGATAGGTAATGAAATCATTTATATTTTCATGATTTCCTATATTGATATTAAATTAATCAATATAATTGAAAAAATAATGTATATAAAAATTTGTTATTGTAATATAATAAGTTTTATTAAACCGGTGATATTTTAAATCATCATAGAATTATTGCTTTGAGGCCCTCTATTTATTCTATTTATTGTTCACATTTTTTGATTGATGACATTAATCACTCCCTACAACTATTTTAATTTTTCCTCCAATTATGTGTCTATAATTTCAACCAATTTTAACCTACTAGAAACCCTAATGTGGTGGTGACTTTTGTATTCCCCTTTCTCATTTATTAAGACTAAATATTAGTTACCTTATTTATTGATATGTGTTTTCCACAAAGTTAATTTCTATTTTAAACCTATTATTTTTAATGAAAAATTTCAAATTATGAGTACAAAATTTATTTAAGGAGGGGAAAATTTAGAAATCCGAAATTTCATAGTATGTTATCATTTTAAATTAATTAAATATCTTGCGCTACACGCAACACCGAGTTTGAGCGGAGCATGAATTACCAAACTAGCTATTCAAAAAGAAGATAGGAATCATATTAACAATGTTTAAAATAATCTATATAAATTTAACATCAATATATTGTGTTTCTTAGACATAATTTAAGATCAAATTTAATTTTTCAGATAAAGATGAATTTTAAAAAAAAAATATTATACTGCCTTATAATGGGTAACCTTTTTCAAATCCAATATTTGACACCTTTATATATTATGTTTGTCCAAATAAACTTATTTTCATAAATATGGACATAAAAATTCAGTGTGGATAAATTTTTGGTGTTTTTATGAGAATGTTTATATTTTGGTGAATAGTGAAAAAACTAAATTTTAATTGAAAACAACTTTTTGAATAAAAATAATTTAAAGTATTAAAATATAAAATTAAATGATTTTGAGGTATAATTAGATTATATTTTTATCATTTAATCCAATTATGGTCATTAAATGTAATTTTACATTTAAATTGGAAATAAACACATATCAATCTTTTGATACTTTTTATTTCTCAAAAAATCCCTCTTTCTAGTTTTGACTACGAGATTTAATTTTAAAATTTTAAATGAAACATCAATGTTGCTAATTTGGTAATATATAAACCATTTTACAATTTCGAATAATAATATTATCTTACTGTGAATTTTTTTCATTTTTTTGAAAACATTCAATTTTTGATGAATAGTCAAAATTACAATGTTATTGTTTAAAAAAATTTATTTAATTATTTATTATTTTTATATAAATATATTTTAATGAAAATTTGAAAATTAATACTTATATTAGCTCAATTTTAATTCATTAGATTCATTTTATTCATTTTATTCTACGATTAGATGTATAAAATTTATTTTCCAATTTTTATACTAAGGGTTAATTTCTCAATCTCATTATTGTCCGTGATTGTTTATGTATGAGTATTTACTAAGAAATTTTTACCATCCATGTCCAGGTTTCATAATTTTTTTCAAAAATAATATAGTATGGTTTTGCGAAAGATACTATTTATAAAGATCTACATTTTGAAAAATTTAATGATTTATTTTTCTAAATATTTTTAATTAATGTTTAGGTGTTAAAGATGATTATAAGGATGTATATATATAGAAATTATTGATTTAAAATTTTTAAATTTTAATGGGATCCATTGATTCAAAAAAATACTTTTTATATGACTTCCTTTATAAATGTGTGCCTTTAAAAATATTTCCCAAAAAATCATATTTCTCTCAAACAGTCTTTCTGATCATTTTCAACTATGTCCACATCCTTTACTAAATATTATTATTGATTGAAGTTGATTTATTATAATAGAAAATTTCATATTGTATTGGATGAGTTATGGTATGTTTGACTGTATATGTTCAATTTTTAACCATTCCTGGTTTATGTTTAATGTATTGACATTTCGTAGGCTATTTTTAATACAAATGTTTATGTTATGTTTCAAAATTTTCATATAATGAATGAATTGGACTTAGTAAGTGAAGGTTGGAGCCCGCTATATCCGTTCGATTCATCAGTATATATCAAGATACAAAAGAGTGTCTTGGCATAAGGCCTTGACAAAATTTTTATTTGTAGTCATGGCACGAGGCCTTGACTATTTGGTTATGATGTCCAACCATACAAATTCCCTCTTTATGAATTTAATTTGTACATGTTAGTATTCGACTAGTAGAATATCCATGTGCAAGTTTATATGGTATTGTATGATTTTGTTTTCCATATTAGGCTCATGTTTATGTTTAAAAGGTTGTTCTTTTTTTACACATATTTCTTTAAATGTTTATAGATTCTACTAAATTATTTACCCTTATTGAGCATATGATCTCATCCTTTTATTATGTTTTATTTTTCTAGGATTCCAAGATGTGTATTGTGATTGATATGTAGGGTATTTCTAGAGGAATATTTGCGCTCTAAAAAGATTATTTATGTTGTGTTTTATGTTTGAATGTGTAATGTTACGTTAATTTATGTAATATATTTTCCATGATTGATAAACTGATCGGTCCATTGGGAATTAATTTCTTATAATCATGCCAATTTATTAAAATAATGTGCCGACTACGGGCTTCTGGGGTCTGGGAATTACACCCAACATAGAGGTCATACCCATGTACTACTCGACTGGTACGACGACACACCTCAAACCAATGTGTCCAAAGTAAATTAGCATAGAGGCCCTACCCATGCTCTCACCAACTCCAACAAACGTCCTACGCACTCTAGTACGTCCTGTACAGATTCCCTAAATGGGTCAGCCAATGGACACGGAGGTCCTCCCCATGATCCCTTTGACATCTATCCATGTATTAATTGCACCCCATCTCATCCCGCCATATATCCTTGCCACCCCAGCACTATTTCTGTCAAAATACATCCATGAGCCAAAAATATACCCTATCATGAAGAGCCATCTAAGGTCAAGTGGGTGGGTCACTGCTGCCATAAAAATAATGTCGAGAATATTCAAGCTGAGATTAATCCTATCTGCTTCTCATATTCCAAGGAAGAATGCAACTCAGTGATGGAACCCTCACCTCGATCCACTATGTAGAGGTACGAGGAATGAATGTGGTGTATCTGTATCTTCCATCCAAAATGTGAGGTTCGTCAGATTAATGCTTCCCTCCACAAATAAATCCAAGAGGAAGTATATTTGGCTCATTCCTAGGGCATGGTTGTACAATCCTCCCTTTCATCCACAGGGTCATTCTCTACATCGACCTGAGAGCATAGAGAGATGTTCGAGGGACCGATGACTGATGAACAGTAGCATGAACCACCATTAGTAAATGCATCTCCAAGCCAAAAATGGTGGCCTCCAGCCCGTCCTATCACGATGTGATTGTTAAGTCATTGCACTCTTCTAAGGATAACCCAAGATGCAGCGTCTTGTCATCTCGATCATCATATTATCCACTGCCCTACGCACTGTCTGAATTGTCTGCCTTAGAACTACTACCCTTACCATGTTTTCTGTACATAATGACAGGAGAAACCAAGGGCCAGATCCTGAGTCTAAACCAAAGAGCTTCTGTAACATCATCATAGTGTATCATTTCCCAGAAATGTTCTTGCCAATTATGGTCGCAACCTTCAGTGTGCCATAATCTCTTACTTAGAAGGAAGTCTCATTCATTCTCTATACCCTCTAGGCAATGCACCTCAATCACTATTATCTATGTGTGTATTTCTCCATGAGTCGGGCACACTTTTAGGACATTGTTAAGCAATGAAATTTGGCCAATTTGGCCGCACTCCCTATGGCCTAGTGCCCCGAGTCAGCCATTCATAATCAGACCCTCCATCAACGATGCATTCAGAGAATCAATGTGCCCCACAAAATTATCAAGGATGATTCCCCCATGTTTAGGTCCTTTATTGGGGGCACTATGGTTCCCTCAATTTCAATTCTATCCAGCACAAATCCAAATTGCTAGGCGATGTTAAGGATATGCCTCCAGGTAGATCTGTGGATAACATGGTAGATCTATCAGAGGGGAAGAACTATTTAGATCTACATGATGGGAGCATACCCCTTGTTGTAGTGCCACAACTATTGGATCTATTGCGTATGTCTACTCTTCAGCAGATAAATTTACTAGGTCTTCTCATTCCCACTAAGACATTAGTCCTCATCCAGAATCCAAATAGGGGAAAAGAGAACCTTGGATCCATCAAACCCTATGACCATTTAGATTAGCCCCGATGATAGAAGATGATCCTTAAAAGGCAGCGTTGTGCCAACATCTCACATAACACAATAAAATGGTTGATGAACTATTTTCTAAACGCACCACAGAGCGGCAGCCAGACTACGGTGATCCTCTGTCGGGGCAGCAAGGGTAGGTACAACATCCCCTCAGTGAGTTTCACCCAGTTAGCCCTGACAATCCTTCCCACATAGACATGATAGAGATAAGATATTACAGAAAAATGGTGTGGTACATTTCAATAAATCCACCTCAATGGCATGAGAATTATTGATACCCAACATAGGTTCCCCCAACCGCTCCACAGATCATTCCACCAGTGTCTCCACAATTCATTGGGCCAACATATAACATTGAAGAACCTGCCAACACACTGGGTTCTAGGTACCCTCGTCAAAACATGAACCCCCACCCAAATAATCCTATGGTGTCACTCATTTTTCACCTTGAGGTGTTGGAAACTCAAACGGTGGTAATCTCTTATGATGGAAAGCCATATCCAGAATTGTTTGACGATATTCTGGCACCCTCGGGTTTCATAAATCTAACTATCTCACTTTTAGTAGGATGGGAAACCCACTGTAGCATCTGGCCCACTTCATCTCTAGCTGTGGACCCATGATGGGAACCCCATAGCAACAAAAGGCCACCAAACTCCAATGTTTCATACAGACATTAGAGGGGCCTGTGTTTGTCTGATACAACCTGCTACCCATCGGTTTCGTTGCCGATTGGGAAGATCTATGTATGTAGATTTTCTACCAGTTTAACCCTACCACCTAGCAAATGAGTATTAAAGAACTCTTCAAATTCGAGAAGAGGCATGGTAAATTCGTTGCAGACATCATTGCCTGGTGGAAAGGGGTTACTTATTCCCTGAATATGCTACTGACTCAAGAACAGTTGCTGAATATTTTTGTGGGAAATGTCAATACCAAACTGGTCCCCTCTTTAATTACCCATAATTACCTTGGGGGATTCCGAGACATCTCAGATAAGGCCTATATCCTAGAGAAATCCATGCAACGGGACAAGAATGAATGTTTGTTTCCTCCTGCAATTCCTGCGAGAAGAGACTCTAAGACTAAGCACTTCATGGTAGCATAGATAGAGCCCCTATAAAATGGGTGTTATTACAATTGGAGACACCTTTATATCCTTGTAGGGGGCCTCTACCTCAATCATAACCTCCTCCATAGTAGTGCCCACCTTAGAATCACCAGGTGCCCCCGCGCAATGCACTACCACCACATAGGTGAGATAAAAGGTACCAACTCTTTCACAGGATCCTCTATCCCCTCGTCAAGGTCAGGTTCCTAGAGACCCCTTAACAAAAAAGAGAAGCCAGACCTACTCATTCAATTAACCTCTGTTCCCCAAGTATCTCCAAATTTCCTTGAAATATGTACTTATAAGTTTTTTCAAATACCAGAGGTCCGAATAGGCAGATCTCACTAATCACCCAAATTATTGCCCATATCACCAGATCCTAGAGAACACCCTTAAATAGTGCTATGTGTTTAAAGACTGGAATGAATAATAGTTTGATAACAACATAGTCAAGTTAGGCCCGGCTCTAGCATAAGTGGTATGTGTATTCGAGATGCTAGACATCCACAATAACAACAAAGGGGAGTGGCATCAGGTTTCTAACTATGGATCCTAGAAGTATGATAATGTTATGGCTTATAAGAAAGTCTCCTTTCCTATAGTAATATCCATGCATGCCTGAATCAACCTGAGCCTTCAGAAACCACTGCGTCGTCCACAACTACAAATTTTTCATGATTCACCCATAGATAGAAATTCCCCCCTGAACCTATCCAATAGAAGAGGATTATACAATTGAAAATCAAGGATATTCCTCTGTTAACATCATAGAGCTGGGAAAACCATAAAAGATTTCTTAATGTGAGGCGTGCTAGACAGATCCTTCCAATGGTCTCAGTTGTAAACTCGATCCTTCACCGCTATTTGTGTTAATTGTCTAGGTGGATCCTCTCGGACCTATACACGATCAGATAGGTTTTGTTACGGACCCGCCTCAGTCATCCAGTCCACATCCAGTTGTATATTCACTAGTTTTGACTAGCGAAAATCAAGACATTCCCCCCACTAGTCTACCGTTTGTTCATTCGAATGGGCAGGTTATACCTCTCACCAGGGAACGACCCCATGTAATAAGAAGTTCACACAAGTCGTGGAAGTATGATGTTATTAAGCATCTCTCTAGTATTCTTTAGAGGTTATCCATCCTTGAAGATCTTTTCCTATCATCAGATATACGTGAATCATTTGAAATGTCTTTAAAAAGCCCTTTCCAGTTTGAGACAGAGGTATCAGTGGCAGAATCCTTCCATGATGAGGCATCCGGGTACATTGAATTCTAGGATATTATCTCTTTCTCTAGTGAAGGCGAAGTCTCTCACATATTGGGGCACATTATTCCACTGTATGTCATTTCCACTTAAAAGGTTTGGATATTCTACATTGTCTTGTCGACATTGCCTTTGGGATTATCTTTATTATGATCTGGACCCTCTAAAAGATAAGTCTATCTGAGGATGACTGAATCCCTCTCACCTAAACATACAATGTAATGATTGGACAGTACCAACACAGGTCATAAATATCCTCATGAAGTCCCTGTTCAGTGGCCTATTTTCTACCACCGAGTTCATGGTTTCCTCCCAGGACACCACTTACAATGCATTGATGGGTAGGCCATGGATTCATCTCCATATGGTTGTTCCTTCAACATATAACAAGTTATTTTAGTACCCCATTAATGGTCTAGGGGGAATATTCCAAGGTGTAACAATTTCTATTACCTCTTTTGAAGCCCACTACCTAGATTCCTACTATTATAAGAGCAAGGATATGAAGATATGATAACAAGGATGAACACACAATGGCTGCGACCAACCAATGGATAGACTTGGTTTATGACAACATTTTTTCAATTCATTGATAGGAGGCTACAACCCTTGATATGGGGAAATGATTTATGGTTTCTAGAATGATTTGATGCCCTTAACCAATTCCATGAGGCTCTAGGAGAACACATTGTATTCCTACACTAATCATCTCAGGGGATCCTGGATCCCCCTACCCCCATAACATATCGAGATGTGTGCCCCTTGAAAACAGAATTATGTTGTACATGCTTATTCTGTTGGGCTAGGATAAACCATTTAGAGATGACATGCCATTATTTTTATATATCATCATTTGTGGACCCATTGGATAAAGACCATATGGGATCATATTTAAAATTTCATTGCTTGGGTTTCGAAACCACAAGAGTCCCCCGATGTAGTGTCCACCGCCACTCTGTCTGGCACCAACATCTCATCAGGATCTATTGACTGAGAAGAAAATCCTCCCACAGAGGAATTCTCCTCCATAAGTGAAAGAGATGATTTAGAGTATTCTCCTCTTGCTTTCAAAGAGGGTGTATCCACCACGGTTGATGAAGTGGTACAGGAGAATATAGTTAGACCGACAAATCGGGAACCCGCATTGATCAGTTCCGCAGTGCCTGTCGAAGATAAATAGCAGTATGTAGACTTCCTCAAGCAGCACCCTGATAAATTTCAGGACTAGTTCCCCATGTTTCTGCACACCGCCTTGGTATTTTGGAAAATCACTGCGGGTTCAAACAGCCTCTCAGAAAGATGAAACCTTCTCATAGTGCTATAGTCCAGGCTAATATTGATAATATCAATAGAGCCAACATTGTAAAAGAGGTTTAATACCCAAGATTTTTAGCCAACATTTTTCTCTTAAGGAAGAAGAACAGACAGATTAGAGTCATCATCGACTTCTAGGATCACTGGAGTCATTGTCCGAAAGAAGATTTTTCCTTTTCTTGTGATGGAACAATTGATTTATGCAACCACTAGGTTCAAGGACATCTCTTACATGGATGGGTATTCAAGGTATAACTAAATCTGATTGTCCCCCAAGGATGAAGAGTCTACATCCTTTAGGGAACAACAAGGAAAATTCTACTGCCAGCTAATGCCCTTCAGTCTAAATAATAAAAGTGCTACATATCAGAATCCCTTGTATCTAATATTTATGACAATCCTTGGGACCATTGTGGAATGTTATGAAGAATATCTGGTGGTCAAATACTTCCAGCATCAGTACCACCTCGATATATTGAGAATGTGCTTTCCTTCTCCATTTTTGTCGCATAAAGATAAACCATTGAAGTGTGCATTTGGTGTTACCTCTAGTATGTTTTTCGGCTTCGTTGTTAGATAGAAGGGTGTTGAGATAGACCTTGAAAAGATCATGTTCATCATCATGTTGTCTCCCCTGACCAACATTTGGGGGATTTGAGGATTTCAATCCCACATGGCCTACAAACTCTATTTCATTGGGAATTTGGTCGTAAATTGTATTCCCTTTTCTTCGTTCATGATGAAATGCATTATCTATCACTGGGATCAGGAATGCCATGCTGCCTTCGAGGAAATCAAGTTGTATCTTCTTTAGCTTCTAGTCTTAATGGCACCCATTTCCAGAAAGTCATTGGTCCATTTTGTTACCTTCCTGGAACGATATCTCTGTGACCTTTTTCCCCAGATGAACAATGAAATAATAAAGATTAGTCTCTACTATATCAGCTACATGATCATCAAGATGGAGACAAGATACTCCCCTATAAAAATTATATACCTTTCACTGGTATTCAAAATATATAACTTGCGACATTAATTATTTCACTATGTGGTACAGTTGGAGTCCCAAGTGGATCCGCTGAAGTACATCATGAACTACCCCATTTTGACAGAAAAACTTCCTTGGTGTGTAGTAATTATCTACTAGTTCAACATCAGGTTTGTCCCTCAGATTTCTATTAAGGGGTAAGAATTAGAATACCTCATTTTATTCCATCCATCACCCATAGAGTAGTCTTCGGTACTTGATTTTACTGATGAGGCAATACTCTCGGTAGACCAACCCATTTCATTCTAAAAAATGCACATTGATGGTGCTTCCTGGAGCCCTACTGGTAGAAGGATCAATTACACAAGACTCGATAGGTTGGTCTTGGGTATCATCATTATCACTCTAGCATAATCTATTTTTTCGTATTCATTCATTCATTCAGAGTGTTGTACCAACAATGAGACAGAGTACTAGGCTCTCATCACTGGACATGAGATGGGCCTTGAGATTAAAATTTTCTACTTTCATGTGAAAGTGTTCTCTAAACTAGTCCTCACGAAGATCAACAGTGACTATGTCGTCATGAATCCAGAGCTCATACCACTATTGTAATGTACCTAAACGGTTATGGCCCAATTTCTGCCTCATCCATTGGTTAATTGTGTCCCTCGATCCCAGAATGGTTGAGTTGAAGCCTTTTCCATCCAAGTTGCATCTCTTGTGGTGCCTGATCTAGATGATTTGATTATCCATGTTGCACACCAGATATTTATCGCCCCCATCACTTCAGAAAATGATGATAGTTGTAGCTAAACCAACTTAGTGTTGACTCCTCCATGTTAGGACCCTCAGGTCCCACTAACTTAGTGTTGGAAGTAACTATGGATTAGATGACCCCATATATCGAGTACCTCCATCATGACAATCTCCTAGAAGGTCGATCCAAGTGTGAGAGTATCTGAAGCCACACGATGAATTTTACACTTCATAGCGATCCTCGTCTTGAGTAGATCTTCTAAAAGAATGGGTTTTATAGGGTTTTCCTTTGTTGCTTTCAAGGAGGTGAGATTTCTCAGGTCATGCTAGAGGTTCATGTCTCTTTCTATAGGGATCATCAGAACTGGTCGAAACTATCTCACCAGATCTGGAGACTTGGATTTTTCTGGCCCTCCATGATTTGGGTCTCCATCGAGTTCACCAGGAGGGTCCATGAATTCTAGAATCATGCAAACATTGTTCATCAGCCACTAGATCCTCTCTACAACTCCTTGTAGTTTTGGCCCTTTGTCGTATCAGGAATCGATGTTGTAGGACTATATCCACCGATGAAATCTAGCTTGTGCTGGTTCATCCTAACCATAATAGATTTCTTTTCCAACTAGGTAGAATCCACTCCTCTCAAGTAGGTCATAGACTATACTATTGTTGACTTTGGGTGCTCCAATATCATCTACTAGTTTAAAGTCTTTCAATCCATCCTCACTGATAACAAAACCAACATTCAGATGACCAAGTTGAAAAAATTGTACGTTAAGTACCACATTCATTCTAAACATACCTCATGCTATCACATGCAAGAAAATGTGTTGATCGAGGCATTCCACAAAACCCTCTCTAACATTCTGCAGAATATGGTTGGTCAGAAAAAGAATATTTGGTCAGACAAACTCCACAACACCCTTTGGGCCTATCAGACAACAACTCACAATTCCACACAGGTGACCCTATATTCTATGGTGTAAGGAACAGAGTCCTTCCTGCTCATCTAGACTCAATTTCCCTCATAATACACAACTCTCTATGATCAACAATCACTAGATAAGGTAGCTGAAATACCCCTATCTTAATTAGAATCGCTCGACCAGAACACTAATGATACCTGGTAGGAAACCATCCATGTTGGGGACCAAATGGGAAGGATCCAACATCATTCACAAGGTTTACCCTAATGGAACATAATCCCTGGTTACCATGTGTGGAGAGCGTATAACTCCTCCCACTATTGCAAAATTTCTAATGCATTACTTTTCTTAAGTCACAAAGCTCTTACCTGACCATAAACTATTATGTCTCGCATGAAATTATACTATATGCCATCTTGAAGGACATTAGACTATATCATTTCCAACATGACCATAATATTTTATGTATTTCATGACAATAAACAATTTTGTCATCCCAAAAGACGATAAACTGTAAAATGGACTATGATCTATGATCGTAAACTATGATATTTATGTTCCGACATGACCTTAAACTATTCCATATTCCCCACAAGACGTTAAAATGTGTGGTTCTTCTAGAATAATGAATTAAAAAGTACTCATCATTCTTCCTCACCAAACGACGTTAAACTAAATGAATCCATCAAAAAATATGTATCTCTTGATTCCAATCCTCATGGGATATATAAGAACGCCATGAAAATTTTTCCATAGGCCCAACCCCAAAAAATAAGATCAATCCATTGGTCCGGCCCCTCAGCTTAGATACCTCCTAGAACACATGGTGCGGTGTGAGGTTATGTCATCACTCACGTCAGGTTTATCACAATCACCATTTGTTCCCTCCATCAATGGCCTTCACTCATCATCATCCTTAGCACAAGGCCTTAAACAACACGGGCACCATTGTGCTTCACATGTCCCCATAATTTTGGAATCTATAAACATTGGCATCTAAAAGGGCCCTCAAATGTCATGGATTTAATACCATTGTCTCTCCTAATATATTGTGCCAATTTCCTTGAGGATCTCGAATGATAGGTTGCTACATGTCCCGCGTTTTGAATATGGTCAGTGGTCGATGTTTATTTTTTGTTCTCATTTCAGGTCACAGGATGTGGATACTATGTCTACAACAAGAGCAACAGCTATCCTCTATCATTATAACCTCCCTTGTATGTTCCAAATGCTGGGTGTAGTGATTCATTTTGTTCTTCTATCCCTATAATCACCACTCTACCTCGAGTCGGAGTGTTAGTCTAGTTGGGGCTTGCCCCACCCAATAACTTCCCCCTATTGTCATACCCTTATATTTTGGGAATAACATAGTTGAACACACAATTGATTGTTTCCTATCAAACGTTAAAGGTTCTGGTGCTCTGCTAATGTGTATAGAATCACTCAGGTCGAATCCTCGGTGATGATACTTCTTAATAGTCGGTTGTTTTTAGTTGATGGTACTTTTATTGGGGGTTTGTTTTCAGAGTTTATGGAATAATTTATGGATGATATTTTATTTAACATATTGATAAATATTGAGTTGGGTTTATTATTGGGAAATTAAGCTTATGAAATCTTTCATCTTGTATTTATATTTCATAAAATTAATTCCCACTTAAAAAGATGACTTTCATTGGAATTCCCACGTGTTAAAGCTTTAATCCAAGTCATAAAATAACTTAGGGTTCTTATCATTACCATTAATTGTTAATGGTAGTGTATTTTTTGTTCCAATAATCAACAGAATTGACATATTAAACAAAACATGTCATTAATCCATCACACTTATAGTTTAACATAAACATCATTAACACAAAAAATACTCATCGAGAAAATGCACTCAATCACTTAGCAACACCAAATTTTAACTCAACCCAATAGTAGATTTACTCAGCCATTGAAATTATTATTAATATAGTTAAATATTTTTAAGGTGATAAATTATAAAAAAAAAGTGAAAATAACAGGATAAGAAAATATAGCATCGAACACACACACGGTCATTGTAGAGAGTTAAAAAAAGATTTCGATTGAAGGTGGAAGAAAATGAATGGTAGGGGATTTAACATGATTTAAATCACATTAAAAACATTAATATTAATCTACATTAGGTGGATAAGAATAACAGATATTTAAGAATAAACTATCATTAAAATATCATTACAAAAAATGTCTTACAAGATTACAACAATGAACAACACCAATGTAAATGAAAACAAAGAGAGGAGTAAATGTCTATTGAGTGAAAACATGAATAAAGACGATCCTCCTAATCCTTTTGCAAGGATTTGTTCGCACCAATATATTATTATTTCTTATTAAATGACAAATCATTTAAAGTAGAGGAGGGGTGTATTTTTATCCCATGGTGGGGGACTATTTTAATTCCAAATTAGTCTATCCACTTCTCTTTCTAGTTTTCCCATTCAGACAGCTTAATATTGAGATATATTACTTTCAAAAGATTTAGATAATAATTTTGGCCAGATACCCTCAATATTTGGAGCCATTTGGACATATGGAACCAATGGTATGGATGTTAGAGTAAACAAATGTAATCTGACCCATTCAATCTGGACTTTTATAAATGTTGAAATATGAATGGGTATTTGAACAGAAAGATTCCCTCAAATCCGAACAATGGGCCTCCCATGTCTGGTTCTTCACACTGAAAATTCATATCTATATTAGATGTCTAGATCAAGAGAAAAGTCAATTTTGGTGTTATGGTTTCATTTCCCGGATAGAATGGTGGCCTAGACATCAAAGGTTCATTTCGGCCCCTTCTTCTCGTATTTGGACCATCAAATTTTTATCCACGATTCCTTTGCATAATCACAAAAATATTTTAGAGTTTATTAAAATTTTGTATTCATGATCTAGACACATAACTCAATAATCAGTTCTGGTCTAGTTTCATCGTAGTTTTGTTGGGTATTCTTTTCTAGACCATATGCCCCTTAAAATTGATGATTTGTCCAAAATATCCTTCTAATGAAATGTTTTAATTTGAGTAAGGAACCCAAAAAATTCAGAATCATGCAATTCTTATAAGTAGGGAGAGAGTTTTTATTAATATAATTAAACTGACTTTAATATAGATGAATTCAAATAGTGCCCAAAAATTATATTTAATATTTAAACCTTCATATTTCACACAACTTAGGCACATTTCATATAATATTAGTAAAGAGAGTATATAATAAATTAGGGAAACATTAATAACATCAACTCCCCCACAATTAGTCTTGTGCATGTCCTCACGTGAAATGAAAATAAAAACCTAAAAAAATATTTTTACTCACCAACAAATATTAAATCATTGTTTTCACCAATCAAAGGAGGTTTATACATTTTCACTCATCCACATTGAATACATCCACAAGTTCTTAGAGAACCAAAGTTCCAAAAAAAATTTATTTTTTCATGTTCAAATTTAGAAATGTATTATGGTGGCACACAAAACATACTTCTCTCAAGATGATAAAATTAATTTATGGACACTCAGTTATTCCCCAACCAAAACTGAAAATCATAGAGTTTTTAAGAGATCTCAGCTTCCACTTTCAATCCTAAACATCTTAAAAATCATGAGGTATTGTTAGTGGTTTTTATGGATATGTGATGGTAGAATGATTATATAAGAAGAACAAATAAAATGGGGAAATACAACAACATGGAAAAATCAATACACATTTTTTTGAAATGATACATTAGAGGAAATCGAAACACATATTTATGAGGGAATGAAAATGTTAAATATGACAGAAAAAAGGATGTATATTTGAAGTGGATGAAAAGTTAAAAAATTTACAAACCACGAAAAATCTACCAATGACATAAGTGTTCATTTTTTGGAACATTTATAAAGTTGTACTTGAAATAGATCTCATAATTATATTCCAACCAATGATTGATCTCATCATGACACTAATTTTAATAGTTATAACATGATCAGAGTTTGAGGAAGTGTGATTTTTGACCCACTAAATACACAAACCATTATTATTTTAATTTTTTTTATATTTTTTGTAACACATTTCAATATCATTTGTACAAGATAAACATATATACATTCCCAAACCCCATTGAAGTACAACCTCTCCCCCACAATTAAATTTATGATTTCCCTAAAGCATATGATGATATGGTGAAAATAAACAAAAGGGTAACAAAAATGAAATACATCCCCCCACAATTAAATTTCAATGAATTATGCAATAAAAATCCATGTTGATGTTGGGAGGGGGATAAGGTATTGTGCTTTTAGTGCATCTATCAAAGAAAAGGTTTTCATAGGATCAAAGGGGATTTCAAAATGAGGATTAATGTGTGATTAATGGGAAGCAATTTCGCTATTAAAAATCGCTTGTGGATCAAAAAATTACTCTTTCATATTGATGAAAACTAATGTAGGAAATTCCAATCGATGTTCCACAATATCAATACTAACAAATGAGGGTGAAAACACACATTTTATAATGATAGCCATAGGTGACCTTGTCATAAAAGAAAAAAAATTTCCTCACGGGTTGGGAAAATAATTTTCCAAATATAAATATGATCATTAAAAATTTATTGGTTTTTACACAATATTAATTATCCAAAATTATGATGAATTAAATAGAAGAAAACATTTATTTTGACTCCCCAAAATAGATGAAAATAATTTGAAAATTGAAAGGTGAGTAAGTATGACTCGTGATTTTTCATATTTTCTTTTAAATGAATTTTTTGGTATTATTTTGTTTTTTTAAGACACACCCACAAAAAAGAGAAAGATAATTAGAAAGGGTTTGATAAAAAAATAATTAAAATATTAAATATAGAGGGAAGAATAAGAACGTGGGAGAGAGGGGAACAGGTAGAGAAAGATAAATGGAAAGAGGTTCCCCCTAGTTTGGATTTGGTGGGTCGTCGTCTCCAGCCGGTGGTAGGTCTACTATGGATTCGATGGATGTTGATGTTGTTCTAGGATTGTGTGTCCTTTCATAGTGATGCATTAACCTATTTCCATTAATTGTGAATATACATTTTGAAGATGGTTCTTAGAGTTTCCATACACCAAATGGGTACACATGAGAAACAATAAAAGGACCTTCCAATTAAGAATTAAGATTACCAAGGTAAAGAAAAAATCGATAGTGGAAAATAAATACCTTTTCACCTTCATGAAATACAATTCGCAGGATGTGTATGTCATAAAGTACCAAGGATTTTTCTCTGTAGGTATTATAAATCTCATAAGAAACAATTCGAATCTTCTCCATTTCATCCAATTGAAATAATATTTCCTCACCAGATTTTTTCACAATAAAAATTATAGTTTTTCAGAGCCCAAAAAGACTTATGTTGGATTTCAACTGGTAAATGACATTCTTTACCAAAAACAATCCTAAAAGAAGACATCCGAATGTGGTTTTTAGAGGCTATTTGTTAATCACAAAGTGCTTCAACATGTCTCTCTGGCATATATTTTCTAGTGGGCTTAAAAATTCTCTCACGCACTCTTTTTATTTATCTATTATGAAATTTCAGCCACACCATTTGTTTGGGGGTTATATGAAGTTTAAGCTTTATGTACAACACCATTATTTTCAAAAATATATTCCATGGTTTCTTTACAAAAATTGGTTCCTAAGTCACATATCAAGGCTTGGGGTGTGAAGAATTGGTGGAAGATATGTGTATTTAGGAACTCACTAACAGTGTGTGAATCATCATTTCTAGTGGGTTTTTCCGTGACCCACCTAGAAACATAATCGATCACAAGAAATATGTATGAAATCTATTGGATGGTGGAATAGACCCATAAAATCGATTCCTCAAACATAGAAGATATCATTTAAAATTAATGTCGTTTTGGTCATATAATTTCTATTATAAATTATTCTAAACTTTTGGTACTTGGGACATGATTGACAAAACTCATGTGATTCCTTGAAGAGTAAAGTCCAAAAGAATCCGGATTCTCAGACCTTTAGAGAGGTCGTTTGTGGTCCAAAGTGGCCACCACCAAACATTTAGTGACATAATTATAATATGGAAGAATGGTAATTTTCATCAACACATCTATAAATTATGATGTCTGACTCTGTTTTCCAATGTTTTTTTTCATCCAAAAATTAGTTTTGTAGTATCACATTTCAACATCATTTTTTTTTATTTTGAAAAAAAAATTAAGAAAAACACCATAAACCATGTAATTTAGTTTCATAGAATACCATGGTATTTTTGGGATGAGAAATGAAAGGTAATTAGATGGAAATTCTAGATCAATTATTACATAAATAGAGGAATTATAAATTCTACCCATGTGATCAGCCACAAGGTTTTCTATTCCTGATCTATAATTGATTTCCACGTAAAACTCTTGTAGAATTAGGATATATCTTATTAGCCTTGGTTTGGTATCACTTTTCTTAATTAATATCACTATTGTAGAATGGACTATAAATATGATGATTTTGTCACCTAAAAGATAGGGCCGGAAATTATCTAAGCTTAGAACCACTGTTAAATGATCCTTTTGAGTCATAGTGTAGTAAGATTGAGTATCATCCAATATTTTTTAAGAATAATAGATGACATAGATAATTTTTTCTTTTCATTGACCTTGAAAAGACCGAACAACTCTATCAGAAGCATCACACATCAACATAATGGTTAAGGGCCAATATATGGGTTGGAATGTTGGGGCAGGAGTTAGAGCATTTTTGAGTTCAGCGAAGGATCTCTAGAAAACCTCATCAAATTGGAATGTGGAATCACATTATAGAAACTGACTGAGTGAGAGGTAAATCTTACTGATGTTATGGATTAATCAGGGATATAAACCAGTATGATCGAGGAATGAATGAATGTCTCGAACAGAAGTCAGTCTAGGTAGTGATTGGATCACTTTAATTTTGGTATGATCAATATCAATACAATCTTGTGAAACTATGTTCCCTAGAAAAATTCCATTTCCAACCCTGACGTGATATTTTTTCTAAAATTTAACACATGGATACACTTGACACACTTTTGTGGGACTAGAAAGAGTGAATTCATGAAAGATTCAAATGATTCTTCATAAATGGTGAAGTCTTCCATGAATACATCCATGTAGTGTTCAATGAATTCATAAAAGATAATCATCATTCACCTCTAAAATGTTGTTGGAGCATTGAAAAATCCAAAAGGCATTCTTCTATATACATATCTTCCAAAGGGGAAAGTGAAAGTAGTATTTTCATAGTCTTGAGGTTTGATTGATATTTGGAAGTATCCAATGTATCAATCAAGATATCAATAGTGTGACTTTCGGCTAATCATTCTAAAATATGATCAAGGAATGGAATATTGTAGTGAAATTTTCCTATTTCAAAATTCAATTTTCGGTAGTCTATGCACACACACCAATTTTGCTTTAAATGAGTTCTAACTACCTCACCATGTTCATTTGTGACAACAGTTATCCTACCCTTCTCATGTACAACATTAATTGGACTAAAACATTCACTATCTAAAATTGGGTAGATAATAACAGCTTAAAGAAGCTTAGTTTTCTCTTCACTAACTACCTCATGATTGAGTGGATTGTGTTAACTTTGTGGCTGTCTAATTGGTTTGTACGGTTCCAAAATATGTATGTGATACATGAAAAGGGAAAGGTTGATTTCTAGTATGTCATCTAGGGATCAGCCTAACGAATTTTTGTTTGCCTCTAACACATGAACAAGTTTGGATTACCCGGATTCTATAAGTGAAGTAGATACAATGACAAGATATGAGTGATCATTGAAAAAGGAAAGGTTATTTAAAGTCTTCACTAAGAGGTACCATATCATTATCATCCTTCATTTTTAGGTTGGATAACTCAGGAATAGAGAATGGGATTTCAGTTGATTAAGATTTATTTTCCTTAATATTATCCATGGTGTAGCAGTAGAGATAATAGTTGATGTAAGCTTCAAGAGAGTTTTTAAGTTCTTCTAGATTGATGGAGTCGATGAATGAATGGTCCACATCAACTTCCCCATTTATGACTTCTCTTATCATATTGAAGATTTCACAAAATCATTTAACCTTAGAACATAATGAACATGATGGATTAGTGTTAAATTGACTATTATAATAGTCTTTAAAAGCATGTATTGAGAATGTAGAGTGATACTCAGATGGGTATCACATGGCATGTAAAAGGATGAACTTGACTAGTTGTTCGCCAAATTCCATAGATAAGATTCCTGAATAGATATCAATCATGGTTCTCACAGTCCTTAGGAATTATCATCTAATAATTTGGGGATATCGAGAGAATTTTGTTACACATTTTGTGTCAAGTATATAGAAATTAGCAGGGAAGATAATATCATTCACCTGAATAAGGACAACCTTGATTATACCCTCAGGACATGGAGTGCTTCAATTAGACAATTAAATGACAACTCCCATTGGATGTAATGTACCAAGACAAAGGTTGGAGAAGATGGATTTTGTGCATGAATTTAATTGATTACCCTAGGTCTATAAGTGCATCATCGAAGTAGGAACATCAATTTTGGCATGGAACCATAATGGCCCCTTTATCTTTGAACATAATGGGAATAGACTGTTTGGTGGAAACATTTTCGAATGTCCTATGTTTTTTCTTGTGAGGAAAAAATTCCATAAGAAACATGGAATACATAGAAAGTTTCTTATTTTATCTAAGAGAGTAATTTTTAATTCAAAATGTCCAATGAATTCTATCATTTCAATATCAGGTTTAAATGGCTTATTTGGATTATAATCGGATTATGGAAAAGGAATTGGGTTTCTATGAGGAATGGAAGGAGGCTGGGGAATGGATTCTAATTCCATTTCAAGTTTCTTTTTCTTTTCATTTTCAAGGTCAACATTTTAATGGATTTTAGAAGACTTATCTTGAGGCATAGCAATTTTCTCTACTGATCTAAGTGTAATTTCACTTACAATACCTTTGGGGTTTGTTAAGGGTTGATCTAGGAGTTGGGAAGAATTTTATTGTTACTGTTGGAATAGGTGGGATGCAAGTGGGACAATTTGCGTTTCAATGTTTTTTAGGATGGAATGGGTGAATGAGGAAAGGTCTTTCAATGAACTTTCTCATAGTGTTTTGGAAGAAGAGGATTGTCCCAGATTAGGATTACCTTGATTTTGGTTCTTGGAAAAGAGATATTATTGGTTTGGTAATTGGGAAGGCTCACTAGGATAGTGGAATCCATGAGAAGGAATAATAGTATTGATCCTTTGAGGTTGATGAACAAAATTGTATGGGTGTTATAAGTTACTAACACCTTGAACATATTTGTATTGGTTTGGGTTTTGATGAGGTTATTGAGGGGGATGAGAAATTGGAATCCTATATCTCATGTTATGGTTATATTTAGAAGATAAGGGCTCAGAATAGGTTTGGTTAAAGTTCCTAACAAACTGATTTGATTGATGAGGGTTCCGGTTCCACTGAGAATATGCTGCATTGAGATAAATTTTTTCAGATGAATCTGATTGATCATGTTTATGTTTTGGACATGTTTTAGTTGAATGATATGGGGAGCTGCAGATTCCACAGTTCTTGACAGGTCTGGAGAATGGATATATTTTTGAGAAGATGAGGTTGGGCCTTTTTCTGCCACAGCTAGTTGTCACACAAGACCTATAATTTCACTAATCCCCTCGGTCATCTTGTTGGGCTCTATCGATTTACTATATTGGTATTATTTACTTGATCATGTGCCTGAGTATGGAATTTTTTTGTGCTTGTAGCCATGTTGCTTATTTGATCTCTTGCTGCAGTAAGAGTTTTATCAACAAGAGTACCGCCACTTGTGACATCACTGAGAGTTATCTCCATAGACAATAACCCCTTAAATAAGTATTGTATCATGAGTTGGTCAGGTATATTTTGGTGTGGGTAGGTTGCAACAAGGTTTTGGAACCACCTCCAGTACAAATGGAGTGACTCAATTACGAATTGACGAATACCACTTATTTCATTTAGAATAGAAGAATTACGAGAAGAAAGATAGAATTTATCTAAAAATATTCGCTTCATGAAATTACATGTGATTATTGAACGAAGATGGGGGTGGTGAAGCCATGATATAGCCGCTCCAGCTTCGGAGAAATGGATTGTTTAGAGTATAATTTGTTCCTCAGAAATCCCTTGAGGCATCATGGTAGAGCAAACCATGAGGATCTCTTCAATGTAGAGATGTAGATCCTCACCTACTAGCCCATGGAAATGATGGAGAAGATGAATCAAACCCTATTTGAGTTAAAAGTCAACTTCTATGTGTGGATATTGAATGCCAAAAGGTTGGTAATTCATATCAGGGGAAACAATTTCATTAAGTGTTTTTTCTTTAGTATTGGCCATATCTAATTCAATTGTTTGGACATTGGAGGGTTCTAGAATGAGCTGATTTTCTCTTCTGTTCCTACCATGTTAATGATGTTTTTAGTCAATATTAGTGTCAAAAAAATATGAGGGATTGTTTGGGAGGCTATGATTCATTCATATTGATTTTTTATGAAAGAGGATGACAGTTTTTCTTAGTGTTTTTTCCTGTTTGTAATTTTATGAGAAGGTGTGTTATTTTTGGTTTTCTTATAAATTTTTTTTTTAAATTTTGTGTTTTTTTGTTTCTTTTACAATAAATAGAAACTAATGACTACATATTTTCTATATCCCTAAAAAAACACAATTTTAAAGCACGAATGACTTTTTCCTATTGACTGTCCAAGGTTCTAGTGCTCTAATAATGTGTGTAGTAGTACTGGGGTCGAATCCTTGGTGATAATACTTTTTAATATTTCGTTGTTTTTCTGATTGTATTTTGATTTGGGGGGGAGGTTGGGGTTGTTTTAGAGGTTATGAAATAATTTATAGATGATTTTTTATTTAATAACTGATAAATATTTGGGTGATTTTATTTTTGGGTATTTAATATTATTATATACTTGATCTTTTCTTTAAATTTCATTAAATTAATTCCCAAAACACAATATGAATTTGATTGGTATTCCCAAGTGATAAAGCTTTAATCCATGATGTAACATAACACATCATTCTATTCATTACTATCACTTGTTTATGTATTTTTATTTTTGGTTTCAATATTCCCTAGAATTTACCTATTAAAGAAAACATGTCATTAATCCTTTACATTCAATGTTCAACATAAACAATATTAACTCAATGAATAATCATCGAGCCAGATATCTCAATCACTTAATATCCCTAAATTATATCTCATCATCATGGTAGATTCACTCATCCATTGAGATGATTATTAATCAAGTATAATATGTTTATGGTGATGAATTATGAAAAAGGTGAAAAGAACAAGATAAGAAAAGAACAGTGCATCGAACACAAATATGATCGTTGAAGATTGTTTTAAAAACATTAAATTGAATGAGAAATAAAAATAAGGAAAGGAGTTTTAACTTGATTTAAACCATTTTAAGAACACTAATAGAAAATTATATATGGTGTATGAGAATAATAGATATTAAATATGAATCAATCATTGAAACCGAATTTCAAAAAAATGACTTATAAAATTACAATAGCGAAGAACATAAAAGTAAATGAAAAAAGAGGTTAAGAGAGGTCTATCAAGTAAAATATTGAGTAAGGATGGTCCTACCATGATGTTGTAAAGTCTTTGGTCTTGCCAAAATAGTCTCCCCTCTTATGAAATGAAAACTGTATTGAATGGAGAGGAGGCGATGTATTTATAACCCAAGGTGGTGGACTATTTTCATTCCAAATATGTCCCTCCACTTTCCTTTCTACTTTTTCCATTCAGATAGATGACTATCGAGATACATTATTTTGAAATGATGTAGATAATAATTTTTTCTGACTAATCTTAATATTTTAATACATTTGGACATATGGAACAAATGTTATGGAGGGTGGAGTAAACAGCTGTAATCAATCCATTTGAATCCAGACATTTTATACAGTTGAAATGTGAATGGGATTTTGAATAGATGCCCTCAAATCTGAACACATTATTCAAAAAAAATTGCCTCCCATGTCATCGATTTCACAATGAAAAGTTTTATCTACATTGGATGTTTAGATCATGAGAAAAGTCAATTTTGGTGTGCTGATTCCATTTCCCATAAAAATGGTGGGTTGGAATTCAAAGCTTTATTTGGGACCCTTTTTATAGACGTTAGACCTTCAAATTTTTATCCAATATTCCTTTGCATAATAAAAAACATATAATGGAGTTTAATAAAATTTTTGAATTTGGATTTAGACCAGTAAATCAATCATCATGGATGGTCCTATTTTTTCACAGATTCATTGGGTAATATTCTGTGTACCATATGGCCCTCTAAATGGACGAATTGGCCAAAGGTTCCTCTTAATGATATGTTTTAATTTGAGTAAAAAACCCTAAAAAACCAGAATCATGCAATTTGGATACGAAGGGTGATATTTATTTTTAAAAAATTATACTGAATTAAATCAGGGTGAATTCAAATATTGATAAAAAATTATTTTAAATCTTTAAATATTCATATTTCACACAAATTATGCACATTTCATATAAAATCAGAAAAAGTAGTATATAATAAATTATGAAGACATTAATAAAATCATTGGTCCAATTATCTATTTCACAAACCGAGCATTTCTCATGTGGTCGCGGAGATTTGGGAAGGAGATACCCACATATAGGGTCACATATCTATGGTCAGAGTCTTATGACCCTAAACAAGGACCACCATTATTGTCCTCACCGCAAGAAGTTAAATTGCTAACTGGCTAGGACTATCTGTCTCATTAGCCACAACCATTCTGGACCCCTGGCCAAAGTTTTCATTTAGTATTGTGTGGTGTGGTGTGGACTCCTCGTCCTAGTTCATATGTAGATATTTTTTAAACACAACATACATCCCCTTGGGACACTATTACATTATCATCCTCATCGCAAGATGTTAACATTGGAGCTGGATGGTACTTCCCATCTTAGATCCCTCGATATTTTTGGCTTCCTAACCCATGTTCTCATTTGGTATTGTACGATGTGGAATGTGCTTATGTCCTCAATCACGTCAGGTTACTCTTTATGTTTTACACATCCATCATTGAGATACCATGCCCCTATCTTTGTTTTTTACACATGACATAAAACAGAACATCATCTTCCAGAACTACATATGGCTTGATTCCCATCATTATAGGATACATAGGACCACCCAAACCATTGACCTTTGAGTCCATACAAATTTCATAGAAACTTCCCAATCTTCCTGGCACCCTTGCTCGATTTCTTCTTTGAATGGGTAATATGGTGTGGTATGGGATTATGTCCTCATTCTCATAGGGTTTGTAACAACCACACAACGTGCCTATTTATCTTAAAATCTCTTCACCCCCTTGTTCAAAAATATTCTTTTCAAGTCGGTTCCCCTTGAATTTTCCCCCTCAACCCTTTTTGACAGTTCTCCAATGTGTCCAAAAGCGCTCTAGTTCAGAGCTGAGAGTGTTGGATTCTACATAGACATGTTTTCAACCATATTAATGCTTCATTTTTCACTTCATTTGTCAATTCCATCATATTCCACATCTAAAAGGACCTCTGAATGACATAGATTCTCTCCCTAAGGGATATCCTACACTCTCAGGTAAACATCCTTCAAATTTCTAGACGAAAATTTGATACATGTACTACATTGTAAATATGGGCATCATGCGAAACTCATTTGTTGTTCCCATTTCAATTCACACTATATGGATGTTCTGTTTCGAACATGGTCAAAAATTATCCTCCATTATCACACCACCCCCATTAATCCCTGAATATTTATTGCATGATTCACATCTTTTTCCACACCTTCATGTACAAGTGGAATTCCAATAATCATGGTAATATCCCCCAATTCACATTGGTTCGTTAGGAGGAAAAAGTCACGGTGAGGCATCGTCTGGGACTCCTCACCAATTTCCCATATGCATGTATTATGTGCATTGCAAATACTTTCTCCCCCCTTGTTTCCCACATCATGTGTAGCTCACATGGGATTAAGGATATTGTCAAGGATTGTTCCCATTCAGAAGATTATACCTTTACTATGTTTCGAGCTATATGACCGTAAACTACGATCTTTTTATGTTATCAACACTTGACATTAAAATGCATGGTACCTTCAAGAACTATGTATGGATTAATTCCCATCCTCAATGAATATGTAGGAAGGTCTAGAAATATTATAAGTAGGTCCAACCCCATATTTTATGACCCATTATAGCCCCTTAGCCCAAGGTTCCTCCAACAGAAATGTGTGTGGTGTGATGTGGGCCTCGTTCTCATACACGTTTGGTATGCTTTATCACACCATGAGCATTACGACACCAAACTCGTTTATTTTATATGTGTCAAATTTATATGACATTAAACTATGTTTCCTAGACCCAAATTACTTTACGCAATTGCGTATATACTACAAGACTTTAAAATAAAGAGGGTGGTCCATCCATATGACCCTAAACATTGACGTTATCGTGTTGGTCACATGATGAAAAATGGCACTACTTTGTGATGTCCACACTTGAGGAGAAATCATGTTTGGTATCAGTAATACACCCTACCATTTTTCAATTCCAACATATGTCTTTATTCCTATACCATCACATGGATTCTCTATGTTGGTTTTTTTCTTCACAAAGAAACACACAGGAATCTAGAAGAACAAACAACACCTATCAAATGCCGATTCTTTTGGTGTTTGGGCTAGTCCCACATGATAGTATTTTTCTTAGAATTGGTACCATGTTGTGCTATATTAAGAGATACATATGTCTTGATCCCAATCATCATGGGGTATATCGTAATTCATGTGAACATTTTCTAGGGCCCAGACCAACATTCATTTTCAGACTCTCGACCTAAAACCTCTTAAGGGAGCACATTATGAGATATGGACACCTACCACCCTAATTCATGTCGGGTTTGGTTGTTACCACACCATGTGTCTCTATCCCCCTTTTTTTATCTATTTTATGATATTTATGACCATTAAACTAAAATCTAATTGTCCTTTTTTTATGATGTATAACTTCACAACGTCTTCCAAAACTACGTAATCCTTGAGTCACATCCTTATGGGATATATAGAAACTCACTGACAATATGTCTGTAGGTCTAGCCCCTAGAATCTTAAATCCTACCCCCTTTTTATCCCATCTCCAAAACTTCATTGGAAGCATGTGGTATGTAGATCACCTCTTTGGTACTCATTTACCTCTGGCCTTGCGACAACTGAACAATGTTTTTTTCTCATCTCATCCCACCTCGATACAAGTTCTATAAACCTAAACTATGATCTATATATGGGAACTACATATCAGTTTTCAATAATTATGAACCCTTCTAGAACATAAATAAATCATTTCACCTCTTAATGGTTTACTCTACAACATTAATCCAGAAGTATGTGACCCCCGTACAATGGTCCTTGGAAGGGGACTCGAATATCTATATCTATATGTCATATTGTCATACATAGATGTTTTTTGACAAATATAAAAAGGTGTGGAATTATCACATGGAAATTCCCTCATTTCAGGTCGAGGCGTCATGAGTCATTTTTCTGGATCCTTATCCTCTAACATGTCTGATGGAACCCCCTTCATGGCCTTGATTCATGCCACATTGGCTCACCTACTGTCTTGGGCCAACACCCCTGACGAAATCCGGAAAAATTTGTGACTGGTCTTGTGTTTCGAATATGGTCACTGGTGGACCCTCATTTTTTTGTCCCCATTACTAGCTAACATAAAGCAGATATTGTGTTTTGAACATGATCTACATCCATCCTCTGTTGTCACACAACTATCAATGTGATCGAGATCATTGGTATCATGATTCAAGTATTTCTACCACATTATGATTTTTTGTAATTCCAATACAAACAGTTTTACACCACCACAACTCTATGTGCATTAAGCTGGCGGTTCTGTGATAGCGGTACATCTTTCACCTAACACCCCATTGCCCATAATGTTTTCTTCCTTCTACTAGGATATTCCCACCACTGCTCGTTGTTTCCCACATCAAGAACAACTCATGTGGGCGAAGTGGTTTTGGCAGGATGAGTACTTGTACAATCATTCCACTCATGCATTTCATCCCAAATGAAGTTTAAAAATGATCTCATGACTACATGCATCTAGATTCCCATCCTTATGGGATATTTAAGAATGACCTTTCAGTTTTCCTTGGGAATATCCTAACATTAACTCTTTGTCCCTAGACCTAAAAAACATCCCTCAGGGATTCATGGGGTGGTGGGGACTCTTTATATCACCATTCAAGATAGAGTTATAGCTCACACATCATGTACTCCCTTTTTGGGATCTTCTATTTCACTCCCCATCCTATAGTGTGAAGTTAAACTACATGATTCTACATCTCCTCGACACATGAAATTAATCCATAGTTCTACCTTGAACAAATTCATGATTCCCCATGTTGACTATGCTATGTGTCAACATCCTTGCTAGAATGTATTCCCCTGTCAGCATTGATCTATGACCACACCAACTCCAGAACTTTTTACAACATGATTCTCATCGATATGGGATACATAGAGACGTCTGAGCCTTTCGTCTCAGGCCTAGCCCCAGGGTAATTAACCATTTCAAACCCTCAGCCCTGATCACGGTCCTGACAGTGTGACCTTAAAAAAATTATATGCATCGTCCACACTGTACAACATTAAACTACATGCCTACCATCTTCTAATGAATGACGTGAAATTACAAGTCAGTCTAGGTCCTCACCAGGTAGGTCCTTTCTAGAAGTACGTTTGATCCCTAATCAGATCTATGCCCTCACCTAATGTTATTTGATCAAGGTGGTGTAATTTCAAGAGTGTTGGACTCCATTCGAACAACCCATCACTTCAACCTACATGATTTCCAAGACTTTTATCCAGATATGCATCCCCTTTCCCGTCTCAAGTATCCCCTTAATAGTTTGGTTGCTTGGCCTATGGATTGACTATTGTCCTGGGACAATGTTCTGGAAGACTAAAGATGACATTTTGAACCATGCCCCATGTTTCAAACAAGGTCAATGGTCAAACCTTATTTTATTTCCCCATATCAGGCTAATGCAACATGGATACTATGTTTCGAACATAGTTAATAGTTATCCTTCATTGTACCGCCACCCCTTAGTGTTCTGAATTTTTGTTATCATGATTCAAACCTTACATTAACCTATATTCAAATTGATTCTAATACCCCTGGAATTACCCCACTTGTGCACCAGAGCACATTAGGGAGATGGAAATTCGACTTTTCTGATAACCTAATTCTTTGGTCAAGCCTCCGTCTTTCTCTAGGGAAATCCGAATTGGTTGATTAAATCCTAGATGCATGAAGCCTGGTCGACACTCTTAAATTCGAGTAGAATAACGAGGTGGTCATATGTTGTTTCTCATTTTGGACTCGACCCACGTGATCTTAGGGATTGATCGTTGGATGTTTCATGAATGTAACAGGCATACATTAGACCAAAACAAATAATGGAACACATCTATGCATCCAGTATAAACAATCAAAGAATGAAAGTATGTTTAAATGTTTACATGCATTACATCACCCGTGGATTGGCCCCTTTCATGGATGGATTGACCTCTTTAATAGAGTGTTCATCTCCTACACCCACTGGCTTGTGGTGTCCAGGATCCATTTTTGGCTGTTTGATTCTGGATCCTCCTAAGATGTGATGTGGTGTAGCTCGTCGGTCATAATCTGGGCCTAATCGCAGTTAGTTTTGATGATTTCTATATCCTCAGAGGTTCGCTCCATCTGTTATTTGGCCTCATCCAGATGGCGTTCAAGCACGACCCGATCTCTGGTTGTGAATTGAGTAAAAAAGACTGATAGCATACTCATGAAGGTATCCTCTGGATCTCACATTCGGCCTCCTGAAGTCTCTTGATGTTCACAAATTTTTTCTATTACCAAATTACACCATGGCCATGGTCATACTCTCGAATCATCTCTACCATGAGATCTCATATGAGCATATTATAAAACATGTCATCCACTACCCTAGTGTATAGTTCATGTATCCCGGAACAACTCCTACCTACCTCGAATATTCATTACGCTTGAGGGTTCTCCCCTATTAAGGGCTGGATCAGCTTCCAGGACCTGTGATTGATGATTTTGTTATCCTATTCATTAGAAGAAGTCTCGTCCCAGTTTGTTGGTGTTTGATATTGTAGGTCAGGACCCATGTCATCTGATTGCTCCTTGTCTTCATATTCCACCTTGATGATTTCTGTTGTGGTCTTTCTAACAGTCATGTATGGTATCAAGAGTGTTGTAGCTTGGTCATATTGGGAGTCCTCCTACACAACCACTGACATCCCCTAGGAATGGCAGCACTAGGAGCTCTAACCACTCTTGATAAAGAAACCCACACCATTTGAAGAATTGCACATGTCAGAATACATAGATGTTAGTTAACTTTGTTAATGGATAAGAGTCATTAATTCTTTGAAGGATACTTAGAGATATCAAATAGTTGGTCTCTCTCTTGAGTGGTTGTCGTCGGAACCCCAAGGCGTGGATCTCCATATATTGTTGGGAATTCCAAAGGCTCCGGGAGGACCACCCTGGATGTCACAACCCTTCCAGGCATGATGATATCTCTAGCCACAGGCACGGATCCAGATGTTCCCGCATCTACATCCAATGTAGAGTAGGAGAAGATTTTGTTTATGAGGCCCTCCAAAATATGACTTATTTTAGTTGAGAAGTCGTAAACATCCCAGAGGGAGACTATGGGGAACAAGATTAAGGTTTGCCTTTAGGGCCCCTACAAAGTCTTCGGATTTAGGGTCTAATTTTCCAACCTCAACTTCCCCCCAATGTCTCCCACCACTGGCCTCCCCCACCCCCCCCCGCCAATGGACATGTCTAATTCATCTGGTAGAAGGATGAATTGTCTCAATTTGGAAGCCATCAACTGTGGTTGGGCAGTTTGATTAAGCTGTACCTTTACTCAATCCTTCATCGGGAGAGGGTCACCCTGGGAGTGCCCAATGTCCTGTATTTATGTAAGGTACTTCCCCCCCTCTGCTTGGGATGTCGCAAAACCGGCCCTGACAGGACCGATCTCCAGAAAATCCATCTCAAGGTGATTAAAATGTTTCCACATCTCAGATAGGCTGGGGAATTTCCTATGGACACCTCATATATCCCAAGCTTCTAGGGAGACAGTGTTTTCAGGCATATCTATTTGGTGCATCCATGTACCCAAATCCAGGGTGGGTATCCTACATAACATCCTAAGTATCCTCCCCTTCACCTGACACTATTCATCTATGATCATCGGGCCTGCCACTACAAACAACAACTTGACTAGTGCAAGTCTTATTGAGGTTATAGCCCCTCCACCAAGGGATGTTATTGCCATCTTCTAACCCCAAACATGATGTTGGGTAAGCACTCCATCACCAATACGGATGGTCTGCTGCTTTAGCATCTCCCTCGAGTAGGCTACCTACCATGTCTTGGCATATTCCCTCACCAACACATAGGTAGTTGTGAATGTAGGCAGCTTATTCCGCATCTTACCATATTTTAGAGTGATAATGTGCCTCATCTTTCTTATCACGCATGGGTGGTCCTTGTGATGAACCCCCTATAGACCGGCGGGGTCAGCCTCAGCATTCACCAGAACTACCTCGTGAAGCGATGCTGGTTGTATGGTTTTTCGTGAGGCTCGCGATTCACCCACACCACCAAAACACCACCCAGAAAGGTTAGGTGATAAGACTGATGATCTTCTATCCTCTGACTATCATTTTAGAACACACATGTTATCAATGGGAATTATTGGATATTGAATTCTTCTACCTTCCAAACCCAGTTCATCACCAATTGCGGGGTCAACATAGTCAAAAAGCTCCCTACCACATTTTGAATGGCTGGTCAAAAAAACCGAACCTAGAGGCAAAATTGTGTACGAATATTCATACATTCCCTTAATATTCACCACTATCCACCCATAGAAAAGATGGAACAGAACACATAACCTTTATGTCTTCATCCCCTCATTGATGTTCCACAACACCTTATACAGCTTGGAGAACATTTAGATTCCAAGGTTTACCAACTAAACTTTCTTCAATGTGGATGCCAGGAAGAACATTCTCGGCCACACACCCATTTTTGTGTCCCTCATCAGAAGAAAACATTTGCAGGTAAGCAATGAGATAAATGAAGCCAACTCGACCCCTGGTTTCTACTCAGTACTGAAATTGAATGCTTGATCCACTTCTTGAAGTGGACACCCCTCCTTGACTGTTGGTCCTCTCCTGGCACCAGGTCCATCAATTACATTTCTAGAGGCTGCATCTACTCCGGGTCTTCCCTCGTATTCACGGTAGAGAGGAACTCGTCGTAAAATTCCCCCAGTATCGGGATACCAGAGATGTAATGCAAGTGTAAGAGGCTAATACCATCCTTCCAATGACGAAGATAGAAGGTATTGGTCCTCAAAGACAACCTAGTCAACAAATATGGCATCAGTTGCATTGGATGATAGATGTGAAATAGGGAATCCCAAGCCACCTCATACAGGACTGCATGCCTCGACTCCACCGTGAACAACTCACACGAGGCACCTACACAATTATCCCATGCCCAATCATCAATAATTCTTCCACCCTAATGGAAATCCTACACATTAGTCCACCCCTTATCTGTGTTCCCCATCTCCACCTTGTGGATGTTTTGGTACTATGGAGGGGATGTCTCCAGATACAATGCCTTCCCATCAACGTTATTCACATGGTTGTACATGTAATAAATGTTTTAAGGTGTGAAATTCTCCCAAGAATGGTCATCATCCACCTAAAACCACTGGTATTGGCACCATTTACTATTGAACTAGTATTTCGGCTCATCCCTACTTGCTTCAATAATAAGGACATCATACCTCAAAACCAAATCTATAAAAAGAATAAATTTTTTATATGGGGTAGTTATTCGGACTCTCTGACACCTTCTCTACCACCAACTCATGGTCTAAAAGGCTCCGTATGTGTTCCCCAATGCCGGTATTGTTTTCCATTTTATCTATTTGGGTAGCATCTGCAAGGACCTCTCAAGAAGCTTTTTGATGCGGCTTTTATTCATTAATTTATTTTTAAAAGTGCCTTTTGGATCCCGAAACACAATCATGAAGCCAAAATAACTAATCTCAATCATAGAGACGGTTCACAGAACCCTACCACATACTTCACATATGTATGCTGCGAAGCACACACTCATGGAGTCGGAGGACTCAATATGCGCTGCCATGCTTCAAGGTCTAGTTTGCAAAGTGAAATCACAGAGCATACAGAGCATCCTTAATTTAGATCTCATGCACAAAAATGAAAATATGATAATGGAAAATATAAAACTCAAACTTCTCTATTTAATTTTGATGACCCCCATATGCTTCACTGCCCGTCCGAACGCGTAGAGCTCCACGATGCTCTCAACCCGTGTGCCAGCTCTTCGCAGCATGATCTAGCTTCGTGACCTTGCTTTGTGACTGGAAAAAGATTTTTAGCAATTGACCATCAGACATAGAACCTCATTTTCTCCTCAGCTACAAGTCTGAGATGGCATTTTTTGGCGCAACGATATGGGTAGTGTAAAAGCATCGCAATGATAAAATCAAAATCAAAGGGGATTCCTCATGGAGAGAAATCACCGTGCCCTGCACCACAGCCAGTTCAAATCCAAATCCCCACAATATGGTCTCCATAGAGATAAGTGGAGGGAGGCTCTATGGCGACGATGCATTGGGCCAGAAGTGTCGCACTGCAGAGGGAGATGAAGTCGTCTCCTGCAAGCTAGATGAACTTGAGAGAAGCCTCCGTAGGCGCCGCATAGAGTGCTCCGTGCTGAGGAGGCGATAACGGTCGGCTCTGCTATTACTATGAAATTGAAACAGTCTGCAACTGATCATGGAGCGCCACTTGGCATTGCACAGAGCCGTCTCTGCTTCATGATGCACCTTGCCTATAAATAATGTGCTTCCCTCGATAGCAATTGATGGATATCCCATCTATTTTTCTTTTATGCTCTCAAATCACGAAGAACCTTTTTTTTCTATGAAGTCTTGAACAAAGATCACTCTTATAGGTACATCAGCAACACACGATACCCTTCTCATTCCTCAATTACATCACCTCTTCAAGCAGATATGCCCTACATGGAGCCCACAGGACAAAGCGATGGACGGAGAACCTCCAGGGAACCCATGCCTTCCAAAAGTGCTCATGATTCACGAAGTACCCTCCATACACTAGTAAACCCTATGCAAAGGCAGGTTCACTGTGTATTTTTACAGACACTTCTTCGCATGGTACCCTTTCATTGCAAATCCCTACCCTGTGAAAGCCTTTCCACCTCATGAAGCACACTATATATGCACATTTTCCCTACTTCTAGGCTAGGCCATCCAACTTCGCAAAGCATACCCCGTTGCAAATCCCCTCAACCATATGAATCACTAGAGCTTCTTAAGGAATCATCTTGTTAAACCCTTTTCTATGCAACCCCTTTTCCCGTATGACCCTGTAGCTTTATACGAGGTGATTTAAGGGCCCCTTGGTTGGTTATTCATGTTGTGTTTCTCATCCCAATGATTCTTCTCATAGGAACACTAATAACTATTGCTTCTTCACATAGCCACGCTAATGTGGTCCCCTCAATGGATCAATTCACAACACCCTCTCACAACGGAATTGCTGGTGCCTACCCATCACTAAGGGTTAAAGAATGCCGATTATTTATGTCCTAAGAGAGTGGAGTGAACTTGCCTCATACGAGATACATTAAATTAAACTACCAAGACCCATCGTCATCAGTACATGATGTTAATCTGTTGCCATGAACCACGTTGTATATACAGGGTGACCCATATCAGACATTCTCTATGCCCGTCTATATCCACGAGAGTGAGATCTTCCTCACATGGAATGAGATCCTCTCTACTGGAGTGGTGCCTATCCTTGGGGACGGGAAACCATCATGGTGTATTCTTTTAGAATTTCATAAAGTAAGAGACACCCCTGATCCTCCACTATTATTCAGTGTAAAAGAAAAGAGGAGAGGTGGGAACAAAGACCATCATTCTACCATCCCTCTCTCCTAGGAATTTTTCTCTATTGGGACTACATCCTAGAGAAAGTCCCAAACACCATCTCACAGTGCTTATAACGACGCATAAGTCCCTATTTCATATTTGGGATGCTAACACCATGTACGCTCCATTACACTTCCTACAGATTCACTTTTCACGACGTGATCGTCAATTCCTTGAGGCCTATTTTTTCTAACACTGAGGATGAATCATATGGGATTAGAGTAAGCATCGACCACGATATCTTCATTGGGACACCCGAATGTGTAAGCCCCAATTCTCATACCAAATTATGTGGAATTTGATCATTTCCAATGAAGGGTACAAATGAATCCTCCCTGAAGTTTATTTTCATCACCTACTTGTCTTGACCCCTTCACATCAGTTCACCTTCGTTTTTTATGATGTTATACTATATTCCACATCGAGGACTACATGGACATTGATCTTTTCCATGTAATGGTATGTTGGAAGCCTTTCTGATGTTGAAACCCATAACCTACTTGTCCTGACCCCTTCACGCCAGTTCACCTTCATCCCATATGATGTTAAACTGTTCATCCGTTTTCGTCCCGCATGATGTTAAACTGTACCCATTCGAACTATAGGGTTTTGATCTGTGTCACCAGGAAAAGATATATAGGAAGACTCCCTGAGGTCTAACCACAATTGATGGAAATCTGGTGTGTCCCCAAACAATGGATAACCATTGTGCACCACAGTCGACTGATACCCTTGTGTTCCCCAATCGATAGCTAGTTGTTGTGTTCCCCAATCTATGATAAACCATTGTGTTCCTCAATCGTCAGTAAGCCATTGTGTTCTCAAATCGATGGTATCCTATTGTGTTCCCTAGTCAATGGTAAGCCACTGTGTTCCCCAATCAATGGTAAGACGTTGTGTTCCCCAATCAGTAGTAAGCCATTGTACTCCATCAAATAGTAAGTTGTTTTCAGTCCCACATGATGGTAAGCCATTGTAAGATGAACTATGTGGTATTGATACATGTCTCCTAGAAATGATACATAGGAATCCTCTCTAAAGTTCAACCAAAAGCACGGGTAAACTTTGGTTTTTCTCCCCATTAAGACCGACATCTGTTGTATGCCCCTCGAGCGTCCTACCAACCCTGGTCTGCTAACCACGCATAATCCCCAACATGCCTTTAGGTCACTGTCCTCTGTGCATGCCCTGATTCCAGGCCCCATCCTGAACTACGTGTACTTCAATTCTATGCCATGTGGATATGTAAGAAGTCTATTTGAGGACCAATCACAACAGCAACATTTCCCTCGCATTGGTCCCACCACATTATCATTCTTAATCCATTCTCATCCATCTATATAAATCATGATTTTTACATAGGATGCCACATCTCGATGATACCATGTCAGCCACCTTCTCATTGTTGTTAATAGGAATCAGAATAATAACATCTCATTAGCCCCAACATTAGTGTTCCTTCAAGGTGTTGCACCCATATGATCTTCTCTTGTCAGTGTTCCGATCAGTCTGATCTATCTCTGTTAGAAGTTAAACTCGCGGCCTACCCTGTGTTAAATAAGGGAAGCTATGGAAAACCTCAAAGACATGCATTGAACATATAATTTCTCACACTTGAAGTGGGATGCCTCGGGCTTCCATGCAATCAATGAGCCTTATCATAAAGGGAATAAATTTATATGTGTTAGTGTTCTAGCCTCCAAACATGCCAGCGATTTCAAACGTGACTAATCCCCCAACCGAATTATACATCCCTGACTGGACCATTTGTAATGTCCAGATAGAAGCAGCGTAATTATCTGGTGTTCATGAAGGCATGGAACATGGAAGTGTTTCATGAAAAATGTCATAAGTATATGAAGGAGACCTGGAATAGGTAATGAGTTCCATGGAGGAATCCACATTTGGAGGAGTTGGCATCCCATCATCCAGTTTTGATCAATGAGAAAATGTGTCTCAATAAGGAACAGATGTTGCCTGCCTTTGGAAAGTTGGAATGTGGGGAAACAGTTGTGTGTCCTCCTCCGAAAGAGACAGATGTGCACCCCAATGATAGTTTCTGAAACCATTACAATAGATGCCTCTCATACTACTCTTGTCCTCAAGAATTTTAAACTAACCCAGAAGAATAGTGGTTCGTTCAATTATCCCTTAAGATACCTCCCAAGACAAAACCACCCTGTTTTTTGAACTAGAGGGGAAACCTCAATATACAGGGACACATCTTTGAAATCTTACTCTTGAAAAACTGGAGAGACACAAGGGCCCTACAGACCTATTAAATCACACAAACACTAAAGGTCACACTGTCAAGACACTTGTATTAGGGAGATCATTCCTTCTTGTCAATATATGGTTCACTTTGGGCGGTACTAACTTGCCCGCACGGGTTTAACCATATCCTCATTAATGCATCTTGATTTGGGATCAGGTTCTCCCTTACCATATGTCTAGACTTTTCACACACATTCATACAATAAGAATCAATCACATCCCAATGAAAATGAGGTCAAGAATTCATCACATGATTGATAAAAAAATCATAAAATACGGGAAAAACTCAAAACAGTTCTGAGTTCTAGGCACGCATCTGCGGTTCTATCTCCCAAGTACACTCCTCAAGACCACCATGCCTGTAGAGCACACAATCCAATGTAAATTTTTTTTCTAAAAAGCACCTTCTTCCCACAATCCATGAATCTCACTAGCCACTGCATTAATGTCGTGTAAACCTCCACATCCGACTCTCTCTAGTCAAAAACATTGGATTCATCATGTTGATACCTTTGTATCTGAAAGACATGGAAGATATTATGGATCCTCTTAAACCATGGTATAAATTCCAGCTGATATGCCACCTCACGACTCATCAAAACACCCTGAAGGTTCCGAATAACACGGGATAAATAATTCTCCCCCTTCTAGACCTCTACTTCCAACACCAAGGGGAAAGCATTATAAAAATGTGGACCCTAACCATGAAATCTAAAGGTATCCTCCTATGATCGGAAGAAGTCTTATTCTGGTCATGAGCCATCTTCATCTTCTCACTGGCAAGTTGAACCTCCTCTATAGTGCCCTGCACTATTTCTGGTCCAAGAACACCGGCCTCCCCAATATTTTTCCACCACACGGATAAACAAAATGGTCCTTTGTACAATGCTTCGAAAGTTTCCAGGCTAATTGTATAGTTATAGCTATTATTTTATGCAAACTCTACTCAAGGAAAGTGTCGTACCCACAATCCGTGGAAGTCCAGAACACACGCTCATTGCATATCCTCCAACGTCTTGATGGTTCAATCCATCCTCTCATCTGTTTGTGGGTAGAAAGAAGTGTTGAGGAGTAACTAGGTGCCTAAGGAATGTTGTAATCCCATCCACTCTAATGAGTTAATCTGTGTATCCTACACCAAAATTATGGATCTTGGAACTGCATGTAGCTGCACCACTTACCCATGTACCTTTGTGCTAATACATCCACTCTGCTCGACTCTTTAAATGTTATGAAGTGAGCCAATTTCTTCAATAGATACACCACTACCCATATGGCATCATAGCCTCACTCATCCCTATGTAATATTGTGGATATATCCATCAAAACATCATCCCACTTCTACTCGAGAACATCCTAGGGATGTATGATTCATCTGTGAATATGGTGCTCAACCTTCACCTGCTGACACATGAGGCACCTTTCCACAAACCCCACCATTGCACACTTCACTTAGGGACACATAAATAGACCTATCTAGCCCTGTTACATCTTGGAAACACATTGATATTCTACTAAGGGAGGGTTTTATAATTCACTTCAAACTCCCTCGTTCATTGCCACTCAGATAAACAACTCTCCACCGAACAACATCTAATTTGGAATATCCCTTAACCATCCCCGCAGAGTATCAACCGGGATAATGAGATCACACATCACATTATCCTAGTATTCCCACTAAAACATTTCCACCTATCATAGAAACGAGGATTGCACTGTCATTTGAAACTTACATCATCTATCATCCTCCACTCTAAAAACTAAATGTAAAGTAGCCAACTCCATCATTTCTTTCCAAGAAACTACAGAATCCCAATCTATATTCTTATGTGATTCATTTTCAAGGAATAACCCACCATGTTTCCCTTTCATGAGTTGTATGATATTTAAATTTCATAGTTCTGATGTAACACCATACACCTCTACAACCGTACGTTTAGGTCTCCCTTGATGAAGAAAGACCTCAAGCTCTTGTGATCAATTAAGACCACAACGCATAGCCATATGAGTTAATGCAACAAAAACATTAGTGAAGACATGAAAACTAAAAGTTTTTGGTCATGGGTGGTATAGTAATTTTCTCAAGGGAATAACTACCTAGACCTATTAGAGGTCACTCATCTCTGCTACAGTAGAACACATCCCAAACATAGATGGGAAGCATCATAGAACACATCAAACATCATTCCCATTTTTGAAAGCCTAAGCACTATAGATCTAACAAGATTCTATTTCAGGTTGTTAAAGGCCACTTAACACTACTCACTCTTCATGAAGGCATGTTCTCTCCTGGTAGAAGCTGTCAATGGAGCTATAACATGAGAGAATTCGGATATAAATCACCACTAGTGACATGCCAGATACAGAAAGATATGAATTTATTCCACAAACATGGGTGATTCCAAATAAAAAACCACATCAACCATTGATTGTTCCAATGTTATATCCTGGTGGAACACTACATAACCATGGAATTTCCCCTCTTATGTCCAGAACATGCACTTGGACATCATCCCATTGAGCTGGTGGTATCAGAGGACCTCAAAAACATTCCTTAGATGATCGGTGTGATCCTCCTCTGATCTTGAGTAGATCCCAATGTCATCGATGAACACGACCAAAAAAGGTCTATATGCATTCAGAAATTAGAGATCATGATCCCCATAAACACATTAGTGAGTTTATAACACTGAATGTCATGACCATGAACTCAAAGTTACTATACCTTCTATTAAATGTAGTCTTTAGTATTTCACCCTCCTTCACCCTTAGCTAGTTATATCCATACCACATGTCGATCTTATATAACCAACCTACTACATTTAATTGGTCAAAATGGTCGTTGATCCATGGGAATAGGTAATGGTTTTTGACTATCACCTAATTCATTATTTGGATTCCTATTAATAGCTTGAGCCCACCATATTATTTCATCAAAAACAAGAGTGGGGAACCCAATGGAAACAAAAACAGTCGGATAAAACACTTCTTCATTAGTTCACAAACATGAATCCAAAAACATCCACAACTCATAAGGTGTCATCCAATAGAGAGCCTTGAAATCGGATGGGCATAAGATGTAGGTCACTCCCAAACCTAACATCATGTTAAGGGGGTGGAGTCACAACCTTTTCAGGGAAGACGTCTGGGAACTCAGTAAAAATCCTCTGAACAAAAGACCATATTTGAGTCTTCTGATCCTACTCGCAGCTCATCTAACAAGGAAATAATGGTATCCACACGCCGACTTCCCTCCTGGGTACTTCGCTTACCAACAAAAGATACATGCTGGCTTCACATATATATGAACATTACCCTTACCCAAAAGCATTTGATAAAAACTCATACATAATATATCCCATCGATGCCTAAGATGACATTTTATGGATACATTTATAGTAGAAGAAGATCCCTAATAGACTGATACAGCACCAACATCCATCTACATCCTCAAAAAACATAAAAAATGTCACTGTGACCCATTATTTTCATTCTCAATGCTCGAGGAATGGAAAGTATCTCTACATCCTGACCCAAGGCATGGTGTAGACTGGGTGAAACCAAGGAGTATGATGCTCTTGAAAAAAAAGACTTCACATGCAAGAGTACAAAAAAGACTAACCGTACCTCGAACAACATTCCAGCCTGCTGGTGTTGCTACCTCTGTTACATGAATCATCTGATGCCCAACCCATACTCCCCTCAGCTTTCAACCACCTCCCCAACCACGCCCTAGTCAAGGTCCCTAAGGATAGTTCTAAGGTAAACCTCCTCTGAAAACGTACACCCTCAGACCAACTTAGATGGATCTCCTCTCATGGAAAACCTCCCAATGTTTGCATATTCTTCAGTACTTTATCCTTCTTCTGAACCACCATGTATTTTGGTAGAGTAAAGGGAGTAACAACATACTAAAGAGATGTTCGGAGTGCCTCTTCCAAGCGTATTGCTCACAACTCCTCATGAAATCTCTCTATCTCCATGTCCCACGCGCTATCCTCACTATTTCTTAGAGTCCACCACTGGATGGCATGAAGTGTCTTCTGTTGTTGGTCATCCTCCCCCTCATGCTCAGCCCTCCACTGATCAACCATATCAACCTTCTGGTCCTCGATTGATCGTACCACTCATTGACAATGTCTATGTTCCATATCTAGAAAATCAAACAAGAAACTCTTAATCACGGGAAGTGGGGAAATTTATTTTTAAAAATTTTAAACTATTTTTTTTATTTTCAATTCCCAAAAGAACCAATACATACAATAACAGAATTCATTATGATAAATGTTTCTCTCCTAGGTTCTATAACCTACAATTGGTGTAACCTCACTCAGTTGTTTTGTAGGAACAAATTCCTTGAATCGAATCATGGGGGACCTCTTAAATATCATGTCCATGCTAGATTTCCCTGTCCTACATCACACACCATGATTTCCCAAAAGTTTTTCCGTACAATCTCATGCAATCCTCACTATGCCTAACTAAGAACTCCATCCTATCTCTCAACCATCACCTGCCTCTTATACCATTCTGTCATGACATGCCTTCTCCATGATGAGGGAAGGGACGAAAAATTCCCATACCCTTCGTTCCTCAAGTTGAAGGATAGATAATGAACCTGAGTGCCACCTTCAGTAGGACTTAGAGTGGAAACTAGAACCAAGGGTATTGAATCTCATATAAATAGAAGCCATTACCCTTTTTATAGAACCATATAAAGAGATAAATGGTAAATCCCATCAACACGAAATAATAAAGGTAAAAATAAATCCATGAAATAATTCCCACATGCATGTTCAAAAGAAAAACTAATACAATGTAAGACAAAACTCCCAATTAATATAGAAAAGGAAATAAAACTAAGATTCACCAATAACTTTCCTGATGCTAGATCTAGTAAATTCCAACATTATCTTCAAAGTCCCCCTGTAAACCTAAAAACCATTTTATATATGTAGGGTTAACATAAAAGTATACTAAATAGTGAAAATAATGCTACAAGTGCACATGTAAACGAACATACTAATTCCCCCATGAGAAAATAATAAAACCTCAAGCCTCTCCAAGGAATACTAACCATCAAAACTCACCAAGGTACACTCACACATGTACCACATGTCAAGATAAGTAATAATATAAGAACATAGATATTTGGGTACCCCACACCACTTCCCATAGGGCAACTACTCATTACTAATTATTGAACGTATTTACACTATCACTCATCTAAGATGTAGTCCCCCTACCAAATCCATCCCACACACACCTAGGCCTCAAACCACATAGAACCATGCCTGAAGACACATGGGCCTCAACAACCATACACCATGCCCGAAGACACCTAGGCCTTATCCTAAATATACTTGAGAAAAGAATCTTGTCCTTTAATATCACAGTCCTCCCATCCAAAACAAACCCTTCCCTGAAATATTCTAGACTATGGTAGGCCTCAAACTATTATATCCATCTTGGATATGCCTGAGTGATAATATCCATAAGAGTGTGTAATGAATAATTTCCGCAACCAGCCACCCATCTTCCCACTAGGATGTTTGGAAGGAGACCCTACCCCATGAAATGTAGTTTTTAATCACATAGTTATCAACAAGGGTGTGGTAAATATAGATATCACATAGAACTATAATCTATATTTATAAATATTCATAATCAAACACTGAGCCCCAACCTACAAGTTTCACATGAACATACAACAAGTCCACTCTGTCACCACTTTTGTTGCTACGCCTATATGTACAACCATACAAAAACCACTTCCAACCATAAACACAACCCCCTTTTTCTTAAAAATACATCTATTTATTTATGGGGATTCACTTTAAATAATTCCAACACTGCCGAGAAACTATCAACTATAACCATACAAAAAAAACCATACTGTAGTCTCAATGCATAAAAACAAAAGGCTAGACTTGTAGTCCCACTACACATCCACATTCATCTACTTCCAACTATCATTACTCAATGTTAGGCCACCCATTTAATATCCTACAACCCAACACTACAGCCCCACAACCAAAAATGATTCCCCAGTGCAGTCCCACTGCATAATGAGTTTATTACCAAACAAAAGTCATACTGCTCAAAGTCACTTCGTGACAACCACAACAAAAGGAAGTGTTGTTTCCAAAAAGATCAACCATTCACCATCAATCTATCTATTTGACTGATACACCAACACCCCCCCCGTACCACCCAACGTACAAATCCCACAAATCCTCCACCCAAAAATACAACACATAACTACAACCATCAAATGAATAGTATTAAAATTTACCAAACATGGGTTCATTTTTCACCTGAGTATAACTTGGGTTATCATAGAACATGTTTGATCCAAGGGAATCACTTTATTTAATCTATTTTTGGAGATTAATAATATTTGTTATATATGTACATCAAAATATAACAATGAAATAGACCAACACCAGTGAACAAGAAAAGTACACTAACTACCATGATTTTTTGAATTCATAAAGCCACAAAAACCATAAAATAATCAAATATAATGAAAATAAAACAGGTGAAAAACATAAAACCACACCCATCCCATTATTTTATTTATGCGAGTTATCATTTGATCATGTTAAATAATTTTTTAGTTCTCTTGTCAAGAACTATATCCCACTGTTCCATAAAAGGATAAATTAACATACCCACCCCATATGATTCATAATTAATGAGAAGAAATTAAAGATCTCTACTTGGATAATCAAATATCGAAGTTCCTTATAGTACCAAGAATAAGGGATGATGCACCTTGCATGAAGAAATCCAAAGCTAAGCGTGAAGGGATCCAATACAGGTACATGATTTGTCTTGGGAAAAAGTTTTTATTTGAACGAAGAGAAACAAAAAGAAGAAGGGATAGAGGATCTCGTCTTAAGAATAGTCTAGATCCTAAAATTTGGGAGACCATTTTGATGTATAAAAAAGCTGAATCATGGTTTGACCATTCCGCTTAGCAGATTCACACATTAGAGTTAATTTACCTTTAATAATTCCCCTCAGAAATGGTGGAGATAGACTAGAGGATGGATGTGATTTGATAGTTTAACATTAAATGTATAAAAACATATAATATGGGTAAAGCTATGAAAACTCAGAAAACTCGAAATGAGTCACCAATGGGCGAGTCACTGATGTTGATCTACAAACACCATTGCATACGAACACAATGAACGACCGACACCCCAAAACATCGACACGATAACCTTCTAATTCCCTAACCTACCGACGCACCCACCTGACGACACCCTTCACTAACCGATGTCGACGCCCCTTGAATCATCGATACAATAACATGAGATGCACTGACATTCCAACACTCTGAAATGCAAACACACTGACATGCTCATGCATTGATAAGCCTATGCACTAATATGATGAAGCACTGACATGCTGACACACTAACATGCCGACGAATTGACATGACGACACACTGACATTCCACTGGACTGACATGTCGATGAAAAAGCTGAAATTTTGGAAAACTCACAAAGTGATCCATTGATAGATTCAGAACACATCAACACGAGATTTCCACAATGGAAGGAGATGGGGAAAATATTGGTTTGTTACACACACCCCCTTATCATCTAGAAGAAACCACATGTCCACCATTGGAAGCCTCCCTCATGTTACCCTCTCAATTGATAACTTGATTCACCACTTCTGATAGTTTCTTTATCTTGAAGATATTCACCTATAACATAATTTCACACCTAATTCCATCCAAAAATCAGTTTTCTAAAGTAGGATCATCTTTTTATAACACTACATAATAGAGTAGTTAATATGTAAATCATCCCATATATTCCATCACATACCAGATCCCCTTAATCAATCTCATGAACTCAACTTCTCTTTCCAACAAAGGGCCTTTTCACAGAACCTTCCCTACTACAATGAATTCTTTTCATATACAAATAAAGAATCTTATATAGGGTATGATTAAAACATAGTAGTCCACTACCAAAGGTGACTAAAACAAGTCTAGTAAAAATATAGTCTATGAAATTCAATATAAAAAATATGTATAACCAATAAATAAATAGTTATCACATTATCATCTATTCATAAATTATTTATATTATCTTCAGGGATCCTGAGGACACATGTAACACAATACTAGCTTTATATCATGTTGGAGATCGAAGTGTTCCCTATATAGTATAATAACATAAAATCTACTTTGAATTGTGTTAAAGATTGAATTTTTCAAAGGTGATATGATATCATTACCCCTAATTCGGCTCATTATGTAGTTCCATGTATTCTCACAAGAGTAAATGATTTATATTCCTATAATTATCATTTTTCAAAACAAAAATCATTATAGGCATAGACTTTCATGTAATGCATCCCAGTTCCCTTCATGCATACATACCATTTGTGTAGATCATCATGAATGAAACTCAATTCACATTTTTGTGAACCTATAACTAGTATAGATCATCATGTCTAGAACCTAATTCATTAAATACCATGATATACCAATAATTGGCTAGATCTTCATGTTTCTCTTTCATTCAACAAATTTCCATGTATATTATCATTGGCCTATACCATAATTTATAGAACCCAATCCTTTACAAATAATTAATTAAGTCACAAATTATTTAACCCATATCCATTACATAATTCAACAACAAATTAATCAATCACATATATTTTTATCTAAACCAATTAAATAATTAATTTACCATTAACATACTCATCATCTAATATTTTTTTTCACAAACTAATTATTCTTAAATTACAATTAATTATTCACTATTTATCTTATCAATTAATTATCTAAAATACAAACTTCTTAATATTCAATAAAAACCACTATTTCATTGTTCAATATTTGATAATTAATTCATTAATTATTTTTCCAAATTCATTAATTACCAAAAAATTATCTTGTTCAATGATCGCAAAAGAATATAATTTTACAAAAAAAATATCAATTATTTATATTTAAACATTATTTATTTCAAAATAAGAATTCAATTTCTAAACAAATCTATAAATTTCTACAAAATCAATCTACGTTATAGAAATTATGACATTTGGAATTCAATTGTATTCCACCCACCTCATGACCAGTGATGAAGAATGATCAACAATGAATACATCGAAATTGATCGCAATCAATTATGTATGTGTTGGGGAACATTATTTGGATGTGACTCCTTCTAAGTGAAGTAATCCGTGAAAAGGTCATTCGTCTGCATTAGAAATCGTCTTCTAGATTCAATTCAGTAAGATTCAGATAAATTGTTTGTAATGCGTCTCAGATAAAATTAATAAATGAAAGATAAAACCTAAAAATATGTGGAAGTATATCTAAGATACAATGCGATATCACTTCTGGATTAAAGAGGACTCCCATAAATCAAAATTAGAAGTCCTGCAACCAAGATAGTGGTTCACATAGCATCTTAGGTCAATTATTGAAAAGTACATAAGGTTTTCATACTAAGGAAATGGAGTGTGGATAAGTTTCAGACCAAAAAGGTGGTGTTTGAAGAATATTTGGTAAAGAAAAATGGGTGTGTAAGGTTAAGCGGTGCTAGAGATTTGTTTTTATAATAACTATTTCATAGAATTAAATTACATGAATCCTCAGTTCAAGTCCCTTAAAATTTGTAACCCATCTCCTGTTTTTCTCATTGAAATCCTTTCACACCATATAAATCAAACATTATATAATGATTATACGTGGTGTAATATGGTCATGTGACATGTTGACACTTCTTAAAAAATAGTTACTGGGTTTGTAATATTGTTTCGTGACATCATGACGTGTAGTGAAATTCATTTTCATGGTGTGTAATTTTTATTCTATGTTTTGAATTAATTGAAAAAATTAATTAAATTAACACGGTCTTCCTCAAATAATTAAAGGGACTCATATAAGAAAAGATATGATTTTATGTATTAATATTTAATCATACTGTTATTATTTTTAATATCCTTTAAAATTCATATATAAAATTTATTAAGTATTTATTTTCATTTAAATTTTTTTAAAAAAATTAATCAATTTTTTTTAAACTAATGTATTTTGTTACATTAAAATATGTATTTATCTCAATTATAAAATATTAATTTGTATTTTAAGAGGTATTTTTTGAATATATTATATGAAAATAAACTAATTTATACCTTAATGAAATGAATTTTTATAATAAGCCATCATTATTAATTTATAATTATGTTTGAATATTATATTTTATAGATATATTAATATTTTTCCTGATTTTTTTAAATAATGTATATTATGTTCATAAATTAAATTTTATTTAAAATTATATGTATGTGTATATTATTTTATGAATTTTTATTTTACTTATAAAATTATAATTATAGAAATAATGTTAGTATAAAATATTATTACACAATCTTTTTTAAATACATAATTGAGTATCATTAGTTAATTTTAAGGATTGAAATATTATCATATGATTTATTTTCAAAAATTATTGAATCATTCTTTAATAAAACCATATTTTAATATATAAATTCTTATAATTTTAATTTAAATGAAATCAGGGTTGATAATTTTAATTTTTTAAAATTCCCATAAATTTATTTTATGAAATTATAAGTAATGATAATAATAAAAATAGTAAGAAAGGCTAAAACATATTTTTTAAATATAATATATTTTCTAAATATTTCATATTAAATTTATAAAATGGTTTTATTAATTTTTGAAATTACAAATATATATAAATATATTATTTAAAAAAAATCATATACATATATATATGTTTTAAAAAAAGGCTAGATACTTTGTTGAAAAATTTCTATGAAACTAAATAAAAAAATATACAGAATAAAAAGATTTAAAAAATTAAAGAAATAGTGATGCAAGAAAAAACTAATATAAAATTAAAAATGATGATAATAATACATAATAATATAAAAAAGATACCATGAAAATTAAAAATAAAACAATATTTAATATAAAAATAGTTATAATGTGACTAAAATATTAGAGATATTGATATATATTTTTAATTAACTGTAAAAATAGAAGTGATGTGAGAACTTATAAAAAAATAAAGAGAAATGTGTGACAAAAAAGAAATAGAGAATGGCTCAAATAATGAATCCAAAAATATAGAATCCCACTATTGAAGTTGTGATGACTTATTATATGAGTATTTTTATATATAGTTACAATATAAATAATTTTGTGTTTGGGGAACACAAAAAATGCGGGAATCATTTTTTAATTAATTCATCATCAAGATTGATTATTGTATAAATGTACTAATAATAATGATATGGGGTGAGGTTATAAATGAGTATTTCATAATGTCTCATAGTTTATTATTTATTTTATGTTTTGAACACATTAATTGAGTTATGCATGCCATCATGATCACGGGCACAACCCGCATATGAGTGGAGTTTCTTCTGCACTCTTTCTGCTTTGATTCTTGTGTGTTGAAGCTATGGAAGATGGTTTTAATTTTATGTAAGGTTTATGTTTGATTTAAAAAACTTATATATATAAATATATATGTTTATAATTATTTATATATACAAATTATATTATAATTTTTTATTAGTATTTCATAAATATTATATAGTTATTTTAGAATAAAATTCTGTAATTTATTTTGAATTAATGGTTTAATTTAGTACCCTTTAAATAATCACATTGTCTAGTTAATTTCATAGAAATCCGAATATATATATATATATATATTGATTACAGTATGTATATATTTTTGAGAAATAATTATTTAACGAAATCATCTATGATTTTAGATGATTTCTTATTGATTTCATTAAATTATTTCATTTAAAATAAAAATAAAAAAACATTTATTTTATGTAAAATTTATCATTTTATGTGCACAATTCATTTGCAAAAATATACGAATGATAGAATATATTATATTTTTTTGGATTTTTCTGCATATTAATAAATTTCATTCATAAAATTTGATATGGCTATCACCTAATTTTTCATTGACATTACTTGAATTATATTCAAGTTTCAATATAAATTATCATGCATTTATTTTCATATCTCTTAATTAAGAGGCTATTTTTTAATCATGGATATATCATAGTTTTGTGATAAAATCTTTTAATAAACTAATAGTGTCTCAGGTAAAGAATATGTATGATTATTTTCTCTTATAAAAATATATTTTATATTGTATTGAATCATTTTTGAATTATGATTGAGAGTGGATGAAAAAATAAAATTTTATCCTAAAACTAGTAAATGTTTTTTTATTTTTATATTATGGTAGGGGGAGTGAACCCATTACCTCAAGGGGATGGAGTCCCACATATTATACGAATAATATTAATTGTGGGGTTTATGGCATGTTCATTATAATGACATATCCATAAATAATAATTAATTTGAAAATATAAAAATAAACTGTTTTTATATCAACAGATTATTAATTTTACTGTATTTAGTCTTAAAATTATTATGTACTTATTACATTTGTTTTAATTTTTTTAAAACCTAGTATTAATTTACAAAATAATGAAAAAATATTTAATTGATGATATTTAAATAATTTTCCAAAACTATTTATAATTTTCTTAAACCATTCAATATGAAATTTAAATGTTCACCCAATGATTTAAATTAATTTTCCACATGTTTATTAGGATAATTCAAAGGAATTCTATTTGGTTTCAGAGTTAGCAGAAGTAAATAAATGTATTTAAATATTTTAAGATCCTTTATAATATATAATTTAGTCGTATAGTCTCTAAAACCTAGAATAGAAAATATCCTATTATGAAAAATTCTTTGTGTATTTTTTTGTGGAATATTTTAAACAAATTAATACTATTTTTATATACTAAACCTGTAATAGAATTATTAAGTATTAATAGTTAGCATCAAAAAATGGAATTGACATCATTAATGAATTGTCATTGTTGAAATATATTTTTATTTAAAACCCCATGAAAATTATGTTCCATATGACTTTTTAGTTGTCATAATTTTAAAGTCAAATAATGAGAATTTTAATAAGACAGATTAATAAACTACGAGGGTGTAAATATTTTAATAGTTGAAGAATGTAACATCGTTGGAAATTAAAAATCTAACTTTCATTATATTTTATTTTGTTTATAATTTAGAACAGTGTTTTTAATAAATCAATTTATAAAACTAAACTATATTTTGTAATTAAAATGAGTTTTTATCTCAATTATAAAATATTATATTGCATTTTCGGAGAAACTATTTTCTTATATTCAGTGAATATAAAATAATATATTCATTATGTAAATTTATTTTTAAAATAATACAAAAAAGATTTATTGAATATTATATTTTAATGTTAATTTTTGGGAAATAATAATGTTTTTCAAGAAAAACTATTTTTATACATAGTAATTTTCATAAATTCACTATTATTTAAAAATATTATCATATGTAGATAGTTTGACTAATTTTTTTCCTTTCTAAAATGTTAATATTTGAAATAATATCATCAAGAAATGTAATTAATTTATGTTAAATCATCATTAATAAATATTTGAGTTTCTTTAGTTAATTTTATTTATTGATATGTTTCAATATAATTTATTTTCATTGAATATTGAATCATTTTTGATTAATTATACTTTTATTTCAAAAACAAATTATGATATTTTTTAAAAAATTAAATAATTATTTATAATTTTAAATGAAAAAAATTTGGATAAATTATTGTTATGAAATTATGTGAAATGATAAGATTAAATAAATAAAGGTTAAAACATATTTTTTAGGATAATGTATTTTATAAATAGATTAAATTATATTATCATTATTTTTTATTAATTTTTAAATTATAAAAAAATATTATTATATTATTATGAAATAACTAATTTCAAATATATATATATTTAAAAAATACTAGATTCTTTTTTAAATAACTTTCATGAAAATAAAATCAAAAAATAATAAAATGAATGAAAAAAAGAAGAAATCGTGATGTACAAAATATTTTGAAAATAATTAAACATGATAGTATTAATAAATAATAATATAATAAAAGTAACATATTAATAAATAATATATATAATATATTATATAATAATATTAATAATTTTACTAAAAAATGAGAGAGAATATGATATAATATTTTTAATAACAAAAATAGAAGTGATGTGAAAAATTGAAAAAAAAAACTATAGAGAAATGTGAGAAGAAAAAAAGAACAATTCACATTGTGAAGTCAAAAAGGGCACCCCTTTTTTGATGTAACTATTTTTAATTGTGTGAATATTAATATATATATATAATATACATATAATTTAGTTTGGTTTTAAAAAAATGATAGATTCATTTTTACATCCAAACTCAACATGATTTGTGTTTATATAAATATAGTAACAGTAATGATATAGGGGATCTAGGGATATAATTGTGTATTTAGTTGTACATCTTGTTTGATCATTTTTTATTCTCTGCACACCTTTCATGAGTTCTTCATTCTTTCTTGGGCACTCAACAACCCGAGTAAGAGGGTACTGTCTTTTTTCTCCTTTTCTACATTACATCTTGTGTATCCAATATAGATCTTTGGTCTAAGTTTCATTTATGGGTTATATTTTTAAAAAAAATCATAAATATGAATATATTTTTTAATTTATATTTAAAATTTCTTATTCTTTATTAGAAGTTTATTAGTATTTATTTATTTTAGGTAGTCAGTGTTTATGAAAACAATGTCTTAAATTTTTAATCAAACTGAGGTTTATTTTGTAAAATGTTTATAAAATATCTTTACTATGTTATTTTCATAGATATATATATATATATATATTGATTTATATATATAAACATATTTTTTTGTGAGAAAATAACTTAATTAATTACACCATGATATTTAATTAATTTTTTATCTTTTTAGGGAATATATAATTTCTATTATATATAATATTAAAATATTTATTATAATCTATATAATATACCATTTTATGTGTACAATTCATTTGAAGTAATATGTAAATTATAATATATAATATTTTATATGTGAATTATTTTTATATGATCTTGAATTCCATCCCTAACATTGGATATGTCGATAACCTATATTTTTATTGACATTACATTCATTTTATTCATGTATACAATTAATTTATTAAGAATTTTTAATTATATAAAATAAATAAGAAAATTATTTTAAAGCATGAATTTCTACATGTTATTTTTAACAAATCTTTTTTGAAATTACGTAGTCTCTAACTAAATAATATTTAATATTATTTTTTCCTATGATAATAATTTATCTATATTTTTTAAAAAAGAATTGTATTATGAATGAGAAAGGAAGGAAAATTAAATTGTTGTCTAAAAATATAGAAATGGAGTATCATATTTTATTTTTGGATATGGGGGATGTGAACCCATTACCTCATGGGGATTTTATTCTACATGGGGATAAGTATAAGGGGACATATGGTTTATTTCTGGTCTGGTGAGTATCACAACTAATCCAAAAGATATATAAATTTTAAAATGCAGAAGTCCAAGGAATTACTTCAAAATATAATCACTTTGAAGGTATTTATTTTTTTAATTGATATTCATTTATTAAAAATGTTTTATAGAATGTTATTCAAACCTATTAATATTTTATATAATGTTTTAAAAGTATTCAAATCAGAATATTAATTTTACACTATTTGAATGCATTTATAAAAAGGATTAAAACCCATTAATGGGAAATTAAATTCTTACCCTTTTTATTAAATTAATTTTCCCTAGATTTCGTAGGATTATTCAATGTAATTCACTTATCATATAATCATAGAACATGTAAATGCCTTTGTTTGATTTTTTCGCATCCTTAAAAATCTATATGGTGCATTTTTATTCTCCAAACCCTAGTGAAAAAGATTTCATGGAATGTAATATTCTTTTGGCCTTCATAATCTATATATTAAAAAATAATTTAATTTAATTTTATGTATTAATATCTAAAAAGTGGTATTGGTTCTTCAAATTATTATTTATCATATTTATAACATTAAATATTATTTTCAATGAAAAAGATATTTCCTAAAAAACATACATTTTTATCAAGCCAACAAGATTAATTTTAAATTTAATTTTTTAAATCCTTGAATTTTATATTGTATAATATATTGTATAATTTTAAAAAAATATTTATATTATCTAATAATGTTAAAAAATATTTTACTGATAATGAATATTGAAAAAACTAAAAATAAATTAGTGTGTTTAAAGAAAACTAGCAATAAGAAGAGGTTAATCAAAAACAGTAAGGTTAAAAATAACCTAAAAACACGTATAAATACTATTTTTGGGAAATATTCATACCATTAATAATTTTAATCTAGATAATAATCCATTTAGGGGCCTTTTGGAATGAAAAAATTATGGGTACACCATTATCTATTAAAAATTTACAAGTGTTCCCCCACCTCACTTATAAAAGGCCACCCACTCTCCTCTCATCATAAAACCCATAAACCATTTTGGAATAGTAAATATATACACTAATCACTTCAAAAAATTTATCCTCGAATTTTATAATCCTTTTTTGGTAAAATCCAATGAAAAACATTCATTAGGTATAATCCTGAATTGGTTGTCCATGAAGAGATAAAATTTCAAACTATGAATTTTTGTTTAAATTGTTTTTACACCTATATAAAATCTTATTAAAAATGATAACATGGTATAACTATTACACTATATTTAATGAGATTTTATTATATAAATTAATTTACATAAATATGTTTCCTCTTTTATCAAATGGGATACGAACTCATTATTTATGTGTAAAACAAACTACCACTCCCGAATTGATATAATATGTTTTCCATTAGCTCCACCCACAAAATGTTTTAATTATATATTATATGTATATATATATATTTTTTAACATTTATACACTTATTGAGTTATGATATTTCAAATAAATTATTTATTTCCTTTCTCTAGGGGATGTGATAATGATGCTCGTGTGTACAACTCACAACCCCCTCATGAAGCAATGTGATTAATTTTCCACTAGCGCATTAAATGGAAGGTAATATTGATAATTTAAATAAATATATTATAAATAAATGAAATAATAATTATAATAATGATAAATTTATTATTCTAAAACTATAATATATTATTAGGTGTCTTACCATGAAAAAATGGTAATGGTGTCCATGTATGTGTGGAATACCACCTCTATGAAGAAATGTGAGTATTTTATCATGTCCAAAAAACATGATGGATATATATAATTATATTAAAATAAATAACATGGTGTTTCATATATTATTATCATTATGGATTTATAAATTAATTCATACCTTATTTCTATAATTATCACTAAGAAAATAGAAATGTATGTCATGTGTTTTATTGGGAAACCATCTCCATGATCGTATGTAATTCAATCCACATAAAAATATTCATACTCGGTTTTAAAATCATATATTATGAAACAATATGTACATTATTTAATGACAATTATTATATTTATGTTTAAATAATTACTTCTTTGACTATTGATAACACACCGACGATGTTTTCGAATAATGAACTAAACATCCTCAAAACACCCGATGTGGACATAACATATTTAATATCTAATTATGTAATTAAAAATAAATAAAAGAAAGGATTAATTATATTCTATTAAACCTTTTAAAATCTATTAATAATTATTCATTTCAATAGATTTTTTTATATCATAGATAAATTACACACATGGAGTGTGTGTACTATAGTTGGGGGTTTTCTCATCTCTCTTTTACTTTTTTGAGACATGTGATATATTCACCAATTGTTCATACATAGTGATATATATTATTCTATATTTAGATGTAATATCACAATTATTTCATAATTCATTGTATATTATGTTTCAATTTTAATTAAATTATACATTGTTATTGAACTAAATTACTCAAATTAGTAAATATGTTTATAACTCAATTTTCTTTTATTGGGTTATAAAACATCATCAATGAAAAAATTATGATATAATTTTGTGTTATATTATATATACATGGTTTCATAACATATTTACATTTGTTTTTTATGGATTTGAATTTTTTACACATAATATATGCATTGATTAACAATTACGTCAGTGATATTATCTTTCTATGTGTTAACCATCCCAAATTCTACCAATTGGGACAAAAGTTTTTTTAGGAACATATCTTATTTATAGTGTGTATGTAGTGTTATTTGAAAATTTTATATATTTTATTTAATAATTTTTATGATATTAAATTTTTAAATTGAAATTAATCATTCATGGGGCTTATAAAAAATAATTTACTAGTGTAAAATGTGTTATATTAAAATCTCCAATCTTTTCAGGTTGTTTATGTCCATGTTTCTTATAGAAAAAATAATTTGATATTATTTTCAAAAGCCAAATATCATTTATTCACATGTAGATATGAATTTTTTCACAAGATTATTTTTAATTAAATTTATTATTTATTAAATAAACATCATAAAAGTAATTTGAATTTGGAACTGATCATATATTTTTGTTTAGATATGTTATCTCTCACATCTATGTCCATGTTTTCAAAAACAATTTAAAAAATATAATTTCATAAACAATTTTTTTCTAAATCTATCTTACATGATAATTTACGTCAATTTGAATTATTTTAATGGTAAATTTCTTATCATTTTCCAAATCGTTCACTTTTTACTCCCATATTCAAAATAATGTCAAAAGAATGATTATTTTCAATACTTATGACATGATCTAATTATACCACTCTGATGATCAAAATTTTTATTTATGTTTTACTTAAATATTTCCAAGATTGTTTTTAAATACATAATTTTCAAAATAATTTTGTAAATTTTTAGATTTTAGATGTTATGATCAAAAGGATAAATTTAATTTCAAAAAATTATCCTTTAATGGTATTTCCATTCATCAATGTCAACTTTTTTTTTGTTTTCTGTTGTTCCAATGGAGTTATTTTGTAATGATATAATTTTCATACATTTTTGGCATGCATTATGATGGTTTTCAATTAGTTGTTATGGAACTTATTTTGGTTCCATTGGTTAATAATTTTTAAAAGATATTTTTACAGAACAGATTTCATTTCCATGTGTTAATCATGTTTCAATGAGATTTTTTTAAACTATATATATTCAATAAATTATTCATGTTTCATATATATTTTTGTGAGAACCATTTATTTTTCATGTGTTAATAATGTTCAAAAATGAATAAATGTTTTTGTAGTAATTTTATGATCAAATTAATTATTTATTTACATTAATAATTAAACGATTCTTAAATTTTTTTTAAAATTGAAAGGTGGTTATATTAGAAATCATGGAGAGGGGTTTAATAGTAATCTAATGGTTGTTTGTTTCATTATAAACCAAGTATGGGTGGGTCCATTATATCCCTCCAATTAATTGGATACTCTTAGGAAAGAAGTCGAACATATATGTTATTTTATTTATGAGATGTGATGTTATAATAATGATTCAATACAACATTAAGTTTTTACTATAAATGATCTGAGATTATAATATTTCATATGATCATGATTAATATCAAATTGATCCTAATTTTTTATTTTGATGACTCCTTTAATTGTTAATTCCATATTCTATGTTCTTGTGTTTCAATATAAAAGTGTTGAGAAGTTTATATATTCTTATGTTATACACAATCCATTTGATTAGTAATCACAACATTATTCAATTTTTACACTCCCTAACAATATTCAATTATTAATTAATGCATTTATCTACCATGATTATTTGATCCCACTCTACATATGATTCAATTTCTCTAGGTAATATTGATTGATGTTGAACGAATTATGCCCTGAATGGTTTCATATAGATGATAATAATGGACTAATGATGAATATGTTAAGCTGAGTATAGTGGGATATGATGATCATCTTTATAGACAAATTATTTCTTAATAAAGGATGATATGGTTTCTTCCAAATTCTATAAAACACTAACCTAAAAAGTCCTTAAAAATGTAAGTGATCCATTATTTTTCTTTTGATGTTGTATGTATTGAATTGAAAACTATGGGTCACATTCAATGGTAACAAAGAAAAAAATATAACATTTAATATATCAACATATGATCCAAGATTGAGATATTGGTGATCATATATTATTTTTTTTAATAATACTCACGTTTTAAATTGATATAGAATTATCTCTATGAAACAAATGTATCTTATATACTTATATTCAGATGTCTTCATTATATAGAATAATAATTTCTCAAGTTTTCAATTTTTCCAGGAGATTGAGTTATCATGGGAAATAACACATATCAATCCCAGATTGACAAATATTTTTTTCTTGATTATGAGTTCTTATAAATATCTTGTCAGTAAATAGATCAAATTTCATTCATCCATATGGTTAAGAACATCCCATGTCCCTTATGAAGACAATTAAATAATATTAGGTTCTTGGTAAACTCTCCCACACACTATCATAATCGACATCCCAAATTTCATACTCATCAAATAAGAGGAAATCCCATCTTTTTTAAGCACAAATAGAAGCCCGGAAGTTCAACATAACTACCAAACCATTTAATTTATAAGACAACATATAATCATTCCTATATATTGTATCAATGTATGAAAGAACTAATGATAGGTATCTCACACAAAATATGTAATGTGGTCTTTAATTTGATCTATTCCACATATAATACCAAATATATATTTAGGAAACTCTATGTTGTGAACAAAGTATGTAATCTTGTCAACACAAAATCATATTCTTTCCCCCCCCCCATAAATTTACTATCTATATCTCTATAGTAATTCTACTCACACTAATATTATCATTTTATCGTAACAAATAATACTCTATAAAGAGATATTATATGTTTAATATAAGATTCATATATTGAGAGGTTAGTTATCATTATAGTTCATGAAATTTAAAAAATAATATATATTTTTGTATCCAATTTGAAGGAGTTATAAAATTTTGGTTTCCAATAATATAATATGTTTTAATATTCGTAAAATCTCTATAAATATATATCTATCCAATAAAATTAAGATGTTTATCATATCATATATGAAAAAATACTAGAGATTCTATATGTTTGATACATATTCTAGAATGGTTCTACAAATTACATCATATTTAATCTTTTCCACACCCAATATGACAATCCCAAAAAAACCTCAAATTATAATCTTTTTTGGGAAGCATATAACAAGTTATAGTTTGAAAAATATAGAGACTTAAGGATCATATTTATTGTTATAGGACTACTTCATCTTTTTTAGCCTTTATTATTCACAACACAAAATTCTATTATACTGATATCTTCTTTCTACATAGAACTCATTCAAGGTTCTTTATTAATCATCAATTGAACCTAATTATATATAAAAAATTATATTTAAATAGTGTAACTACATGAATTATTATATATCAATAAATTCCATCAATATTTTATGTTAATAAGTAAAATTATTTTCAAATCATGATAGGTAAAATAATTTATCATTTAAAATATCTTAATATCAACCATTCTCATTCTAAAGTCATAGAAAATATATTCATTTTTTTTCAAAATTCAACACTACAATATTTTTTCATATAAATTATAATTTATTTATACATAGTAAGATCTTTTTATAAAAAAACAAATGTATCCATAAAATATATAATATTGATTGTGTTTTGATAGATTTAATTTAAAAATAATAAATTAATAAAATATACCACATTTTGGAGGTGGGAACACATTCTCTATAATATTTAATAGGGATCTGGAAAAACACTTATACTGTGGGTAATAAAATTTATACATATATATTAATTTAATTAATATGATAATAGAATGAATCATAAACCATGTGTATAAAATTTATTATCTCATAATTTTTAAAAACTATTTGTTATAAATCAATTTTTTTATCATATAATAAAATTAGATGGAGGAACCCATCACTTCAATTAATATTGATTTAGTCTTCTAAACATTTGATATTGAAATAATTTTAATTATGAATGTAAATTATAATCTCAAAAATGTGTTACTTTTTTTAAATTAATTTTGTATTGAGCACAAATGTAATATATATTCAATAAAATATTCCCTTAAAAATATAAACTTTATTATGGAATTAATACCTATCATAAATATCCCATGGTGTTTCTCAAACTCTATATATTTAGAATAAAAATACAACATGTAATTATTACTCCTTATTGAAATCCCATAATTTCTATAAAATAAAAGATATTTTAAACCATCATTTAGTATTCTAGATTAAACTTTTACTACTATAACAACCTATAAAATGATATTAAACCTATATATTATATGAATCTTTAAAATAATATCACCACTTTTTAAATATCATGTAACATTTTATGAATTCATTCATCTTAACAAAAAAAATACATAAATGAGAACATTATTAATTCCAAAAAAAATTATTTAGCATCTTAAAAAAATGTTATATAACAAAAAAATAAATATTTGTGTCAAAATTCATTCTCATTTTATTCAAACATATAGTTCATAAAAGCGATTATTATGAGAAAAAAATCCCAGAAATTTAATTTGAAATATTCATTTGATTATAATATATCAACGACTATAATAGTTTAAAATATTTACCTATCACATGTACATAAATATTATATTTTATTATTCATTATATTCTTTTTACTATTATTTTTTTGTCTGTATATTTATAATCATTTTAAAAAATAAAACATGTATCTTATATAATTTTTAAAAATGATGTGATTTCAATAACATCCATACCAGACATGGATGATTGTTATGGAATCATACAACCATTCATGTTATCTATTAAATTTGTCCCCCCCCCAATTCATTACCTTTCCATAATTGAAAAATTTTCCATCCTTTTTCATTCTCAGTTTTATATAAAATATGGACATTCCATATCCTCTTTTTATCCCTTTTTGGACACTATCTTTTCTAATGTCATTTTTACAATTTTTATGATTTATAATAATGGACTAATCATGTATTTTTTTAGTAATCCTATTCATACTATGTACATGTTTTAATATTTTGTATAGTTTAGTCATATTGTTATTGATAACAAACTATCATAACATTTTCTAAAGAGAATGTAGAATTAAATTCACTACCAACTCAATCATTAGATGTGATATTATAGTCTTCAATTAATCTATTTATCCCATAATATTGTGTATATTATTTAATATCAAGGTTACTTTTATTCTCTTAAAACTAATATGATCATTAGAAACATCATTTCTTTCATTCCTTTAATTCTCTTTATATATCATTTTAATTTTATAATGACATTAAAAGGTATTAAGGGTCTCGTGTTACATCAACAATTATGAATATATACTACTAGAATTAATGTAGAATCTAACAAAAAATCATTTTTATTTCTATAAAACCCGTCTAAATCCTTTTTTGAATAGATACAACTTATAGTTTCTTAGAAAGAGATTGGTCAAACACAATGAAATTTATTTCTTATTTTTGAAAAAAAATTATATAAATATACTAATCAATGATGTTTCGATAATTATTTTTCCCTATCATCAAATTATTTTAGGTAAAATCATTATAATTTTTCTATTTATCTATAAATTTTTTTTATCATATTAATATATTGACTTATAATTCATTAAAAAATTGAATTTATTAAATTTTGTCCCTATAAAATGATGACCCCCTTTTAAAGTCCATTTAATCTATTAGATGTCCAAGATCTATATTTCTATAAGATATAGGTACATTTAGTGTTTAAAACATCTCATAGCTATTTAATAAGGGTCATGAAAAATGTTATATTTATTAATCCAGAATTTTTGTGTGGAGAAATGTTAGGATAATTACTCATACAGATAAACACAACTATATTCCCTAAGAAACCAAATGAAATTTGAGACTCTCAATTGGTGTAACCCAAAGAAGCTATCAAAAAAATGTTATATGGTAAAATATTTGGGAACCTTGGTTTGATGATACCTTCCCTTAGAGACAATCTTCAGTCACTTTTCACTTTCATTCCTTACATAAGAAAATGAAGGGGCATGGAGCTTCTGCATGACCTGTAAAGTTATATGATTGAGTTATTGAAAATTTTCTATTTATATGGAATCAAAAAATTTTAAATTTATTTGTATTTTAGTCATACACTATTATAAAATATTCTTCCATTTTAGGTACATGTGATTTTAGGGATTTTAATTGGTGACCACATTTCCTTTACCTAATCAATATTCTCAAACCATAGAGATGAGTAACTCATTACACATCCCAATAGTTTATGGGGAACACCAAAAAATATAAGACTTTCATATTCATAAATATCTAAATGAACAATGAATATAAGGTACATGAATATTTCATGTGATGGGATATAGTAATATGAGATTGAAACTCATTGCATGAGTAAGACTGGACTGATTGATAGCCAACCACATTCACCAACCAAGATAAGGAATAATCCTTTTAATAGGTAGGTAGTTAGACAACACATACCTCTAAAATTGGATAAATTATAAATGAATAAATAAAATTTTTACTAACACTAACATGAAATAATCCCATACAATGATAAATATATAAATTAATGATGATAACATATGATACTATATAAGTTTAAGGCAGATAACATAAACTCAATACCATTCATAGTATGTTATACAAGTCTCTATTCTAGAAAAAAATAAATATTTAAAACTTCATAATGAACAATATTAAAATTTTATTACTTATTTACTATAATAGAATATTGCATGGAATGGAATTTTTTTATGAGTAAATCAAATATTTAAAAATAACATATCAATTCATGAATAATTTATAAAAAACATCTGACCATAAATCCATTCCTAATTACATTATTTATAATTGTAGACATTTAATAATTTTAAATGTAAACATTTTATATTCACTAAATTTTAAAGTCATTCATATTTATCATTACATGGACTTATAATTTTCAATATATGATATCAAATTAATTATAAACAAATTATAATCAAATATATATTATATTAACATATTACATAATCTATCAATCATATAATATATCATTATTTAATCCATTACTATATCAATCAATATAAAAACATTTTTATGCAGCGTAAACAATATATAAATTAGGACCCTTATTATTTTTATGTATTAAAATATAATTATGAAAAATTATTTATTTATAAAGATTAATTTTACATTTTTTATTAATTATTAATTTAGGACCCCTAACAACAATTTTATTCTTATTTATAAAATACACTTTCATTTCAAAACAGTATGGTACAGAATATAATTTTTTAAAAATATATATTAAAATATTAGTATCTAATATTTTTTATTTATATATATCATTTTAATTTTTTAATAAATTATAAACCATTTATAATTAATTATTTAACTTATAACTTCCATTTATAATTACATATTTCAAAAAAATTATAAATATTTATAAACAATATCAATACCATTAAAACAATTAATAAATTTAAAAAAAAATAAACAATATTAATGATTACACTTATAATGAATCAATATTCTGCATAATGGTATACCCACACTACCCTTATAGAAAAACTATTCATATGGATGGGTAATACAATTCAATAATTCTCATGTATTGGTAACCTATAACTTTCTTTTATGAATGCATCGACTATATTTATGAGACTTGTTTTCACATAAGATTGTGTAGTTTCTTAAAATTATATTACCTATTTAACACCACAACAACCTTTACACATCCATTAAATCACACAACTATAAGACGTGATGGACACTAAAGAGACTAATCTTCCAAAGGTTGAAATAAGATTACACATACATAGACTAAATTGTGTAAGAGTAATGACTCAATTACCCTTATCTATCTCAACTATAATAGTTTTAGGACATGGTTACCTTTATACATCCTAACAATATAATGATACACTTTTTTATAAAACTAAATTTTATGAAATTCTAATTGGTAAAATATTATTTTCATCTTATTCATTTCAATTTATGACCATAAAATAGATAAGAAAAAATTCTATTTGATTCAATTAATGGTTTTTATTAGAGTCTAATAACAACTATTTGATGAGGGGGGTGTGATAAAACCCATATTTTGAGGATATCAAAACAATATAATATGTAACATTGTATAATATTGAAATGAAAGATAATAGATAACGAACACTGACGATTAAAGATATATCTTCCTCCCCAATTAATGGTTTGATTTGTTTTCTGTAGATCACTGATGTGGAAATGAAATTCATCCACCTCAGAAAGAATCGATATGATGATTTGAGTCTCTTGGAAATTGGGTATGATCTTATCTTCCGATAAAACCTAATATATCTTCAATTTATATTGATGATGATGAAGAGTTCATCGAGATCTAGTGTGGTTTACCCATGCATCAACATGTAGACACACACACACACACACTATATCATCACATGGATGTATTTTATATAATTTATAGATGATTCTCCATATCATGTTTCATTAATTTATGAATTACTATTCAAGAATAAATTTTTAGGAAATTATTTTAATTCATCATAATATTATTTCATCTCCCATAAATTTGATAATATGAAATAATTTATTTAAATAATATCTTCATTGGAAAATATTTCAAATATCAATCACTCATATAATAATATACCCAATGCATGAATACCATAATTTTCCTGTAATAAATTATACAAGATATAAATATATATAAATATATCATGACTTAAAGGATATTTATATCATAGTGTATACTTATATAGACTTCATGGAGTTTAAATAAATCAAGAAAATAGTTAGTCTTAAGTTCAATATATGAAAGCTAGTATGTCTAGTTAAATCTAGTTATATCAATATCATCACTATGTTGTACTATGAAAGAATAGCCTATTGATGGTCTCTTACACCAATAATCTAGAAATTCTAAATAGTTCCCCCTTCATGTGGTAATAAAATCTCATCATTATAGTGGAACCCTTAATGAATATAAACTCACATTGGGAAAATGTTTTATATATATCCCATGCATCAACTAAAGTAAAAAAATATAAAGAATATATTTATAATAGATACATTATAAAGTATATATGATAAACACAAACTAATAGGGTTTGGTGAATTTTTATCACTACCCCCCCCCCTTAGGATCATAAAAACCCCCATTGAATTTATTATATAATGGTGGAGGTACCATCACATTCCCAAATCATATGTCTTAGAAAATTTAAATTGAATCCCCACTATCAACCATTAAAATAAATCTATTCTATTGAAGGGAAAAATCAAAAAAGAATAATTCGTACTTCCTTGAAATACGTGTCCCCCATCCCGTGGGGATGATATCAGTGAAGACCATTGGAGAATCCCTTTGAGTAACTATTTAGTGGTCACATCTAAAGGAGAGACTATAATAAATATAAAGACCTCATAGGGGTTATAAAAAATGTACAGTTAATTGGTGATAACTGAGGAGGATTATTATATGACCACTAATAATTATAAAAATGTTAATAATCACCTTATCCATTTTATAAATACATGGTTTATACAATGCATTTAACAATAATTAATTTCATTAGTGTTGACCACACAGATAACTCAATTCATTAATCTTTTAAATAATTTAATGATGAGGAAGTATCAATAAAAAATATAGTTCAAAGAGAAAAACATAATTTCATTTTGTGTATAAATCTTTAGGGATAGTTTTGAAAATTTTATCTCCCCACCAATACATAGTTGAAAAATCCTTTTGGGGATTCTACTATTGAAAAACTGATATAGTTAGCCACATATTTACTCTACATGATGAAGTATATAAAATCAAAAATAAAAAAACATAATATATGTGATGATTAATTGATGAAAAATGGTGACAAAATGTCGAATTACCATGGAAAATATATATCATGAGTATTGTTTCAAGGATGATAAACATATATCTGCTCAAATTATATTTTATCAAATTTAGAAACCCAATAATCCCATCATGATAGAGTCAAATAATCAATTTGGTTTTGATTCTAGAAAATTGTTATATATAAACCTAGTGGTAAAATATTATTTAGAATTCGTTCAACTAGGGTAGCAGTTTGTTCAATATTAGGTTGGAAAAATAAAGGTAACTAAAATGGAACACCAATATAATAAACATAAAATCCATATATATCATGATACACCTATTGATTCTACTTGATTTACAATATATCTAAACACATATAAAAAATACATAGTTTATGTATATCAATGGTTACCAGAATGAAAGCCATAGAAATAATATGTGCAACTCTATAGAGAATGATAAAATCATGTCCTTAATTGTTAAATGAGCCTCCTACTTAACCAAACATTATGAATCAAAAATTTTCGTTCATTTAAAGATCTAGATGCTGAAAGTAGAATTAATCAAATTTTTGTCACACTGGGACTCCATAATATGAATAATTTAATGGAAATAATTAACCAATCTCAAATTTTTCATGAAGACTCTAGATGGGTGAATATCTATCTGGTATATAAACCATTTAATTTGATCTATCATACGATGAAATGATCTTAGTTAATAATTCCACTAATATATTTACTAAATAATGAATAATGATCAATAAAAATCACTCTAATTAATAGAATGTTGGACATTATATGGTATCAAACATCATTTCTATACTGATGTATCTTACATACTCTCTAAACATGAATCTTCTCTTGGAAGAGTTACTAATGATATGCATAAAAATTCATCCTAATTATATGTTGATATCATTTATCCCTTTGAAATTCCATAGAAGATATCAAGTGTTGGAAATAGTTTTACAAATGATGGAGGATGTTATCCAATTCCTAAGGGCTACGCCTCAGCTGATTCAATCAACTAAAGTAAATATAGTTTCACATATGAAAAAAACCAAATCATAGTTAAAATATTTTGAATAGTCAATCCATTCACCAACCACAATAAATATTAAATAATGACTTCCCATAATATAAATTCCAAAAACCAAAACCTTATTTTGAGGGAAAAAATGAACCAAAATTTCCAATATGTTATGATAAAATGATTACACAATATATATGTTTTAAATAATTTTTTTGGATAAATTACCTCTATCATGAGAAAAATTTCACAGGATTTAACATCATATGAAAATATATGGAATTAGTCTAAAATACATATAGACTACTAGGATTGTGATTATATTTTGAGAACAGAACTCCAAGATTTCATTATCTTCAATGGAATCAATCATAAGTTAGACAACACTATGAGGATAAATTGGGTGAATCACAATTATATGAGAATTTTTTATCTATGATCCAGTTATAGTTTGAAGTATTATTATATTATATTCCATGTAAATGCATGTTTTTTTGGATAAATGGATGACCATGTTAGGTCCCACCCACGTGCATGATATCTACATGGTAGAAAATATCTACCAATTTGGACTCTAATTACATCAACATTGACAATCCCAACACCTTTGGTACCCCAGAATTATAATTTCGGTTTTGTCATTAAAATAATTAATAACGATAAGGATAATGAATACTTATTAATAACCTTTCTCATTTAGACTTTATGAAGATTCTTACCATAATCATCTGTATGATGATAAGCTCTTCACGCACAAATCAATATTTATTGATTCTTAATATTTTTTGTAATGAAATAAAATAGAATGTCTATTATTTGATAAAATGATTTAGTTAAACTACATATTCATTCCTATGAATGATTAATTAGCAATGTAGTCAATGTTAATTGTGTACGAGAGGGTTAATAAATAACCCAATATTTAAGAAATATCTCCATAGAGCAATATATTCTTAAGAATCCTAGATTCTGGTGGTTCATTATGATTATATAAACATACAATTTACTATAAATTCATTTATTGTTTGATAGTATCAAATTCTATAGTTTTGGTGTTAATAGAATGTTCCCATTCCAAGTCCACATTAAAATCAGGGATGACCATCTGTCATAAAACCATAGAAAAAATGTATTTCATCGAATTTTCAATTGGTAATGAATCCACTACTAAAAAAGGCCTCAAATACTAATCCTAAATTCAGGGAACAACCACACAATAAGAATCATATACCCATAGTCCAAAATTATAGTATTTTGAAAAATCAGGTAGTAATTTGATATAAAAATTCATTAATTTAATCATATACTCATTCAAATGGGTTATTTGAAGTCTTCATGAAGTTCATATTAAGACCATTGTGGTTCAAGGATAATGTAACAACTAATGTGCTAGAATTGGTAGACAAAAACACTATTTAATCTCATGTGGTTGCATCATTCATATATGATGACCAATAAGTCTCAATATAGAGACACATAAATCCCATGTACATTTATAGAAATATATAAAACATTGACTCCCATAAAGATCACATTAGTAATTTTCTAGGAATAAACTATATACTTTTTCATAACCATAATATATTGGGATATATGGAAACTGATGTCTTACAACAATATAAAATTCCCAATTTGAAGATCAATTAATGAATCAATAATTAACTTCTTGATGTGGATCAAAAAATTATACAAATCGTGGGAGCAGATAAAAATTCCATATATGATAGGATATTTTTCCAATTTAATTGAATAATTACCTCATATACCATTCCTTTTTTACAAATATTTTAGGGGCTCCCCAAGGAGAAACACTCGGATGGATAAATTGTTTAAAACACATGTCTCACAATTTCTTTAGCTACAATAACTCCACTGAGGTCATTAAATGTTGATTTTTAGATATTGTTTTTCATTCTTTAGATATTTCTATAACAAACACTATGTCACAATTATGTGAATGTCTGAGAAATTCATTGGAAAAAACATCGATGTACATTTATTCAACTTATACATCCTCCCCTATCATGTTGTCCATGCCAACCATAGGTTTTAGATTTCTGTTCTGCAATGGATTTTATTAAATTGGGTTGCATGATGATGATCCATGTATGAATAAGATATTGAGGCCTTACCTAAACATATAATGAATTTCACTCCCCCATCACAAACTGAAGTCACCTCCTAATGGAAATAATTTTTTTCACTATAATTTGAAATCCATTATATATCCAATATAATATTAATTTCAACCGTAGTTATGAGGATTGTGTTTTATGGTAGAATGTGTATGTACATCATAATGGGGAATGACTGAGAAACCCTCATTACAAATAATTTTACTGGGTTCTATTATTTATAACTCATTTATATGGTATCTAGGTTATGTTGTAATATTATCTATAAATATACGTGATATAATAAATTTTATGATAAAAAATGGATTAATACATTAGATACCATTGATTTTGTGATCAATTCCCCAATTATAATATTCTTATGAACATTTATTTATCTATTATTATCACGTAAGCTTCTTATTTCCCTCAATCCTATTCTAAAGTGAACTTGATTAACTCTGTGAGAATATTTTTGAGAAATTACTCAACCTATTTACTGATTAAGCACATGATATTAGTTTCCTTTTATTTATCTTAAATATATTGTCCACATGTCTCTTATCTCCACAATAGTAAAAAAAATACTTTATTAATGAACAATGATGTTTCTATTCACAATCAACTATTATTAGAAACCCCATATTTATAATCACATTCACAGAACATTTCACTATCAATGGTACTCAACCATCCTCTTCATATCATGACTTTATTTTCAAATATATGAATATGATGTCTAATTTTCTACCCTGATGGAACAATATATTATGTTATCTAGTATTGAAAATATTCGAGAGACTATTTCCCTTCTATGGCATGGAGTATTCTTTCCAAATAAATGGTTTCCCCTAAATTTATGTTAATGTATGTACACCTACACATTCAAGACTGTTCTATACATTTTTCTTCATACTTAAAAATTATTCCTTATTCATTACTCTTCGTGTTAATAAATTTCATTTTAATATAAACAGAGTTCTCTTGAGATAAGTATGTCACTATCAATATCACTTTGAAAGCCTATCCTTACGGGTTTTATATCTCCACCTCCTCTTTAGTATTTTGAGTCAATATTGAACACTAACCATTCTGTCCCATTATAAGATAAATCACCATTTAAAATTTCAACCAATAAATAACTCAAAAATAAAGGCATATCTTTTCTAGGGACTACATCCACTATTAAACTAATAAAATATATGTTGTCTTCTTGAATGATAATGGTTGTTACTTCATAAAGCAGACTAAAATTGTTTAACCATTTTTTCAACTAGTAGGGTTTTTCATACATTAAACATAATTATTCAAGATATAAATCAAAACCCTAAAATATTCATAATCCCTAAAAATCAGACACTATCCTTGTTAAAATTCTGTAGAATAAAATATTTACATAGATTAATGGTGATGAAATAATTTCACTTCCTCTTATTAGTATTCATCTCTATGAAATAAATTATAAATAATTATCTCATTATATTATTAATATTGAGCCACAAAAATTCAAACCCATTTAAATTTAATTGGGATACCTAAGGGGTTATCAAAATATATACTATATCAAAGTAAATAAATTTTTTTTTGGGTTCCTATTAAATTTATTTTGATACCAACTATAACACACTATCTCCCTTAACCTAGATTAAATAGTTACTTTATTACACTCCTATAATATACATGTATCGTATCTCAAAGGGAAAAATAGTTAAATAGAGTTGGGATAATAGATACACATATGATTTTATATTATAAACGATCATCATAATATAAAAGAAAAAAAATTAATGATGTGTTATTATTCCCCATATTTTATCATGGGGTCTTAATTCATTACTCTATTCTGGCCAAGAGAAATGAAACAGTAATTAATGAATGATCATATTCTCTGTAATGGTACATGTATAGTAGATAAAATCACAATCTAAATGAATCAAATTTTATAATTGTTGATCAATATTACTTTTATATAAAAAATATCTTATGCATGAGAAATATTCATAGATAAAATAGTAATGAAAATAATCGCATGGTTAATTAACACTAAATTCATAGTTATGGAATTCAAAATATTATATATCTTTATATTTACGCACATGGACTCATTAATGAAATCATTCATTCAATCAAGGTCACAACCAAGATATCTATAATTTAATCATGGTTGTAACGATGACATAAAAACTACATGGGGTAGGCATAAAACCAATACAAAAACCATTTTTCTCATGAGAAAAATTAATCTATTGAGGGTTTAAATTATACCAAGATACATCTATCACATCATTAATTTACATAAATTTGAAATTATAATGATATTAATATAAATTTAACACATAATTATATTTCCTTTTGAGTAAATAAATATTATTATTGAGAAAAAACATAAATAAAATCTATAAATTCCCCAACAAAAAATAGATTAATGTGAAAATAAGACATCGAGATAAATAATGTTGATTGTAAAACATATAAAATCAAAATAAAACCCAGTGGTTATAATCAATGTCACATTATTAACCCTTATTAAATAAATAATAATATGGTAGTGGCAATTATTACTTCTAACATGATGGGATGTTAATAAATGATTGTAATTCAATCCTATTGTTTACACTTGTATGAGACCATAGAAATTGTAATAAATCCACCATTGTGGTCTATAATGTTTATCTGAATTATTAAAAGTGTATCCCTATTATGTGTCTAGCTTATTATGTAGTCATAGGCCCACTCATTGTGAATTAGAGTAAATAATCTGTGAAAACTCAAATGGCCTTTTTCTAGTAGATTAACGTTCGGTGTATATATACTACATAAACATAAAATTTCTTATATCCAATCTGTGATGTTATTTCTTGAAATAACATAAACTATTTACATTACTAAAATTTATAGTTTTTTGAAAAATTTAAGGAATATGTAATTTATTTAATGAGTGGAAACATAATTGTAATTATATAATATTATGGATATTTTAATAAAATTATAGATATGATGATGTTATAAAAATTGTTTATAATTGATAATAGAAGGGGTTGAATAATACTCCATATGGTGGTATAATAACGACAAATGATAAAGGATAAACAAGAGGAAAATGTAGTTTCTAATTTAAAACAAATAAAATTGGAAACAATACCATATAAATTACATTTTTTTATATTATATTATAATAATGTAAATTAAATTAAAAAATATAATAGGGAATTAGAAACTATTACATGATGAATTAAGCTCTTCTCGGGGCTGATTCCTTTGGATTAAAGGAGTTAAACATTCTGGATGGAACTAGAAGATGAAAAGAATTATGGGATGTTTTTGGAGAGGTTAACAACTTAGAAATCAATTAGATATTTAAATTAATTTACTAGTTACTTTACAGTGTTGGAGACCTCATTTTATAATTTGAAATAAAAGGGAATTTCCATGGAAACATGTGGGAGGATATGGGTAGAGGTGGAATAAAATGGGTGTTTGTTAAGGTATATTAACCTAGATGTGTGGGTGTAAATTCCATAAATAAATAAGATTTATAAATAGTTTATGTCACCTTTTAATTATTAATATTTCAGAATACTTAATTTAATCATTTTTATCAATATTTATCATTTTTAAAAATTATCATTATTAAATTTCATATTACTAAAGATATAATATGTCACCATGAAAATAAAATTAACATTAAAAATCATATTTTGAATCAATTAAATTAAATTTAGTTTCTAAATTTGAGAAAATATTCTTTTAAGTCAAAACAGAAGACATAAAAAAAATATTTTTTATAACAAAATTTATTTTTATTCTTTAAGAACATTTTATCTTTATTTCATATATATTTTTAATATAATTAATATTTATATTTTTTAATAAATATTTAAAAATATTATATTTTTAATAATAAAAAATATATTAATATTTTTTATTTATATAAAAATATAATATCTTTAGTAAAATTATATATATGTAAATAAACATTTTACATTAGTTTAGGGTATTTATATCTAACATATCTAATGTATATTGGATACATTAAGATAAAATTATTATTGTTAAATAATTTGTGCATAGTTATTCCATGTATAATGTTAAATTTATCAAATAAATATTATATTTTATAGAAAAATTCATTTACTGTTACCTACACATATAAATCCATTATAAGAAAATAACTCAGTTTTTAGAATAAAAATTATATTTAAGTAATAATTATTAATGATGTTTAATTTTATTTCATAACATGGTTTATTATATAAATAATATTATTTGTATTATAATTAAATCAATAATTAAATTTTACCACAGTATAATTTAATTATAAGAATAGTTAAAAAAATTATGGGAAATTTTTACTTTTATCATTAAAGTTTTTATCACAGGTTCTCTAAATTCAAATTAGAATGTATATTTGTATTTATATTTATAAAAATATTTTATTTTAAATATTTCAATTTTTATACGTTATGATATATTATAATATTTTAGTATATTCATATATAAATATTTAGTTTTAGTAAAGACAATATTTTTCGGTATTAACAAAATAATAATATATTTTATGAAAAATTAATGAACACGCCAAAATATAATTTAATTGGATTATTACCAAAACATACTCTATTGGTCAATTTAAATCCTAGAATATAGAAATTTCAATTCTAAATATAATCTTAAATGGGGGATCTTTATAATGTGCATTATATGTGGGTTGTTTAGATTTAATGTATACCTTCTAAATTGAGGTATTGAGTTTAATATTACCCCTTCTATTCGTCAATCTTTTGAATGAGTCATTTAATTCAAAAAAATTATATTTTTCGTTTATGGTTCCTAAGATAGGATATTTCATTTGGTCTTTTATCTTCTCCAAAACTAAGGAATAATCAATTTTGAGTGTTCATAGACACATGCACAACTTTAACCCTAATAATGGAGAGAGACAAAACATTCAATCAACAAAGTAATGGATATATTATTTACCATGTGATTCCAAAATTCCAAAACACTATTATGTTGTGGATTGAACATCTCTTTCAATTTACATATTGTTCCATGTTTCTGAGAATAATATATAAATTTAATAAATGTTATTTAATTCTATTGTATAATTATATGATATTCCTTGTATTTACACATTCATTTTCCACAATACATTATAATCTATAGTTGTTTTTTAAAAATTATCTTATATATCATATATCTAGTATATATCATCATTTTATATCCAACCATATATAGAATAAAATATTTATCACGTAATTTTTTTTACATTATTAGACTACATAAATTGATATCGGCCAAATTTGTGATATTTTATTCTCATGAATTATTTATATTTTTGTGGTTTCTCACCATAATTCACATTAATCGTGAATCTACGTTTTATCTATATTCTTATATTAATAATGAATATATAAAATAGATTTTAACATTCATAAATTCTCCATACTATATAAGACGAAATTACTAAGGCTATTATTCTATAAAATGATTTTTATAGTAAGAATACAAGTATTTTCATTGATTAATATTGGATACAATTTCTTATAATCACATTGTCTAGGAATAAGTGAGTTTTTAGTCATTATATTACTGTAATAGCCTTCTCAATTTATAATATCTTCTAATAATGACGTATATTACCAACAATAAATCAATATTTGTTTTGGAGACAATCATCCATGGGAACATTAGTAATTTTTAATTCATCTATAGTGAATCTAATTTTGACAGAAAACCTTAAACTATACAGACCCAACATTTAAAAATCAAACTATTACATTAATTATTCTATTAACCTTATTGTTAATATTCATGTTACCATTTATGTTTGGAAAAAATACACTATAAAATACCCATGAACTATAATTAATCATATCTTTTAATTCTCTCATAAAAATAATATCTATAATTTTTTTGAAACTGCTTCTCATTCTATGAAACTCTAGAATAAATTTAGATATTTGTCAGTCTCATAAAATATTATTCAATAAATATAATAATAAAATATTATTCGTCTTAAAATCTGTAAAAATTATCAATGTAATTTTATTAAATTTATTTGCAACACTTATTTTTTTGATTCAATATAAATATCTTCCATAGATTGTCCTAAAATCAAGATATTTATACCTCGTTCTAGTGAAATGAAAAACTTATCCAAAAAAGGATTTATATTTTGATACCAAAATTATGTTTCAGTAGGTCATTAGTAAATTCCAAAAGAATTTAATTTCAAAAAATAATGTGCCTCATTGAGATCATGCATCTTGTGTAAATGATATTTTTTATATATAATCTTTTCAGAATGAACAGTCATACTATTTACATGTATCCATATATCTAAAATACCTATATAATCACTTTATTGTTGATTAGATATATATGATTTTTTAATTTATTCTATATATTAATTATATTTACTATATAAAATTGCATGTTATTGTTTTTTTACATGATAAATACAAAGACATTTTTAAACACACAATAATGTCTTTTACCACTCTCAACATACTTATAAACACTTGTTCCTCATTCAACAAATTACTTAAAATGTTATCTGAGATCATTCCAAACTCTATATTCCTCCATGTACCATATCATTTTATCATTGTTTCAAACATATTTCTTAAATATTTATCTTCTAATTCACGTGGTTTAATATTATTAGTTTTTTTTTCGTGAATATATGAATGTATTAAATTAATTAAAATTTAATTATATAATTATATTTTCTTCATTACTTCTTCATGTTTCATTTAATCAATTATATATTCTTAAACATCTTTCTCCTAGTGACTAATTTTTTCATCATGACGATTTACATTGGTTAAGGATTCAATTATAAATCATTATATCATCCTATTGTTTATTAATTATATATTAATATTCTAAAAATCTAATCCAATTAAACTTTTACAATAAAAAAATCATTGTATTTATCAACATATTCTAAATATATTTTTTAACCATTTTTGAAATGAAAAAAGCATATATATCAAAGATAATAAATATCTAATATCTTCATAAGGACCTTCCATAAGATCATATTCTTCTATACTCACCAAAAAAATTATCAATAACATGATTCCATAAGAATTTTAAAAAAACGTTACTCTTAGGGAAGAGATTCATTATTTTTTATTGATTGAATTCAATATTAACCTCCTCTAAATAAAATATGTATGGACACCTTGTAGGATTGTAACCAACTATTCCCCAATGAGAAAATTGTAAAAGTAACATTGACATTACTATTAATATTCCTATCAAAAACTTCCTTTCCACAATATTAAATAATTTATTACTAATATATTTATTAATTTTTGTATCCTGATTTCAAATCTTATCTGTTTTCTTAAATTCAATTACATTTTATAAATAGCCATAAGAACCTTTTAGATTAATTTAGAGTCTATATATAAACATCATGTTTTCTACATAATCATGATATTATCTTACACAATTAATTACATCAAATTCAAACACATTTGGATTATAAATCGAGGATAACAACAATATTATACTCCTCACTATTACAATATCTATAGAATAATAAAACTATTTATGAATAAATCCACCAACATCGATACAATGGTTCAAAAAATATTTTAACTTTTTTTCATGAAATAATATTTTAATCATACATCTTATTATAAATAATTGACATGTTTTTCTAATTCATATAATTTTAACCTCATTAAATATTAGATATCTTTTCATAGATTCACATAGATATAGTAAAAATCACCACATAAATTTATATGAGATTAAGAATTATTATAAAAAGGAATTTATTATCATTACTTCAAAATATTTCAATTATAAAATATCTTAGATCATTCAAATTATAATATATTCACTTACATTAATTTTGTTAACTATTTTTGATCAAGTGTCATTACTAATAGATCATTAATGTGATAAAATTATATTTTTCCAGACTTAACAATTTCTCAAATGGACTAATGTTACACCCTTTTCATTTAATAAATTTTACATGATAAAACATTTATCTATCAATATTACCAAGAAATATCAAATTGATTTTTTTTAAAATGCGTCAATCTGAGGTCCCATTATAAACCCATATATGAGTTTTTATTAATTGGATTTAAAATTTATTCTTATTTTAAATAAAAATAATGTATTGTACATTTTTATAATGTAACTTTATAACTATCCCACTGAATTCCAAATAGCACACAAAATGATTAAAAAATTTATATTCATATTCATAGTAAATTTACATTTCTCACTTTCATTAGGCAATATCCAATGCGAACATATGATTTATATTTCAATATTGTTAATAATAATTACATCACTTATTTCTAGTTATAACATTTAGTATAAGTTAATTAATGTTCCAATTTTAATAACATTTTCATCTCTTCTACATAGTCTATATTAATAATGATAAAATTATTTTTCTCAAATGATAGTCTAACTGATAAGGGAAATTAATTAAGATATAATACCCAAAATCAACGAGTTTCATCCTTGATTCTCTCATCTTCACTTGTTGATCTCTAATTATATTTTAAGTAACTCATCACTTCTAAAAATGGTCATAAATGGAAATCAATATAGAAACAACTCGCCCATCTATTCATAATATTAAATGAAAAAGATATCATAACATCATAAATGATTATTCTTTCATAATATTTATGAACATTTTAGTCATTCAATCAAATTCAATTGAAATTTTTTTGTTCCGGTCATTTTTTCAATTTTTTTTAATTATTGGTAAAATTAAATTTAATATATTTAAAAAATAAAATCATGGAACATCAAATTAGAGAAATTAATCCATTGGATATTATCTAAATAAATCTAAAAATTTAACTTTATTTATTTTTGATGAATTTATACAATAAAGACCAAATATTTCAAATGGTTTCAAATCATCAAATCAAATAATAAAATTCAGAATAAAAAACACTATCGTTTGTCCTATACTTTTAAAAAATATTGAAAATTCATAAAAGATTGACCGCGATGTAGTACAAAAATTTACATATTATATAATTTCTCCAGAAAAAATTTCATTAAAAATGGATTTAACATTGATTTATAACTATTTATTACATTTTCTCTATAATTAATAAAATTACAAATGCTTATTTTCATGGGGTGCTTCTCCCCTATATTATAGTTTTATTTGTTATGTTATGATTTATTTTTCATATTAATTATCATTTAATAAAAATTTGTTATTTATATTAGTGTTCTACCTATATATACAGTTAAAATAGATATTAAATGGACTTTTATATGCCTCATCATTAATTATTTGGAAAATTTATTGTAGAAATACCATATTCCAAATCATGGTGCAAATCAAAATCCAATTTTATTAAATCATAGTTTTACGATAAATTTCAAAATGGTCTCTATAAGACCATAATGTCATTTTAACATATCATAGTAATAATTATTTATCAAATAATCCTTTATAATGTTTTTCATTGAAATAAATTTAACAATAGTGTGGGTATCCACACTATTTCCCATTCAAATAACTCTATAATGAAATAGATTCCAAAAAAACCCATTACTATTACATGATCGATAAATTCCAATTCAACATGGTGTAACATATCTTTCAATGGAGTGTTGAGTAAATCATCAAGAATACTCTGTATATTTCACTATAATTACATAACATTTAATATCATTGTAAAATAGAAATAAACTAACATTAATTGAAAATATATCCAACTTTATTAGATTTTTTTCATCATAATACTATAAAATATTCTTTGGATAATGTATTTAATAATAAATATCAATAGTTGTTTGTATCAATGTTTAAAAACAATGGTATAATAAAATTATATACCATGATCACAATAACAATTTTTTTATTAACAAATTTAATGATGTATTTGACCGTGTAATAAATTATAAACATAATTTACGTTCACCCAATATAAACATGAATTAATAAAATGATAAGAAAATCAGTTTATAATTATTATTTGGATAGGAAAATATTATTTGATAATTTTTAATCGGGATTGTTTTTAAAAAATTCATCAAACTCTATTGAATGTCTTAAAATCCAAAATCTAGAAATTGGAATCATGTAAATATTATGTTAAATTTTTTTTTTCATGAATCCAATGATGTTACTCCCAAGGAATTAATGTTTAAAAAAATTCTATTAGATAGTAAATTTAATCCAAATGTTTCTAAAAAACAATGAATTAGGAAAAAATTAAACATATGAAAATTAATGGAAAAAAAATATACGGATCCCAACTAAATGTTACGATCCCCCACTACCCACATAAACCCTTGTATGAAATTATACCCCATGGGAGATCACATAATTAATTTATATGATAATAAAGAAAAAGAATATTGGATGAATACAACCTAGCTATTCATGTTTTTCAGGATTTAGGGTTATATTTTCCATCCACTGATGCATTTTATCATACCTATAGGAAATAAAACATCATTAAAATAACAAATATATTGAATATTAAACAATAAAAATAGATAATAAATAGAAGTGGAATATATCTTGGGTTATCCATTAAGTGTGAATATATTTCTATTACATATTCTTTGAATATTTGAGTTACATCCTTCGTGAGAAAGTGGGTGTGTTATCCTTAATAGGTTCCACCAAATGATCCATTTTTTTAGCCTTAATAAATTGAAAATTAGAGTAACAACCCTAAATAAAAGTACAAATCAAATATAATCCTATAATAATTAGAAAATATAAATACAAATATATTAAATGGGAAGGAAGGGGATAACCCATTTAGTGGTCAATTATTTATCCATTGAATTGTAATGTTATTTTTAAGAAAGTTCATCGGTCGGCTAATAAATTTAATATATAATAATATTTGTTATTTATTCATGATCACCCATAATAGTTACATTATATATCATTGGGATATTAACGGTGACCCTCATTATATTATTATAAATATTTATTCTCCATGATGGTGAAAATGTCACCTGGTTTTATGTATTCACTTTTAAGGAAGATTATCATTGAATTCAACCAATATTAAAATATATTTATTAAATTTTAAAGATTCTTCCACTCAATACAATCAGTTACCTTAATCATCCTCTATGAAGTAAAACATATATTTCAGTAACTCAGATTCTATATCTAGGTAGTCATGTTTCTCGATTTCCTCTTTTAAAAACAATTTCCCCCAGAATATCGATTTTGGGTAGAAAAAATCTTATTCAATTAAATATTCATATAATTTATATTTCTATTGGTTAACGCATTCTCAAGTCTATTTATTTTCATAAAATATAGATATATTTTGAGAAGTATTTTTCCTCATTTTGTAAATGGGAACCATTTTAGTTTTTTTGATTTCTAATATTTCACATGGTTCTTACAATTGATTAAAACCTAAAATATATTGAAAAATTTATTGAACATCGGAAAAACATACAAGTGAAAAATATATAGAGACATATATATCCATCCATTATTAGATGAATTAGTAAAATTAAATATAAAAATAGTGTAGATAAAATTGAGGTACTACCATGAATGAACTGTCCTTTATTGTAATGATTTAAAATAGTGGCACGTGTTAACCATCTAAAAGAAAAACATCAATGTTTTGGTAATTTATAAAAACACATGGTGGTTACATAATTTATTATATTAGGGATCAACAAAGGGGGGGTTTATTAAATCGTATTTTATTTTATATACTCTATATAAATTTTTTTATTAAATTTAATGTTTTATTGATTTTAAATATATTCTATGAAATAAAAAATCAGTTTCTTCCTAGGAATTAATGAAAAAATTAAAAACTGGAAAATAATAGAGGAAGGAAATTTAGTAATTCAATCCTACATGGTGGTAAAACATCACTACATAAGAACATATAATGAAATTGATTCAAAATTTTAAAATATTGAATGATTATTTTAACTCCACCAAAAAATCAATTGATTGATCATTTTAGTATCTCATTCAATTATATTTACTTTAGAGAAAATATAAAATCCATGAAAAATGTATTTTATAATGTTTTTATATCCTATTATGAGTTCTTTCTAACCTCAATGATTTATTTGTGGAAAAAATGTTCATATTTTATTTTTTAATGCTTTCTATAAAGATATATTTAATAGTAGAACTGAATATAATTTTCTGATGACGACAATATAAGCTAAAAATAGGTTAGTTGTTACAGTACGTTGTACAATTTCTATAGAAATATCAAAAGTATTTTCAATGAATGAAATTTTAGAAAATTTAAAATCAATAAATCATTTTTAGCTATCCCCCTTGTTATAAAAAATCATTTCATCATACTTTAAATAGATACTTAGATCCATGACAAGAAGAGAGACAAAAGAGCACAAAAATTAAAGATCATTCCTACTAAATGAGAGTAGAAAATATATATAAAATGTGAAGTTTATTTAATATAAAATATTTTAAATTAAATAATTATGGGAAAGAAATATTTTATCATTCTCTAGAGAAGGACCCCCTTCACAGTATCCATGTCCCTATTTTATATGTTTTTATATAAACACATGATAACAAGTTATCATAATCATATAGTATATGAATACTATAAATGTATAGGTGTATAAATACAATTATCAAAAATTTGATTGTTAATTATATTGTGTCTTTGGTGGTTTCTCATTAGGTATTTGAGACTTGTGAATGGCAGGAATAAGATCATAATTTATTTTGATTAAAAAAAGGTATATATATAGTATATTAATGTTTTATAGACAGTTCATAATTTTCGATAACTGTAATAATAATATTTTGAAAATTATTTGAAATTATTCAAATACATGGTTTAATAATATGGATTGTTTTAATGTGCTGTGGATTTTGTGAGTTGAGGTGGAATTATTGTGTGATGCAGATAAATTTTTACTGTCATGTTATAGGAAATATATCGAGAATTGTCCAGATGAAGAACACACTATCAATTTCAAAACCACCAATATTTCTTATTATTTATTATTTATGACATTAGAAATTGGATAGTGAATAGTTATAATCTATTAAACTATTCATTCCATGTTATCTATTTAACATTGAAAACCCTCATTGTAATTGTTATGTAACCTTACTGCTTCAACATAAAAATATACTCTAACTGGATGTCACTGATCTTGTATTCCACATTATAAGCTAATCACCCTTATAATACTTTCTAAATTTCTCTAAGAGGACCCATAGTAAATAATCATTTTTTATAGTACCCCCATGAGCATTATTTTATGTTTTTGATCATATAATTAACACTCACCTCACTACTATTGATTTTTCAAGACTAACATTAGTGATCGATCTCATTTCAGATGGTAATAAGCATCTTCAAACATTTAATATCACTATTATCAAATCTAATTCCATTTATATGGATTATATGAATATTTAGATTAGTGGTTGGTCTATATGGTTTTTCAAAATTATTAATTTTTCATGGAATTTCATTAATGATTGCCTTAAAAACACACACTAATAATACTTCACACATTCCTTCAAATAATAGAAAAAATAAATGAAATCATTTTTTACACCAATATTTTATATACCATGAACGTTTTTTCATAGATAGTGACACCATGATTATGCCATTTTTAAAAGGGGGAGATTGATAGATATTTATAAAGACAATATAATATGTTTTCTGAATTTACTGTTGGATTATTTTATCAATTAATTTGTTAAAAAAAGTATGATATTCATACAAAATTGATTTGGGTTTTATTTATTAGGGTGATATTAATTTTATGTTCATGGAATTCTTTGTGAGATTGAGAAGTGATTTTTTTATAGAATAATTATTTAAAAATAATCTTGATAAGGAATGTGTTGATACTATATACCTAATACAACCTATTAATGGGGGTTAATTTTGGTGTAAAATTTTTATTTGTTTATATTAGATATTTTATAAATGATTATATAAATATTCTAAGTCTATTAGATATCAGTAAACACAAAGAATTTAAATTCAAACATTAATGTAAAAATAAGGTATTTAACTTTGTCCATACTAAGGGCCAATCCTTGGAGAATATATAGATAGTGTATTGAGTAATATAATATATTTTAAAATGTTATAGTAATTAATAAAGACCGAGAATTAGTTTGTATTGATCCTATGAAAACATGAAATTCTATACCACTTTCACACTCCGTCAGGTTAGCAGTTATGGAATAAATATGAAAGACAATGTGTTCTTATAATATATTTTAGTAAAGAAAATGAAATCCAAACAATGGTGGTCATATCATTATTCTTTTTTCTTCTCCATTAACTCCAACCATTCCTGAATTTTTCCTTTTCCCTTTATTAACAATAAATAATTACTATTTATTGAAAGATTAATTTTCAATGTTTTAAATGATGACCCTTCTCTTCTACTTATTATTTTTTTCGTAGATTTTTGAACTATAATATTTCACAACTTTTACCTATGAGAAATCTATAAACTTCATGAAATATTATCCACCTCTTTGTTATTAATTAAATTATAATATCAATATTTTTAATATAGATATTATATAAAATCTATACATTCCAAAACTATCATTTTTATAGTTTCATGTTCTTCATGATAATCATCATAAATCACATTTTCATATATTTATGCTATACTAAACATTAAATTATTATTACTATAAAAATATTATTTATTTATTAAAATAAATTATATTTCTATTCATAGTGACACATTATTGTAGGCATTGAGTTGAGGATAAATTTTTATTATGAACTAAAACTACATTTAAAATCACTAAAAATATAATTATATAATAATCCTCTAGTTATGTGGTATTAATTTAAATTTTACTAAGTTGTCAATTAAGTATTTTATATTGATAAATTTTATTTTATTTTATATTTCTTAATCTAATTAACATTCATAAAACTAAATTTCAGGGTGTTAAACCATTTTACTTTTTTATAGGCAATGTGAAACTTCATACATATTAAAGAACTGTTTATATAAAATCCAAAAAAAATACAAATCAATCCTAAATATAATATAATATTAAAAAATATTATATACAATAATTCCATATTATGTATAATTTTCTTTTTTACTCGTAATATAATTTGAAGAATAAACCACTTATGTTTGGTAGTGGACTTCATTTGATTTCATAAAAAGACTACTCATCTCTTCATTTAGAGAAAATATTGACTTCTGGTTTACTAAATAATTCTCATATATTTTATTGTATTAAAAAAATTATAAATAAGAAGGTATTCATCATTAGTATTTATAATATTCATAAATATAAAATGTAATTAATAATATTATACGATTTAAGGGAAAAATCAAACTTATTATCATACTTATCACATATTACATATCAGTCAAGAGTATCTAATATATAATTTTAGTAATCATAAAAAAAGATATATTCATATATATTTGCCACCATATCCAAATTTTTAATTTTATCATAGGGAAAATCATATTAATGAGGAAAAATTAAACTGATTTATTAGATTATCAAAATTCCAAAAGAACCCTCAAATATAAAATTTATGAAATCATTAATGAATGTATAATAAAATATTATGAGTAAATAAAAAAATTATTATATACATTTAGTAATGGGTTTTTAATAAATATATATCTGTTATGTAGAAGGTTCGATAGTGTTTAATGGAAGTCAAACCTGAGGTAAAGGATTAAATTATAGTCTCTTCATTATCTAAGGTTTTTTATATTTCCATTAGAATAATATTATCATCTATATACAAATTACTCACATAATTTTTATGTCATATTTTTACTATCATCTAGTTATTTATTTAAGTAATTCTTATCATGGTTTTATATTTTTATAAAATGGTTTTAATGGAATCTTGTTGTCATTTTCTAAATGTGGTATTTTTTTTACTTTTAATGAAAGAGTTATGGTTATTAAATTAAAAATATATTACATTAATGGAATTTACCACCATTATAAATCCAAAATTATTTAAATATTACATTATATTTTCACATTTTTCATTTAAAAAAATGATTTATTTATAACGTACATATTTTTATTATTTTAAAAATTGATTTCTAATTTAAAATTAATGTTCTCTACCTAAATATGCCTATGATATTTTTAAATTATCTTATTCCAATTCATTATCCTTTGTTTGATTATTAATTTAATGATATAATCTAATGATATCATAAACCCTATTTCCTTGGATATTTTACGATATGTTTTTCCTTGGATGTTATTGACATTTAAAATGATAGTTCTTCCAATATGTATAGTTATTGATTGTTAAGAAATATTGATTCAGTTGTATTGTTAATTAATATATGTAATTATTTTTTCTTAGAATTTTACTATATGGGAACATTGTATCCCCTCGCTGGATCAATAAGACTCATTATAGAAACTACATTTGGATTTGGTCATGTCCTTATAAGTTAATTTTCAAAAGTATTAGACTAGGCCCTAATGGTAAACTTTATATGTCTAGCATTATGAATTCCATCATTATGAATACAATTATTGATTTACATGTGATTATTATATTTTCTATCCATGTATGTTATTTTAGATATTTTAACTATTTATACGTGATTACTTTATTGTCATTCTGTCATTCAATATTATTTGGTCCATGTTATATTATAATGTATAATACCCTTATTGAGCATCCAATCTCACACTTCTTTTGTGTTTTCTATCCCTACCATACAAGGAAGTGTTATATGATTAATATAAATTGATATAATAAATATAATTATCATTTTAATAATGAAAATACATTGTTGTATTTCATCTTTTCAAATTTAATTTTTAATTCTATTATGTATATAGTTTTATAAAAATACTAAACTGTTATGTCCCTTAAGATGTAATTACTTTTATCTTATTCTATGATAATAATGTAAAAATTAATTATGGGCTACTAATGTTGGGTTATTTATATTGGTATCAGATATTGTCTAGTAGAAAACAAGTTAGTTTAGATTTTAAAAAATTGTATTTGGAAAATATAGTACAATAAAAAACTTTATTAATAATCCTAATGAAACCAATCATATGATTTAGAGATTAGTTAAAAAGAAATTTTCAATTTAGGGTATGTTATTCAATGGTTTTAGAACATTATATATTAGGTTTCATAATTTTATGATCTAAATTAGTGTATAATATTGTTTAAAAGTAGAACCTGGAAGAATGAATGGAAGCCATATCAATTCTCACCATGCACATATGGATTATCCTCAAGGATAGGCTAATGAAGTGGTGTTTTGATCGATACACCTTATAACTGCATTGGGGAAGATGACCCAGATTATATGTAAAAACATTTCTGATATGTATAACACTAATAATCTAAAATATGTTGTAACAATGATAAACTGCTTCATTATTCAGAATCCACTTTTATTTAATTGGACTAACATTCATTTTTAATAGTGAAATGGAAAAATTTCTTAAATAATACAATTTTCACTTTCAGAATTAGTGAAATTGCGATGGATGAAATTGAATTTTATAATTTTTTGGGGGATACATATTAATAATGCTCATTAATTGAGAACACCAAGAATTAAGAGTAAATAATTATTATAGAATGGAAGGATTTTAAAGAACTCTTCCAGGAAAAATATTTTCTTGAGATAAAAGCTATCATATTTGATGTGATGGTTATTGTGTCTGTGAAAAAAAGATGATGTATAAAGCCAACCAGAAAATGTAATCATGGATTGTCACATACTATGAATGTAAATAAAAGATTATGATTAATAGTTTATTTATTTTGTTAAGGACATTCCATTGATTTGATATTGTCACTCAAATCATGCCATCATAAGAGGACATATACTCAGGTTTTTTCAAATATTGATAAATAATTTCTTAATGTCCTTTGAATATAAGATGAATCATGAAAATAAGATAGTAGAAGATCAAAAAATGATAACTGGATGATGTATCATTTAAAATTTACAATGTGATATACCTTTTGATGGAATCCCCATGTAAACTACATAAAATAAAATGAATTTATTTCAAGCGTTGATAGAAGGCACATTATGATAATCTTATTAAAGTAATGAATGAATCTAGCACTGTTCAAGCCATAATATAATTAATTGACCATAAACATTACATAATCATGAGTTTTATTGAATAAATTAAAATTTGTCCCATTGAGGTTATTTTATGGTATCGAGTTTTAAATTTTTTTTCCATAACTATTCCATTTCCTTATCTATCTTAATAAAATAAACTAAATGTGTAGGATGTGAAAAAAATATTAGTAAGAGAATTAAAATAAAAGAACCATTTAGTTCTGTTATGTCATTAAAAATCAGGTAATTTTAACTTTATATTAAATTCTATTATAGCATATTAATTAAAATAACGAAACAATAAAAAACTAGCATTTTCATTCAAATAAAATCATTAAAACACATAACATGATATTTAATACCTTCTCAGCATCATAGAGTGTTTTGATCATAACCAATTTTAAATCAATGTTACCTTTAACATGATACCTGCTAAATCCATAAGAGACCCCCATTAGTAACTCCCTCCTTGTTTAATTTTAAGACAAGATACATTACCGAATTAATTAGAGTGAAATAAAGTTTTAGAAATCATTTAAGCTATAATATAATAATGCAAAACTATATGGGTTTCCCCATTAAATATGTTATAATGAGCTCACCCAACATTATCCATGATACACCATCATATAAGTTGTAATGTGATCACCGGGTACTATATAAGCTACCCCATCATATAATTATAAAGTAGAATATTATCACTAAACATTATTATTCTTCCAAATTTCAATAAATAAAATATGGGAAAAACTATTAATCTTATAACGAAATAACTTTTGGAATCAAAATGTTATTTTTAAAAAATATATTTTTCAATCTAAAAATAACATTTTGTTTTGAAACCAACTACCAATTCCAAAATAACATGAAAATAGGAAAAATTAGTGTTCATATAAGGAGACATGGAATGTTTCGATGGAATCTAGAATTAAAATAATTCTTATAGAATAGTAAAAGTATTTGTTACATTTTATGTCACAAGTATGATAACCCTTTTGTCATTTGACAAAATGTTTATATAAAACACATGAAAATATTACTTTTTTTACTCCCATGAAAATAATGACAAAAAAGTACGTTAAAAACAATTTATTTCTATTTAAATCATTTAAAAAGTCATTTCAATAACATGAAAACTAAATCAAACAAGAGTTTAAAAGATGATGTTGAAAGATGCTATATTTGAATTAAAAGACACTTGTCACATTAGAAATATTTAAATCTTAATCCCTATGAAATAATAACATTATATAAAACATTAAATACCATTATAGTAGAAATATTCATGTTATATACTTACAAAGGGTTTTTATAAAGAATTAATAAAATAATTTAGGTTTATAAAAACAATATATGCCTCAAGAAATGGATATTGAGACGAAGTCCTCTTCCTGGAGTCTGGTTCATCACTTGTGTGTATATCATCTGAAATAATAAAATACTATTAATTGTTTAATTTTATTGAAGAAGATTATAATTTTTATTAGTACCATTATTTCAATTATTAACATTTTGTATAAAATTAGTGAATCAATTATGTTTAAGTTGAATGTTTTTACCAAATTTTGTTTACATGTCAAAAAGTACTTTGGTATACCGACTACGGTTGAAGGGTATTTATTTTAAAAAACAAGAATAATAATCATGAAACACTTATATTATTTATTCATCAATTATAATTTTAATAAAATCATTCAATATGGATAGTAAAAAAATAACATTATGATCAATAGAGACGGTGGGCCATATATACACATGCATAATGTTTTCTTTTGTCAAAGAACATTTTGGAAAGTAGGTAAGTAACTTTTTTTAAATAATTCTAATTAGATCATGAATTATATTATATTTATTAATATATACTTATATATATTATTCATGTGTTTTGATTATCAAATAATTAGAATCAAATCGCTTTGAGGAGGTGGTTGTCCACACATCCAATAAAATCATTATCAATTTTCCAGTTTGTGAAGGTAAGAAATAAAATAATATATTATAACTAAATAATGATAAATAAGAAATTATTATGTAAATTATTTCATTTATATAACATATATTTATTATCATTACATTTATAAGATTCTTCTTAATTCAATTTTGGAAAAAGAATCATGTCTCTTTGTAAGGCAGTCATCTGTCATACACACAAGAAATGTTATCACATACATTTCATATTTGAATAAAAAAGGTTATATATGATATAATGACTCCACATGTGTAATTATTTTATAATTAACATATATTAACATTATATACACTACTATTTCCAAATTTAGTTGGGGTAATGGAAAAATGAATGATAGCGGTTCGCGAGGCGGTCGTATGTCTTTTACCCGAACGATGATTTTTTTACCATTTTAATGGAAGTGTGATTGCTTGTAGGTATTAAAATTATCATAAGTAAATTTTATCATATTTAGTATATTTAGTTTATTATTTTATCATGGTATAAAAATATTTTATGGGGGTGTATAAATAAAAAAATATACCATGCTTTTTGATGAAACCTACCACTTCTTAATGTAAATTCCTTTAGTTTGATGAAAAATATTTCCTTCGTTAGATTTCATCAAAAATAAATTCTTCGATGATTATATGTGAGGAATGTAGATGTAAATTTCCCAATTCTCTGACAAAAAAATTTATTTACATGTGTGAGCATAGAAGGATATAAGTAGGCCTTTACAAGTGTGGTTCATAGAAAATATGTAAATTTTCAAAAGTGTTAATTCCACCAACATTTGTTGAATATAAAAAATGGAACACAAAGAAAAAAATTCCATAAAATATGCTATAAATTCTACATGTTGATGTATAATTTCTATTAAATATGTTTCTATATCATTTTCTCTTTTAATAATAATTGTTAACCACTATGTAAATTCGTTTTACCTTATTCCCATTAATTAATATTAATTTTTTCCCCTTATCACATTGGAAAAATAAATTATTATAAACTTATTAAAAATTTTATATTATTATTATTTAAAATATATAATTAAATTTTTCAAAATTTAAATATTACAATTGTAAAAAATAACATAATTGTGATCATGCAGACGTTGTGAGACATTGGGATTTAAAAAGAGAAATATTTGAGAAAAAATTGATACAATATATAATAGTTGATAAGTAATAATCATTTATAGAACATAACTTAATATGTAATGATGTATATTATATAATTATCATTTAAAAAGATCTCTGTGATGGAATATTTTAATTAATTTTAAATGGAAAACATCATGCATGTCAAACTGTTATTAAAATAACCCTTTTTAAATCCAACATACAAACATATAATAAAAAACATAATTATGAGACTCAAATGTAATTATTTGGATTTAATATAATATAAATTATAATTAGGTTACTTAAAAAATAATTAAAAAATATTGTTTCTTTTAAATTACATAATTTATTAAAACGAAATGACTTTTTTACAAAATTTGTTATTTTTCATTATTAAATTAAAATTAAATTTTTTTAAAAAAACACAAAATATCACTCTAATTAAATTGTGTTATTTTTACTTAAAAAAATATATAAATTTTATATGTTTCAAATTCTAGAATTGATAAATTATTATTTCATATAAAACCTACTGAGAAAAGAGTTCAGTTAAAACAACATTCTTTTAATTAAAATTTAATTGATATTTTTATAACTAATATAACTATATAATTTAAATTAATAAAAATGATAATGATTTATTATATCATTAAATAGGTAGTTACATATTTACCTTCTTTTTTAAACAGTGTCCTCATATTTTTATTTAGATATTAAACTAGTGGGGATAAATATCACTCTAGCATTTTCAGATTCCACGTAACCTCATCTAACATATTGTTTCACCATAAATACAATTACTAGTGAATAAACTTATATATCATTACATTATTTCAATAGACATTAATCATAACTATATATTCATAATATAAAATATTCTATTCCAATAGAAGTACTTTAGGTCTCAAAATACTAGTGGAATTTTGATCATTTTTCTTTGACATTAATACATGAAATATATTGTATAGCTGAGTTAAACTCAAGGGAAAATCCAATCAGTCAGAATATGATACAGCATACTCTAATATTTAATATGGTAAAAAGAATCTTATGCATATCATTCCTTTATACAACAACACATATCACATTTATATGGATAAATTTTTAAAAAGATGTGATCACCTAAATTGAATGAATGATATTTACTTCGGTTGTCTACATAACATTTTAACATGCTCTGAGATGTCCTCATATATTGTATAATAAACTATAATTTCTCATCCATTTACTCTAAAAACACAATTCCCATAAAATTCCATTCTCAAACATCATCCCAATATATAGTTTTCGATACTAACTTTTATATAATGCATCAAATATTTCAATATGTACAGTATAATGTGAAATATTATTATATGAAAAATAAGCCCCAAATAATGAAAATACTAACTTTAATAAAATTCATTTAACAATAATGAAGAATATATTCCTTATTATAAATCATCTGCTTAGTTTATCCATCAGGTTGATGATGAAAAAAATTATGGAAATTAAATTTATTGCACAATAACTTCTGGTGTCCTTTCAAAAAAGTTTATGTAAACCTAGTATTAGAGTTTGATACTATGAGAAAAAACTCCATGTCACCCCCAATAACTCTATTATGTGTATTCATGAAATATTATCCAATGAAATTTTATATTGAATATGAAATAAATGTGAACATTAATTTAATCTATCAATAACAACTCAATTTATATTACTAACTTTTTTTACATTGAAAACAACCAACAAATCCATCGATATATTGTCAAATTCATTTTTTATCCCAATAGATGTTTGAATCATCTCCATAGATAATTGAAATTATATATAAAATTGATTAAAATTAATTCCGATCATGGAAAGTAAAAATTATTTCATTCCATTAAATCAAACCAAAAATACACCTAAAAATCTCTGTAAATATTTTTGCTCCATAGATTTGCAAAAAACTAAGACATGTGATATTTGGTAAAAAAACAATACTGAACATTAATTACAAGGCTTGGATAATATTTTTACAAATCATAAAAAACATCTTTGTTATTATGAAAAACTATAAAAATACACATCATAATAGATTCATCCTTTTCATGTAATGATTGGTCCTCTTTATATTGTTAATAAATTCATTTGGAAACATTCTACCATATTGGAACCTAAAAAAACAAATGATTTATGTAAATAAATAAAAATTAAGGAACAATTTGATAAATAATTAACCAAAATATCCTATCCTAGACATAATGTGGCCAACATAAAATTACTTTTTCATCTCAAATAATCATTAACTTTTTTTTCATTTTTAGGATTATAATTATCGATGAATCATTTTCCTTGGTCATTTCAATCCAGGTTTTCTATCACATGCTCAGATATTACTATGTGAATATATATTTCAATCTATACAAATCAGTATTTGTACCACAATTTATAACATACAAATTATTTGTCTATACTTGTAAATCAAAACAACATTAACTAATTCAAAATCATGTGTGGGATTTTTTAACTTATTATGTTTCATTTTATATGAATCATAATAAATTTCCATATAATTGTTTATTATGATACAATAATGACATTTCAGTATAGCATCATTAAAGATAATGAATTTTCTATTTTAGGAAGGCATGTCCAAATCCCGGACATTCACACATCTTCTATAAATTTATTGTAAATAATATTCACATAGTTTTACCATGATGGACATAAAAAAATTAATTAGCATAGTCAGTTGGATAGACACTTGAGATGCATTTTTAAAAAATAGCTGATATTACCACACTAATCTGAGAAAATAACAAAAATTTGGGTTATTTTGGGGACATTATAATTCTTCAATAAATTTTTTTAGAAGGTTAAATATTTATTCAATAATTAGAAACATTATTTCCATGGAAGGATTCTTATTACAACAAAAATTTAAACATGAAATGTTTCACATAAATATACTTTTGTTTTTAGTTTTAAAAAACCCATTTCTTTCATTCATGCTTCTATTAACATTTCAAAAATACTAAAATTTAATCAATAAAAACAACCCTAAAATTATCCCAATAACTCATAAAAAATTTCTATCAATAATCCTTATAAATAGAACATGAGAATTAGATAACTCAAACTATGTAACTAAAAACACATAGTTTTCATATATAATTTGAAATGTAGTATTTTGAATTACTTATTCATTTAATTTCAATATAAAGAACAAAAAACCTCATGAAACCTTCAAAAATTATAGATACCCGATATCTGATCAATCTAATAATAAATATGAGGTAATGGATATTTTTCCAAAAAAGTGATGTTATTTTGGGCTCTATAATAAATGAAAACTAACACTGAATTATATTTCTATTTAACCAAAAAGAATCACCAAATAATGATTTTTTTGGTAATATGAAACCATTAAATGTTAAATAATTAAATTATTTTACAATTCAATAATTTCTACTTAATCAATTTGATCGAGTGGTTTAGAAATAGGGGTGGAATCTGGAACTATTTCAACATTAAACACAACCTCTATATCAAGAATTATTCAAGAGAAATCATCAAGAAACAATACCATGTATTAATTTACTTCTACCCCATCAAAAAATTGAGTAGTTTCATTCTATTGAAGATCCTTATATTAGTATCATTCACTTCCACTTCTTATAAATTTTTCAGATTCTTATTAATTTGTTAATAGAATGAAATCAATAAACAAAACATTCATAGCAGAGAAATCTATAATAGCATAGTAATGTAAAATTAAATCCATACCAATAATTCAATAAGGCTATAGAATGACTAGTTCAAAACTATTTTCATAAATTTCCATTCCAAATATAAAAATAAGAATATTACTATAAATAATGGATTCTTTAATAATTCCACCTAAATTTTTCACCAAAATTTGTATCTTCCATTCGTGAGGTGATAATCCTAATTTAAATGTTTATCTCTTAGAAAATAAAGAATGAGATGATCTAGAGAAAACCTATGTACTGGAATAATTTAAATATATAACTAACTTATATTTCACCACTTTATTAGAATTCATAACATCAATTGTTGTAGTAGAAAATAAATTTACTACAATTTTTGTTTCTGATCGTAATGATTTTCTTCCTTTACAACTAACATTGGACTTTCAATTTCTTAATGATGCATCTCACTACACATAAAACACCAAACCATTGGATTAATATCTATTTCCCAAATAATTGGTCGTTTGTGATAATTTTTTATAGTCACGATCACTATGACAAAACTTACCGCACCAAAAACACATTTTCAACTATTTAAACCGTTTAATAAAATGTCTTTCTCTACAAATGGATAATATTGGGGTCATAATTCCTTAATTCATAGTCGGTTATTTCTCTATTTCATAAAACCTTGACATTTATTACAATTTCCATCTCAAGGAACATACATATAAGAAAACTCTCTTTAAAAATTTACATCACAATGTACAACATTCTTGTAACCTTTTCATTATCATACTTCTAATGATCATAATAAACTTAGTTTCAACCCAAATTAAAATATATTTATTTTACTATTCATTTTAAATTTAAAATCTATTACATACCAAGATAATATTTTTATGTTTTATTCATATGAAGCTACACTATCATCTTCACTTTACCTTAATTCTATCAATTATTTTCCATATGGATTTGAAAAAGCATAGAGAAATATATATCAAGGAATATATCATTCAATGTTTCTCATTCCATGGAATAAATATTATATTTTTTCTTGTATTATTAACAAAGGCTGAATATTAATCATCTTCACCATGAAAATGATATATAGATATATGTCCTTTTTTTGTTTTAGGAATCTTAATGTTTCAAAGATTTATTCTCAAGAATTTACCCATCCATTAGTTATCATGAGGTAAAATGATCCACAGAAATATGTGTGATTCTTTCTTATAAAATATTCATCAAAATATATTTTCTTTCACTATAGTTTTGGGTCCTCGCTAACATGGCTACCATGACCATTTATATCTTGTATCCACTAATTCATAATTGGAACAAACTATTCGGTTCGGATTCCAACCATCTTGAGATTATAATTTGTAGGAATATTTTATTCTTAGTTCATCCTCACTATAAATTCACTATTTCCTCTAAAGAAACCCAATCTGAAGGTAAAATTTTTATGATAAGTAACATGGTAATAGAAAAAATAAATATTATTTTAACTTTTACTTCCTATAAAATCATTCAAGGAAATGTTATATAAATTTTCATAACTTCTATATTTATCTTAACCTTTTATTTGATAACAACAAATAACACCCAATGTTTATTATTAAATAATATGTAGTTTTATTAAAAATTTATTGTCTTTTGCATTAAGAATCTTTTCATGTTTAGTGATTTTTAGAATCAAGCCATAACTCATCCATTCCAAAACCATGTAAAATATTTAGATGCATTCAATTACTATCAATTTCATTAACCATGTGAAACTCATTAATAGATAACCAATTTAATTTCATGAATACTCTTCTTGATTTTTAACATGATTTCTCCCATTCCCTTACCCTTTATTTGAAAATCATTTAAATATATAATATCAACACAATAATCGTAGCAATGGATTTGAAATAAAAAAATAGTTATTCATGTCAAAATATTAAAATATATATAATGTTTACCTTTATCTTTTAATTTTCATCAATAATATAAAATAAATTATTTTAACAGCAAATAAAAAATAATTTTATTATATAAAATAAATAAAATATATATCAGAAAACTAAAAACTATTTTTATTAAAATATGGAATAACATTCATATAATTTTTTAAACCTATGTGAGAAATTGCTGGAGCCCATTAAAATCTATAGGTGAACACCTTTGGTAAATCCCTCAATCATTATTTTTTAGAAGCGGTTCATTACACAATTAATTAGGGACTTATATAGGAATACCCATTGTTTAATATATATTGGGATAACTATATCCTATCTAAGAATCGCCATCATATAAGTGGTAATGGGCTCACGCGTCACTTTTTGGGACACCCCATCTTGCAATCTATAATAGGATCACCCTAATCTATCTGGGCTAACACATCATACAATTCAGATGTAAAATATAATTAATAATAAAATTTTATACATAAAATTTTACATCATATTAATTTCTATAATCTAATTTAACTTTATAAATAATTAACTATAAATATAAAAATAATTTTTTTTTAAATCACTACTCTCAATACAAAAATAAATGTTTATTTTGAAAAAAAAATCAAAACCAAAACTAGACAATTAAAGTGGTAAGGGTATTTTATTAAATTAGAAATGAAATATTTTAGTGGAATATAAAAATATAATAATGATCATGGCGGTGAAAAAGTCATCTTCACAGAGTATGTTATGAATATCAAATTCCATTTTTCGTTTGTCAAAGTGTTCCGTATAAAATATGTACATTTTTTTTCATTTATGAAAACCATTTAAAAAATTTAAAAATATTCATTATCAATCATGTTTTCCATATAAAATATTATAAAATTAATTAGTATAACATGAACATATAAGATAAATATATTTTTAAAGGATACATTAAAAGTGTAATTATTTTTGAAATAAATCACGTATGAATTGAAAAAAATTTAAATTATAAGCCACATATAATAATATAAAGATAAAAATAATTCAATACAATTATAATATATAAATTAATGATATATAATTTTAAATGCGGATTTATATATACCTTATAAATAAATATAGGAATATAAAAGCATCATATGCCGCAACAAATGGATATTGAGATGATGTGCCTTAACATAGTTACGTTCTTCACATGTGTATTAATTATCATAAACAATAAATATAAGGTAATTATTTAATTTATGTAAATAACTTTTAATTTTTATTATTACTAATATACCTATTATTATCTAGATATTTACAAATAATTATTCAACTTTTTTAGTTGAATGTTATGACCATATTCAGTTTATGTGTTAAAAAAGTCATTGGTGTGTTGACTAGGGTAAAATTGGTAGTTGTTTATAAATTTATATAATAATTATCTAATAATAATTATCATATTTGAACATAAATTATAATTTTATAATCAGTCATGAATGATTTTTAGGAAGAAAACGATGAAGTTATGGTCAAGGAGACAGTATACGATATATACATATGAGTAGTGTTTTAATTTTCCAATGATCATTATTGAAAAAAGGCTAGTAACATTTTTCATTAAAGATGTATAATTATATACTAAATTATATAATATTTTTATATATATACTTATTTATTTCATTCATGTTATGTGATGATGAAAAAAATGGATTGACAACACTTTTATGTGATGGTGGTCCACACATCCACCAACGATGTTTTCACGTTATCTATGAGTGAAATGTTCATAAATAAAACCATGTATTATACATACAAAATGATAAATATATCATTAATATAATTAACATTTTTTTAATATCATACATAATTATTATCATTAACCTTATCAAATTCTAAATAATATATTAGTGAAATTGATTTGCATCACATCGTGACGGAGTTGTCCACCACACATATGAGTGAAATTATATTATCCCTTAAATTTTGAACTATAAAATGGTATATATGATAAAATGACCTTGGATGAATAATTATTCAAAAAATATCCTATATAAACTTTATATCCATCTATATTCAGAGCCTATATAGGTGGTATTGAAAAAACTATTGGCATCGGTTCACGAGGTTGTAGTCTGTCATTCATACGCATGATGATTTGATAAACCAATTGATGTAATTGTTGGGGATTTTATTTTACACCTATAATAGAATAAAAATTCACTAAATTTAAGACACTATAGATATAATATAACTATCTCATATACTAAATCAATGTTTTTATAAAAATAAATAAAACCAAAACTCTGGTTGGTTAACACTATATCATCTTTGGGTAACATACTTTGGTTTTCACCAATAGCATTAATTAGACAGAATTATGACCATATGATGGATTATATAATAAAATTTGGTAATAAGGGAAGTTATTTGATAAGGTATTTTTAGAGAAAAATGGATTCAATGTTCTAATGAGATGAGTTGTGGTGGAGGCCATTATATGTGGGTTCGGTGGAAAACATTTAAATATTTGAAAGGGTGAATTCCACCAATGTTATATTTATTTTAAACAGGACCAAATAATGAACAAATATATATAATTGAAGGTATTATTAAAAATTTACTTCCATAAAACTGGTTTTTGGATAGTATCTATGTCATGTTACACCATAATTTTATTGTTTATTCACAAGGTAAACTTATATTTACCTTAATTGATGTAATTAATTCTAATTTATTCCACTAATAACATTTGTAAAAAAATTAATTTATCTAATTAGATATTATAAATAATTCTGATTCAAAATATTTAATAAACTTATAAAAATTAGAGTCAATTAATTAGAAAATTTTGTATTAATATTAATCTCGTAGATGCGGATAATCATCTTGATTTGAATGAATGTACTTTTTTAGAAACAATCTATGTAATATTATCATTTTAAATTAAAATAACTATTTAATGAAACTAAAATTATATTTAATGATTTATAATCTATACATTCAATTAAAAACATCCCCCATTTGTTGTTATTTAATATGATTTTGAATGAGAAAAAATTATACATTTTAAAATAGTTTTTCAAAAAACATTTGTTTAACTTGATAAAACAATTTATACTACAAACCATTATAAATAAAATTTAATACCAATTAATAGGATTATATATAACATAAATAAATTTTAGGATACATTATAATATTATACAAAACATAATCATACTTTTAAATTACATAATTTATTAATAAAAATTACCTTAAAAAGAACTATATTTTTCAAAATTCAATGAAAAATAAGTGTTTTCTGAAAAATCCCAAAATTTTTCCCAATGTAAATTCCTATATGATGATTTAAATAATAGATATTAATATTATTAAATTATAATTCTAAAATATTAAAAATAATAAACTTTTAAAAAAACCTTATAAAAATGTAGTTAAAATATTCTTTTTGATTAGATGTTAATAGATATTTTTTCACAAATATGATAGTCTAATTTAAAATTATAAATATGAAAATTATTTATTTTATAATTAACCTATTAATTACACAAAAATGATAAGGATATGGGGAATATGAAAATTATTTTCTTATGGATCATGTGAATTTTTTTCTAGAAATGGAAATGGAGAAAGGGTATGATTTTATGATCAAAATAGTTTTTGTTATTGGTTTCAATGATGTGGTTTAATGTACATTATTCATAACCTCATACACAAACACCCACCCATCCACACACACACACACTTATATATTAATTTATATAGTTAAATTATTTTATATCATTATTTTTTCAAGGAAATTTTATATTTACCTAGAACCATACCAAAAGAATTATTTGTTTGGACTCATAATTTACATCCCACCAAAATAAGGACATATCAGTTAGTTCTTATAATTACATAAAAATGTGATTTTTTTTATTACATTGTTTTCATTCAAATTTTTAATTTTTATATAGAAATTTATATGGATTTGTTTTAAACATGATGAAACAAAATCATTCATGGAGAGGGAAATTAAAATTTATTATGAATAAGTGGAATTACATATCTTTTTAGGGGAAACATTGTAGAATTTTTCATAACTAGATCTGTACCCATTATACTTTTTAAATGAAATTACTATGGAATATGAGTAGATAACACCTATGGAATGAAAGATAATACTCAAACTAAGGATTTACCAATTCAGTGATAATACATAAAAGTATTTTGTGAGAAATTACATAGACATTCATCAATGTACGATTATGATTTTTCCATTAATTTAATCCCTAATGAAAAACATATTTCGAAAACACCATTTTAAAATACACACTATAAAATTATGGTAAAACAAGGAACAACTAGATGATTTATGTAATAATGTATTTATACACCCTAGTGTTTAATCTTGGGAATCCCATGTTCTCTTCATATAGATTAAATATAGATCTATGTGACAATGTATTGATTATTTTTCAATTTTTGCATCTACAAAACATCAATAAAAATTCCAAGATAATAAAATTATAAAATTATAATCTCCTAGAACAAATATAACTAGAATTAAATAGTAATGTAGAAGTATGGGGTTGATCCCAGAAAGTGATTTGAGGACATTATATGTCATTGAAAAAATGGTCACATCACTCCAAATACAGTATGATTTTATTTAAATAATTAATTCAAACAAAATAAATAAATTCAAATAGAAAAAAATGAGAAGGGACCACCCATGTACCCTCTTTTTTAGGGGTTTTCTAACATCACATGTAACCTTATTTGTGAGCTTGGGATGTGCACTCTTTACCCTCTGAGTATATACATAATTTATATTTACCCATTACATTAGAGGGGGATATAGGTTCCACCCATCTCATAATGGAATCCCATAGTTAAATGCCACACAATATCATCTAACATCTATCTGATAATAAAAATTAAAATGAAATCGTTTTTATAAACATTTTAAAATAACATTACGTATATATAATTTGTAGGTTAGAAAGTAATTTTATCATTAAAACCCCCTAAAATATTATTATGTTTAAAAATAATTTTATCATGATATAATCCAAGGAGGAGAAACATGTTTCATAAAAACATGAAATAATAATAATAAACAATTTTTTGAAAAAATAATAATCACATCCTTGTATTATATCCTTAGTAATACATAGGTTACATAAATATGTGTCATATAATATAGATATTTATTTTCATGAATTATTTAAAATATTTCCTCAGAAAAAGAACCAATATTATTTGAAAAAAAACTTCTTAAAACATGTAAATAAATTTGAAAACCATTTTGTTCAAAAATAACAATAACAGATCATAATTTATTTTTTAATTAAATTATTGTTCATGATTTTGGAAAATTTATTATCAGTTTTTAAATTTTATTACAAATATTCCATCACCTTTTTAGTAAAATCCAAATTACACTTATTTTAAATATATCATGATGATTCATTACATAAAATTAACAAATTAAAATGGGGTAAAAATCACTTATAAAATAATTATATACTAATAAATCATTTCTAGAAATTTTTTGAAAACATTGTTTTGAAATAAAATGAATTTTCAAATAAAGAGAGAAATAAAGTTGTATTTTCATAAAAATATTCTAAAATATATTAAGTAAAAAGGAGTTGTAAAATGGCATTGTTACATGAAAATATAAATAATAGTCACAGGACAATATATTTATTTTGTTTCTTTAGATATAAGTAGTAATAATTTATTATTATAAACATAATCATATTCAATCTTAATAAATGATGATATTCTTAGAAAAAACTATACCACATTGGAAACCATGGTTGTTATCCACATGAAAGAATTAATTAATATGAGGCATAAAATTTAATTATTATGAATAAATTGAGGATATTAAATATCAATGTTTATTTATATAAACCTCATGTAATAATATTGGTACATAGTATAAAATAATCTTCAAAGAAATATAATTATAAAACGAACACCTTACTACTCGACTAACTTTTAAATCATAATACCTATTAAATAAGAATTTAAATGGAAACATTATTTATTATTTAATGAGATATATATATGATACATAATTTCATAGGGATGTATATTCACTAGGGAAAATATTTTAGCAATGAATATGACATTAGTCTCTCAGAAATAAAAATGAGAAAAAACTATTTACCATAATCTTAAATTACATCATACTTATTAAACCAAAAATTATAATAAATATTTTTTTCATCTATTAGTGAATAATAATTATATATATCATACAATATATTACATTATCAAGAAATTTCATTACCTTTTATAAAAAATACCATGTTAATGTTTTATTTGAGGTGAAAACCGCTTGTTTTTTTTTTGTATATGTTTTGAGTTAATATTTTTCTTCTTCTTAATTTGACCATGGTCTTAGTATATCTATAATATAAACCAGATTATAAATATCATATTTTTTTATTATATATCTATTTATAGTAATCAATAATATTTTTTTATAGGTATGGAAAAACATTATTCCTGGAGATGGTAGGTTATATGTTTCCATAAATATGGTTTATATTTTTTTTATTATATTAATGGAAACAATTGTATATTTATGTATATATGTATATATATTATTTAATTATCATTTTTATTTAATATGTATAATATTTTTTAAATATATCCATAAAAAATATAGATAAATCTTGAATAAATCACATCACATCGTGGTTATGTTGTCTTCAGTACACAAGAACAACATTATTGTATTTCAAAAAATAGAACCATGAAGATATGAGTCGTGTGAAAATTACATAATAATAATTACATCCAAAATATCATATATATATATATATATATATATAAAATCCATCAATATTTCCATCTTTGAATGGTTGTAATGTAATAATGAATGACATCAGTTTGCATGGCAGTTGTCTACCATACACATGAAAAAATATGTTGTAACCCATTTGAGGGAAGTTATTTTGGATATAGGTCATAAACATAACATAAAAACTTATTAATATACTTATGAGAAAAATTTCACTATAAAATAATATTATAATAATAATTTATGGGTGTGGAGGAAAAAATAAAATGGATAAGCTCACAGATGAACGTTGACTCTTATTCAAGTATAGTCCTTAAGTTTCCACTAAATTATTTCTTGGATTTATTTTTATCAAAAAGTTATTCTATATTTTGTTTAAGGAAGTTATTAATTTATTTTCAGATATATTTTTTATTAAAATGGCTTGAGAGGTGTGAGTGAGTTCCCTTTTAGAGATGACGATTGTTGGCAGTCTTGTAAATAATCAAAAGTAATCTCTTTTGAGAGGCCAATCATTCCTAAAGACTCACCAAAGATGATAATTAAAATATTTATGGGGTTATAAGGTATATATAAACCTCCAATATGAAAATTAGACACATATTATAGAAATTTAATTTCATAAAATCTATGAATCCTAATTTTTACAATTTTGTTTTCTCATTATAATAACTAGTTTACTAACCATGGAAATTTTTCTTTTAAGTTTGAAATAGATAGATAATTATTATATAATATTTATATATTTATTATAAATGTTATATTTAATTTATAAAATTAAAATCATATTTTTGTTGTAAATTGATTTAAACATAAGTTCATCTAATGTGCTAAAACACCAAACTAACCATAATCATGAAAATTGGGTATTTTGTACATAACAGTAAATATATTAATTATAAATGAATAATTGTCCAATAAATAGAACATAGAAATTTTTTTAATATATAAATATAAAATTCCAGAATATATGATTTTTTATAGAAATTTTAAATCAATTAATAAAACATACATTATTATTAAATAAAAATAACGTAAATTTTGATATTATTATTTTATTTTCAATTTTAAAAAATATCAATACAATGATGTAATATGAATATATTTATTTCACACCAATTTAAAATTAAATATTCCTCTAAAAAATAATTTAACAAAATAATTCATTCAATTTGCATAACTTTTAATATTTTTAGTATCATTTATTTTATTTTATTGTTAACAACATAATTACCTTTTTAGTGTTTCATAAGAATTTCAAGTAATTATTTATTCTCCAAAAAATAAATATATATTTTCAAGATAAAAAATAAATCATTTATATTTTCTAGGGGTATATAGTATAGATCATATGTTTTTTTTCAATCCTAGGGATTTATAGATATTAAACGTAATAAATGTATCGTTTTGGTCTTTTTTATTACGTCACTTATTATTTAAGTCATATTTACAGTCAATTGTCATTAAATTTTAATATTTCATAGAAATTTATATACAAGACCAAATAAAATATTTCAATAAATTTTATATATTTATGTAATTCATTTTTCTTATTATCATTCCATTTTAACCCCTTGTAAATCCATCTCAACTGTAGAAATAATAATTAATGTTTGCAGCAATCACAATTAATTTTAGTCAAACATTATGTTGAACATATCGAACATTATAACCTTCTATGACTAGAAACATGGGATATAATATTCCAAAATTCATTTTACATATGTTTAAAATGAAATTATTTTAAATTAATCCCACATACATGATATGAAAGCCAGTTTCTAATGCCAAAAATTATCAAATGTTTACAATTTTATTAAATGAGATATCAATATGAATTTGGTTAAAAATATTTAATGATAGATATATATTTTTATTATTTAAAAAATTATACATGAAAAAAATATTATATATAGTATATCATTATAAATAAAATAAATGGAATAGAAATTTTGAATTAAAATTATCAATTTTTGACCATCTTCAAAAAATAAAACTTTTCAGAAAAAACCAAAAAAATCACACTATGTTAAAATATAGATTTATAATTTAGAGATGAATTTTATTTTATCAAATTATTATAATAAAATTTTAAAAAATTAATTTCAATATTTTTCTAAAAAAATCCTAAGAACTATTATTTGTAAAATAGTATTTTTTTTAAAACCTATAAAGACTAAACAAACAATTGTGAATTTTATATTCAATGTTATTTTTTATTTAAAACTATTATATATATTATTTAAAATTTATTTATTACTATCATATCATTATGTTTAATTTAGAGGATATAATGGATGCATTTAAATAAATAAAATAATAATATATCATGGTTTTGTTAAAACTCAATGTTGTGTGTAACAAAAGCTATGAAAGTGTTGTGTGTAGAATGAGATTAACATGAACTATTATATTAAATATTCATTGAGATAAATTTAATTTATTGAGATATAATATTTTATAAGAATTTAATCTCTTACATTCTACCCCTTTAAAATTAATTTCTCCCTCGAAATTAATGTCACTCAAAAAATGTTTAATACACGATAGTTTGTTTTAATGAAACTAACATTATAAAAGGGCCAATAATAATTTTAATGTACGTGATAATGGTATTTCTTAAGGTGACATTTAATAACACATACATGGTTTACAAATATAAATACATATGTGAGAAGAGAAAAGATTTACATTGAAGAAAAAACCTAACAGCCAAATACTGATGGTGAGTGATAGAAAACATGTTCATGATACAGTTAAGGATCAAAAATCATGAAACTAAACTGGCTTCAAAAAAGTCATTAGAATCATAAAAATTTGTGATAATATAAAAAAATTATTTTTCATGGCCCTTATCAATATGTTGATTAATTTCATCATGACGATATAAATACTTGATTTTTATAAATCTAATATATCTACCATGATTGTTTCATAAAAAACATCTGAATAACATCATTATGTATTCTATTGAATAATGGAAATAACTATAAATAAATAAAACATTATTGAAAACAAAAAATCATCTTTATTCTATACATGGAAAATATAGTATTTTATATATTAAAAAAATCAAAAAAATCTATAAACAATATAGATGATTTCATAATCCACTTTTCAAATAAATCATTCATCATTTTTGAGGTCATCAATACTATCCAATTTAAATTATGAAAATAAATATTCTTTTTATGCCAACATCATTATCTATGAATTAATAACATATTAAGGGTTATATTTTCCATAATCATGTATTTCTCATGAATACCACCATACCTAAAAAAATTATAGTAAACCACAATCATTCAATATATTAATTCTAATCCTTAAAAAACACATACTGAAACCCCGTTATATATTTTAAAAATTATGATTCATGAATCTAATTATTTAAATACATCATTCAATCCACTTAAATGATAGTCATTTAATAGGTACTTCATTGGCCTATATGTTAATTTTTGAGTTCTGCCATTGAGTGGGGTATTTCCAAAATTCAATACATATTATACATCATTGTCCTCGACAATTTTTCACTATATGAATGTATATTCTACTAAGAAAACATATTCCCTTCCATTTGATAAACACTTTCTTGTATTTTTTAACACATTTATAACATTTAAGAAACCAAAACATCATTCATCTATATTCATTTACACATGATCATTTATAAAATTTTTCATTTTCTTATTTGACGTGTTTGGAATCTCACTAAAGTTCATGTTGTCAATTATATATCATGATAGAGAATTTGAAATATTCATAATATCATTTTATCTAGTAATCATAAAATTGTGTTTTGTATATCTACTAAATTATCAATCTGATTGAATTTTACCATGATTCTTTATGGTACTATGTATTTACTAAAACTAAAAAACATATTTTAGGAACCAATATTCATAGAAGTAGAACCATTAAATTATAAAAAATCACCTATATTATGTATAAATTGTTACACATTATTTAATTTATGAAATAAAATATTTATCCCTAGTAATTCATAATAATTATCTATTTAAATAATTCATGATTGTTGGTAATGTGTTTCTGAATTTCCAATGAATTTAACCAAGAATTTTCAAAATAGTTGTGCATAAAGGCCCTTTTAACTGAACCAATTCCCAATAATGTCTATCTCAATAAGGTGTTCATAGGTTGATTATGTATACGCACATATGTACCAGATCAATATCAATTTGTATTATCCGTAAAATGTTGTATTTTCATGGAAACCACTCACTCAAACCATTACAGAAATTCAAGGTAATTTTAATATACATTATCTCATCCACAGAAATATCCTACGATACATACCTCGATATATTCTAATAAATATCTTGTGGGATACCACTAATGTTTTCACATCATATTTTTCAAAGAAAAACAAAATATTTCCTTTGAGACCAACTATAGTAACCTAGGATTCTCATAAATGGATATTATATTTGATGAAAGCATTATTCATTACGTTACAAAAATGTATTTATAGGAACCATAATAGTTAAGTGACTTTGCAAACATAGAACAAAATATTCTAATCTAGTGAATCGTATTCAATGTTACTTGAAACTATATTCCATTTAGTAATCTAGATAGATATACCATATATAAAACATTCATTCATAATCTCATAAATGGAAACATAAAAAATCATGAGCTCAGATGACATGTATGGTTAATAATAACGCATATTCATCCTTGATTGTAATATGTAATAAGATATGCATAAGGGTATGTGATAATGAATATGAATTATTATGATCATACCCAACTGGTCCTAGATCATAAATATTAATCATATCATATTGATTTAAATCCAAAAATATATGAATAATAAGGGAATCAAATAACATGATCCAAAAAAGAATAACATTAGTATAAGAAATTGTTTTTTGGATACAGATACGCATTGACAATCATATTCCATGGATACCAACCAAGACATTCATAAGAACTTAGGTTTTGGATAACCACATATATCCATTATTTGGGCTTGAGATAACATCACATATACTGCCCATTTAAGGATTGGGCGGACCTCAAATGTACCCTCTTTTTAAATCTTGGGTTGCCCACCTGTGTAGCCTCTGAACTCATAGATCACTTACCATTATCTAATTTATTTGAGGGAGATATATGGCCCAACCTTCTAATAATGAAAACTAAGTTTTTGAGTTTCAAAAAAAATCAGAAAACATTTATTATATCATTAACCATAAAATGAAATGGGTTTAAAAAACATTTCACTATATCATAATACATAAAAAAATATAGGTTTCCTTATTAATTCATCATTGCATAACCCTTGAAAAGAAGAGGGTTTGGTAATCATTTTATCACGGTATAACTAGTAGAAGAAAACAAATTCAATTAAAAATTATTGATAAATATAAAAAACCCATAAAAATAATACTATTGTTATCATTGGATCATATACCCAATAATCTATAATTAATTTAAATTGGTTTCAACATAAATAAGGATTTAATTTTATCAATCATATAAAACACATATTAATGAAACGATCCATTACTTTTAGATATACACTTTTTAAAACAAACAGTATTTGCTAAATCCATTTTTAACCATAAATATTGTAGGATCGAAATAATGATGTAGATGCTCAATATACAAGAGGGGGGTGAATTTTACACTTTAAAAATTCATTTGGAACCTTTAAAGTTATTTATAATTAACTATGTTTTCCTTAAGCAAAGGAAAGGACTAAGTTTAACAAAATTAAACTACGAAAATTCACAACACATCTAACACCAAATAAAAAACTTGGAATAAGGAATGAAGTTATAAACTTCATGTCCTATGTACTTTCTTAAAACTGGAAAGAGATTCCAATAGTAGGTTCCAGAAATATGGTTCTGGAAATTGAAACATAACAAAAGATTACAATATGAGATTCTATCTTAAAGCGTATAGAATCTAAATGAAATAGAGTTCAAGTAAGGAAGTATAAGAAATTTATACTTTCCTTATAATACAAAATGAAGCGGAAAAAAACAAGTAGTAAAACTACGAGTAACAAGATATAAGTCTTTTAACACAAAGAGAAGGGTATCCAAAAACCTTCGATAAATGTCCCTTGATTTATACTTTTAAGAAAGTCTGTATTACCCACACTAGGGTAATCCCTCGATACAAATATCGGAGTTTCGGTCTTGTTATCCCCGCAAGCCCTCAACTTCAAGGTAGTTGGAAACCTTTGTCTTCCTCAACAAGATAGCCCTCAAACTTCAAGGTAGTCGGTACCTCTATCTTCCTATCCCCGTAAGTCCACGAATGTAATCACCAATATTCAGAGTCACACGAAGCATTTAGAGTTAATAAGAGCCTCTCTCTCTCTACAAATCACTTCATTCATGTAATCATGTGAGTCGAAGATCAGTCATCATTGAGCTCTTTCAAATGAGCTCCTATTTATAGGCAATGTCGGCCTCCTTTCCAACGGTCATATTTTCCTTAAAAATCGCAGGGGCATGTACAAGTGTAACATAACCAACGGTTAGTTTATAACAGAATTGATGACATCGTTTTATAACAAAACAAGTGAAATAGAAAGTACGACATTGTTTAAAGTCTAACTCAAAAGTTTGGAGTGTAAACAAAAAAATTTGGAGTCTAAATAAATTCTAAGTTTATAAAACAAAGATGATCAAATTCTATTTAATAGGTGAATTCAGAATGATAATTCGTCAACAAAATTCGTAATGAGAATTTTTCATCAGAATTCATAATGAGAATTCATTATCAGAATTCGCAATGAGAATTCGTCATCAGAATTCGTAATTGGAATTCGTCATCTGAATTCATAATGATAATTCATCATTAGAATTTGTAATGAGAATTATTCGTTAGAATTCATAATGACAATTCGTATCCAGAATTCAGAGTATAACTTTATCAGAGTTCGTATCCGAAATTCGGAATGAAACACTATTACAGTTCTCATCTAGAATTCGGTACATAAAACAGAATGTTTCATATCAATGTTTCAAATGATTCTGATAATATAGAAATGAATCCAAAACTTATACATAAGAAATATATGAATGAAAATATGATAAGGATAATTTTTCTTACAAAAGAGATCTTCCTTATAAAAGCAATTTTACTTATAAAAGAGATTTTCCTTATAAAAGAAAATTTCCTTATAAAAACATTTTCCTTATAAAAGCAATTTTCCTTATAAAATCGATTTTCCTTATAAAAGCAATTTTCCTTATAAAAGCAATTTTCCTTATAAAATCAATTTTCCTTATAAAAGCGATTTTCCTTATAAATGCAATTTTCCTTATAGAAAGGTTTTTGTGATTATAAAGACAAGAAGGAATGGAAAAGTCATAAGGAAAACCTTATTGACTCAAAAATCACCCCCTTTTTGGAAAGCACAAACATCCCTATGAAAAAGAAAGTCTAAGAATAAAGAAAACATTAAGGATTATCTCCCTTTTCTTATGGATGATAATAAATACGACTAACTCCACCTTAGGCTTTGAAACTCTAAGGATCGTATTCTGGATTTCTGGAATGATATTTCATTAAGAATAAGAAAGTCTTCTTAAAAAAAGCCCCTTAGATAAACTCTATTAGAGTTTGTTTTCTTTCTCACCCTTTGTTAAGATTCTTTTTCACCCTTTATTAGGGTTCTTTTCCTTCTCCCCCTATGTGATTATCAAAATGAATTCGAGGGAATGGAAAATATAACAATGTACCAGAAAAATTAGTATCAACAACAAAAGAAACAAGAAATCACAATTTTCATTATGTTTGAAAGCTCATCAACAAAGAAGTTTAGATACAAAAAAAGATCGGATCAGTCTATTTTGGATCTTTTTCCTTCACCATGAGACCCTTAATAATAGTCCTTATCTTCTTCAAGACTTTATGATCTTCCTCGGCTTTCTTCTCTAACACAACAATTCTTTCATTTTGAGCTTCAGTCTTTTCTTCCTAGGCTTGATGCTTTTCTTCCTGAGCCTTCAAGATCTGTTATTGCATTAATAACTTCTCTAGAAACCCAATTAGATGATCCCATTCATACTTCCAGTTTTGAGAAAGAGAATTCAGCTTCCCATTCAGATCTCTGACTTCTTGAATCCGGAAATTCTTCTCATCTGTCAACTTTTCATCAAAGAATGGGGTAAGTTTATTAATCTTCCTCTCTTCTGTGTCAAAGGCATCCTTCACATTATCTTGGAATTCATCAAAGAGCCTCATCTATTCTACAGTCTTCCTCGACCAACTAGTCATCCTCTTGCAAGATCTTTTGTGGGCTTCATAGCTGACAAAGAAAGTTTTGAACTGAGCCTCTATCTCAACACATTTGTCCATATCCATGGATAGAGAGTCTGTTTTCTGATTCAAATCATGTTGGAGCATCTGGAATCTTGAATAAATACTTGAGAAAGTCAAAATTGAACCTACCAACTTCTTTAATGACTGAACAACAATGTCATTCCCCAATAAAGATGACTCCGAATCCGAGAATTTTATTGGAGAATTTTCTTATTCGAATTTATCAACCTTCTTCTTAGAAGAACTACCCACTTCCCTTCTCTTTACACCTACTGAGCTCAAGTTATAAACAACAAGTTTCTTTCGCTTGTCCTTTTTCGGAATGGTTTCATGTTCCATAGTTCCCTTTTCACTGACAGACACTTGAACAACAGTGTCTTCATCATCAGCATCTTTTTGAGCACCATCCTCTACATTCTCTATTTGAGAAATATCATGTAGAATTTGCTCTTCCTCTGCATGATAGGATAATTCTTTTTCTCCATTATCCTCATCCTTCCTGGAGTGACTAACTTAGAAGACTCAGATTCTGAAGTTTGGAGCGACAAATGTTCTGAAGGTGTCTTCTTATAATCATCAACTTGCTTCAAAACATCTCTGGTGTCACCACTACCTTCAGCAACTTCTTCTTCCTCTTCCACTTGCTCTATCTACTCAACTTACTCAACAAGCTTTGTTACTGCCTCTTCTGGAGCGAAAAAGTTTCTTCTTGGAGTCTTAGGAAAAGATTCCATTGAAAAAGATCTCAGAACATGAATGTTTCCGGAGGCCATCTCAATAATCTTTAACAAAGTCTGAACCACCTCAGCTTCAGACATATTTTTCATAAACTTCTTTTCTTTCACTTATTATTCTAGCTCATCTGCTGTCTTTTCATTCAAGGCCTTAGCCTCCGCAGGATCCAAGCCAAACTGAGGCTCCCCCTACACTCTCTTCTCTTTGATTTCCCTCCATTTAGCAACTACCTCATCTAGGTAATCATTCTTCTTCTTCGGTTTTGTAGGTGCGGAATGAACTTCCTTAGATTTGGGATTCCCTGCTTCAACTTCAACTTCTTTCAAATTTCACTTCCTCACTGGTTTAGAGGATTCAGGTTCAGCAACTTTCGGAACCGTTTCTTCTTGAGCAGGTAAATCAACAAACTTACCAGTCTTCTTGTCGAAGGAAACATCTATTCTTTTGAGAGTACCATCACTCACCAACATAATCTTTCAAACTCTTGGCTTAGACTAGCAAGCCTCCTTGAAGGACTCAAGGCACTGAACTATCAACATTGTGAGGATTACTGGATACATAATGATCTGAGCTCTCAGATTCCCATTCTTAACATTCTCAAGAGTAATAAGAATTTGTTTCATCAGGTTAAACTTCCTCAGATTTATCATAAAATCTAGAATATAAATCTCAATCTTCTTCATACTATCTTTGTCACCCTTTCTCGGTACGATAAGTCCTTTTACCCATAATTCTAGAATCCAATAATTCGTAGACAGAGAAGCAATCTTCGGAGCATTATCATCTGACAATCCAAGAGTTTCCAATGCCTTTTCCTTGATGAAACTTTCTTTTGAATCCGGAAAAACATTAGAATTGAACTCAGCATCTCCTTCATTGTTCATCCATACCAAGCTGGCTGCCTTGGAATAAGAAATCTTATAAGTCTTTCTATAAGACATAAATGATAATTTCTCCCTACCATCTTCCTTATAAGAGGAAACTGTCTCATATAATTCTATAAGAAAATCCAAATAAACTTCATCTTGATTTCCAGGCATGGACACAGCAACATCTTCCCATCTGTTAAGCTTAATATTCTTGGATATAAGAGAATCGTACTTGTTGAAGAAATCAGTATGAACCAACCATTCTCTATATACTAACCACTTCGAAATTGGCTTAGAGGAAGACATGTCTTGAGAAGCTACTACCACAAACATTCGGATCTGAAGACCTCTGAGAAGTTTGGAATGGAGAAATCTGATGTTCAGAATGGATTTAAAACAGAGAGGCAGAGCTTTGAGACGCTGGAGCTTGAAAACCGATGTGGGAAAACCATTTTGGGTCCCCTTTATATAGGCAACGAGAAGATGGTTCAACTTCTTCATTTGATCGAATGGTTGTGACAAGCTGAGATCTGATCTAACGATTGAAAACCAATTCTCAAGAAAACTTGAATCCGATCATTTTAGGTTTTTATTAAAACAAAGAATTAAGAAAACTATAATCTGAAAACAAAAATATAATAAAATGCATAAAGTGAAGTATGATTATGAAAACATGAGTAAGGAAATCATACATTTCAGATTAGATTAAGAGGATTATTCTTAATGGGTAATCATTCTATAAAAATGACTACGAAAAATATTTATTACAAAAAGACATAGTTCGCAAACATCACTAAGGAAAAAAAAATGAAAATTTTCATTAAAAAATTTTGAAAACAAAAAGCTCATTATGAAAGATTCAGTTCGAAAATCTCATTATGGAAACACCAGTACGAAATTATTCATTCCGGAAATTGAAAATTTCTATTCCAAAAGTTTTCTATACGAAAATATCCATTCGAGAAAATTTTAGTTCTGGAAATTCCCATTCTGGAATTTTAGTTATGAAAAGTTCGAAAAAAAACTTTGAAAAAAAACTTAGTTACTCTATCAACCAAATGTACTCCCCCTGTGAAAAAAAAGTTTATTATTGTGAGGAAACTTTTTCAACAGAATGTTAATTAAGAAAGATTACCTTACAGTTATCAATCCTAACTTCTGTTTAATGTATTCAAATATATCAGAAGGAAAAGATTTTGTGAAAATATTAGCAAGTTGTTCTTTCGTTCCGATAAACTGAAGAATAATATCTCCTTTTAGTGTGTGATCCCTAAGAATATTATTCCTAATATCTATTTGTTTTTCACGAGAGTGATGTGCATGGTTTTTACTTAAGGAAATGGCACTTGTGTTATCACACAAAATTTGAGTTTTAGTAAAACTCAATACATAGTCTCTGAGTGTGTGTTGCATCCACAACACTTGAGCACAACAACTTCCAGCTGCTACATATTCGATGTTAGCAGTGGAGAGTGCTATAGAATGTTTCTTCTTGCAGGACCAAGAAACTAATGAATCTCCTAAGAAATGTCAAGTTCCAGATGTACTCTTTCTATTAATTCTACATCCACCGAAGTCAGCATCAGAAAATCATTTTAGAAAAAAATCATTTCCAGAAGTATAAAATAAACCTAGATCCATGGTTCCCTTAAGGTAGTGAAAAATTCTTTTTACTGCCTTTGAGTGAGATTCAGTATGATTGGATTGATATCTTTCACATAAGAATACTGAAAACACTATGTCTGGTCGACTAGCTGTTAAGTAAAGTAAACTTCCTATCATACCTCTAAAAGATGTTTGATCTTCTGGTTTCCCAGCTTCACAAAGATCTAATGAGTTTGAGGTACCAATAGGAGTTCTTATACTCTTATTGTTGTCATAACCATACTTTTTACGAAGATCTTTAATATACTTATGTTGAGATATGTAGGTTCCTTCTGGTTATTGAGAAATTTGAAAACCATGGAAAAAAGTTATCTCACCCATCATAGTCATTTCAAACTCAGATTTCATTATACTTGCACAAGAGTCGGTTAAGGATTGTTGAGCTGAACCAATTACGATGTCATCAACATATATTTGAACAATCCAAACATTTTTCTTATCTTTATTTATAAAAAGGGATGGATCTGCATTTCCCTTAACATAGTTATTTTGAAGCAAAAATCCAGTGAGTCTATCATACCATGCTCTTGGGGCTTGTTTAAGACCATACAGAGCATTAGTAAGTCTGAAAACATGACAAGGATGTTTTGTGTCTTCAAATCCAGGAGGTTGTTCAACAAAAACTTCCACTTGGACATAACCGTTAAGAAAAGAACATTTCACATCCATCTAAAAAAGTTTGAAATTAAAGAAAGCTATAAAGGCAAGTAGAATACGGATAAATTCAAGTCTCGCTACTGGAGCATAGGTTTCTTCATAGTCTATTCCCTCTTGATTATAATAGCCTTTAGCAACACGTCTAGCCTTATTTCTTACTATGACTCCGTTTTCATCACATTTGTTTCTGAAGACCCACTTTACTCCAATAACAGAAGTTTCCTTAGGTCTTTCAACCAAGGTCCAGACCTTATTCTTTTCGAATTCATTTAGTTCATCTTTCATGGCTTTGATCCAATCATCATCACGTAAAGCTTCATCATTGCTTTTAGGTTCTAATTGGGACAGAAATGCTATATGTTCTACTTCATTTCATAAGGAACTTCTAGTAATTATAGGTTGATTTACATCACCAATGATACTATCACTGGGATGATTCTTAAGAAACACCTGATTTGGGTTTTGAAAATCCTTTTTATCAACATAGGGTAGAAAGTCTTCTAGGGTAAATGTTTCAGAAGTATCTTCTTGAACATTATCCTTATTAGAAGGTTCTTCTATCAAAGTTTGACAATCATTGTTGGAAAACACATCCAAGGATGTAGGCTGGTATGGTTTAAAAACGAAAGGATCAGACTCATCATATTTTACATGCACTATTTCTTCAATAGTACAAGTATTTTTATTAAAAACACTATAAGCCATAGAAGATGTGGAATAACCTAAGAAAATACCTTCATTGGATTTTGGTGCGAATTTATGTAAGTTATCTTTAGTATTCAAAATGAATACTTTGCAACCAAAGACCTTGATGTAGGATAGTCTTTGTTTTCTACCATTCCATAACTCATAAGGAGTTTTATTAAGAAAAGGACTAATCAAAACTCGATTTATATTATAGCAATCATTATTACAGCTTCAGCCCAGAAATGTCAAGCTATAGAATATTCACTCAACATTGTTCTAGTTATCACTTGAAGAATTCTATTTCTTCTCTCGACTACACCATTATTATTGAGGAGTTCTAGGTGCTGAAAAATTGTGTGTAATACCTTTTTTACTACAAAAAGTTTCAAAATCAGAATTTTGAAATTCTCCTCCATGATCACTCTGAATAGTTTCCAATGGAAGGTTATTCTCATTTTTAACTTGAGCTCTAAAACATTTGAAATAAGAAAATGCTTCAGAATTCTTTTCTAGAAAATAAACCCAAGTAAATCTAGTTTAATCATCAACTAGGACAAACACATAGTATTTTCCTCCAATACTTCTAGTTTGTGTTGGACCAAAAAGATCCATGTGCACTAACTACAATGCATCAGTTGTTGAGAGTTCACCGATCGATTTAAAACTACATTTATGTTGCTTTCCATATTGACAAGGATAAAAAACATTAGAACAATCAAATCTAAGCTCCATTAGATCCCTAACTAGTTTATTCTTAGTGAGATTAGATAGGTTTCTAAGGATACAGTGACCTAGTCTTCTATGCCATAACCAGGAATGATCTTCCATTGAACTTAGGCAAGGTAAATCTTGAATCCTGAGGTCTTATAAATATAAGGTGTAAACATTCTCATGCCTATTGGCTGGGAGAATAAATTCTTCCTTGTAATTGTGAACTAAGCACATAACATTCCTAAAATTCACAACGTAACCTTCATCACATAACTGACTTATGCTAATGAGGTTGTGCTTAAGACCCTTAACAAAAATAACATTTGAAATTAATGTTTTTCCTAAAAGAACTATATTACCAATACCAATAATCTCTCCCTTAGCATTGTCTCTGAAAGTTCTCTTTCCTCCTTTCGTTTTGATAATCTTTTAAAAATAGCTTTTGTTACCAGTCATGTGTCGGGAATATCCACTATCCATGTACCATGTATTGTTGCTGGTACTCTCTTTATTTTCATGAAATCAAGAAGAGAGTTAGACTCTCGGAATCCAAACTTGTTTGGATCTGATATTTCTAGATAACAAAATTTTAGGTACCCACATCTTCAATGAAAAGTATGCTTTGTGAAATCCAAAAGATTGAATTTTGTTTAAGGACCAATTCATTGCCCAGTTCTCACCACATTGACACTTAGTACAAAATGGGGCACTTTGAGGAACAAAATAATTGTTACTAAAAATTGGTTTTGCATGGGTATAACCAAATCCAGATTTATTTCTTAATGGTCATATTTGGGAATAAATTTTATCAAAATTTTCATTACAATGTGTAATGTTTGATAAACATTTATTTAAGGAAGAAATTTCAGACTAGAGTTCTATAACCAAGTTTTTATCCTCAAAATCATTATTTTTAGAACTAGAGCAAGTCTCAAAGACACTTTTCCAAGAAATTACTTTTTCTAACTCTTTAGAAAGTTTGTTCTTCACAGAACTTACTTCCTCAAGATTTTATGAAATACTTTCAAAATCAGCATTTTTCATATCAAGATCTTTAGAATGATCTGACATCTCTTTTGTAAAATTATTATTCCTATAATTTGCCTTATCAATTTTATTATTGAGTTTGGAATTCTCAAATTCAAGAAGTTCAGCAAACCTAGAGACTTCTTCATAGGTAGGTAAAGTATTTTCTTCATCAGAAGAGGATTCATCATCTGAGGAGTTATAATACATACTATCATTAGAATTTAAAGATACATTGGTCAATGATTCATAATTTTGTACCTTAGCCATAAAACAATGATTATAAATAGGTAATCTGGCTATAAGACCAAGATTCTTCTGTCCTAAAGATTCGTAATCAGAAGATTCATCTGAAGAGTCACCACCACTGGCACTCCAGGTGTCATTTGATTTTAGAACTTTCGTAGATTTGGCTTTATAATGCTTCATTTTGTTCCGGTCTGAATGCCTTCTTTCCATTCATTCTTTTTGAGAAAAGGGAAATCTGTTCTAATATGTCCAGCTCTCTTTCATTCATATCATGTGACTTCTCCATCTTTCCTATATTTCCATTCCTTTTTCTTATACTTGGATTGGAAACTTCTATGGATAGATATCTTGTTCATCCTTAGAGCAAGATTTTCTAACTCACTTTCAAAGACTTCACTCTCACTAGAATCGGATTGGAAAATAACATTCTTAGACTTGGATCTGGTTACTCTCTGAGGAGTCGTAGATTTCATCTGATTTGATTTTGTTGTAAAAGAAACAGTTCCATTTCCATTTTTCTTTTTGATGTTGTCAGCATCTCTCTTCGTTCTGGTTTCATGTTGGAGAAGAGTTCCAAATAACTCATCAAGTGAAATTTTTGTAACCTTCTTGTTCTCATCTATAGCAGTTCTTTTGGATTCCCACTCATTGGGCATAATATCAATTATCTTATCCAGAAGTGCTTCATCATATAACCCTTTTTATCTCAAAGACTGTAAACTGTTGAAAATAGTCAAAAAACTTTGTTGAACTTTATATATTGGTTCACCATAAGGAAAATTGAAGCCATGGTATTCATCTCTATGCATAGCTCTCTTAGTCTCAATCACTTTAGATGTTATGTGTGTAACTTCTAACTTCTTCTAGATACAATTAGCTGCTTCATAAGAAGAAATTTGTCTATATATATTTCTAGTCATTGAACAAAGTAAGGTACTGTGTACCTTATAGTTGAGTTGATACTCTTACTTTTCCTGGTTAGTGAATGTTCTAACTTCTTTATCAGGAATTTTATAATCACCAGTAAGCATAAAAAAGTTGTCCACTCCAGTATTGATAACAAAAGTCTTCATTCAATCTCTCAAGTATTCATAATCATTACCATCAAAGATTCTTGGTCTTGTAGGATTTAGAATATCAATGTAACCAACATTAATTCCTGTTATACTTAAAAACCTTTGGCACACAAACTTGTTAGTAGAAAAAGTTCGTAATAACAAAGTTCGGAATGACAATGTTCGGAATGATGAAATGAGCAAGGAAAAATTATACGTGAGTATGAGTATTTCAGAGACATCCTCTGATACCAATTTTAGGATCTAAATAATGATTTAGATGCTCAATATACAAGACATGGGTGAATTATACACTTTAAAAATTCCTTTGGAACCTTTAATGTAAGTTAAAATTAACTATGTTTTCCTTAATCAAAGGAATGGACTATGTTTAACAAAGTTAAACTATGAAAATACAAAACACCTCTAACACCAAATAAAAAACTTGGAATAAGTAATGATGTTATAAACTTCAAGTCCTATGTACTTTCTTAAAACTGGAAAGTGATTCCGAAAGTTGGTTCCAAAAATATGGTTCTGGAAATTGAAACATAACAAAAGATTACAATATTAGATTCTACCTTAAAGCGTATAGAATCTAAATGAAACAGAGTACAAGTAAGGAAGTATAAGAATGTTATACATTCCTTATAATAAAAAATGCAGCGGAAACAAAAAAGTATTAAAACTAAAAGTAACAAGATATAAGTCTTTTAACCAAAAGAGAAGGGTATCCAACAACCTTGGATAAAGGTCCCTTTATTTATACTTTCAAGCAAGTCTGTCTTACCCACACCAGGGTAAGCCCTCGATATGAAGATTGGAGTTTTTGTCTTGCTATCCCCGCAAGCCCTCAACTTCAAGGTAGTTGGAAACCTCTATCTTCCTCAGCAAGGAAGCCCTCGAACATCAAGGTAGTCGGCACCTATGTCTTCATATCCTCGAAAGTTCTAGAATGTAATCACCAACATTCGGAGTCATACGATGCTTTGAGATTTAATAAGAGCCTCTCTCTCTAGAAATAACTTCAAGAGTGTGATCACATGTGTCGAAGATCAGTCAGCATTCAGATCTTTCAAATGAGCTCTTATTTATAGGCAAGGTCGACCTCCTTTCCAACGGTCATATTTTCCTTAAAAATCGGAGGGACCTGTACACGTGTAACTTAACCAATGGTTAGTTTATAACAGAATAGACGACATTTTTTTATAAAAAAACAAGTGAAACAGAATGTACGACATCTTTTAAAGTCTAACTCAAAAGTTCGGAGTGTAAACAAAAATATTTTTTCTGGGTCTAAATAAATTTGGAGTGCATAAAACAAAGATGATCATATTCTGTTTAATAGGTTAATTCGGAATGAGAATTCGAAATGAGAATTCGTCATCAAAATTCGTAATGAGAATTATTTATCAGAATTCATAATGAGAATTCATCATCAGAATTCATAATTAGAATTCGTCATCAGAATTCGTAATGAGATTCCGTCATCAGAATTCGTAGTGAGAATTCCTCATCAGAATTTGTAATGAGAATTCGTCATCAGAATTCGTAAGGAGAATTCATATCCATAATCCGGAGTAGATCTTTATCAGAGTTCGTATCCGAAATTCATAATGAAACTCCATTACAGTTCTCATCTAGAATTCGGTACATAAAACAGAATGTTTCATATAAAAGTTTCAAATGATTCCGAGAATATAGAAATGAATCCGAAACTTATACTTAAGAAATATATGACTGAAAATATGATAAGGATAATTTTTCGTACAAAAGAGATCTTCCTTGTAAAAGATATTCTCCTTATAAAAGTGACTTTCCTTATAAAAGAAATTTTCCTTATAAAATCAATTTTCCTTATAAAAGCAATTTTCCTTATAAAAGAAATTTTCCTTATAAAGACAATTTTCCTTATAAAAGCAATTTTCATTATAAAAGAAATTTTCCTTATAAAAGCGATTTTCTTTATAAAATCAATATTCCTTATAAAATCGAATTTCCTTATAAAAGCAATTTTCATTATAAAAGTGATTTTCCTTATAAAAGTGATTTTCCTTATAGAAAGGTGTTTGTGATTTTCAAAACAACAAGGAATGGAAAAGTCATAAGGAAATCCTTATTGAATCAAAAAATATGATTATATATATTAAAATATTCACATCAATTATTGTTCATGACATCAGAAATAATTTTGGTAGGTCATACATGTTAAATCTAAAATTACTTCAACATTTTTAGTAAAATCCAAAGAATTTTTTTTGGATAATTTCATGATGATTATATTAAAAAATAATTATTATTATTATAACATTGGAAAATATTCCATTTAAAATCCATAAGAGAGTAATAATGGTGTTGATCAATCAGCACTTGGTGTTATCTATTGAATAGTCCATTAATAAAATTTAATTTATTTGAATTAAAATATTCCATAAAAACTCATGGTGTAACATTGACTATGTATACCATCATGAATGAAATTCATTGTAGTCCTTAGTAGGATTTATAGAAATTTTATCCCTTGTGGTTAAACTGCTACTTGAAAATTTTGATATTGGTTTTGAACATGGATGGGACCGATTTCACAAATTTACAAAAAAAATTGTTGTTTTTATCTTCATTTTACTAGATTATTTATATAACACATTAATGTGGTATATTTGGCATGGATATTTATAGGATGGAAAAGTGTTACAATAATATTATTGATTGTGAACCTCAAGAGGTTTTTATCTATGAGAATTCTATGTGAAAATTAGCATCTTATTAAGAGGATGACCCAACTTACGATACCTGATATGTATCTGAGAAAAATGTAGTGAGTATATTTAGATTCATCAATTGTCATTTTATGTTTGAGATGGGATTTGGGGAGTTTCCCCAATATCGTGGACCTATGAGATATGTTACCTATAAGATATCATTGATAGAATAGTGTTATTGATATGTGTCATATGATATTGATGATAACAATACAATGGTTGAGGGGTGATGGGTTTCGTGTGTGTACCCTGATGAGGTAGTTATTCAGGGATTATTATTAACCATAGTGAATAAATCATGATTATATTATTTAGGTTGTAATTATTTTTCTTGATGTTTTACAAAGTATGTTTATAATAATAGGAATGTCATGATTTTTTATGAAGAAAAGAACATAATTTTAATATATATTAATATTTTATTTTGAAGGGTTGGATTATTTGGATCCATGTAATTATTGAATTTTTTATTATTCTCATTTTAGATAGTTTATCATGATATTAAATGGAAATCTTGTGGAAGGATTGATCTTGGTTAGATACTTTTTTTTAATTTTTCTTTATATTATGGTTGATTTTTTTGGTATGCCCAAAAATATATTAAATTGTTTATTTTTATGAGGAATACCAAAGGTTCTTTATTATATATTGGATTTATATACAATGATCATATATAGTAATTTAAAAACATGATCCATGGATCAATGATTTGAATCTCATGGGATCCTGACATTGGATATAGTAATGTGTGGTATGAATTCATCCAACCATTGGGTTTATATGAGGTCATAGCGTAACGCATAGTTTATACAATATGTTATTGACTTTTGAATTAGTGAAATTTTGGATTCAAGATGGGGACTATGGTAATTATAAGATTATTTTAGGATTTTTTCTTGAATGGTTCTATGAAATCAGATATGTACATCTATGATCAGTGGTGAAATTTGTGATAGAATGGTTCTCATGGAATGTAAAATGACCTGGGCATAAACATTACATAATCTAGCTATTTTAACTAGATTTCACTTCTGTAAATTCCCAAAGATCATTAAGGTGTAGGGTTATAGAATGTTAAGAAAAATCATATATATCAATCGAGAATAATACAATGTGGTTATCATTATAACATAGACCATTTCTTCCAATATATATAATTTTTAACAAAGAACATCAACAAGATTTCTTTGACCAGTCATCATAACAATAAACATGACTTATTTATTTCTCTTACACATCCTTATAACCTTTGAAAAACATTTACAAACATGGGATGATAATAAAATTTTTAGTTTGAGATATAAAAAAGACGAAAAAAACTATTATACCATGATTACTTAAAAACATATGAAATCATTCCATAATGGCATACTTATCACCAATATATACTTAATTTGTGATACATGAGATTTCAATAAAACATTAAAGAAAGTAAATATAACAATAATGTTAACATAGAGAATTAATTAATTATATTTTAACCCATATGTATAACTTATTATTTGTAACCCATATGTCTACCTTATAGTGTAACCCTTGTGGCTAATTTCTGGTGTAACCACCACTACTATACTAAGAGTAACCACAGATCTGATTTCAAACATACACATACCAAATGATGTATAAGTAGATATAGTTCCTAACATATATCATAAAAAATTTCCATGAACTAATGAATACTCATAAAAAATGAATAATTTCATAAAAACGTTTCTTTTGAATTTTGTAAAATGGTATTTAAGAAGACAATTTTTAATGAAATGTCCCTTAAAAATATCTAATATTTGAAGTTAGAATTTGATAGAATGAAATTAATACTTGCATACATTATAAATACAAATAATAAAAAATAATATAAATTAAATTCTTTACCAGAATGAACTTATTAAAATATAATTAATGAAGTAGAGGGTTTACCTAAAGAATGAAAATTTAGTTAAGAATTTCCTTACCTCAGGTTCATCTTACTTAAAACATGATTCAACCACTATTATAGTTCCTAATGGCGTGTTATTAAAATTTTAGTGAATAATAATAATGTTTATAAAATCATTAATAATAATTTTATAACATCATTTTAAACATTTATTAATAATATTTTTTTTATTTTCATTATTTGTGAGTGTTCTTTACATGATTTATATGGTAGGATGATAAAATATTTTCTTGTTGAATGGAAGAGAAATAACAAAAGTAGAAAAATAGTGTTATGAACATTATGGATTATTAAATAATTCCATAAATAATTTTTGTTATATGTTATGATGATTAATCATTAGATAAATTATTTGTAATGTTATTTAAATCATTTGGCGGCTCTTCAATAATCACAAGCTAGATTCATCATATACCATTTTTTATTTTGCTTCTAAGTTAATTCCATAAAACAATAGAGTTAATATAATACACATTACAATATATTTAACCATTAAAATGGTTTCCCAATAATATTTTATGGATTTAAAGAAAATTGAATACACATCGTCCACGATGTCGATAAATCAAAACATCATGAAATGTGTTTTTTTAAATATACAGAAGAGGAGAGAATGAATGATGATTATGTTTTCAATAAAAATTATAATAATCATTAATATATATAAAAATTGTTCTTTAATTCCTCTTGGATATGTTGTTCTAGATACAGTATTAGAAAATGATATAATTGAATAGAAAACCCAAGAAAATAAAAGTGGATCTTTACCTCTTGATGTCTTCTCCTTGAGATCTCCCTTATGGCCTTTGGTTTTGGCCATTTAGGGAGACTATAAGGTCATCGACGTGGGGAAGATCATTTTGAGGGACATTGGGTATAATTTAGATAATTCTAAATTTTATAGAGGTGTGATAGTAAGAGGTGGGTGAGGGTTGTATTTATAATACAAGTGAGGGAGTTTATAATTAATTTCAAAGGATGCCTTATTAGTTGTATTTGTTAAACCATGGGCTTGAACATCGGGTTTTTCCATGGTATTATCCCCTTAGGACACATCAAATTTCATTTAATTCTTTAATAGTTTACCGAAAGGATTATATAATTATTACAATATAATGACTTTATTAAACACCTGAAAACATTAAACTGTGTTTTTACTACTCACAAACAAAATCATTTATCTTAGAAAAGTAACAAAAAACACCCTAATAATTTTTTAACATAAATATTAAAAAAATAAGCTATATTGTTTGAAAATAATTTTATAAATATGATTAAAATTGTTTTTAAATAAAATAATAATTTATTCAAAAAAATAACATTTTATAAAATAAAACTAATTTTATATCACCATGAAAAATTTATCAACATCACATTATCCAATAAACATAAGAACAAAATAATAATCCTATGGTTTATTATTCATAATTTTCATATTAAAATTCATATTGATTTTCATAATAGTATGTTACTATTCACTAAAATAACATATTGGTTCTATCAGACTCCAAATAACATAGTCGATACAACTGTAGATGTCAGTTTATCAAAATTCAAATCCTTGAAGTGGAAAAAAAATTACTGGCTATTTTATAACTATATCATCTAAAAAAAGTTTCCATATGTAGATACTCATTGTTTCATTCATTTCAATATATTTTTTCAAAACCTTAGGGTGATATAGTATTATTTAAATAGTGGTGCTACATAAATATTAATATTAGGGGGTTTGTTGATGAAACTAATTTATGTTTTTCTCAAAAAGTTTTATAAGAAATATTTTATAATGGGTAGTTAACCATTTGATAATAGAGGATACTAAAATCAATTTATGTTGAATTTTTTTATATGTTCACGATATAATACCAATAATATAAAAATGTAGTTGATTTTTAATTCATTTTCGTTCCTGATTATGTGAAATGGGGTGTTGTTGACCATATAATTGGTTAAAATTGTTCTCTTGAGAGTGAAAAGTGATGATTAGGATTTCTCTTCAAGGTAGAATATTAAAAGGCATTGATAATCCTCAATACCTTTGTGATATTTTATGTGTGAATGGAATAACTATTATATCCCCAAAATGATGTGAGTCCCATATAGGTTATTCCTTAGGAAGGGTTTATGGATAGGTTTGGATAATGGAGATGGACCATGTATGAACATGATAATAGAAATAAAAATCATTACATCACATCAAAGTTATGTAATTGTTGTTAATCTTTTGAGTCTAGTGAGGTTTTATAATCATTATTATATAAATGGATCACATTTTTTTCACTGATTGATAGATTGGTTCAGAGTCATAGTGATCAAGATTGAGGAGCCCGTATTAGGTTATTATCCGATAATATGTACTAGGGGACCCCAATAACTAACATAGATATTTATTAACCATAGAGTGAATGTATGTTGTTATAAATATAAATGATTGTTGTTTTCATAATAGAACCCAAATCACAATCATGATACACTAATATCAATGTGATATCTTTTAATTGGGAACATGAGAGGATAACATTGTTTGTATGAGATTGATTGAGAAGAAAACCGAAACCTATGAGTTCTATTATATGAGGTTCAATGAGAGTTGGGAATTCAACATACCAAATAAAAAAAGAACTAGGAGGTTACAGAGGATAAAACCTTCATGTATATATGGAATTTATTCATTTTTTCACCTTCGATACAATCGTTCACCCTAATACTATATGATTCCTAATATATATTTATAAGATCTATTCTTTGAGCCTGCTACTATTTAAAATTCCTGGGGAAATCCCCATTGTTTAAGATTCAGACTATATATAATTAAAATGATTATATGATTAATCAATTGATGATAATATGACATTCCTATTTCCATCCCCTTACTAATCTATTGTATGAATAATGTTACTAACATATGTAATATGAAAACTTCTCAATGAATTATTTTTATTCGCAAAAAAATATATTTCCTAGGGTCATCCCCTATAAATCATTCCTTACAGATCCTCATTTATGGTCATTGAATTGGTTTTAGTTGGTATAGTAATGTAACATTATAAGAGAAAATAATACACTATCCAATGTAGATATACTCAATCCTGGTTGTTGTGGTAGAACTAAAGGATACTCGAAATTTATTATTTTTTCTGAAAAATAATATTTTTTTGGGTTAGGCATGACACGTATGCATACACTAATATTAAGTGTTATAATTGGGAATACACTAAATTTTTTCCAGAATATTGTATTCACACCCTGCTGGTAAGGTCTTGAAATATAGATACTAGAGAATAATTCATCATTTGAAGGAACATGTTATGTAGAAGCCTAATGTTTCATGGTCAAGTATAAAATATTTGTTGGATTTAAAGATAGGGTGAGACGAGTCTCCAGGATGGTAGTAAAGCCTATATTTTATATCATTTTCATTATTTAATTTTTATATTTGATCAAACTAGTATGATATTAGTCAGTTAATACTTTCATTATTCTGAGTCTTTATTACTTATTTCATCCTTATTTAATTTTTTTATAAAAATTTATATTTTACTATTTCTAGAATGATTGATATCTATTGGTATTGGATTACTAATTATTTTATCTTTGTGATTTGATGCTGTTATATAGTGGTATAGTATCCTTATGAGAATTCCATATAATTATTTTACTAGTCAGCTACCTCTTGTGTATATGGGGTTAAGAATAATGTTCTAGTTGAAATAATAAGTATGATCACTTGTCAAGTTTTTTTAAGAAGTGAATTAAAAAGTTTTATTTGAGTTATTTTTCATTAAAAAATTTAGTGATATTAGATTAGTGGTATATAAATGTATCCTAACATGTGATATATATTAGGAAACTATTTTCTAAACAACTCTCTAAATAATTATTCCATGTTACCATGGATCCTGTTTTCTTGGTATAAATTTCTTATATTATAGTTCTACAATTCCATTATCTATAACATCAATGAGTTTTGTGGTTTATGATTTATTATGGTATTTGATATTGTAATGTTAGATAAGAGATCATTTTCATACACTATATTTAACCTATAGTATTCCCATAACATATTTATGATCACTTATGGTTCTTATCACTAAAAATGAGGTTTCATCCATTTCTAGATATTTTTTCTTTACCCAATCAATTAGTCTCATAGAAGTTACATATATCAATTAACTATATCACAATACCCAATTAATTAGAGAAATATTAGATCACACCCTTCATATATCTTAATTCATTTATGATATACTAGGAAACATCTATAATCCACCAATAATCATATTAGGAACCTGTGAAAAAAATGTGTAATTTTCTTATGAAATTTAAAATTATTTGTATCTACACTTAATATAATATTTTATATAAAATAATAGTTTTTGTAATAGAATAATTGAATATCTGGTGTTTTTACCTAATATATATTATTTTAATTGTTAATTATGTATTGTATTGATTTTTTTAAATATTAATATAGATTTTTAAAATATAAATCATGATGAATTTTTTTTTGGACTTTTTAATGATTGGATGGTGATATATTATTCAAAATAATTGAAATAAATTTTCCAAAAATAAATTAAACATCATTAGGATATAATTATTTAATCTTAATAGAATAATAAAATATTAATTAATAATTTATTACATTATCATTATAAAATATCTTATATTGGATGTTAAATCGAAACAAATAGTAACATGTTATAATGAATCATTGTGTAATATGATGTATATAGAAAATGGTAATGTAATATATAAGGAATATTAATCATGTAATAAACATCATAAAACTTCCTTAAACCAAATTAATAACCATCAGTAATTGGTTGTGATGACGTATCAATTTTCTTGCTTGTGGAGGTTGTAGTCTGTACATCATCCTGACTGACGGCTTTATTTTTTTAATGGATAAGGTAGACAAATAGGTAATGATAATACCATTAATATTGTAAATTTATGTTATATATATTCTAATAATCCTATAATATTAATATAGATGGTGTAAATTTAGATGATGATAATTAATAATAAATAATCATCAATTAATAATACTCTCATCGGGGACTAGAATATTACTTGGTATTGACCTATAAAATGAAGTATTAATGTTAATGTATAGATAAAAATAGAATTTTAAAAAGGTTTATAGATCCATAATAGGTTATTATATAGATTATAAAGAATAAATGTCAAGGATATTGATGCATGATATCTAGAAAGTGTTACCCTTTAAAAGTGGAATAAAAGTCTTGTTTTTGAAGTAATCATTAAATTTTGAGAAATGAAATGTTAAATTTAAAAGATAATTTGATAAATAATGAAAAAATTCTAGAAAAAGTGTGTATGTTTCTAAATTTCCCCTCTAATCTCATTTATGAGACAATATATAGTATTTTAATGTGTTTTCAATTATTTTGTTAACTTCTACCATCATTTTCTTTTAAAAATGAAATTAATTTTTAATAAGATAAATTAATATAAAAATATATTTTTTTCGTATAAATTTTATGAATTATAAAATATTAAACATTTAATTCATTTTACTAAATAATATTTTCAATAATTTAAAATGATAATTTAAAAAATAATGCACATACTCATAAAAAAATTTCTTTATAAAAACAATATTATTTGTATAAAAAATTTATATACAATTTTGATTATAATATATAATTACTGTTATTAAATAATTGGTTCATTTTAAAATAAATTTAACTTAGGTTTTTATCAATGAAATTGTAATCCAAATTTCACTATCAAAACACTTACTTCTAATATAAGATCAAATAGAGTAGTTATTAATTTATCATTTTACTAATCATCAAAAAATGATGGATATCATATTTTTCTATATGAAGAAAATTTTATAATAAATAATTTATTCTTAAATTAAATGTTTTATTACATAAACAGTTTGAAATATACAAAGTTAATATTAAAATTTCAAAATAATATTAATTTCCTAAAAACAATAGTTTTCGACTAAAAAACATTATCAGGGAAAACTAAAAAATTTATATTAAGATTATTTTATATCATATATCCAAAAATAATTTTTTTTTATCTAATCCATATTCCAAAATTTATAAATTATTTTTTAAATGAAAATAAAAAAATGAAGAAAAGTATTTTTATTAAAAATTTATTTTTTAATTCATTATGTGTACATAAAATTATTTAATATCACTTTATATTTTAAGATATATTAATTTATTACACTATTTTTTATACTATTTAAAAATTGACCAATTTAATATATAAGGATTTATTCTAAAGTATATAAAAATCTTTTTTATAGAAATATCACATTTATAGAAAATAATAATTTAAAAATACACATAAATTTAATTATTAAATTTTAAAAAGTAATTTTACAACTTCATTTATATTAATACCTCAATTTTTATTTTATTTGAATTATGTATTATTTTAATATTAATTATATTATAATTTTATCTAATTAATTTATATATATGGGTGTGTGTGTGTTTCTTTGATTTTTTATAATATTTCAATATCATCTTTTTATAGCATTGTAAGCTATATTATATAAAATTTATAAATTTACAGTGAATTCATTAATCTTCTTGAATATATGACCGAAATCCATATTTTCAATTACAATATTTGCAATAACCAAATTTGTAATAACCAAATTTAATTCTTATATATATACATACTAATTTATTTTTTCACCCCACTGTGACTTTTGAAGGAACATTTTATATTTCATATTAATAAATACCCATAAATATTATTCATTCATCGTGAGCATCATCATTAGTGGTTTATTTTCAATTGGTGATCTTCATTATTAATTTTGATCTAGGTGATTTCTTAGTGATGATTATTTTATTATTTTTCATATGTTTTCCCATATTAATTTTTTCAATTTTAGTTAATGTATTTTTTCTATGGTGTGTATTAATTAATAATGTACACTACATTATTTTATTTTATTTTGTAATCATCCACAAATAAATTAATTATTATTATTTTAAATAATTTCAACTTTCAAATATTTCTCATTCAATTTAAATTCAATTAAATATGTATAAAAAATGAATATAATTGAGAACATATGGTTTTTAAATAGATTGTGAATCCTAAAAACCCGGTGTATTAAAAATTCTATATTTTCAAAAATTTTATAATTAATATTTTTCATATAAGTATGTTTTACCATTACAATAATCCCATGTGGCATATTTCATAGTAAATTAATCATGTGTATAGTTTTATATTTAAGGATTGTGGACTTTCATAAGGTAATTTTGGGACTTTGAAAGAGGATATTCAACACATGATAAGAATTTCATCACATATTATTACATCATAATAGGGATCCTGGGAATCATAGTGAGGAATTATAGACATCTACTATATTGTAAATATTTCATGAACTAGTTTTACAATGATATATAATGATAGAGAATAGTTCACATGGTGTTTGTAGTTATGAATATCTAGTTAATTAGAGATATACGTATTCATCTATAGAATAGAAAATGGTTTTAACCCCTACATATCTCAAATCATATCATTGTATTCTTATATTATTCCCAATATTATCTAGGTATTTTCTTAATATATATTATCTTTCATGTTTTCATTTCATTTTTTATGACACAAATGTTCATTTAATTGTATACATTGTTTAATTGAATATCTCTATATCTCTTTATAATCATTAATTTATCTTGGAGACTTTTATTATTTATTTATATTCTATTTATTTTTGTATTAAATATAAATTTTCTAATTTTTTTTGTTTTTATCCTCTTTTTTTACTTTATGGTTAGTTATCAATTTTTTGTACGCTTGTTTAAAATAATTTCTCTGAAAAAAAAATTTGAATTGGTTTTAATAAGTATAATTTTAATGTCATCATAAAAGAGTTAAATTTTGGTGAAAATGTATTTGGATTTTAATATAGAATTAATTAAAGAAATTATTTTATCTTTTTTTGGAAAAATGAAAATAATAAAAAAAAAATTATTTTTTTAATTTTAATATATATGTAAAGTCAATTTTAGTGAAATGGAATCCATGGAAACATTGGTAAAACCCCTCTAGTCTATTTATGATCATACCCTACAAACACAACTTGGGGTCAATAGACCATGTATCTTTTCATATTCAGAATTTGATTCATAGGAGAACCATTTCATCGACTCCTTCTCATATATTGATGTTGTAGAAATCATCATGTTTTGAGTTGATTGATTTGTCAAGTTACATGGATATATTTTTTAGGTATGATAGTATTATGTTATTTCATTTTAGTGGTTTCTAATTTGAGTTTTATATATTTTTTTCATTAGTATATTTTTACATCTATTATTTAATTGAAATTTTTTTTATCCTATTACGAAACTACATATCAAATTATTTTTTGTTTGTCTAATTTATAGATGTTTAATGAGGTATTTTCTACAGAATTATGATTTTTTGTTAATTAATTTAATTTATGTAAAATCATTCCCATTAAATATTATTGCTTTCATATATATAATTAAAAAAATTATGAATTTATAACTCACCTAAAAAATTATAGGTGGTCGACTATAGTTCCTAGATCAAGGAATAAAATTATTTTTTTCATGAAATATGAGTTCCTCAAAGTGGGTAAAAGATGGGTTCTTTTTTACGTGAGTTTGAGTTTTATAATACCAAATTCTAAATCCTTATTTTTTATCGAACTCATATTTATAATAAATCTATCTATATGTTAATAAATTAATATATATGGAATGTACTGCGAAACATACACATAATTATTATATATAGTGTGTGGTTATTTTCCCACATTACACTATATTATTATATTTTAAGTTCATTTGACCCTAAACAATGGTATGTAAATTTTTACCTTAAAGACTAGTTTTATTCAGAAATATTTAAAATGAACATGTTATCTAGATTTTATTTAGGAAGTTTAAATTTTAAATTTATTTTATTAATTTCAATTTCTAAACTGATTTAAAATTCATTTGAAAATGAAATGGAATTACCCATTTAAAATATTAATCGAAAAAATATATATATGAACTTCATATAAATATATTCTTACACATTTCTAAATAAAAATCATTAGATTAATTTTTAAAAACTATTTATATTTATATATACTATTTCATTAAAATTATTCTTTAACATCGAGCAATTTTATTTATTAACATAACATAATGTAACATATTGAAAATAATTATTTAAGAAACTGTCATTTTGCATTTAAATTATTTTGTTAATATTCATTAATTATTTATCCATATGTTGAATATTATCATATAATTTTAAAATAAATAAATTGTTTAATTTTTTTAATAAATTTAATTATAAAAATTTATTATTTGTAAAAATAATTATTATATATACAAAATATATAAAAACACATATAACATAAAAATAATAAAAACAATTATTTCTAAAGTATCACATGTTTTATTAATAATTACATATTCATATTAACTATACATATTCTTAAAAAAACACTCAAGTCCCTTATATAAGATGACATGTTGTGATAACAGATAAGGTTGATAATTAGTGAGGATTCTATAGAATGTATCCCCTTATTAATTCTACAAGCTTAATCATATGACACATGAAATTATTCTGAAACTATATTTTTTGATGGTTATATTATATTTTTTTATAAGAAGTCATTAGTGAATACAATTCAATGACTTTAATTTTTTTAAATCCATATTAATTTAATAGAAGAAGAACCCATACAATATTACTCTGCCAAACCAGATTACAAAAATCAGAAAATATCAACAGAGGATGGCTAGACTAAAAATTAATAATTATTGAAAAACTAATTGTTCAGGTGAGTATTTTTTTTAAAGATATTCCATCAAATTTGATATTTTTTCATGATTGTGTTTTAGATGTTTTCATCAGGTTTTTTTGGTAAAATTTAACAAATATGTTCTATCAGAATGTTTCTTGTGGTTTAATTTTAATATTCACTATTTGTTAGTGGTCAAAAGTTAATTTTAAAAAGTTTGATATTTAAAAAATCGGTAGATGTCGTCATAAAAATGATAGTAAGTGGTTGATCCTTGTGTATAGCTAAGACCAACTGTAAGTGGGTGATGCCACTTTTATATGAGTAATATTGGGATTAGTGGTCAACAAATATGACCTACTCATTGTGATTATAATCATATATAAATTTTTTATGAATGTAAATATTTTGGTGTTCCATCATGGATGTAGGGATTATGTTATGAATAACTGAAATCCTTTCATGTTAAATTTTCATGCTTTGTTATTCCTACTTGAATTCTTGTTAGAATTTGTGTGAGGTTAAACTTAGTTTTTCAAAAATGGATGAGAATATTATTGTATAGTTAGAGTCCAATAATGTCATGGGGTATCATTCAGTTATATATGTTGTGGTTATTGTTACTCATTTAATTGTGTCAATGGTATGTCATTTGTCCATATCAATGAGATGAAACCATGAAAAGTGTTTTTAGATCTGTGTTTAAGACTCAACAATACTCTTGATATCATTCATATGTAATGTTCACACTATTTTTGTTGATGTTATATTGATAGTGTGGAACTCATTATATAAAAATATATGAATTCATAAAAAGGTATGGTTTTGGATAGAAATCTTTTATGATAATTATTTTGGATTATGGTGGGAATATATTGAAGACTATCTAATTCGAGAGATAGTGTATTTTATTTTGGTTAAATTCGAGGAATAAATAATAGAAAACGTAAATGAGAATTTCCAGACAAAAGGGTACATGGGATAGTTTTTATTTCATTAGAATGATATTTTATCTTAAATATATGTTAATATACTATAATAAAACATATAATGAATTATTTTGTGGACTTGTTCGAGAATGAAATAGATATGAATGTGGTTTTCATGTTATGAATAATCAAACCAGATATTAATAAATTAATGTATGATGTGTTGGAACATATTTATTTATCCTTTATTATAGAGTCTTGGGATGAAATGGTATATTCAAAATATACTCATTTTAGAATTCTGATTTAGTTTCTAATATTATCCAAATTCTTAATATGAATGGATAATTGAGATGAAAGACATCAATGAAGCTACAAGGAAAAAAATTAAATAGGGGAGTAGAGTATGATATCCTCAAAAGAATCTATATGAAAGAAAATTAAATGTTATTTTTAGAATGATGATTCAATGTAACTATAAAACACTCAAAACTACATTTTACCACTATACATATCGAAGTAATCTCATTAAGTACAATCTGGATCATTGGAATAGATTTTAAAAATAATAATTTAGAAGTTAAATTTTCCCAAATGTTTCTATTTTTGTTGGTAGCATTGTTCTATAATGTTTAAACATACCAATGTAATCATGGTTTACTAATTATAGATCATTTTTCACTCTACATAAGAAAAAATATTCATGGAGAATTATATATCCAAATGATTCATAAACATTTACAAAGACTGTCATGATGCTTTATATGTTAGTTATATGGGAGTTATTAACATCTGAATTGTGAATGGGATATTAACACATTCCAAATATTTTCCATTCATAATTGGTTTATATAATAATATGATATTAATTACTCAACTAGATGATTTCTGATTTGGATAATAAATGATTAATTGAATTTTACTCATACTTAGTGTTCAGTTATTATTGAAATATGGTTATAGGAAAGAACCTTGTATAGTTTGGGATGATCTGATTGAGAAAAAACATTAAGTGAATAAATTATGAATTTTTTGACTTATGAAATTTTGATCTCATACAACATAGTTATAAGAACATGAATTTATTTGGAGAAAATAATATATTGAATCTCAACAACACTGAAATCAAGTGTTTGGATATTTGTATACTCAAAAATATAGGAAATTTGTTGTTCAAATAAAGAGGAGTGAATCATAAATGACTGAATTTTTATTTTTTTGCACTAATATTTGGTATAATTATCTAGTACCACATAAATATGTGTAATAGTCTGTTTTGACATTCATGTATGATTTAACATTGAATTTATAAGATTAATTTTTGAAACATTAAATCTAACATGTTCATAAATTTATTATTAAATGGAATACCATTAGACAAATCGAGGGTAGATCAAATATGAAATAAAAAATACTGATAGTGGTGGAAACAAATTCTAAAAGTATTTAGAGAAATAATGTACAAATATATCAAATTTTATGGAAAATATTGTACCATGAACACCTTAGAAGTATATCATTTTGAGAGAATGAATTAGATGATAAAGGAAAAGGAGAAGAGCAAAACACTACTTTTTATAATATACTTGTTTATTTGAATATATGAAGTCAAATGTGACATATATGTAGTCAAAAAATTTCCTCCATCACTAATGGTTTAATATATTATATAATAATTATAATCCAAAGACTAGTGGAAGTTGTCTATCTATATTATATATATATTTTTCATATGAGATTTTGATTTGAAAGGATAAAGAAAAACACACACACACACACACATATATATATATATATATTTATTCCCAATAAATATTTCATTATGTGATATTTTATTTAAAACATAATATTATTCATATTTTATGATGAATATTTAGTGACATCTAGAATCTAGAGAGTTCTCTACACTGAGAATGTATTTTGGAATGACATGAAATTGCTTTGAAAATAATTTTAGAAATGATAATCAATTGAACATGTATGTGTTCCTCTAAATGGTATTACTAGAAGGATATAAGTTCTAATAATAATAATAATAATGGGTATCATGTTTTATGATGTAATGATATAAAAATATATAATAGTGATCTCATTGACAGTTGATGCTTGAGGCGTAGTAAAAGAATTCAATTTTCTAGATGATTCATTTCTGAAAAGAGAAGTGTTTCTTGATTACACATGGATAGCTACCTAAGTTAGATGACCAAACCTATGATTTATAAATTAATGGACCTAAATTTATTAAAACAATGAAGGAGAGAATGATATCACTAAAGAAGTGGAATGTCTCACTTATTCTTGTAAGTATGTCTTATATATACTTCTTTGGATTGATTCATTTCATTCTTACAGAAGCATATAGATAAAAATTTAAAATATTTCAACAATAATGTGTGACAGAATGATTTTTTAAAGAAATAAGAATATAATGGTAGACAAAGGTATTATTATATGATAATATTCAATGTATTTTAGTAAAAGTTCCTAAGTAAGATATTTATATTGCTTTTATTGATAATCATGTAGAAAATATATAGATAGTACATATCATGGTTTCATCCCAAATTATTCAGATATAGAAGATTTATGTTAAAAATATTATTAAATAATGGATAAATGAAGTAGGATATATACTTGAATAATATTTATGGATTTAAAGTTAATTAGAAAAATCACTTTGACTGTGCGACAAAAAGAAATGTTTTTGTATTATTGTCGGAGAAACCGAAAACATAACCAAAATTTCAATGCATCACAGATGGGAAAGAATAATTTTAGAGATAATGAGATCCCTTTTTCTATCCTATTCTATTTTAGGTTTGAAATTTATTTATCTAAATCCTCTATGTTGATGACATACTTCTAGTGGGTTTAGAAATTAGGGTAATTAATTATTTTAAGAGTGATATTTTTTGAATGTTCAAGATAAATGTTATCCGGTGGAATAATAAAATAATTTTTATGATTCATTATAGGGATTTAAAAACAATAATATTAAATTTTTCAATGATTTAATATATCACAGATATTATAAAATTATTTTTGGATGTTGAGATGTAAAAAATATTTAACATAATTGGATGAAAAAATAATATAGTCCAAGAAGAATGTGATGAAAATAAAATATAAGGTAATGTATATAGAAAAATTATTTTTAAATTTTCATTAGGAATAAAAAGGTAAATAATATTATATATATTATTTTAAATTTTATTTTTATGGAGAGTCATGATCTGTTCCATGGTAATCCTAAGGAATGAATGCTTTGATATCAAAAACTGTATCAATAATTATCCCAATAGATTGAAATATATTTCCATATTTTTTAGGATAGATGTTCTATTGTATTTGTACATATATTAATACATTTGAGAGATATAGATATGTAAAACTATACAATATGTGAGTTGTTCTCATTTAGAGGAGCTAAAGCTTGGCAGATGTCATGTTTCTAACTAATGGTAGATTTTTTCACAATAAAACAGGAATATATTGTAAAAATTTTAAGTGGGAACAAATTTATATTGTTTCTATATTTGTTAAAGGATATCATATAAATCATGATATGTGTATTTAATTATTTTGAAAATCACAGTGTATTACATTTGGTTATGATTCATGTTTTTTATTTTTATATAAAACACATTGAGATGACATATCAGTTCATCATAATGTTTCTATAGAATAGTGATCTTGAGTTATGGAAGATAAATAGAATAATAAATAAAATTTACATGTACTCTACAATTATATTACAAGAAGGTAGGAGGAATCATTATTCTTTAATGGTACAAGTGAATAAAAAAGTTTTATATACATTTCTTATAGTGGAAGTTTCTAGAGGATTATATTTTTTTCATATGTGTTTGTGATTTTAATGTCCTCCATAAACATTTCTTCATGGGGTATATTTCTATAAATCAAGAGTCTGTTCATGTTTTTATTTGTTTATTTTATTTTAAATCTTTATAATATATAACTTATTATAACAAGAAAATGATATTTGGAAACCTGAAATAGGGTAAGGATAGACTGAAGCTAGTAATTATAGGTAACCATATGTGAATGATGTTATTCCTCTATATGAGTTTCAATAAAAAAATTATTTATTTTATTTTGAATGGAGTTTCAAAATTTAATACTATTGATTTTTAGTTAAATAAAATGTGTACATTTTAACAGATTGTTATGTATAAATTATTTACCATTTTCAATAGTTGTTAGTGGACAAAATTTGTTTTATATATAAAATTTGAGTTTCTATTCTAATTATATGAATCCCCAAGACGATAAAAATTTGGAAATATCATATGGTTATAAAAAAACTATAAGTTTGTTAGATTATGTAATTTCTTAGGAAAATTTGATTAGTGATCTACATGGATAACTTAGTAACTTTCATTATAATATCTTATAACATTCGATACTAATGAGAAATCAGCAGTGTTCTTCCATTGACATATGAACTAATATTTGAGACATGTAAATTTATAGTGGCCAATTTTAGGATTGTATTTATTTTGAATATTTGTGATTGGTTTTTTTGGATTTTTGGGTCAATTTGGTTAAAATAGGTGATGATATTCATCCTTAGTTATTGTAAACTGATGTTATAGGTTATCCTCTCGTTGTGTTATTTTGGAATCTTCTTCCACAATTGATGATTTTATACGATTCTTATTTTTGTTATTATCTTAATATATTTCAAAACTAGTTACCTACTTTCCTACATCAAATAAATGTTACATGTATGTAATAATATTACTGAGTGAGTTCATAAGATTTATCATTCGAAAACAATTCTATAATGATTTTAATGTGTATATATTTAATATCAATAGATATAATTAAATTAATTATATATCTATAGTATTTTTAGTGAGTATCAAATATTTCTACACAATACTTATTTTTAATATTATTTATATCATATGACTAGTGAAATTTAGAAAAAAAGTATTTCATTAAAAACAAACCCATAATTTATCTATTTGATGGGAAATCTATACGTTTTCTTAGTTTTTACTAATATATAAATTTATTGTAAATTGTCTTAAATCATGACATGTTCATGATTAATTAATATATGCGTTTGAATGAGACTCAATGTTTTGATAATTCTATGTAATTTTTTGGACATAATTAAAACAAATAAATTATTATGTTTTACTGTATATATTGAAGAATATAAATTTTAGTAGAGGAAAAATAATATGATTCACAACTATGTTCTATTATTCAAAATGATAGATGCATTCATTCTAAATCCTTCAACCATGAAACCTATACCATAAAGCTATGAACATGACCATGCCTTCAATAGTGATCCCCCAACTATTCCTTTAACCCATATAATTACAAATTTGATCCACCTATCATGCTCTTTAGATCACACACTTATGATTGTTCTCTTATGAATATGGATGTACATTCATTGATAAGTATGTTTTCATGATTTCGACTATGATCCATGCAACTATGAGCCTTAGATAGTATGACTATAACCATTCTTATACAACTACATAAATAACATTTTATTCAACTGAACCACCTCATAGTCAATAAATTGAACTTGAATTCCATTTATAAATTTTATATGATGAACATGATCTAGTTGGGGATGAGAATTAACAAGGCATGTCAAAATTCCAACTCTAAAAATAAAATAATCCCATCATTATGAAGTGAAATTAACACTAGGGTCTAATAGTGAAACCAATTTATAGATTTAGTTAGTCAATATAGACTCACTTTTTTATATGTAAATGTTACTAGGATTGGGTTATTAATGATTGAACCACAGGAATTGTAACGCCCCGACCTGGGTGCCACATCAAGAAAACATCCTCATATGATAGAGGTTGTTAAGTATGAGTAATGTTTTGGTAATTTAGTCACGGGGAGACTATGCGTTCATTTATCTAAGTAAAAACTGTTTAAATAAATGAAAAATGATAGATCTCTTATAACTAGAATAATACTAAAGTCACAATATAATAAAATAGGAAAATAATATTTAGCGGAAAAGGGAAACATGTTATTCCAATATAAGTTCAATTTTCTATCATGAAAATGAAAATAAAGAAAACAGTGCTCTCAAAGTAGGTTCCAACCCAGGTCTAGTCCCCAAATCCATGATACGTCCTATATAATCAATCCATCCAATGGAATTTTCCCTTATCATTTTCTTCATGAATATAATCTATTTGGGTACCGATTATGCAGCTTGAATAGGGAGCATGTAAAACATAGTAGGACACCACTAATTGTGTGTAAAACAAATCCAGTCAAGAGATGGTGTATGTAGTTCTACAAAAAATAAGTTCAATAAATAAATAATTAGTTGTTATGTTATAATTAAATATTATTTAACTACATTAACTTTATGGTTCCCAAGGAGAAATGTACAACAATACTAGCTTTATATCATTCCAGATAATGAAGTGTTCCCTAGGTAATATCATATATTAATACCTAATTCATTCCAGAGCTCAATTTATTAAAAGGTTCTACGATATCTCAGTACCTGATTCAAATCATGTATGATCTCGAAATAATCTCATGTGATCCCATAACATGGATTTTAATTATTTACATTCATTAATTTCAAAATTATAGGGTACATTTTTAAAGTCACCAATATTACTATCGAATCAAAGATGATCAAGTTACCATACTTACTCTTTAGTATAATGTTCATGTTCCAATTCTCTTAATCATAATTATAATGACCATGTTACCATTTATACTTCTCATTAGAATGAACCTATTCCCATTCTCTTAATCGTAAATATGATAACCATGTTTCCATTTAAAATTCTAAATTTTGAATGACCTGGTTCCCATTATTTCACACATAATTATTTCATAATTAATTATCCACATGAATCCCATTACAAATTCAACAATTAGTTAAATACATCAAATCATTTAGTTAACTCAACAATTAATTAGACATTTCAATCATAATTAATAAATTCAATAAATTAAATATTCAATTTCATAATTCATATACCAATAATTATTTTTTCATGAATTAATTATCCCATTCTAAAACTCAGCTCCATATAACTAATCCCACCATTAATTACCATGATCACAATATGAAAGATCATAATTAAATGGAAAATTAGTTATCTTGACTTAACCGATTTGATGTATCATTATTAATTTGCTAATTAATTATCAATATTACAATCCCTATATCTCGTAATCATTTTCAAAATTTAATTATCTAATTTGTAATCCACTTAGTCTTGTTATTAATTTCTCAACTAATCATTTCATTCAAAATTTCTTTGATAAATCAATAGGTCAACCTGTTTAACCTAATTTTAGAAAATCAATTCCAAATGAATGATAAAAACTCTACAGTTTTTCATATATGTATCAATTTTAAGACAGTGGAAATTATATTTTATATCGCCTACCTCAATTTTTTGATAGACGTTCACTGAACAAAAATCCCCAAAATCTAAGTGGTGCAACGACGTAGATTTGAGTTCTGAATATAAATCCCTTAACAAAAAACTATATATCAAGATACATTCAATGTTGATCTAGACATACAATATCTTATCTAGATATCACCAAATAGGATTAAATATTAATAAATAGAGTATATCATACATCAAAACATCAAGGGTTGTGATGAGAATGAATGGGGAAGGCATAGGGATGAGATCCACTTACTGGGCGAAGAGAGGATCTTTGATTTGGGAATTCTATCTCAATGAACGGACGTCCAATGGTCTTAAAATTCATCTTGGTCGATGGAAAAATATTCATTTACGCTTAAGAATGTAATATCCCATGTAGGGGATTAATATGAGATGAAACAGGTCATTAAAATCTAAAAATGAATGAGATCCAGAGTTTTTGGTTCTCACTGCTAGCAAGTGCATGATTTAGACCCAATGTTAGATAAAATTTGGGATAAACATGTCTTATAAACTAATTCAAGGAGAACATTTCATGGTTTCCTCACCCAGTCTCCAAACTGTTATTTAACCATGAAAAAGCTAATGTCTCAAAAGTCCAATGAGCACACAGATTCTACTAGATATCTGCACATTTTGTAAAAAATGTGTACCAACCGTAAAAATCCCGTTTTTTCCAAAATATTCTTAAAATCCACCCCAATGCACCCCAATTCAAAAATCCCAATAAAGGTACATATGTAAAAAAAATGTACCTGAATCATTCCCCAATAAAACTCTAGAAAAGATCAAGATCATACCATCACCCCACCTTATAACCGATCATCCCCATGTTACACATACAAGCCTTTAAATGATTCTGATCCAAAAAAATAGGGCCATTGAGCCTTCATATCTATTTTTATTCCCCATATTATCTCTTCTACACATCCTTGTTTCCATAATACATGAACTATCATTACATTAATTCCCTACAACACATCCTCACTACGATCCAACACACATATCAGAAGCTCCTCAAAGTATCCACGTATGTCAAGGTAAACCTCAACCACATCGATAACATGGGAAGGATCAATTTGATATTGCTGAAGTTTTTATACATGGAAAGAATCATTCATAACATTGTATCTCTCTGGAATATCCAATCATTACACCAACAGTCAGATTGTCTCAACTACCTCAAAGGGTCCAACAATCAGGGGATCCAACATTCCCTACCTATGTATCATGCAGTGACCCAACCTATGATATACCTGAAAAAACACATGATCACCATCTTTAAACTATAGGGTTTTTCTATTTTTGTCATCTTACTATCTATTTCTACTCTAATCTGTAGCCATACATTACTAAATCAAATGTACCTGCTATGATTTCTACTTCATGGGACTCAGTCCCAACAACATTGACTCACCAGCCTCCCTCTAGCATAGGGGTGAACAACATGACCTAAAATAATAATCTTATTATGGTTCCAACAGTATTGATATCTTATAATATTTGGTATGTGATAAATCCATTAAATCCATGTTTATTTCCCAAGATCCACTGAAGATAAGAACACATGCTAGTAGCATATCCCCAAGAACATGTATAATACGTTATTACTTCCAATAAGTCTATGGGTGGAAATCCATAACCAATATTAAAAACATTCCAAGCGCTTTCTTCAATCCTTGCTAGAAGTGTGAAATAAAACCAAAATCATGATCTGAAATTATAGTAAATGTAACTCAATGAAAATGGAATATATTCTGAACATATAGTTTTCCCAATAGTTTTACTGTAAAATTTTTACAAATATATAAGAAATGTGATACCATTTTCATTCGACCCATAATGTCCCAAATAGTGTAATTATTCCTAAGTGTCTTCTAGAGACCCAACACAAAATCCATGGTCACATCATCCCACTTCCGTTAAGGTATAAGCAATGGTTGTAATAATCTTCTATGTCATTGATTCTATCCCTTTACCTGTTGATAGGTGAATTATCTTGTAAAAAATCACGCTATCTTCATCTTCATGACTGAACACTAAAACTATCATCATAGGTCATGGTATGTTTTTTACTAATGGATGTACCAATCGGTTTGAGGCATGAAATTTCTACATACGCTCCTCTCCCATTCTCGTAGATACAACAACAATCAAGACTAAACACTCTGGATCTTCATATTGTCTATCCCTAATCTGTCTCAAAGGATCAGACTCCACTATAACTGAATCCAGAGACATATTCTTCTGACTCTCATTAAGCACCATATGTGTTTTATCTTGTAAGTTTATCATCTTCCACTATTCACTCTGCTCCTAAACAATTTGAGTATGTGTTTCCTTTTTCAAGGAATCATCTACACTATTTTTCTTCTTGGGAATATATGCAAGTCCAAAATCAAAAGACTGTATATAATTTACCCATTTCTAATGTCCATGATTTAAATCACACTGTAAAAATATATAATTCAAGCTATTATGATCTATATATAATGTAAATGTTTATCCCAAAACATATTTTCCCCAAAACATATGAGCATAAACCACTAATGTTATCTCAAGGTTGTTCATTTGGTAACTCCCTTCCGGAGGCCTCAACTTCTAAGACCCATATACCACAACTCGATTTTCCTAAATCATAAGTGCTTTATGTTTAGTCCTAGAACAATCACAATAAACTATATAAATTTCACCTGAATCTAGTACGACCAAAATTGGTGATGATGTTAAGAGCTTCTTCATCCCCAGGAAATCTATTTCACAGGCCTCTGACCATTCAAGTATTACTCCTTTTCTGTTCAAGCACTAATCTGGCCCTTCTAAATTGATAATTTTATAGATTAATCTCGTATAATATCCATCAAATTCAAGGATGCATTAGATATCAAAAACATTCTTGGGATACTCCAAAGAAACCACTGCTTGAACCTTCTTAGATCCACTGACACACCTTCCTCTGAGATGATGTGCCCCAAGAAGTGTACCTAGTCAATACAAAATGGAAAACTAGATATCTTTATGTATATTTGATCATCAATTATTGTAACTGGGAAGATAAGAAGAAATTAGGAATAATTTTCATGAGTCTTGGAGTACACCATGATGTCATCCAAGATATCCACCATGAATAGATTTAGATATAGATTACTGATCATGTTTATCAAATCCATAAATAGTAATGGTGCTTATGTCAAACCAAATGGCATTAAGAAAAACTCATAATGGCCATACCAAATTTGAAAAGTAGTAATTCATATATATGATTTCCATACTCTCCATTGATGATACCCTGATATCAAATTTATCATTGAGAACACACAAAATTCTTTTAAACTTTTCAAAGAAATCATCGATATGTGGAAGAGGATGTCGGTTCTTCAAAATCATTTTGTTCAAATTCTAGTAATTGACATAAAAATGTAATCTCCCATAATTGATGATTGTGAATAAAAAATGTTATCCTAATGGTGACGTACATAGATAAATAATTACCATATCCTATAACCTAGTCTTAATATCTTGAATCTCAGTCGGTTCCATTCTATATGGTGGAATATATTATATTTCAACCCTCTACATGATTTCAATTTTGAATTATACACATCTCTCAGGTGTTATCCTTGATACGTTTTTGGGAAATACATCATGAAATCATTCAACTACTTGTGGAAGGGTACCATGCATTACACCCTGGTCATCCAACAATAGACTAGAAAAATGGGTTGTAAGCTATATTAGTTTTTAATTAATTGGCCCTTCTCATCCTTCATGGATATTTCAAATTCCACAATGAATATACTGGTCACCCTTATGAGACACAATGGTCACTATTCTATGGTAACAATAAAATTATACTTGTTATGTGACTAGCCTGTCCATCCCTACAATCATGTCAATTCCCATCATATCAAGAACATAAATATACTATAGGGAAAAATATTCCCTAATATGTTGTGAACATCCCTAGAATAGATGTATATCTCTAGAACTCACTCCCAATGGTTTGTCTATAGTCATTTCCAAGTTCACAAACTCCATTGCCAGTCTCAAACCAACAATTTATTTTGTAGATATAAAGTTAGAAGGGGATAAAAAATCAAGTAAGATAGTAGATAAAGTAGAAGAGTCTATAATAGTATGTCTCACTATCAATGGTCTAGCATCCCATTCCACATTTATAGGTTTTACTGCATGTAACTGCGCTCCAAAGCTTCCCTATGATTCTATGAAACTCCCCAAAGTAGCAACCCTCTGCTGATGTCGGCGATCCTACCTAGAAACACCATGTTTACAATCTTGACTGACTTGGCCTGTATAACTCCATATTCCTTCTTGATATAGTGTAGAAAATCCTCATCAAATACTTTGACTCAGCCCGAATGCTCCGTCAGTACTAATCATTCACTAAATCCTATTTAATTTCTATAGATGTCTCATCATACTGGAATATTAACATGCTACTGGTGGTCAGGAACGATGTTGAGGCTAGTTTTTCAGCATACCACACTAATAAATGATCACACCAATAAGGTCCCGTCCAACTAACCCCCCTCTATTCATACTCTACATCCCACTACCTTCAATAAAGTTATCATAATCACACCTCCTACTCTCAGAATTTTAACCTCCTGATTATCCAGTACCAACAACCTATCATGTACTAGAAGCCACCCTTAGGATCCCATTAACAAAGAGATCTTGATCCACCACATCCGTAAACATCATTAGCCCAACTATATTCCCCAAAAACATAATCCCACACTTAATTACATCCAAAATACATTTTTATATAGCTTATGCATCTTATATTAAGGTTAGGGAAAAGCATTGTAGATCATTGTAGCGTCTAGCATTGTCTATCACCAACATGTTCCCCTCGGTTAGATGTTGAACTCAGAAACTTTCTCTTGTCTCAGTGACTCTAGATAAATATGTTTCAAGAACATATCCATGAATTCCTTCAATAACATTCCTTCAGTCGGTATCTTTCGCACCTGAATTTTCCACTGGTACTTCTCTAATCCCATTAGACTAAAAGAATCCTTCTTGACACTCCCCTCATATAATGTCTATAAATGGGAAAGTATTGTCCGTATGGACTCAACCTAGAATTCAGATCCATTCGAACCACCCTCTACAGTAAAATACAGAGGGTGAACAAACTCAAACTCCTTTGTCAAAATAGACATACTATTCACAACTCTCCGTATTTATCCTTGGATGAATTTCATGAAGTGAGTGACGTACTCTCAAAACATCTCCTCTTCATCTCCAACATGTATAGTTGGTTCCTTATGTTACCTAATGGAAAAATCATTCCCTGTCACCACCTTCGATCGTCCCTTATATAGGCATCAAGGAGTAATACTATCTATAATTCCAAACACATGTCTCTTATTTCATAACACTACCTTATAACATTTAAATAATACGTAATAATCACAATATTTCACAACATTTCATTTCCCAAATTTGTCACCACATGATAAAACTGATGTGATATCACTATTCCTAACCATCGTTCTCATAGGTTTTGGTTTGTAAGGGTAACCACACTATCACAATGTATTTAATCATTTAAAAACCAAATTATTTTCATTTCACATCATTTTTTACATCCTTTTTCAATTCACGTAAGGGAAAAAAATTATTTTAATCTAACATACAAGGAAAACATTTCATTTTTAACAACATACCCATAAATCGTTTACATGTGCATTCCTAAAATGATGTGTGTCACAATAACCCATAGTGACTAGAAAAATTCAGACAGTCTCAACTCTCATTACATTATGGGAAATGAATCAATAGTCAATAATTCCATGAAATAATAATCACATCACACTACAAGTGTTTCACCCATGTTTTAATAATATTAAATTGTAATATAAAACAAAAATAATAAGTATCCCACCTAGAGTCATGGTTTTCCCCTTGTACAAGGGTTTGTAACTCCCCTAAATGATTTCATTACAATGTCCCAACACTTCCTTGTATCATGTATATCTTTTTAAAATAAATAAGAATAAATAAAAAGAAGGAAAATTGGGGCTCTGATAAAAATTTGTAATGTCCTGACTGGGTTTCCACAAGACGGTGCCTCTTTATGGTTCTCCATATGACCTCAATCATAGATCCCTATATAATAGAGTTATCTTCTATTATAAAGGTTCCAATAAGTGATTACTAGGGAGACTATATCATTATTTATCATAGAAAAATACGAGTAGTAATAAATAAAATAGACGGAAGCGTATCTTTCCATAAAAGTACTCATGTCACAAGATAATAAAATAGAAAAACAAAACACAACTAAAAGGTAAACCATTCTATTCTAATATATGTTTCTCATGTTTATAATTCAATTTAAAATAAATACAATAATACCCCCTAATAGGGTTCTAAACCATATATATTCCCCTCATCGATGATCCTTCCAAAATCAATAATCCATCCTAGGGCCTTTTCCCATGTCCTGTCCTACAAAAATATTTTCTATTTGATTACTGATTAGGCATCCCATATATGATGTGAGTAAAAATCATTATGCCACCACCAACGATGTCTAAAATTATTCTTGTCAAAATATAGTGTATGCATTTTTATTTGAAATAAGTACAATGCATAAAAAACTAGTAATTACATTACAATTTATTCTTATATAACTACATAAACTCCATGGTTCCCAAAGAGACCTATTCACTAATACTAACTTCTTCTCGTGAAGGATCTTGAAGTGTTTCTAGATAATATCTTATTATAATACCTTATTCATTTTAGAGAACGATGTAATAAATAGTACTACGATATCTAATTACATGATTTGATTCAGGGTGAAGATCAAAATATTCTCGTGTGAGGTTATAACATAGTGTGCCATTATTTACATTATTTAATTTCGTATTTATAAGCCAGATTACCAAATTAACCAATATCACTACAGTAGGTAAGCTGAACATGTTACCATACATAAACCTCAATATAATTATTGTGTTCCCATTATCATACAGTTAATTATAATGACCATATTACCATGTATACTTATCATTACAATGTCCCTACTCCCATTATCTTACTAAAATATAAGATAACCATGATTCTATTTTTACTTATTAATTGTGAATGAACTTGTTCCCATTCATTCCCACAAAATTAATTCAAAATTAATTATCCACGTCAATCCCACTACTAATTAAAAAGTCAGTTTAACACAATAAATCCATTAATCAACTCAATAATTAACTAAACATTTCTATCATCATTAATTTGTTCATTCAATTAAATAAACTATGTCACAATTCATATCAAAATAATTAATTTTTCTTGAATTAATTATCTCATTATAAATCTCATATCAACATAATTAATCATTCAATTAAATATCTCAATCATAATATAAAATAACATCAATAATTAATAATTAATAATCTCATCTTATCCAATTTGATATCTCAAAATTAATCAGTTGATTAATTATCGAGATTACAATCCCTGAATCTCATAATCAATTTCCCAAATTTAGCTATCTAATTGGTCATCCCTTTATTCTCGTGATTAATTCTCCAACAAATCTTATAATTCAATAATGGGTTGATAAATCAATAGGACAGCATAAATAAACCAATTTATGAAAATAAATTGATAATGTATGCTAGATATTTTAAAATTCTCAATATCTGTATCAAATCCAAGACTATGGAACTTATATTTTATACCACATACCTAAATTATTTGATGAACTTTTTATAAATTGGAATCCCTTAAATCTGAGTAGCGTAATGACATAGATATGAGTTTAGATTTAATTCTCTAAAATGAAACCAATATATCAATATCTATTAAATATATATACATATACAACCTTAGATCTAGATCTCTCCAAATAGGTTAAAATCATTATAAAAAAAGGAATACTTCATTAAAATTATCAAGGGAAGAGAAGATAATGAAAGGGAATGGCATTGGGATGAGATCTACTTACTTGGTGAAGTGCGTATCTTTAATTTAGGGTTTAAATCTTGAATAACGGAGATCATATTGCCTTGGAATCACTCAGAGATTATGATAGAACCATACATGAACGATTAGAATATAATATCCCTTTTGAGGCCATAAAAGATAATGAATAAATCATTATATGGTTTAAATGAGTAAGATCCACAATTTTTAGTTCTCACTACTACCCCACCCATGGTTTAGTCTCTCTTTTAGACGAACTGCTCGCTAACCATGAATTAACCACCAATTCAAGCGGGACCTTACACTATTTCCTTTCAAAATCTAAAAAATTGTGCTTTAACAGTGATGAAGCTACTTATTAAAAAGTCTAATGAGCACAAAATATCTCCAAGACATCTATTTGGTTTGTACAAACCATCAGCCAACTGTGCACAACCACTTTTCCTCCAACAGTTTCTTTTAATCCACCCCAATTCAACCCATGTCATAACTCAATTCAATGCTACTTATTTAAAAGTAAACAACTTATGAAATCATGCCTGAGACAAGTCTAGAAAATTTTGGGATCTATTATGAAGCAATGTTTTCAATTTTGTTATTGATGAAAAAACTAGTCTGGATTGAATCTATGTTTGGTGAATTGAGGATGGAATATTGAATTGAAGATTGAATATAGATAAAATTATTAGAAAGCTAATTCTAGATCATCGTAAACTTGTTATGGGTACCATGGTTTAAATTATATATTAAAATTACTATTTTACCATATGATATTATTTTCAAATCTAGATGCTTATGAAAATAATTGGGATGAATAACAGTATGGATGACCTTAAGAACTTGATGCTAGATCAATTTTTTTTTTAATTTTGAGGAAAATTTATTAGGTCTCTATAATCTCATAAAATGAGGTCAGATTATAAATATTATTTCGACAAAAAAAATTTCCTTTTAATCGATCAATTACATTAACTCCATCTATGGACACAAACAACTAAAATACTCCATAATTACACAACGTTAAAAATAACATTAATGAATTCGATGTTTCTTTCATTGATGATTGAAATTTATTCCACATTATCATCATTACATTCGTATATTGAGGTTTATGGGTACCTCAGTATCTGAAAATTCTATAACTGGAAAGACTCAATGGGTTGCAACTATTATGTTTAATAAAATGACTATGTGGTTTTAAAATAGAGATTAATGCAGTAATATCATATGCATTCTCTTAGATCTATTTTACTAAATAAGTAGACTTGAAAATATGTTGATAGTTAATTTTTCCATGTACTCATAATGAGATAAATATAATTGAATGATAATATTTTAATGATAATCAAGAACTAATCAATATGTTTTATACATCCTTATCCAATCAAAATCCAATGTACAATTAAATGTGAATCACAAACTAAAAAAGTCATATAGAATTCGCAAATCTCCATCTATGCATGAGATTGTTTTCTAAACAAGACATACTCATGTATTATTCCATATAAATTATTTTTATATTTATAATTAATCATGACATATTATCAGTTAAAATAGTGGCTACATATGAGAATCTAAATAAAATAAAAATGATATCACCCAACCTGATGTTGTGATCAATGGGTACTTTATAGTAAAAGGTCATTATAATTAAATGGTCATTTATTATCATATAATGGAATTAAAATTTTAGTATGATTAATTTTAAATAATTAATTTAATTGGAATCATTGGATACATGGAGGAGGAACTTGTTTTCTATATATAATAATGGAAATCATGGTTAGTGGTAATGTGGGAAAACATGGTTTGATGGGTGTAACTTGCTGATATTTTATTTCTATATTAAGTTTTTATTTTTTTCATATGTATTCAAATCCTTAATTAATTATTCTAACATATAGAATAGTGCAGTAAAACATTTAGAAGATTTGGAGGGAAAGGTGTACAATTTTTAATGATTAAGTCGTAGTGTTTCAATGAAAACATCTACTTCTTGTTATTTGATTTTACAATTTTTTCACATACATTAAATTATAATTTTATTGTGTTTGATATAACTATATCTATTATTTATTTTTATTCTTGGATATCCATTATCTGCCACCACTTAGATTTGGACCATATACTGTATAATGATATGGGAATTGTATGGAATTTCAAAGCAGTTTGATGCATGCGAGAACGTATTGGCAGTTCCACCAAGGATACATGGGATTTAGAAAACAAGATAAGATGTTTTCTATGTGAACTATGGGTGATTATGATAAATATTTCACATATTGGATGGAGATTATATGAATGAAATGTTTTTTTAGGATAATATCAACAATATATTTCAACAATTCTTGAATGGAAATGTTTTTGTAGAACTTCTAACAAATATATTAACTAGAGGAAGAGAGAGAAAAATACACCATGATATAATTATAATTAGAAATCCAACCATAACTCGATCAATTTCTCATCAACTATTTTCAAACCATTTTCATTCCATCTGTTTTTCAAAGTCAAAGTAGACTTCTTATATACCATTAATTGACCAATATATTTACTACATATGTATCTAATTTCAACACAGGGTTACCACTTCTAGTTTATTAATGGATTAAATGAATATATTTTATTAAATATCCATTTAAAATAAATTCTAAAATGTATAACCATTGTAACTGAGTAGGTTCTAAATATAAACATAAGAATTTCATGACTATGACTTGTATTTAAAATCATTAACCATTAGATAATTGCATACAATGAACCCCACTGAAAATATATAAGATTATTAATTTACATACAAATTTATAATAATAATCCCTTAAAACTCAATTTGTAGATCAAGTTTTATCTATGAGAATTATGAAATGGCTATAAAGAATCCAAAAAAACAATACACTTTTCTTCACACAAATTAAAAAAAATCAACCTGTGTGGTAGGAATTCAAAAATGATATTGAATATAAAAAATTAATGATGATAAATATTCCTAGGATCCGTGGTTTTATAATTGAATACCCCAATAGTATCATTAATGAATTCACTTTTGACTACATAACATTAAAACCATAACGAGTAGATGATGATCAAATCTAGTGGAAGGAACTCCCATATTAATTATAAGTAACATCCAAAGAGTGGTTGAAGAACCTATTTTATTGATACATTCTTGATGGGAATAATTTTATAATATAATTCAAGAAATAAATTTTAATAATATATTGGATCAAAATAACAATAAAATAGATTTACACAAAAAGTCAAGCATCTATAGATACATTCTATAAACACTAGTAGATATTAATGGGGTTTTTTTCATGAAATCCATATCATGATGGGGAAGAAAATTAATTTTATTATGTTCATGTACAAATTAATTATTAACCATGACATGAATATTTTGTATGAACCTTACAGAGGAGAATTGATTCACAATTATTAATCATAGGCCAGGGTCCAAATAAAGAAGATTGCTAAAATTGTCTAGAAACACAGTATAATAGGTATGCATATAATATTTTTTCATGAAATATGATCATGAGACTCATAACTATTTATAAAATAAAAACATTAACGTCCAAAAAAATTGATGATATGGGTATATATGATATAAATCTTTGAACAAAAATCTTCAACAATGGTTTGTAGTTTATGCACTTCATATAATCATTTCACTACCATGTGTATCGAATTATAAGCTAGAGGTATTTGTGAAATAAATTATCATCCAAGGGAATTAAAAAAAATAAATTACTTGAGATAACCCATAACTCTGTTCCTAATTTAGAAGTGATCATAACCCTTATAGACCCATATATCAAAACCAATACCCGACTCATCCCCCATTCAAGAACCAATATTTCCAAAATCCACCATTCCAAAACACTTTTAAGAAATCATAAAACCATTACATCTTCCAACCACTCACTTCCTTACAATAAATGAATCCCTAGGAACAACCTAAAACCAGTGAACCATCATTTGATCATAAATAGGAAAAATCTCTATTTTTAAGGATTAAAAATAAAATTTAAAAGATAACATCCCAATTCACCAGTCATGGGGAGATTCCTTACCAAAATCTAGTGAAACTACCAGTACAGGTAGTCCCAATCCTTAATAAATTTGATTATGATAAAAAAATGTGGATAGGGATTTAAAATCTTATACATATAAAAATTCAACCAGAACATGAGTAAAGCAAGGATGAAAATTATTAATATATTTCTAAAAGAACCATAAAAAAGGATAATAATATGAATTAATGAATAAAGAAAAATGGATTATTGGAATGTAAATAATGGAGTTATTACAAACATCAATTAAATGGAAACAAATTATGAATAAATATATTAAATTTACATTAATGATCAAGATGATTATGAAAAAGAAAGTTGAAATATAATATCATCAATTTGAAATACCATTTTTTAAAAAAAATTATAAATTAATATACCCCATATTGAATATATAATAAAATACCAAAAAAATAAATTTTTCACAATTAACAATGTATAAAAAATAAAAAGAATTTATGAGAATAAATTAGTTTAGGAATAAAAATTTTATCTAATATCACACAACATTTACCCAAAATTTCAAAAAGAAGGTCATTCATGATTTTATTTATTTTTACCTCTTTAATACCAATTAATTTTTATGAGATTTTTATGATTCTGTTATTTTTATTCCCCTCTATGTATTTTCATATTTTTTTATGAAAAAATTGATGACTAAAGAATTGGTGGTATTACATGAAAAAATATCAGTTGTATATTCATAGATTCTCATAAGATGTGTTACTAATAATTAAAAGCATGAAATTATTTATTTATTTCTATGTTCATATCAGGGATAAAAATATATCACTAGGAAACTCATTCCTAAAATTTCAAAGACCATTTTTCAAGACATAATATTCAATTAAAAAAATGAATGCAGAACCCCTCAATATGAAATTTAGTGATGTAACTACCCAATTCAGTACTTTTAACATAATTTGGTACACATTAAACGAACAATAACATTTTGTTCTCTCCCATGTTAAAGAAAAACAACATATTGATGAAACACGTATTTTTAACAAATAATTGATATTTTGAACCAAATGTTAATTTAAAATTCCAAGGGTAATAAAGTTGTCAAAAGTTTATATAACTATGGAAACATGGTTTTTAAATTAAATTAAGAGGTAAATTTTATGTTTTTTAATGAATTTATTAATTTATTTCATTATTTTTGAGTTTAATATTTTATATATTAATATGAAACTCTTCTTGTATAATCTGGGAACCTAAATTTAATTTCATTAGTTAATTCCAAAAAAATTATAAAATTAAAACTACTTCACACTAATATAAATTTTGTTTATCAATGTAATAAAGTAAATTTCTTCTAAATATTTTTAGAAATATATCCAGATGAAAACATGAATCATTTATTTAAATATTCATAAAAACATTATTACAAAGAGTTTAGAGCATGGGTGATAATATCATAATAAAACCCAAAAAATGAGCATAAAAAATTTTATTTCACTTATATTATACAATTTATAGAATGAATTAATGAAATATTAGGACCTAAATAATCTATGTAGTAAAAATATATGTATAAGATGCTTACAACCAAAATAATTTACCCCAATTTTACTAATAATGTGTTGAAAAACATCCATGTTATTCCCATGAGAACCTTCATAACCATTATGAGGAAGGGAAAAATGAATTTATCTGTATGAGAAATAAATATATATGGGGTTCTTGTATTAATTGTGGAAGGATATATCATTTCAGTAAAATACCGTGTACAAATCCCATTAAATAGTAAAATTCATTAATGGTTTACTAGAAGAACACATTATTATATTAAAGGGTTTTTGGATATTTTCTAGTAGTCATTTCTCTTGATGACCAAGAATATACTACCTTTACATTCCCTTTTATAATATTTTTCTATAATATCATGAATTTTGGGATATTAAATTCCACAAGTAAATTTCAATGGAGAATGTTTAGAGTTTTTAAATTTACATTGAGGACTTCCAAGAGGATTTCATATATTATAACACTATTTTATATAATTACACGGACTACTATTATAGATTTTTTGAAATTTTATTGAAAACATGTTTTGATAAAAATATTTTTCAATTCCATTTGAAAATTTATAATACATTGTTGAAGGGGTATACCCATAGGACATGTAATTTCACAAAAACTAAGCATTGAAACTATAACCCTCCCCAACACCTGATCTTGTAAGGTCCAACACAATTTGTGTAATCTCTTTTGAAAATTGAAATATCAGTATGTATGTAATGTGACAATACAAGTATACTTAGTAAGAAAAACCAAAATCACTCGTGCATAATTGGGACAATTATACTAATGCCCTTATGAAAAAACATCAGAAACAAACATCACCAATCAAGTAATACTATCCACCCAAACTCACCAAGGCACACTCCCCAAGTTACAAAAATAATGTAATGTAATATAATAATCAAATAGATATTTGGGTAGCCTGCACCACTTCCCACTCATTATCTAGGAAATCCTGAGGCATATACCTCTTATACAAGCCCCACTGTCACAACATTTTCATACACACCAAGGATAAAAACCACACACATCATACCTAAAAACACCTAGTGTAATAATCCATATCTACTTTTCTTGTATGGATCTTTATTTCTATTGTTTTTTAAAAACAAATATTATTTTTGGATATTTATGGAGTAGAATCCGTGTACATTTGTGTGCAATATGTGTACTTGGTTTCCGCTGGTATCCTTGAATTGGTCGTGTACTGGCTATGTAACAGTTGAGTAAATGGCCATGGGGGGTGACCTAGAGACCGCTTAAAGAGGGGCCCAGTAAAAGAATATACACACCATGTGCTTTTAAAGTAAAACAAATTTATATTCCTTTTTAATTGATTAAATGGACCGAGGTCGTGTCTAATTGATAGAAACATCATCTTCTTGGCTCATCTCATCGAAGAGCGATGTATATCGCTGAATCTTCTTTGAGACCCGACAATTCATATATTATCTGAATCAACTGCTATCAATTGTGTTGGAATAACCACGGTTAGTTATTCCTTCTTCTAGAGCTTCTTATCTTGACTTATCTTATTTCATGAGATATGCATGGTTGAACATTTTAGACATTTTCTTAGATCTATAGCATTCTATGTCGATTCATTTGTTGAGGTTCAACTAAATCATTCATAAAACGTCGAGGTAGGTGGTTTGTGCCTTTCTATAGTTTTTATTTGAACTATTTGTGAAAATTTCCCATTTCCATAGTTCAGGGTATTGCATGTTTAAGAAATTTCACCCTTTAATGAATGTTAGTCCTTGATTTCTTGAGTAAGTTTTCATATTTGAGAACATAGTTTATTTACCTTTCTATTGATGTATTTTCCCATGTTTGAACTGATATTGGTCAATGGTTCTAAAATTTTCTATTATGCTACATTGTTTTTTCATGCCTAGTCCTGTTGGGATAGAGTGATATTATCTGATATATTGTTCCATGATTTTTTTTGTTTATCCAAGTAGTATAATGTGATTTACTTTGGATGACGGATATCGTTTGTGCATGATTTAATTACATAGGGCTGTGGGAACCAGGTGTAGTTAGACAATAGGGGGAATGGACGCTAAGGGATTCCCCAAAGTGTATGTTATCCTTTTCACGTTGTGAAACTATAGTGGGATGAACATTTAGTGCTCTCTAAGAGTGTTTGTAGTTCCATGTTGTGAGACCACATGGGTAATTTGACGTTGACTGCGTCCCAAGAGTGTCTATAGTTACTATTATGAGACCACAGGGGAGAATTGATGGTGAGTGTGTGCTCATATAGTCTTTGGAAAAGTTAATAAAGAGGGGTTAGACTGTAAGAACATCTCAGAGGGTTTCTTCTGTTTGTTTGGTTGATTAATTATTATAAATGTGAATTAATGTTGCTTGAACTATAGGATTTTCTACCTTTGTATACTTCCATGTTTATTACTTCATGTTTCATATTACCATAAATCTATATTCACTGATGGTTATGCACAGATCATTTGGTGTTTTCTTACTAGGATTTGTCACGCATCCTCTTTGGGTAATGCTTTTAGGCCCAAACATATTATATTTCTGTAGATATAGATAAGGGCATGGTCCCTTCTATATCAGGTACATGACTATTGTGGAGATGCATAGCATGATACCAAGCCGAGGATTGTGATACTGCTAGAGTTTATTTCAATTTCTTTTACTTTGTTTTAGTATTTTATTCTATCTTTGTGACTTGTTTTACTACATTACTAGACATATGTGATATGCATCATTTATACATGTGCTCCAGTTTTTATTCAACTTTTATATTTATGATGTTTAAAGTTGCATGTTATTATTATTTCTTCTGCTGCAATTATCTATTAATTTTTATGGTGTTACTTTTCCAATGGGGAAACAGTTTCACCACTATGAAACCCAAGTCCCTCGGTGTAAGTTGGAAGGCTCTAGCATTCGGTAAAATGCGATTGAGGCCATGTGACCTACCGTGATAGGGGAACTCTGGGCATCACCTGGAACTGGGATGTTTCAAATTCGTATGAAAGGATTTTTTTTCATTGAATTACTATTTAGAGCATATGGCTAAGAATATGAAGGAATATGTAGTCGGTAATTAGTTGTGTCTATGTGTAGCTAACCATTGTATAGGGAAAAGCTAAATTACATCGATTATTGAAATTTTTATAGTTTTTCAATTATTACTGTTGATTACATATCAACATTGGTTTATTCACATGTTTTTGTGTTATTATAATTGATTTAATTGAGGTTTTATTTTTGTTGCAACCCATTGAGATTAGGGCATGACATCTCATGTATCATATAGGCACTTGTTAGAGATCACATGTCATGCATTCTTATCATGCCATTTAAGTGCATTACTGATTTCATGTTGCTTTGATAGATGTTGTTCTAAATATTCAATTTTTTTATAGATGCTCTGAAGGAATACGTGTAATTTTATAGGGTATTTCTTTGTGTAAGGACTCATTTGAATGTGTGCCAAAATTTGGTCCCTGAGGTGATGTGGGCCCACATGGATCCAAATTTGGTGGATCATGTGTTGGTTCTACTATTATAATTGTTATATAACCTGAATATGATGACATACATTAATTTTCATGGAGTGTGGGCCCTCACATATCATAATTTAAAAGATTAATTTTTGTATATGCGTTTTAATGCTTCTAGAGTAGTTTATGAGGCTTACTGTCTGAAAAATACCATATTAAAATGGTGTGTATTGATGAATACATTCCATGAAACCTTCGTATTATGAAGGAAAAATTTTTCATAAGTACAAACTATGTACTATATGTACACACTGTGTAATCCTTAACAGTTTGGCTATATGTGTGGGCATGGACTTGGGGTTGAGAAATCATTAGTGGAACACGCCATGTACCGGAAGTACACACTGTGTTGTAGAATCTATGAGTATAACCGTGTGAATGAGGACAAGGGTGGATGAAATTTTTCTGTTACACTTCATTTCTGACATAAACACGCTATGTAGAGTCATCCATGTCTCCGACATGTGACAAACAATATTGGTAGTTGAAAACTAAGAGTATATGATGTGTTTGGCACAAACACACGATGTAGTTTCCTTATAGGATAGAACGTTGTTGTTTATTCATGTTTAGGAAATTGGGAAGGGGGAAAGGATTGAATTACACACTATGTCAAAGGGGAACACACTATGTGTATGGGAAGTTACATGACCAGTTTTGGAAGAAGTAAACACCCATGTAAAGACTTAAGGGAACATGCCATGTATTGGTTATACATGTCAAGTATCCATGTTTTGAAGAATTTGAATGCTTCCTATAACCTGTTAGTTTATTGAATTTCTAAATTTTAGTCCTTGAGATTATATATCTATGTTATGTGCTTGACCATGTAGAGTCATTCCCTCAAGGAATCCTCCGGTTGTACACCAAATACAGGGCTTTGAAGAGATACCAAATATGGTAGATCAGAGACTACAGGCAAATCCTTTCGTTGTGCCTATCTTGCCACCACCAATTATATTGGATACAGGTGTTGATTCATAGTTCAAATAAGGCTTCATCAAGTATATTCACACCTTCTAGGGAATGGTGCATCCAGCCCCATCTATGGAAGAACTGACGTGGGTCGTTCAGCAGTGGCATCCTCTTAATATCTCAGGGGATAGAGACCCTCAGGTAGTAGAGTCATGGTTAGAAGCCATTATTTCAATCCTCTAGAATCTGGAGATGCCTCCATAGAATAATTTTATGCTCCCTAATTATATGCTTTGGGGTTCCTCCATTAAATGGTGGGATGTGATCTCATAGGCGAGACACGAGTAGGTTTTTCCATGGGATGAGTTCTAGCAATTTTTATATGATTACTTCTACCTGGAGACATTGAGGTATGATCATGCCAGAAAGATCATAATTTCAAAGTATGTTACTCTCTCAGTCATGCACTATTCTTCTAACATCATAGATCTGCAATGCGTTGCACCCATTCAAGTGGGTGATGATTTATTTTTGGTGAGTACGATTTAGGATGGACTCAGGAATGACATCTAATCTTAGGTGAACTTCTTCAAGTTGACTTCCATAACATCTATAATATACCAGGAGCTGATCCCAGAGTGCAAATTGAGGGATTATGGGATAGTGAGTAAGGGAATCATGACATCCGGATTTAGTACCCCTCTGACTGATAGTAGGAAGCGCCTCAATGAGTCTACATGTGAAGATCTGAGTAGGTGGAATACTTCATCTAGTGGCCAGGTGGTGTGTTACTAGTTTGGGATGGGCATGAATAGAAGTACAGATTTCTTGGGAGACCCATTAGAGTGCCGATCATTCAAGAAATATGTGTCATATTCAGTGTTTCTATCAGTTTTTTACACCAGAAGCTGGTGATAGGGGTTTTTTTTTTGACTATTCATAGCGAAGTAGGACCACCAGTCCCACTTTGTAATGGGTGATGGAGTTATTTAGTTCACTCATGCCGAGGTGGAGGTCATGGACAAAGTGGTCAGACACATGGGTTTCAATATCCACAAAGTGGATCATTAAAGGGAACTCATTATGCCTCATAGGGTCTTGGTGCCAGTTATGCTTTTGTGATAGAGTACATCCAGTTGGAGAAGGATCCCTTACCCTCTACAGTTAAACATATGATTCTATACTTCTCAGATTTAGATTCAGCACTTTTTGATACAGGGGTTTCTCATAGATTAATATATGTTGTTGTTGTGGAATTCCTTTGGCTCTATATCATTACATCTGCTTATATATTGACACATGACACTCTTTTGGGGACTAGAACGGCTAGTGTACATCAGTTCAAGGAATTACCTCTTGAGATTGGAGGGTATCACTTCATTTGGGACATGTATGTCTTATAGATGATGGGCTATGATTTTATTCTAGGGATAGAATGTTTGGTTACATAATAGGTTATTTTTGACTTCTATCACTATAGGGTGAGTTTCACATCATGAGAGAGAGGATCATTTCTTCACAAGGGTGAATGGGTTGTCCATGTAACCAGATCAGGACCCGAGCATCATGTGTTGGGAGGAGTAACATCCTAGATAGCTAGTTTGTATCTAGATTACTAGGGAACATCACAGATGGAACTTCTATTAGTAGTGGATCATTTTAGATATGTCTTTTATTGGACTTTTCATGTTTCCCTCTGGAGCGAGAGGTAGACTTTTCTATTGAACTTATTCCATTAGAATCACTGGTTTCCATTCAATTTTATATAATGGCTACACCAGAGTTACAAGAGATCTAGAAGCAGTTAGAGGAGTTACAGGAAAAGGTCTTCATCATACCCATTAATTCACCTGGGGAGTTCACCTCTCCTGTTTGCGGAGAAGGAGGATGGTACCCTCAGGAATTGCGTTGATTTTCGGAAGCTGAACTAGATGACGGTCAAGAACTGATATCCCTTGCTGAAGATTGGTGGCCAATCTGATCAGCTTCATGTAGCACGAGTGTTCACAAAGATTTTATTGATATCCGGTTATCATATATTGCGTGTTAGACCATCAGATATACCTTTTACATCTTCTTTGGAGCTAGTATGGACTATTCGAGTATGTGGTTATACCGTTCGGTATCATGAATGCACCTACACTTTTTATGGCACTGATGAACCGAGTGTTCTATCCATACATATATTCCATTGGGGTAGTTTTTGCGTACGATATATTGGTGTACTCTCACACTCTACATGGCCATGCCACACATCTTGAGATCAATTTGAGTACAATGAGAGGGAATCAGTTATATGATATTCTATCAAAATGTCAATTTTGGATGGATCATATTTAATTTTTGGGCCATGTTTTCATAGAAACAGGAGTATCAGTGGACCAATAAAATGTGAGAGTAGAAGATTCATGGGAGGAGCCAAAGAATGTATTTTTGGTTTGGTGTTTTCTGGGGTTGGTTGGTTACTATATATGTTTTTTACAAGACCTTTCATGTTTACCGTGACACTAACATTCTTGACTAAGGATGCAGAAAAGTAATTTTGGATAAATTCCTATGAGTCAACCATTAAAGAGATGAAAGGGAAGATGACTTCATCACATATACTAGTTTTTTCAGAACCAAGAATGAGCTATACTATTTAATGCGATGCATTAAGTATCTGGATAGGAACATTGCTTTGGAAGGGGGAATGAGTCATTGCGTGTGGGTATTTGCAATTGAGGCCACATGAGAAGAATCACCTGATGCATGATCTTGAGTTGGAATTATTTTCTCAGGATATACTCTTTTGGAGAAAGTATCTATTGGGAGATAATTTTTTCGTTTTCACCGACCATAAATGTATCAAGTACGTCTTCACATAGTAAGATCTGAATTTGAGACAATGAAGGTAGGTTTTGTACATTTAGTACATTGACAATGAGATCACGTATATTCCTAGGAAAGGAAATGCAGTGGATGATCTATTGAGAAGGAAGACTCAGATACTGGATTCTTATGAAGCTAGCAGTGAGTGGAAACTTATGGTTCTATTTTCTGATTTTCATTTTGAGGTTCACAACTGACAGCGAAAGATGTTTCGTTCTTCTATAGCTATTACCTCTACCCTACTTAAGAGAGGACGAATGAGGTAGAAATCATTTGCAAACGGTCTAGTTCATGTTGGATAGTGTTTTAATAGAGGACCATATTCCAGGATGCGTTGTAGATGAGGATGAGATCTTGCATTTTCCTCAGAATGTATGAGTGTCAGCAGACATACTCAAGGAGATGATATCAATTTTTCATCTTTTTAGTTTGGGTAGTTCATCTTGGTATCAACCATAGGATATGAGATCTTCAATGTCTATATTGATGGCTAGTTATGAAGAGAGTTGTTCCTGGTTTTTTCCATAGTTGTTCCATCTGTCAGCAGGTGAAGGCAGAGCATCATCGACCAGCAGGCCTTTTGCAGCTGTTACCAATTCCCAACTGGAAGTGTAATTATTTAATGATGGACATTGTGATAGGTTAAGCGAGTCCACCTCATGGGAACGATGCAGTTAGGGTTTTCATCGATATACTCATGAAGGTTTCACACTTCATAATGATCAAGGAGACCTTTAGTGTTGATGATCTAGGAAGGTTTTATATCCAGATGATTGTACGTTAACCTAGGATTCCCACTCCATCATTTCTGACAGGAATTCCCATTTTACTTCTCGGGTCTGGCAGGGACTACAAAAGGCTTTTGGTACATTGGTACTTCTGAGTACAACATACAAAAATCAGACTGATGTCTAGACCGAGCGTGCGATTTATGTGTTGGAGTACATGCTTCGAGCATGAATCCTAGGTTTTGGAGGTTCTTAGGAGATGCATATACCTCTTGTGGAGTTTTCCAATGATAATTGTTTTCAATAAACAATTCAGTTGGCACTTTACAAAGGATTGTATGGTAGTTCATGTTGGTCACCCAAATGTGGGCCGGAAGCAGGAGGCGCAGCTATAATGGGACCTCATCTTGTTCAAGAGACCACAAGGCAGGTGGAATTGACTCAGAAGAGAATGGATAATGCACAGTCATGGAAGAAGTCTTATGCTGATTAACGGAGATGACCACTAGAGTTTGAGGTCAGAGATTTGGTTTTCTTACATGTCACACCAAGATTGGTACATAGAAAGATTAGAAGAGGGGGAAATCATTCACCAAGATAAATTGGGATGTTTGTGTTTTTAGAGAGAGTCATACCGGTTTCCAATCAGTGGTAGTAACTTCAGAGATATCAAGAAATGCATGACATCTTCCACATTTCATAGTTGTGGTGATACATCTCAGACCCGTCTCATGTTTTTCAATCCGAGGAAGTTGAGTAGGAGGTGTATTCCTCATTCAAAGAGAATCATACAGGGATCGTTGATCACAACCCCAAAGTTCACCATGTCTAGTTTGTTCCACTAGTATAGGTTCTATGGAAGCACGAGTGAGTATTGGATGATACTTGGGAGAGGGAGACTGATGTGCGATCACAATGGTCGGAGTTGTTTGAGTATTCTTGTTATCCACCATCTTACAAAAATTTGGAGGCAAATTTATTTAAGGGGGCGTTTTTATGAACCCAAATCTTCATTTTAAGTATATATTTTTATTTACAGTGTTTTTTAGAAAAAGATGAGTTTTGGAAATTTAAAGAGTATAGGTCATGTACAAAAGAGTACACACCATGTACATGGTTGTTGATGGTAGCCATGTATGGGCCGTGTAATAGCCATGTACATATCTATGTGGTGTGACTTGAAGACTACATAAAATAGGCCCCAGGAAAGGCATAAACACGCCACGTGGTTTTAAAGAAAACGTCATCTATATTTATTTTTTAGTTGATTAAACGGACCATGGTCGAGTCTAATCGATAGAAATGTCTTCTTATCATCTCATATCATCCTGGAGCGACAGATATCACCAAATATTCTGCGAGCCCTTGACCCATCGTCAATTCTTCGAATCAACCATCATTAATTGCATTGAAATTGGTATGGTGATTTCTTCCTTATTATAGGGTATCTTCTATTGAATTATCTTCTTTCAGAAGATATCATTAGTTGAATGTTTTATAATTTTCCATTGATCTAAAATGTTCTAGGTTGATTCAATGGCTAGGGATCAATTTTTTCGATCGCACAAAGTCAAGATAAGAGGTTTGGGCCTTTTCATAGTTTTTCTTGGAATTATATGTGCAAAATTTCCCAATACCCTAGTTAAAGGTTTTGGGTGTTTATGGAATTTAAATCTATAATTCTTATTATGCGTTGATTTCTTGAGTTTGGGATCATGATTGAGAACAAGGTTATTTCCTTTCTATGGATGTAATTTACCATGTTTTAATTGATATTGGACATTAGAACTTACTTTTCATATTAGGCTACTTTGTTTTCCATGCCTAGTGTTGTTAAGTTGGAGTGATATTATCTAATATGTTGTGCCATTATTTTTAGTTTTTTATCCAAGTGGTATATTGAGATTTACATTGGTTGTTGGATATCATTTGTGCCTGATTGACTTACACAGGGCTATGGGAACTAGGTTTTGATAGACCATAGATTGAATGGATGTTGAGGGCTTCCCCCGAGTGTCTGTTATACATTCCACATTACGAGACCACGAGGGGGATGGACGTTGAGAGCTACCTCAGAGTGTTTTAGTTCCACATTGCGAGACCAGAAGGGGAATTGAACGTTGAGTGCTTCCCTAGAGTTTCTATAGTTACTGTTACGAGACCAACGGCTGGATTGATGGTGAGTGATTCTTTATAGAGTCTTTGTTAAATCTGAACTAGAGGGGATAAACTATTAGATCATCCTATAGATTTCCTATGTTTCTTTGGTTAATTATTTTTTTATAAATGTAAATGAAAGTAGCTTGAACTTTAGGATTGTCTGCCTTTATGTACTTCCTAGTTTATTACATCATTTTTTATATTATCTACCATAAATATTCAATGACAATTAAGCACACATCAATATGTGGTTTCCAAATGGGAGTCATCTCACTCCATGTTCTGGTCATCCCATTGGGACCAAAAAGAGTATTTTATAGTAGGTATAGATAAGGAAAAGTTTCGTTCTACATCAGGTACCTGACTGTTGTGGGCCTCGAGAGAATGGGACCATGTTGTGGCTTGTGATTCTAGTGGAGTTTATTTTTTTCTATTGTACTTTGGTTTAGTAATGACTTCCATTATTGTTACTTGTTTGGATTCATTCCTAGACATATGTGATATGCATCATTTTTATATGTTCTCTAGTGGTTATTCTACTTTTAGTCTTATGTTGTTTATTTTATTATGTTATTATTACTTATTCTTCTACTATTATCTATTTATTTCCACTATGTTACTCTACCAATGAAGGCTTATTTTTTCCCATTATCACACCCATCTCCCTCACTACTAGTCGGCATCCTCTGGAATTCAATGAAATGCACTTGAGGCCATGTGACCAACCAGGTACGGGGCACCTCTGGGTGGCACCCAGAAATGGGTTGTTACACCAAGGCTACTACCATAGCACAATCCTCTACACAGACACATGGGCCTCACACATACCACATCATTACCAAAGTCTATGTGACCTCATTCCTAAGACACTTGAGAAAAAAACAAATGTTCACACATTTAATACCATAGTCCTATTATTAATCATCAATACATCACATTGTACAAAAATAATTCATTGAAAATAAATTCCTAGAAGAGGGATTAATGAATAGTCAATAACCATCCATCCATCCTCCCACCAGGATGTTGGGAAAGTCACCCTTCCCCGTATCAATGGTGGTGTTCTTTATATAGTTATCAATACGAGTGGGGTGCGTATAGAAAACACATGGAACTAAAATTATATATATAGGTACTAAAATCTTATCCCAACCTATGGGATTTTAAAACAAACCACCATCCCTTACAGAACTTCTCTTACTTCTAACTCTAAATGCACGTATCATCACGAATAAAAATTAAATATATAAGTCATTGTGTACCCCCATCCAATTTAGTTAACCAATTTTCATTCGGCATTTATCAATTTATTAACATATTTTCTCCATCCCTACCTTGGATTCTAACAAGCGCATCATATTAAAATATTTTTAGAAGTCTAAAATCCACAAACCACTACGATGTAAAACAAGGAATATGTTTCCAATATCCTTCTTCAAATGTTACCCTGCTAAAGGAATTCCATCAAAACCAAACTATAAATCCCCTCTACACAACAACACCACACTAGAGACACCCATAAACATGATATCATGACACAACCTATTCTTTTAGTCCTGATGCCCAACCACTACCCTGATGAAGTTCCACTGCATAACAAGTCCATCAATTCCACAATCAATCAATCTCTCAAACTGGGATACCATCACATCTCCCATTCTACCCCATACACCCAGTCACACACCTAGCCATGGAACCACACTACCAAAACCCACACAAGGAGAAATTCCTCAATGGAACATAGAACACATCCAAAGCTATCAAATAGGGTTTATTTAGAATCGTTGAACATTATTTTGTGAATTGCACTTTGATAAACATGGGTGATCACACAAGGAAGTTCATATGAGGGGATACATTTCATCTAAAAAAGTGTATGTGATTTATTATATTTATAATTGAACCAATTATGGAAATAAAAACCACAGTTATGAGTTATCTCCCACGCACAAAAAATGACCATAAATGACCATGATTTTCAGAAGCCACACAACCACAACCGATCACATCATCAACATAAATAACAAATAAAATAGGAAATCAACATCAATACACTCCCTGTCCATTAATAAAGTACTATTAGTATTTACCTTTTTTCAAATATTGGATCGATTTTTTCACAATTGAACATTACAACACCCAACCTACATGATACTCAATTATGAGGGAGATGAAGGAAATCCTAACATCAAATAACATAAGATAAACTAATCATCCTTGCATAAAACCCCAAGGGACGTGTGAGTATCATGAATGAATCCAATGGGAAAGTCGATCAATGGATATAGAACAACATAAGACTCCGCAGGGTGGAAAGGATTTAGGTATTCCAATGGAAATTGAAACACACAGGGCAACAAAGACCTCAGTTCAAATGCGCTAGAACATATATCAACGTATTGAAAAACGGTTTCAAATGACAATAACATGGGATCTTGGTCAATATTGTTATGTTTGAATATCTCATGGTTCTAGAATTATTATTATATTAAAGATATAATTATAGTTCATTGAAAAATCCTTAGAAATTCCCAAAAATGATTTTACACTCATCTTATGTAAAATAAAACATAATAGTGGAGAAACTGGAAAAAAGAGGGAAAACATGAAATGCGTCACTCATAGGTGAGTCACTAACACTAATAGAAAGTCACTGATGGGTGAGTCACTAACACTCATAGCGAGTAAACAAAAGTGAGTCACCAATGTTGAGCCACGAACGTTGAGCTACTAACATGACCTACTGATGCCTGACTCACTAACTCCCTGAATCAATAAATCTATGGCTCATCGAAGCCCTGACTCACCAAAACCCTCAAAAACTGACCCCTGACTCATTGACACACTGACTCTCTAACACCCTGACTCACCAATTCCCAGACTCACCGACGCCCTGACTCACCGACACCTAAACTCATAGAGGCTCTGAATCGCCAACAATGGTTCCCTGAGTCACCAACTCCAACACCCTAAATCAACGACACCAAGACCCTAAATCACCGTCACTAATAAACCGAATCATAGAAACTGATTCCTAGACTCACCAAAAGCATTTCCTTGATTTACCAACACTGATTACCTATGTTACCAACACCGACACCCTATGTCATTGATGGAAAAACTGAAATTTTGGAAAACTCGGGATATTAGATATTATTGACTCGCAAAACCCCTGGATTACAACAAAGTTATAGTCCACATAGGTCCAAACTATAACATCAAATACCTCCCAAACAATGCTTGACCTCGAGAATTCAAATCCAATCCTAGAGGATTGTGGCATCCGAACAAACACCGTTTAAGATACCTATCAAGGAAAACCACCATGTGTTGGTGGAGTAAAACCATAACATAAATTAATACATCCCCCCACATCTCATAATGAAAGAAAACAAAAGACATCAAAAATACTATCAAAAGTCACACTACCAAATCATATTAATCCAAGAATTCCTTCCCCCATGTCAAGATACTAACTTCTTTGAGGGGCACTAAGTCGCCCGCATGGGTTTAATCACATCGGAATTAATGTGTCCTGATTTGGGATCAGGTCCTCCCTTATTCATATGTCATGAAATTATCATACAACACATAACAAAGATAAAACTAATCTCATACAATACATGTTTCAATCAATACATTAAAAAGAAAAACACAGGGGAAAACATAAAAAACAACTCTATATATTGGGTGTGCATCTATGTCTCTCTTTCCCAAGTACTCTCCTTTATACCACAATACATCCACAAAATTAAAACCAAATGAATGTTTCTTCCATGCACCATCATCTCCTTATGATACTAGACCTCCACTAATTTCTCCACGAACATTGGGTCATCCTTAATATCCTAATATCTGCAATCAATATCACGGAAATCATCAGGAACATGCCAACAACTATAGGAGACATGAAATAAATCATGGATCTTCCCCTACAGTGAAAACACAAGTTGATATGACACCTTTCCAACTCGTCCCAAGACTTTGAAGTGTCCCATGTACCTGGGGGAAAGCATAATCCCACTGCCAAACCACTGCTACCTACGTTGAGGGAAATTCTTCAAGAACACGTTGTCCCAAACCTCTAACTTCAATAGCCTCTTCTTTTGATCGACATATGACTTCTTCCAGTCATGTATTGCCTTCATCCTCTCATGCAGATGATGAACCTTCCCTATCATAATCTGCACAACATCTAGACCAAGAGCAGCTTATTTCCCAACTTCCATCCCACACAAGGGTGAATGACATGTCGACCCAAACAATTCCTCCATTGGAGTCATGAAATGGAACAACGATAGATATTATTGTAGTAAAACTATTCCAAGGGACAATTCCACACCTAAATCCCACTAAAGCCCCAAACACATGCCTCTAACATGTCATCCAATATTTGGATGGTCCTCTTTATCTTTCCATCAATCTATGGGATAAATGAAGTGAAAAAATGTAACTAGGCCCCAAATGCATGATGATAATCCCATTTAGACACATTATGTAAGACATGTAACCTAATCCTAGATGATTTATTTTGGAAATAGATGTAGCCACACCACATTATTAGCATATCTTTGGGCTAAATAATCTATTGTGCTCAACTCCTTGATTTCTAATAAGTGAGTTGTTTTCATCGTATGATCCACTACTACCCAAATAGCATCACATCTTTTCTAAGTCCTTGGTAATATGTTGATAAAATCCATCAATATTTCATTCCACTTATACTCAGGGACCCCTATGGGCTACAAAAAAACCCCCAAAACATGGATATCATCATTCGCTTGATGGAACACTAAGCTCTATTATACAAACTCTGCCACTAGTCACTTCATAAGGGACACCAGAACTATAACCTCAATCCATGGTACATCTTAGAAACACCTTTATGTACCTCTAGTGGTGATATATGAAACCCATATATAATTTCATCATGAATTTCCACTTGAAAATATATATTTTGGTAGAACAATATCTAATTTGGACCATCATTCGACCAACCCTCCAGAGAACAACCCTCGTCAAAGCAATAATGCATCAAATATTTTTATGAGTCACCCTAGTAAACATTTTCCTCCTTCTTCCTCAGGTATGATTGTACCATCATCTAAACAAGGCATCCTCTACATCCATCCATTTTTTCATCTATGTGCAAGGTAGCCAACTCCTTAATTGATCTCCTATCATCTGTAAATACCTGAGGATCCTCCTTCTATGGCATCCTTCTCAAAAAATAAGCCAAAAAATTTCCCTTCCCTAAGGAGTAAGAGATTTCAAAATCGTAATGCTTGAGAAACACTAAGCACATCCACTGCTCCATGTGTAGATCTAACTGCGAAAATATTTACTCCAAACTTCAATGATTTGTGAAGAGCACAATGTGGTCCAAAATAATGTAATGTCACAACAAAAATAGTGAAAACACAAAAACTACTATCTCCATATCATGGGTGGCATAGTTACACTCATGTGGATGAAATTTCCTACACCCGTATGAGATCACTCCCCATCGCTGCATGAGTATACGACCCAAGCCTTGATGGGAAGTGTCACAAAACACCCCAACCATCACACCTTACTCTAGACAATCGAGCAATGAAGGATTGACCAAAATACCCTTAAAATAACTGAATATTTATTATCATTCCTCAAACCACACAAAATCTTGGTTTTTTCTAGCTATATCTATCAATGGAGATGCAACCTATGAGAAATCAGATACGAATCTATGGTAGTAGCCTACCAAATCGAGAAAACTGTGAACCTCTACCCCATTCTTTGGTGCTTCCCAAAAAACAATTTGGTCATCCTTCGATGGTTCGACAACTATAACCTGTTGAGACACCACATGTCCAATTATGTGGGCTTTGTGTATCCAAAACATGCACTTCTACATCATTTTGTAGAGCTGATTGTGCCAAATGACCTCTAGGATAGTCTTGATATTATCTATATGTTCCTCATATAACATCAAGTATATTAGGATCTAATTAATGAATATGATGAAAAATTAGTCTATGAACTCACTTAAGATATATTTCATGAGCCCCATGAACACAGATCGTGTGTTCGTAACACCAAATGGTGTAACAACGAACTCAAAGTGCCTATACCTGCACCCGAAATCAGTCTGCGGGATTTCACCCTAATTCACCCTTAAAATTTCATATCAAAAACATATATTGATCTTGGAATACATTAATTATCCCATAAGCTAGTCTAAAAGAAAATCTATTCATGGTAGTGGGTAATGATTCTTGACTGTTTCCTGATTCAGTCTCCTGTAGTCTACGCACAACCTCCGACCACCATCTTCCTTTTTCGTAAACAGGACTGGAACACCCAACAGTGACACACTAGGTTAGATGAAACCCATCTTCATCAATTCACCAATCTGAATTCACAACTCATGCATCTCAATGGCTCCATCCAATAAGTAACCATTGAAGTTGGACTAGCACTGAGTTGAAAGTCTATTCCAAACACAACGTCACGTCAAGGGGGTAAAGTCAGAACATACTCGTGGAAAAAATCCATAAACTCTTTGAAAACGCAAAAAACCTCCACCATCTCATAATATATCAATCCCAATTATCACTCATCTTACATGGAATGAAGAGGATCCGTGCATTTGATTACCATCTAATAGCTATGCTCACCAAAGAAGGCAACACACTGGTCATTTACATATGAAAACGTGAATATTATGTAGAAGCAGTTGATAATAGCACACATAAAGTACAACCAATTGATGCTAAGGATAATACTGTATGGTAGCATCTGTAGAAAAATGAGATCCCTGCAGGGATGATGTGACCCCAACATCAGTCTACATCCCCAGAAAATAGAAAACCAGCTGGTGTGACCTCCAACTGCTGTACTCAACAACAAGGGCACAAAAAAGCTCTCTATTTATAGTCCTTAAGAATGGGAAAATTTGGGTACAATTACGGAGTGTGAATCTTCCAAATAAAAATTGGTGCAATTGAGCACACTAAATAAACTGATCATTCCTTGACCGATCTCTGGTATTTCTAAAACTATTGTCATTATGGTATGTAACTAATCACATATGAATCATTTTCCCCCTTAGATGTTGGCCACTTCCCCAACAACATCCTGGTCTAGGTCTATGGAGAAAACCTTGAGTTTATCCTCCACATGAATTGTCCACCTATGGTGGAGTATAAAAATGTAGTCCATAAAATTGGAGAGGCAAGCCTAGAAACTACGGTTGAGATAGGCAGTGAACATAACCACCTCCACCATATTTTTTAGGATTCATGCACTATACCTTGATGTTCCCATATAATATTCTTGAATAAAACCTTGGTCCAAGGCCTATGAGAAAAGGGTGAGGCCTAGAGGCTCAAAACTAAAAGTGATGGGGTCATCCCCCTACTAACTGATTCCTGGAAGTCCATGACGCTTAATATTTGCTATTAACAACCTTTCCATTTGAAGAAGTCAGCCAACCTCCCACTCATGGTAAACCTTGTAATGACCAATAAATTTCAAGGGAAATTTTTTCCTAATTTTCTTTGAGATTTTACGAGTACGTAGTTTCTGACGGTGCCTGATTCCAAGGACCGGTGTGGCCGGAATCAATTTCTGAAGTTTAGCTCGGGTATATTCAGTGAACAAACGAGGAGGTTTTCCAAACATTTGAACAGGTGCTCGGAATCGAAACCCGAGGGCACCAATGAAGCTGCAACGCCCATAATTGCTTAGGAACACCTTATCTGAAGGATCATTTTCATAGGAGGTGATGTAAAAAAAGGGGGAGGAATTAAAATATAATTGTTTTATATTTTTTATTTCTTTTCAAAGTGGTTTAAGTGAAATTAAATTATGTCACAACATAATTTCTCTCTACCTTGTGGATAACATCCATGTGATGGAGTTGGGGTGGGTCCCACACAAGACCCCACCTTTCAATTCTCTAAGCTCCCCATTTATCACCTGCTCCCTCATTTTAATGTCAAGTCAACTCAAGCAGTTTTTCTTCCACATTAAATGCATGACATTAAAACACCTTATTAATTGGGAATCATGTTTTATTTAATTTGGTGAATTCATTTTGAATTTAAATTTAATGTTGACACATTTGTTTGTGAAAAAAATAGAATGTCTTATTTTATTTTGGTGGATTAGTTGTGCAGAATCAAGGAGAGAACTCTCGTGGTTTAGAAGAACTACATCTTCTTCGCAAATAATGCCAACGCTCCAATGAAGAACACCGACTCAGCAATCACGGTTCTTCACCCTCTTCTTCCTAAAAGAAAAGGGAGAAGTCACTGACCACAGTGATCATCGCCAACGACAACGTACCTTTCTTCTTCATCTCCGCAATAAGTGAGGAGACGTCGTTTCCTCCTCGGACGCACCCCGACGACCACGGAGTCTGCGTCTCACCTCTGCGACGTCGTTCCCTACGACGCTCGATGTGCATCCTCAAATATCCAGGTAGGGGTTGATTACATTTTGTTCGTAATTAATTCTTGCATTCTTCATTTGATATTCGGGCCACCTGTTATTATTTAACGGGAGGAGGTCGGACCGCCCAAACACGACTGATCCTCCTCCCCCTTTGATTTTGTGATCATTGCAGCATGAGCAATGGCGGCGCGGTTCAACGGCACCACATGGAAACAATAAAGAACGCGATGAAGAAGCTCAGCGCCGTCGCGCCGAGCCGTTGAGGCCGAACGAAACCACGGCCGGAGTCGGGGCCGCAGAGGCAATTCGAAGACTCTGCTGGTTGGTCGGTGTGCGCGGATTGATGGGTGATGACAAATGGGGCTGCAAAGTCAATTTGAAGACTTCGCTGGGAAGAGCCGGTATTGGGCCGGACCAGCCACACCAGGCCAGGCCGCGCCCAAATGGGCCAGACCCGGACCCGGTTCGGGTCGACCCGGTTAGGGCTGACACGGGGGGGGGGGGGGGGGGGGGTTGGGCCGGGTCGGATCGGGCCCAGACCCCCCATTTTCAGACCACTTTGGTATTTTGCCAATAACATGGGATAAAGATCTCTGATAAACACACCGTCAGTTGTGATTCTATCCATGGATTGAGAAGGCCATCTCGGTATATTACACTCAAGGTTTCGAAGAACTTGTGGTATGGCAGGGTTGGTTCGAACACGAAACCAACCGGGGCCTTAGAGCGGAAACGCTTATAAAATAAGTTCCAGATGTCCGATTGATGTGACGTCGACTTTTTTGTATTACTCTTGATGAGACAGAAAATTTGGCACACTTCTCTTGAGTTTTGGATGCAGTTGGATAGTGGTCGGGTTGGATTGCACCCGAAATCCAACAGGGCCCCTAGAACAGAAAATCTGATAACATTCAAACCGGACGTCCGTTCGACAAACCGTCAGTGGCGTTGGTGATCACATTGAGAAATGGTCCCTATGAGTATACCCTGTGAGAGTTTGGGGTATAGTTGAGATATGTTAGGGTTGGTTCGTACATGAAACCAACCGTGCCCCCGGGACGAAAAGGCTAATAACTCGCAAACCGGGCATCTGATTGACGCAATGTCTGATGCGTTGAGACCCCTGTGTTGAGGCGGTACCTTCTGATAATTCTTAGTGGGACTTTGTGATACTTGTAGTATCAACCTATATCTCGTGGATCGGACCCTTCGGGTGACAAGCGAGAAGAGAGTAGAGACCTAGTAGCTGGCTGAGACTTGACTACTGCTGATCGATCGACTCGGTGTATTTTGGATAGCCCAGTGGGGAGCATTGGGTTGTAGCGGCAGACCCACAGCAGAGGAGCGCTTGGTTGCAGCGGTAGACCCGCGGTACTCGACAAAAGGAATACCTCTGGAGGCTATGAAGGGGAGTGCTTGGTTGTAGCGGCAGTCCCATAGTGGGAAGTGCTTGGTTGTAGTAGTAGGCCTACAGTACTCGACAAGTGGAGTACTACAGCAGTCCAAGGTTAATGGGAAGCACTTGGTTGTAGCGGCAGGCCCACTGTAATCTATAGTGGAGGAGTTCCCCAGTAGCTATGGTTTAGACATCATTATTAAATCCTGGTTTGATCTGAGTCTTGTTTTTCTATAATTATCTTAGATATGATTGACTTGCTTTCCTGTGTGGATTTGGTTGTACTATCCTGTGTGGACGTGATCAAACTTGGGCTCAGATGTTGGAGCCGAACTGGATTTGATGACTTAGGTATATGTATGGGCATATACCTATGTAGTGTTGGATGATACTTCGTGATTGTATCTTTTCTGGTGGTTTATCCATTGTGGATTCTGGGAGACCTTCGGGGGTCTCGAAGTCCCTACTGAGTATCGTATACTAACCCTACACGGGCTTCGCCCGCACTATATTGTGTTGGTTGCAGACGACAGACATCATTGATCGAGGATGAAGCTTGTAGATATGGATGGTTCTCGGAGGAGGAACTCACGACGAGTCGGTGCCTGAGGAGGATTTTACGACGAGTCGGTACCTGGAGGTGGACCATTGGGCGGGACGTACGCGGGGTGGATGGCAGGACCCGAGGAGCTTAGGAGTCTAACTATACCCACCCTACAGGTGGGATTTCTAGTGGACAGCTCAGTGTTGCTGCTTTACTTTTCATTTGTTGTACTTTACTTTCATTTTGGGATTGTATTCTAGCCCACTTTACATTTCTGCACTTACTTTTGTACCCTGTTTTACTTATTGTTTTCTTCTGCTATCTTACACTATGGTGTTTGTTTACTTAATAAAGGCAACACATTCCCCTTTTTGTTGGGATTTACTCCTTTGGTGCTAGTCGCCAGCCCCTGGCCTATTAAAGGCGGGCTTGGGGTAGTCACGACACGGGCCCCGAGGACGGGTTGTGACAAATTGGTATCAGAGGAGTTAGTTCTACCGCAGAACTCAGGACTCTGATCTTTCTTCAATGCGAAGCAATAGTGTTTTTGGTATTGAGTGTGGTTATTTGTACAGGGAGTCCAGTGTTTTTGCGACGGCCTACGTATCTGTACACCAGGACCCTGACTTCTGATTTCCGACTCAATACACGAAAACATTGATTGCTTGTGTGTTTCGAAAGTTTTCTATGTGATTACTTTGTGTCAGCTCACCAGGTACTGTTTTGACCATGGAACGCCTGTTTCTTTTTAAGATGGCCCCAAGATGGAAGCCACCTAGTGTTCCGAGATTTGTGTGAGATGACAGCCCGCCGAGCGATGAGGCCTCGGTGTAGGGCACTTTGATAGTGGAGGCACCGGCGGTACCTCTACCCACCGAGTCACTGATGCTACCAGCCCCAGCCGCTGATAGTGTATGTCTCCTTGGTGTGCTGCATGAGTTTAAGCGTCACATACCTCCTAGGTTCCATGGGGAGACGGACCCTCTGGCAGTTGAGGATTGGCTGGAGGCGGTTGTGCTAGTTTTCAAGATAGTGGGGAAACCAGCTGACCCCATGGTGATTCTCACAGCGAGCCTCCTACACACTGTAGTAGGTAGATGGTGGAGCTTGATGTTCCAGGTGCACTAAGAGGCATCTCTCCTCTGGACAGACTTCGAGAGACTCTTCCACTCGGAGTTCATCCCAGCCGCCCTCCGTGTAGTGGGCATCGAGGAGATACTACAGCTATGGCAGGGCAGCATGACGGTAGCCCAGTATGCGGTGAGGATTACCGATCTCCCCCACTATTCCACGGACATGGTACGAGACCCATTCTTCAGGGACTGAACCATCGAGTAGGGGATCAGGAGAGAGATCCGAGCTTTAGTTGTTTCTCACAGCATCCCAACGTAGACAGGGGTGTTGGAGAGAGCCCTCCTAGTGGAGAGTTTCCTTGCTGAGCAGTCTCCAGCAATAGGACCCACCACTAGCCAGCATGAGGCAGATTCTTTTGCAGTAGGCAGTAGACAGATGATTCAGTGGTCTAAGACGACTAGACCTACAGGTGGTCGACCACATGACATGGTATCGTTTGTGCGAGGCACCCGGGGTGGAGTACGACTTACCATGAGCGGACAATGTTACTCCTACGGTGGGGTTGGTCACATGGCTCGTGTCTGTCTGACCCTCTATACAGATGATCAGTAGATAAAAGAAAGAACTCCTAGGAAGAGGCAGAGGTTCGATCAAGGAGGACCGCAAGGAGCAGGAGACCGTGGCAGGGGAGCTAGTCTTGCATCTGGAGGTGGATGACGCTTCGAGGTGTTGCCACCGCCACCGCAAGGGAGACCACCCCGACCACCTGGAACGGGTGGACATGGGAGAGCTCAGCTTTAGGCAGCTGAGGCCTATGATCATGGAGCTCAGGGAGCAGATGGACAGGAGCGAGACTAGTTCTAGGCACGGGGGCCTTAGTTGATGGTGCTTCTAGATTAATTTTTGTTGTGGTTTCATGTTTCTTTGTACATGAGCTGCAGTAATAAAAGACACCTTTCATGTGGCTTTTACTTTCCTATCCTCTGTTTATGTTGTTACTGAGTGGTTCCAGTTTAAAACCCGCTGACTTGACCCTCACTATGAGATACATACTGGAGGAGACCCAGTGACCACACACTAATGCCGACAGTATGACTCAACCCTTAGAGGTGAGAGTAATGGTTGGATCTCTTGGTAGTAGTGTCTAGGCCTTACGACATCATCCTTGGTATGGATTAGTATCATCCATGTCAGGAATGACTATATTAGGCAAAGAACGTGGTTCATCCAGGGGATGAGACCGGATTTCTCTTATTGGCATGGAGGAAATCCTAGCATCTCTTGTAGGACTAGAGAATGTCCAGGCCATCCAAGAGAAAATGAGGACAGCTCAGATCCGGTGAAAGTCTTGTGCTGACAGAAGGCGAAGACCACTCGAGTTCGAGGATGGTGACCACGTCTTCTTACAGGTCTCACCTCGACATGGATTACGGAGTTTGGGCCAGGGCATAAAGTTGTCTTCGCGCTTCAGCGGACCATTCTAGGTCCTCGACAGGGTAGGTGAGGTGTTTTATAGCTTGACCTTTCCATGTCAGTTGCACTGGGTTCATGATATCATCCATGTACCTCAGCTAAATAGATACATGCATGATCCTTCGCACATCATCGACCACGGTGGGTTGGACGTCGATGATGTGGTGACATTCACAGAGGTTCTAGTGGAGAATGTGGATCAACAGGAGCGGGTCCTACGTGGATGGTCGATCCCTCTGGTGCGATTTCACTGGCATCACAGGAAGCTCCGGGAGAGCACATGGGAGCGGGAGGCCCAGTTGCATGCTCAGTACCACATTTGTTTCCCTAGTTTGTGTTGTAGCTTTACGGGTATGTAAATCCATGAGGTCGGAGTAACGTAAAGACCCGTAATTGTCATGAAATTTTTTTTCTTAATTTTCTTTGGGATTTTACGAGTATGCAGTTTCTGACGGCGCCTGATTACGAGGCCCGGTGTGTCCGGAATCAATTTTTGAAGATTAGCTCGGGTACGTTCAGTGAACGAACGTGCGGGTTTTCCTAACTTTTGAACCAGTGATTAGAATTGAAATCCAAGTACATCGATGAAACTGCAGCACCAGTAATTTCTTAGGAACACCTTATCTAAAAGAGAATTTCCCCAGGAGGTGATGTAAAAAAAGGGTGGGGGAGGAATAAAAATATAATTGTTTTATATTTTTTATTTCATTACTAAGCGGTTTAAGTGAAATTAAGTTATGTCACAACTTAATTTCTCTCTACCTTGTGGATAACATCCATATGAGGGAGATGGGGTGGGGCCCACACGAGCCCCCACCTTTCAATTCTCTAAACTCCCCATTAATCACCCACTCCCCCATTTTAATGTCATTTCAACTCAAGTAGTTTTTCATCCACATTAAATGCATGACATTAAAACGCATAATTAATTGGGAAACATGTGTTAATTAATTTGGGGAATTCGTTTTGAATTTCAAATTAAAGTTGACATGTTTGTGTGTGAAACAAAATAAGATAATTTCTTTTTTTATTGTGGGGGATTAGTTGTGCGGAATCAAGGAGAGAACTCTCGCGGTTTAGAAGAACTGCATCTTCTTCGCGAAGAATGCCATGGCTCCGACGAAGAACACCGACTCGGCAATCACAGTTCTTAAACCTCAGCTTCCTACACGATAAGGGAGAAGTCATTGACCGCAGTGATCATCTCCAATGACAATGTAGCATTCTTCTTCATCTCCGCAACAAGTGAGAAGACGTCGTTTCCTCTTCGGATGCACCCCGACGTCCACGAAGTCTACGTCCGACCCCCACAATGTCGTTCTCCGCGACGCCCGACGTGCAACATGAAATATACAGGTAGGGGTTGATTACTTTTTATTCATCATTAATTCTTGCGTTCTTCGTTTGATTTTCGGGCCACCTATTATAATTTAACGGGAGGAGGTCCGACCGTCCGAAGACGGCTGATCCTCCTTCCCCCTTTGATGTTGTGTTCTTTGAGGCATGAACAAAGGCGGAGCGGTGCAACGACACCGCACATAAACAAGAATGAACACGATGAAGAAGTGCGGGGCCGTCGCGCCACGTCGTTGAGTCCTAACGAAACCACAGCCGGAGTTGGGTCCACGGAGGCAATTCAAAGACTCCTCTGGATGATCATTGTGCTTGGATTGACGGGAGATGACAAACGGGGCCGCAAAGTCAATTTGAAGACTTCGTAGGGAAGAGACGGTCCCAGGAGGACCGCTGGTGAAAACCGCAGGCAAAACGGACCACCAGAGCGCATCCCGTAGTCCGTGGAAGGGCCTACCAGCGCGACACGCTGGCACGACGGCGCCAGTGGCCGGAGGCGGTGGTGCCCGGCGCACCGCCAGGAGGGTCCATCGCGGCTGAAGCCGCGGAGGCTGGCGGCAGTCTCGTGGTTGTGCGGGACCGAGGGTCACGCGGCGACCAGAGCCGCGTCGCCGGCAGGGAGTGGCCCCCACGTGGGGTCCACGGCTTCAGTAAAGGGGGCAGCGCCCCCTTGCGCATCCGCTCAGCCGACGCCGAGCCGACCCCGCTCGGCCTACGCTGAGCTTCCCCGGGCCGGACCGGCCGCACCGGGCTGGGCCACCCAGGCCGGGCCGGGCCGGTCCATGCCCACCGGGCCGGGCCATTCCCTAATGGGCCGGTCCCGGACCCGGTTCTGGTCGTGCCCTAATGGGCCGGTCCCGGACCCGGTTTGGGCCAACCCGGGGGGTTGGGCTAGGTCGGACCTGTCCCAGACCCCCCATTTTCAGAACACTTTGGTCGTTTTTGAATAACATGGGATACAGACCTCCTATCAATGCACCGTCAGTTGTGATGTGATCCTTGGATCGAGACGATCGTTTCGATATATTACACTCAAGGTTGAGAAGAACATGGGGTACGGCCGGGTTGGTTTGAACACAAAACCAAGCGGGCCCTCAGAGCGCAAACGCTTATAACTTGACCTCCGAACGTTTGATTGACGTGCCGTCGACATTGTTGAATTCTTCTTGATGAGATGGAAATTTTGGAATATTTCTCCTGAGTTTGGGATGCAGTTGGATAGTGGCTGGGTTGGATTGCACCCAAAATCCAACCGGGCCCCTGGAACAGAAAAGATGATAACATTCAAACCGGACGTCTGTTTGACGAACCGTCAGCGGCATTGGTGATCATGTTGAGAAACGGTCCCTATGAGTATACCCTATGAGAGTTAGGGGTACAGTGGAGATACGGACGGGTTGGTTCGTACACAAAACCAACCATGCCCCCAGGACGAAAAGGCTAATAACTCACAATCAGGGGTCCGATTGACGCGTCGTATGATGCGTTGAGACCCCTATCTCGAGGCGGTCCCTTGTGATACTTCTTCGTGTGACTTTGTGATATTTGGAGTATCGACCTGTAGCTCGTGGAGTGGACCCTCCGGGTGATGTGCGAGCAAAGAGTAGAGACCTAGTAGCTGGCTGAGACATGACAAATCCTGATCGATCGACTCAGTGGGTTTCGTATAGCCTAGTGGGGAGCGCTGGGGTGTAGCGGCAGACCCATGATGGAGGAGCACTTGGTTGCAGCGGCAGACCCCCGGTACTCAACAAAACAAATACCTCTGGAGGCTATGAGGGGGAGAGCTTGGTTATAGCGGCAGACCAATGGTGGAAGCACTTGGTTGTAGCAGCATGCCCACAGTACTCGAAAGGTGGAGTACTATAGCTGTCCAAGGTTAATGGGAAGTGCTTGGTTGTAGAGACAAGCCCCATGTACTCGATAGAAGAGGAGTTCCCCAACATCTATGGTTTCGACATCATGATTAAAACCTTGTTTGAGTTGAGTCTTGTTTTTCTATCATTATCGTCGATATGATTGACTTTATTTCCTGTGTGGATTTGGTTGTACTATCCTGTGTGGGCATGATCGAACATGGGCTCGGATGTTGGTGCCGAACTGGATTTGATGACTTAGGTATATGTATGGGAATATACCTAAGTTGTGTTGGATGATACTTCGTGATTGTATCTTTTCTGGTGGTTTATCCTTTGTGGATTCTGGGAGACCTTCGGGGGTCTCGGGTTCCCTACTGAGTATCGTATACTCCCCCCTGCACGGGCTTCTCCCGCACTACGTTGTGTTGGATGCAGACAATAGACATCACTGATCGAGGCTGAAGCTTGTAGAGCTGGACAGTTCCTGGAGGAGGAACTCACGACGAGTCGGTGCCGGAGGAGGATTTTATGACGAGTCGGTACCTGGAGGTGGACCACTAGGCGGGACGTACGCAGGGCGGACAGCAGGACCCGAGGAGCTGTGGAGGCTATCTGTACCCACCCTACATGTGGGACATCCAGTGGATGGCTTAGTGTTGGTGCTTTACGTTTCAGTTGTTGTACTTTACTTTCTGTTTGGGTTTGTATTCTGGCCCACTTTAATTATCCACACTTACTTTTGTACCCTGATTTACTTAGTGTTTTCTTCTACTATATTACCCTGTGGTGTTTGTTTACTTAATAAAGGAAACGCCTTCCCCTTTTTGTTTGGATTTACGCCTTTGGTGCTAGTCGCCAGCCCCTGGCCTATGGAAGGCGGGCATGGGGTAGTCACAGCACGAGCCCTTAGGACGGGTCATCACAGACCTATTCGTGATTGCATCCTTTCCACTACACCAACCTTCTTATACACCTCTACGCATGTCATTAGGCTCAAGAGTGTAACCACATAGTCAAGAGAAGGTCACAGTTCCTACACTAAGTTTCTCTCCTGAGTCTCCGCAACCAAAAAGATATCCGGAGAAAGGATTTTTAGATCCTTGACCTTGATACCCAATTCTCTTACTTATGTACCCCCTTCTAGAAATATATTATCTATTATGTCTTCTTAGTTTTCATTGTTTAAGAATGTAATTTTACTCATAACTCCATCTCAATGTTGACCCAAAAAACATCAGTCTATTTCCTCTTCCTTAGGTACATCATCCACCACTGATGCACTTCTCCACTCATATGGATCACTTCTAGGGGAACCCAGTACTCTTCCAGACTCGGGATCAAGATTAAATTGATTACCAGATCCTCGATCCAACTCTTTGTCTCCATATCTGGTACATTTCCCAAAGACTTTCCCAGAGTCTACTGATGGAAATCTTGAAGCATCTTCTGACATTGATTATCCTCTTTCGTTGGATTGGCCCTTTTCTAGTCAACATGGTCAACCTATAAACCCTCTACTTTCCATTAGGGACATCTGAGAGACATAGTTGAAATGAAATACAAGGAACACATATTCTCAATTAGTATCAAATTTTTCTATTTAAATTCATTGTAATTATTTATTGATTTTCATTTCCCAAATACACCCAAAACAAACAGTAACACAATTCATCATGATGCATATAAAATTACATCCTCAGTAAATAAAGAATATTACATTTTTTTTATTTATTAAAATTTGTGAATTAAATATTAATTTTACTTTAAAAGGGATTCTATGTTTAATGGAATACTTGATATGAATCAAAATGTTTCATTGAAAATGTACGTTTCACACAACGTTGAGTTATACTGAAAAATATTAATATAATATTATTTTTTATAGGTAGTTAACGCATAGCCATTGTATTGGAAGGAATAAAAAAACAAAAAATATTAGGATTAAATAAATTTTTTAAATTCTTTAAATACTATTTAATAAATTTTAGTGGCTAAACATAAGAAATAATCTGATTTATGCATAAATACTCTTATATTGACTAAAATGTCGATTTACCACCTTTTGATGGATAATCCTCTTTAAATGTAGTTATGGACACTTTTATATGTTCTATTTGACAAAATGAAATTATTTTTTAGAATTGATACATCAAAATTTACTTTGGGTAAACTTTTTTTATTTTTCTGTTAAAATTCCTTTTTTGAGGAATAGTGATAATACTGTATTTTAATTCAAAATAGACTTTTAGTATAATTTATGTATAAGGTTAGATTAACTTTTTAATATATTTTAAAGTTTAATTATATAATTATTTTTAGTATTTAATCCAATGTTTTTCATTATAAGCATATTTACTTTAAAATTAATCATAAATAATTGTTAATCTTTTGATAATTATTATTTCTTAGAAACATGCTTTTTGTTCTGACAACGGCAATTAATTTTAAATTATTTTTTTTCCACTTCTGTGTTTGGAATTTAATGGAATTGATTCCATGTTTGGAATCAGGAGTTCCAAACTTTGTAAATAGGTAAATTTTATTTTTGGACATTATGAATATTTACTTCAGTAAATATTTTATTTACCATGGTTAAATAGTAAATATGGTAAATGAGGTTAAAAATACTATTATACTAATATTAAATTATCATAAAATGTGTTCTAATCATATTGGATGATAAATTTCCGACCATGGTCATCCATGGGTCGATTTTTGGACCCCATGGAGCCAATTGGAAGTGATAATGACACTTTATATTGATTAATTTAATGTAAATAAAAAATGACTTTAACATATATCATTTAGTAAATTAATTCTTACATGGGGTTATATAAGATATCACTTCGACTATAAATATTCATTTGAAAGATAAAATTTTTTCCTACATCATGATATTTTTTTAGTAATTTTTATACATCATATAAAAAAATATTTATGACACAATAATGATGCAGTGTTTTCTTGATTAATTAATGATTTAAATAAATATGATTAGAAATATTATACCTATATCAATAACATGTCCAATTATTATTGGATGATTTTATTTCGAACATGAGTCTTCTTATCTTCAATATTAATGTGTTTTGGACCTTTAGAAACCAAATATAATTATATAATAAGAAAATATTTTTAGGCTTTCTTAAAGAGCCCCTCCTCCCCCTTATAAAAAGAACTCACTTCTAACCCATTCCTCACACATCTTGTAGAGACCCCAAACATGACATACATTGTCATGACATTAATTTTTGTGGAATACTTAACACATAACAAAAAAACACATAAGGACCGTAATAGTTATTGTCTTTGGAAACTCGGATGATAATCTTCTAATCATTGTGAATGATCTTGAACATCTCCCATAAAGATCTTCCCATTTTTCATACCTAAAAAATTTATTTATATCATGGGGAATAAACATATAATGGGTGAGCTCAAATTCTGAGTACGGGTAACCATGGAGAAAATAAAACAAATCATATAAATATGAACTTAAAAACATGAACATAATGTTTAAACATCAAAATCTTGAGCAATGACATAAAACATTGAAGTAAGTATGGCATATATCATAAAGAGACATTAATCATGATAAAATAGCATGGGAATAAAAAATGTAATTGTGGAAACCATTAAGAACATGATATGATTTCCATAGTTTCCAAGGCATTGCTTAGAAGACCATCATAGCGGACAAAGTCCCATTCTAAATTGATTTCACTCCTCATTCTAGTCCAGTATCACTGAACCAGATTAATATTTCATTCCAGCCATGTCTATCTCATGAGATATAAATATTTACCCAATGCATTTGAGGGATATATAGGTCCTACCCATCGCATATTTAAATCATTCTTACGTGTGCCACAACATAAAAATAAATCATTCATCATAACCCAAAGAATAAAATGGGCTTCACAAACATCATCACATCATAACATAATCCATATAATAAATGGATATCATTTCATCATAAGAAAAGTGGAACCATGTAAATATTTGAGAAATTTTACTTGAAACATACACATATGAAATAATTTCATCTTGGATGGAAAATGGTTTTGATAAAACACTTGAAATGAATTCATGAGAAAATATCCTTTCTTCTTCAAAATCATTTTCTTTTCACAAAATGCAATGAAATTTTAAAAGAAAATGATTTTTTTGAAAATAATCATTAAATATTATAGAGTAAACTTCATGAAAATAAGGCATTATAAAACCGTAAAAATCCATTCATTCCATATAAGTTAAAAAACATTCTTCCTGTAATTTTTCCAGAAAAGTCAACAATGTACCTCGTAACGTAACAAAAAGAAAGATACCATACATACCATGTAGTAAAATTCAAAAATAGGTAAAAAGTAATTTAAACATACATGAAACCTGTTTTTTAAAAATATGTATTTTGATGATAAATATAACCCCAGTAATTACATACGAATAAACAATCTCTCATAAAAACGAGATTGAAAAAGATACCCCTTACCTTAGGTCCGACATGCTTCCTATATATCCGGACCTCCAGTATAATGATTTAAATAATGTCATTGACTTATTATAGAATCATATTCATTGTTATTATATCATATATGGTTCACTTATGACTTTATATTACCCTTTCTTTTGTAAATTCCATGTTAAAGCGGTGTTTTGGGTGAAATCATTTTATTTATCGTACCAGTTTGGACTTGTTGTTCTTGATATTATTATTAATTATATCATGTTTTAATTACTTCCATAATTTAAATCATGATTTATATTTCATATATATTCAGTATATATTTATATATAATAGATTAATAAATGAAATGAAATACACCGTTCATGGAGATGGTAGGTCGTACGTACGCATGAACGCTGTTTTCCTTTCCTTATTGACTTGAATTGAATTATGTAGATAAAATATATTAATACATATATACATAAATACGGTATCTTTATAATGTAATATATTTCATAATTATTCATTAAATATACTTTATAATCATTGTTTAATTGTTAACATGGATAATTAATATCATCACGTCATTGAGACTGTAATCCGTACGTATGCACGAGTGATGATATCATTACCATAATTATTAAATTGAATTGGATTGGATGATATAATATCTCAGAATCAGTATGATTTTATAATAACTATATATAGTTATTTTTTACACCATTATACCCATCCATGTAAGGTGGTGGTGGAAAAACAGATTACACCACGGAGTGGAGACGGTATTCCATACGTACGCAGGCATGATGATTTCGTTTTCCATAGGATGGATAGAAGGTGAAATTGGGTTGTTTGATATTTATAATAACATATAATTATATGATTTATACTGATGTTGTTACATTATTAGGTAACATCAAATGGAGAAGAAGTATAAGAATAAAGAAACTTGAAAGAATCGGTAGAAGAGATAACCTCTTCTTCGACCCACCTCTTTTAAACTTCCTCTTAAGGGACTAGATATGGTCTTTGGAGATAACCAAAACCTTCCGGATGTTTCTAGGGAAGTGTATAAGAAAAATGGGCATGGGTTGGCCGATCTTGGATGCTCAAAATTGTGTAAAGAGAAGAGGGAGGAGGTGCCCTTCTATAAGGGAGGGGAGGGGCACTTTAGGAAAAACATAAAATATTATTTTATAATAAATCCATATTCGGTTTATAATTGCTCCAATGTATCTTATTTCTAAGTTAATGTGGATATGGGTTAAAATACTCTCATCCAATAGGTTTTAGACAAGTTTAGGTTACTATTTTAACCATATCTATTAGATTTAACTCTAAGTTAAATAATTTAACTTTTACTATGTCTTCTTGTTTTCTTACACTATATGGTTAATAAGCTTACTATAACAAGAAAATAGAACCCCAAGTGGTTAATTATTAATATATATAATATTATCTAATTAATTTTGCAAAACCATAAATTTATAAGAATATAATAACAATTAATAATATAATATTTCTTTTAAAAACTATTTTATGTCAATTATGACACTATTTGGTAATTGGTTTTTTTGAAAATTATAACAGCATTATTAGATGGAACTAAGTTAATTAAATCAATACTAACATTTCATATTAACCTATAAAATTAGAGGAATTCAAAAAAATTCTTAAATTACATTTATTTGGGTTTTTATGATATCAATTATTTTAATATTTTATTATTTAGGTAATTACTGCATCACCATTGTGTCATTAATAAATTAAATTTTTTAATGTCTAAAATTATAAATAAAACTCCATTAGGTAGGAAATATTTTTATCTTTCTAATTAATATTTATAGTCGAATTTATCTTATGTATAACCCTATATTATAAATGTTTTAGTTATTAAACATTGATTTTAACTATTTTAACTCATTTTTTAATAAAATAATAAAAAATTTCCTAATCTAATCCAAGTGGACCTAAAGGGTAATATTTTATTCCCAAGATTATTTTCGGTCGAATTACACTTATCCAATAGAATTAGTACTTGTGCTAAGGTAACAATAATATCATTTGTACCCTTAATTACCGTATTTACTTTTAACCATGGTAAATAAAAGTAAAAAGTTACTATTCACCAAAAATTATTTTTAACTTATTGAACCACATTTTACTCCTTGATATTTACTGTGTCTCTCGGATTTTTGAAATTCCACTCACAGAAGCGGTAAAATTATGTTTTATGTATATTTTCAAATTCTCCGAAGAGGTGGGTAAAAGACGGTTAAAGTTCAATAAAACTTTTTATATATCTAAAATTATTATTAAATGAATACAATGATTTACATTGAATATATATAGGTATTATGTATCAATTTTGACCTAAAATAAATTTAAATAAAATAAATATTTATTTAAATAAAAAGTCGGTTTTTAAATAGTAACCTAGTGTTTTCACTATTCATCAAAAATTGAATGTTTTCAGAAAAATACCAAAAATTCACCCAAGGCTAATTTCGATATTCTGAATCCAAAAAGGATGTCCTTATTGAAAGATAAAATTTATGAAATTTTAAAAAATGTGTATTAATATTCATAACAACTAGTTCATAATAATTTTATAATAATATCTAGTTTAGTGATACTTGGTATTGCGTACTACACACGCTATCAAAGAAGGTCTTGATTGCGTTTAATGCAAGCCAAGTCAGGTCTTTGTGTAGTGACAGATATTTTTGGTGTTGCGTATAACATAATCAAAACTTATTTCATTTAAACAAAATCTATACTTAATGTTGCGCAAAATAATTTCAACCAAACGACCTTGAAATTGTGTGTAACATGAGCCAAGAAGAGTGTTGTGTATACTGCATGTTAATACGGTGTTGAGTATAGTACAAGCTAATTTTGATATAGTTTATAATATAAGACATCAAATAAATTAAAAATAATATATCTCATAAAATCTCGGGGTGTTATATTCTACCCCCCTTAAAATGAATTTCTCCCTTGAAATTCGTCAGGGTTATAAATCGTTTACTACTTGAAAGTTTCTTTCATAGAAACCCACGTCGTAAAAAGAATAATAAAACATAACATTAATAACTAATGTATGAAACGTAACGGTTACCCAATTAACTCATCACTGGGTTTCCACATAGTAGAACATATGTGAAAATATGGATATGGAAGAGAAATATAGCCATCAACTTCTGATGAAGATTAGTAGAGGACATGTCTATGAAACATCCATCAATCACAAAGTCATAAATCTTTAATGATCTAACGTACCATCTAATTCCTTAGATATGAGGGCACTAGGAAAACATTTTTGGCTTTCATGATCTTTTCCCAAATGATGATGAATTTTTGAATTAAAAGAAATACTTACTTGATTTTGGTACAATCTTACCGTTGCTTGTGCCTTCAACAATTTCCACATCACCTCTTAATGAAATGATGTTGAATTTGTCTTTTTCAAAGTGTTAGCAGATCATGCGATAGAATGATTGGTTATTCTATCTGTCTCAAAAATAAGTTTAGAAATAGTTATATACATAAATCCATCTATGGTGAGATTAATCATATATGGTTCCAAAAAAGGACTTATACTTCATCTATCATACCACTTAATAAAATAAAACTAGTTTCTACTAACCAGGGACTTCTTGTAGGCCAGTGGTTGGAAATAAATGCATGTCGCACTTCGGTTGTGGGTTCAATTCCGGCAACCTTGCCCGACACGACGGGTTGTCTCCCGTCCTACGGGTTGTCATTTTTCTAAAACTAAACTATTATAACATTCCAAAATATCAAAAAAATTATCCTTAAACAATACTATCTGATGTCTAACTTAATCTATTCCAATATTTAGGTTTATCCAAAATACTTATGTCCAATCTCGTAGTATAAATAAAACGAATACTATAAATGTCATATACTGAGCATGTGAATACCATCATTTATCATATGATATATCATGTTGGTCACATTACAAACATGTGAATCCCATAATCATGTATTCTGTTGGAAAATTAATACCCATTGAACCTTAGTGAAAACATGAATGATGTCAAAATTTAACTCTTTCCACATACCAAAATCCCAAAATTTTGATATACTCAAACCATAATATCACTTTGTCCTTATATCAGTCATGAGTTCATGAATAATATCATACATATTATTTTCTCATTATCCCTTCATTATGCGCATTTCATCTGCTTTCCGAAAATATTTCAATCACTTTTCATGGTTACTGGTACCATAAAATTATTGAAAACCACAATGGACCAATACATAGATATTCCAATATACCATAAAAGTAACTCAAAAACATTAATCATGAATACCAATACATATTCCCTTCAATCAATCATCTTCATTGATTAGCATGGAATAGGTCCTTCCTCGATTTAGAAGTAACTTCTTAGGTCAGTGCATTGAGTTGGGTAATGCCCATGTTCTCTGCAGATAATACATTGGACTCCATAACAGTCTGTCACTCTATGACCCTTTTCTCCACATAGATAACATCTTCCCCTCCCTTTGAGGTATTCATCAAGGTTTTTCTTCCCTTATTTAGAAATCTCAATCTTTCTTTTTCTATGCTCCTCACCATGCGAACATGCATAAAATTCCATCTTCCTCTAATTTGATGACTTAGGAATACAACTAATGTTCACCTTGTTAATCATAAATCGTGATGACTGATTTGGCATAATCTAAATATCTTTCTCTCTAATAGTTACATAATCTCATTAATCATAGTCACAAATTTGTCCATTTGAAACAATGTTAACTGAATTCCTTCTCGTTCCCCCCATTGATTAAGAGAAGAAACCATAGTGTATGAAACAGTTAAAATAACGAGGAACCACATAATCATAAAAAGTCACTTAAGGTATGTCTAACTTATCAAAATTTCTTTAATCCATGACACCTTAGGTTCACTTTAGGTTATTCATGATGTTCAACATAATTCTAGGACTCTAACCTATACTTATACTTAACCTTAGGAACATCCCTAAACATAGCTTAGAAATATCTCTAGGGATTTCACTAAAGTTTTCACATCCTTGTTTCCAAAGGTTAAGTAAACCTAACCTCTGATACCAACTGTAGAGACCCCAAACATAACATACATAGACAATACATTGCTTTTTTCAGAATACGTAATACATTACAAAATAGACAAACAAGTACCGTAATAGTTTAGTGTCCTTAGAAACTCGAAACAAAATTATCTAATCGTGGTGAAAGATCTTCAACATCTCCCTTAATGATCTTCCATTTTTTTTCTTACCTAAAACCTTTCTTTATAACCCGGGGAAAGGAAAAAATATAAAGGGTGAGCTCAAATTCTCAGTAGGGTTATGCATGGAGAAAATAAATCAAATCATATATATTTGATCTTAAAACATGAATATAATGTGTAAACATCAAAATCTTGATCAATGACATAAAACATTGCAGTATGTAAGTTAGAGATCATAAAAAAACATTAATCATGATAAAATAGCATGGGAATAAAACATGTAATTGTGGCAACCATTAAGCACAAGATATGATTTCTATAGTAGCCAAGGAATTGCTACCAAGACCATCTTAGTGGATAAATTACCTTTCTGAATCGAGTTCACACCTCGTTCCAGTCCTGTAACACTGATCCAGAGTAACTTAACATTCCAGCCATGTCTATATCATGGGATATAAATTATTACCTAATGCATTGGAGGGATATATAGTTCTATCCTATCTCATATTTAAAATCATTCTTACGTGTGCCACAACATAAACATAAATCATTCATCATAACCCAAAGAATAAAATGGGCTTCATAAACATCATCTCATCATATCATAATCCATATAAAACAAATGGATATCATTTCATCATAAGAAAATTGTAACCATGTAAATCATAGAGAAATTATACTTGAAACATACACATTGTAAATAATGTCATCTTGGATGGAAAAGGGTTTTGGTAAAAAAATTGAAATGAATTCTTGAGGAAAATATCCTTTCTTCTTCAAAATCATTTTCATTTCAAAAAATTCCATGAAATTTTAAAAGAAAAATAATTTTTTTGAAAATAATCATGAAATCTTGTAGAGTAAACTTCCTGAAAATAAGGCGTTATGAAACGGTAAAAATCCATTCATACTGTATATGTTCAGAAAATATTCTTCTCGTACTTTTTCCGGAAAATTCAATAAAGTTACTTGTAACGTAAACAAAAGAAATATTCTTAACATACGATGTAGTAATAGTCAAAATGGGTAAAAATGAAATTAATCATACATGAAACCATTTCATGAAAATAGGGACATGGATGATAAATATAACCTCAGTAAATACATACGAATAAACAATTTCAGATCAAAACGAGATTGAAATAGTTATCCCTTACCTTAGGTCTGATATGCTTCATATGTATCCGAACCTCCTGTATAATGATTTGAATAATGTAATTTACTTATTATATAATCATATTAATTGTTATGATATCATATATGGTTTAGTTATGACTTTATATTACCCGTTCTTTTGTAAAATCTCTATTAAAGCAGTGTTTTGGGTAAAAGCATTTTATTTGTCATACATGTTTGGACTTATTGTTATTGATATTATATTTACTTATATAATGTTTTACTTACTTCCAGAATGTAAATCATGATTTATATATCATATATATTCATTATATATTTATATATAATAGATATATAGATAAATGAAATATATCGTTCATGGAGATGGTAGGCCGTACATACACATAAACACTGTTTTCCTTTCATTATTGACAGAAATTGATGTTAGTAGATGACATATATATGTATATACATAAATAAAGCAGCATTATCATGTCATATATTTCATCATTATTCATTACATTTTATTTATAATCATTCTTTAATGGTTATCATGGAGAATGAATCTCATCGGGTCGTGGAGACGGTAATCCGTACGTACGCACGAGCGATGATATCATTACCATAATTATTGAATTGAATTGGATTGGTCGATATAATATCACATAATCTGTATGATGTTATTATAACTATATATAGTTATTCTTTAAACCATTATACCCATCCATGTAAGGTGGTGGTGGTAACACAGATTACACCACGGTGTGAAGACATTATTTCGTACATACGCACGAGTGGTGATTTCGTTTTCCGTAGGATGGATAGAAGGTAAAATATGGTCATTTCATATTTATAATAACATATCAGTATATGAGTGATACTAATGTTATTACTTTATTATGAAACAACAAATTAAGAAAAAGTAGAATAAGAATGAAACTTGAACGAATTGGTAGAAGATATTTCCTCTTCTTCGACGCACCTCTTTTAAGATTCCTCTGAAGGGACTAGAGTTGGTCTTTTGAAAAGGCAAAAAACCCAGGTTGTTTCTAGGAAAGTGTAGAAGAGAAATAGGTAGGGGTTGGCTGAGCTGGAAGGCTCCAAATTCTGTAAAGAGAATAGGGAGGAGGTGCCCTTTTATAAGGGAGGAGAGGGGCACTTTAGGAAAAACCAAAAATATTATTTTATAATAAAGTCATATTCTATTTATAATGGCCTTAAAGTGACTTATATAGAATATAAAGTGGGGATGGGTCAAAATCATCTCATCCAATATGTTTTAGAAATGTTTAGGTTACTATTTTAACCTTATATTTTAGATTGAACTCTATATTAAATTATTTAACGTTTACTGTGTCTTCTTGTTTTCATACCCTATGTGGTTAATAAACATACTATAAAAATCAAAACTAAACCCAAGTGGTTAATTATTAATATATATAACATTATCTATGTAATTATTCCAAACCATATATTTTTAGGAATATAATAACAATTAATAATATAAAACTTGTTTTAAAAACTATTTTATGTCAATTTTGACACTATTTAGTAATTGAATTTTGTGAAAATTATAACAACATAATTAGTTATAAAAAAGTTAATTAAATCAATAATAACATGTATTTTTAAGCTATAAATTAGTTTAATTCATAAAAAGCCTTAAATTACATTTATTTGGGTATTTATAATTTCAATTATTATAATATTTCATTATTAAGGTAATTACTGCATCACCATTGTGTCGTAAATAAATTAAATTATATAATGACTAAAATTTATAAATAAAATACAATTAGGTATGAAATCATTTTAGATTTTTAATGAATATTTATAGTCAAATTTATCTTATGTATAACCCTATATTATAAATTTTTTAGTTGTTATACTTTAATTTTCACTATTTTATCTCCTTTTGAGATAAAATAATAATAAATGTCATAATCTAATCCAAGTGGGCCTAAAGTGTAATATTATATTCTTGATATTGTTTTTGGACGAATTACACTTTTCCAATAGAATTAGGACATGTGTTAGGGTAATAATAATATCATTTTACCCTTAATTACACTATTTACATTTAACTGTGGTAAATAAAAGTAAAAAGATACTATTAAAAAAATTATTTTTATCTTATTGAACCAAATTTTACCCCTTTATATTAATTGTTTATCTTGGATTTTCAAAATTTCAGTCACAGAAGTGGTAAAATTATGTTTTATGTAAATTTTCAAAATCTCCTAGGATGTGGGTAAAAGAAAGTGAAAAGTTCAATAAATTTTTTTATATATCTAAAATTATTATAAAATGACTCCATTGAATTACATTGAACTTATATAGGTATTATGTATTAATTTTGACCTAAAATAAATTTTAATAAAATAAACAATTATGTACATAAAAAGTTGGTTTTTAAATAGTAACCCTGTGTTTTCACTATTCATAAAAAATTGAATGTTTTCAGAAAAATATAAAAAATTCACCTTATAATAATTTCGATATTCGGAATCCAAAAATGAAGTCAATTTGAAAGATAAAATTTTTAAAATTTCAAAAAATGGGTATTACTATTTATAATGGCTATTTCATAATAATATTATAATAATATCTTGTTTAGTGAAACTCGGTATTACGTACTACACATGCTATCAAAGAAGCTCTTTATTGTGTGTAATGCAAGCCAAGTCAGGGCTGCGTGTTGTGAGAGATCTGTTTGGTGTTGCACATAACATAATCAAAACTTATTTCATTTAAACAAAATCTATACATAATGTTGCGTAGAATAATTTCTACAAAATGAACATGAAATTCTGTATAACACGAGCCAAAAATAGTGTTACGTATACTACAAGCTAATACAGTGTTGCCTATAGTACAAGCTAATATTGGTGTAGTGTATAATAGACGACATCAAAGAAATTAATAATAATATATCTCATAAAATATCGTGGTGTTACACATCTCATGCCCCTTTCCTCATCCGACTTATGCAAAATTAATCTCCCTACATCCCTCTTCTAATTTCAAAAGAATTCATTTATGCAGAAGGCAGTTCAAGTAAACCTTTTAGTTTGAACCAAAAGGTGATACCTGATTTAAAGGTAATGTCTTCTCTTATGTTGTTTTGTTTTAATTTTTTACTTCTACAACCCCATAAAATCTTTTCATTACTATATTTTACAAAAACGTAATTATTCTCCAAATACAAGTTTTTTTTGTGAGAACTATTCGAACTACACATATACACACCACTATCTGATAGGTAAAGAACATACTGTTTCTGTGGAAAACGAACAATTGCCTCACGAAACGATGATTTCTCAGTATTTTTCAACCACCTATCATGGTAGACATTATGAAGCCACTGTATTTATATATTATATATATTATTTTTATGTTTTTTCTATTCTTCAGTAGTTTTTATTTACAAAAATACCATTATGCTTTCCAAAATGTGTAAATATGATAATATCATTTGATAAAGTGCAGACTATCTTCCCCTCAAGGTGATATGATTCATTCATGACATACATGTAAAGTATAAAGGATAGAGTTAATGAAAATATGTAACATATATATCATATGATATTATACTGGAATTATAATATACCTATGCATCATTAATTTTTCAGTCCATTAAATATTAAATAGAAATGAAAGTAGCGTCCATGCGTACGTACGACTTACCTTCTCCATGAATAGGGCATTTCATTTCTTATCTCCAAATCTTGTGTAATATTATAAATGCATAAATATAATGAATATATATGATATATATGATATCTTAATTATTAGTATTATTCTGGATATATAGTCTACTTTTGACCACGTGAACAATGTATAATTATAAGATGTTCATTTTTGACTCAAGTACTAAATATCGATAAAATGACCATTAATGACTTAAAGTATTTAATAATTTTTATAAAATGGAAATAAGTGATATAAAATGAATAATAAACTTAAAAATGTTCTTGAGAAAATATAAATTTACTTTATCTTGTTATTCAAGATATTAAAGAAATAACAAGTCAAGTCAGACACGAGGTAAGGGGTTTCTTATATCAGTTTTAATTTCGTCAAAATTCCACAGTTCACAACTTATATATTGCATGTGATGTATTTTGTACTACTATTGGAAATATATTATAATGATTGTATTTCTATTCATGGTATTCTTCGATTCATTTTGTGGTTCTTAGCTTTTGTTCTTACAACTCGATTGATTACAATGTGGATGGGATTTTTTATCTCCCTTTTAATTTTGTGAGATTTCTATTTTTCGCCACTTACTTATTGCCTGTGGTGTATTTTATACTGATATTTGATATAAATTATGATGATTCACTTTATATAAATTTTATTCAATGATTTATTTTGTGGTTATTAACTTTTGGTCATACGACTCGATTGATTACAAAGTGGTATTGGGTTTCTTATCTCACTTTTAATTCTATGAGATTTCAAATGTTCTCAACTTATTTCTTTCATGTGGTGTATTTTTTACTTCTATTTGATATATAATATCATTATTATATTTATATTCATGGAATTCTGTGATTTATTTTGTGGTTATGGACTTTTTTTTTCATACGACTCTATTGATTACAACGCGGTACGGGATTTTCAACCCACTTCCTATTCCCGTGAGATTCAAGTTATGTTTTCCACTAATTTTTTGTTTGGTATATGTACTCCCCATTATTGTATTATTTGAATAATATACTTTAATTTATTGGTATTTACATCTTCTTTGTATGATCCTTTTTTCCTGTGGTGTATGTTTTGTATGTTACCATATCGGTAAGGGATCTTTTTAACCCAATTTTTATTCGTTGGGTTAATAATCTAATTCATAACAATGTCATTCTATGATGATGTGTGGAATCAATGTTTATTTATTTATGTTGAAATTTCCACTCTCTATTGGGTGAATATTATTTTGATACGCCTAATCATTCCATTGATAAATTCTCATGTCATCGATATAAACTCGATAAGAGTAATTTTAACTTAATTTCCATTCATTGCGTTAAACATCCAAGCCATTGGTGTTGTTTTTACAAAAATATGTGTGAGTGATCTTTGATTTATTTACATGAAATATCCAATCATATTGAGTGTATTTATATTTTTCACACAATATTTTGTAACTAATTTATCCCTAATCTAAGAATATAGTTTTTATAAGTGATTTCAGCATAAATTACATTCCATTGAGACTTCATTTTTTTATGGACCAATTAACAATTATATGGTGTATATACTATCTTTTGGTATACTATATCATGAATCACTTTATTTTCATGATAATATAATGTTCTGATTAAATGTTATTCCTCAATTATTTTTATTCAAGCATCTCTCATTTGGTTAAGAACTCTTTAACTAATATATTATTATAATGATTTATTATTATAAACCATTCTCATTAATTTCCATGTTTTAAAAATGATTTTAAGTATTTATTTATATGTGAATTAATGTTTTAAAATATTAGTACCTTTAAACGTTTAAAAGTTGTATGGGACACAATGATTCAAAAATATCATTATTAATTATTTTCAATGGTTTTGAAAATGGGTTGGTAAAGCATTGATTATGTGTATATCATAAAATGATATATTATAATTGAAAGGTGGAAATTTTATATTTCCTTTATTATTGATTTATGTGTTATGAATATATTATAGTTATTGGGCTTTTTTTATATATATGGGTGGTTTCGGGATAAACCTAGGGAAGTTGAGACCGAGATAGCTCTCTAATGCATTGGGTAACGTGACGGAGGTAAACGTTAATGTTTCTCCTAATAGATTTAAGGAATATACCATGATGGGTATTTTAACATAACTCCCTAAATACCTATGATAGCTATATTGAATGTATGATATAGATTCCATAAGTTGCCTTTATGATTTATGATTTCTATGTTTTATTCATAAATCATATGATTTCATGAGGTACATTATGATTAAAAAGTATGGTTTAATTGATTTGTATTTATTGATGGGTTAATGATTCCCTTCATTATATTATAACCCTTATTGGGATTTTTATGCTCATCCCATTATTTTGAAAAAATTTCCCCATGACATTATGATAAATATGGTCAAGGATGAGATCATGGAAAAGTCATGTTGCTTAAAACATGGACCTCGACATGTTTCCTTTTTATAGTTTTTATTCTATGAAAAAATGGATACTGGGTAGTAGTGTCTACATGTAATTTTCAAGTTGATATGTAAATTTTAATGCCTAATTCTCTAAAACTCTAAACTTGAATAGATCCTCAATGTGAACTATTCATCAAATTTAAGAATATGTAATGTTTTAATTCGGGGTCCTTATATATACCTTTCATAGGGTCCTTACTCTACTATTGTTGTAACCTTACATGGTCATTCGGTTAGCTCTAATTCCTTGCATCAAATCATGGGGGGACCTAAAATTCCCTATCCTAGCTGGACTTCTATAGCCAATGTCCTGAACCATGATCATCTGACACTATTTCCCGACAAACCCATGTAATCCTCACTTTTCCTTACTCCAAAATCCATTTTATCTCTCAATCATCACTTATGATACCATTCATCCATGACCCACCTTCTTCAAATTCTGGGATGGGATAGAAATATAATGAGACCATCATTTTTTAAGATAATGGAGAGATAATGACAATTGAGTCCTGCCTCCTATAGGACCTAGGGTGGAGACCAGCACCATTAGTATATAAATCTCATGAAAATGGGAGGCATTACCCTTTTTTATAGTAATAATGATCAGTAGATAAGATGTATCGACTTCATCGACTCAAAGAGACACACACACACACATACACACATATATATATATATAAGGAAACCAAAATTTATCCCACATGAATGATTAAACTAAAAAATTTAAATAAAAAATAAAAAACCAAATTAAATACCAAAAAAAACTATTTATGGACAAAGCTATCATCCCCATCGTCAGATCAAGTAAGGTCTATCATAGACCCCATAATCTACCAAGAATCCTAAATTAGATTTTTCTATATAGGTTTAGTATACCAATATACTCAGAATGAAAATCGAAAGTCACCCATGAACAAGTGGGAAAATGATACTAATGTAACTGTGAGAAAATAGTTGAAACCAACATCACCTATCAAGGAATAACTACTAACCATCTACACTATGGTGCACTCACCATGTAAAAAAATAATTTAATGTAATGTAATATGTAAATAGATATTTTGGTACCCCACACCACTTCCCACTAGTTAATTATAACATTATAACACATCTACCTCTTCCACAATCCCCACAATCACAATCTGCTCATACAAACATGGGATAAAAACCAAACACAATCATCACATTTCTACATGGGCCACTACCACACATAAATCCTTCCTTCAGACACCTAGGACCCCAACTTTCCTCACATCCATCCATCCTCCAACCAGGATGTCAGGAAAAACAGCCTCCTCCACAGAAGTGGGGGTGTTTAGCACATAGTGCTCAACACGGGTGGGGTGCATAATGAAAACACAAGGAACTATAATTATATGAATAGGCACCAAAATCTCATTCCAGGAAATGGGTTTTCAAAAAAACTACATGCCCATATAAAACATCCCCTACTTCCACCCTTAAATGAATGTATAACCATGAATGTCTGAATCTTTCTTAATTAGAAGTATACCCTTATCCAATTCATTTAACTAATTTTCATTATGTATTAATGAATTTAATAAATTATTTATTCCATCCCTCCACGGAAAGTAGACATAAAAATCATCTTCAACCACATTAAGAATGGTAAAACCCAATAAACACTGCCATGTTAAACAAGGAAGATACTTCCAACATCTTTTTTCAAAGTTATCCCGCTCAAGTCATTCCCTCAAAACCAAACCCTACAACCCTAATTCAAAACAACACCATGCCTAGAACACCTATAAACAAGAAATCACACCACAATCGAGTTCTTCTTCCCCACTTCCCAAGCACTACACAAATGTAGTCTCACTTCATAACAAGGCTATTTATTCCACAATCAATCAATCCCTCAAACTGAGATACCATTACATCGCATGTACCGCCCTATACACACAGTCACACCCCTAGCCGTATCACCACACAACCAAAACCCACACAAGGAACTAAACCATACATAACAGTACACATAAACACACATATCAAATATGGAGTATCCAGATTCGGTGAAGACTATTCATTAAATTCCACTTTGATAAATAGGGGTGATCGTATGGGTCATCCATTTCATTTAAATATGTAAATGAGATTTATCAGATTTATAATTCCACCCATTATTTATTTGAAAAAAACAATTATGAAGAATCGGACATGCATGGACAAAGACTTCCAAAGATAAAGATTTTCAAATTCAACAAAACAACAATAGATCTAATAATATTTAATGATACGAAATAAAATATTCAATCACCATCAATATACTCTCATCCACTTACAAAGTTTGTATTAGCATTTATCATTGTTAAAAGTTTAGATTTTGCAGTTTTTAAAAAGGAAAATTACAAAACCCACCCCACCTGATACACAATTATAATGTAGAAAAAGTAAATTCTAACTATGAATAGTAGAAGATGCATAACTCTTCCTTTCTTAAAAAATAGATGGTCGTGTGAGTAGAAGGATGGACTCCAAGGGGAAATTTGGTCAATGGATACAGAATAACACGTGACTCCACTATGAGGGAATTTTCTGTGAATTCCAAAAGAAAATGGAATCACGTAAGTTAAAGAAGATTTTGGATTAGAAGGGATAGATACCATATCAACGTAATGGGAAATAATTTAAAAAGTCTTTAACATAAGATTGTGGTCAAGATTAAACGGTTTGAATATCTCTATGCCCTCTGAGCAATAGTATATTAATAGTATAATTAATATCCTTTTAAATACCCATATAAAAACTCAAAGATGGATATAAACATGAATTACACCTAATTTAATGTAAGATGGGAAAAACTATAAAAATTTGGAAAAAAAGATATGAGTCACTATTGGAGAATCAATGATTCAAATAGCGAGTCACGGATGGGTGAGTCACAGACACTGATAGTGAGTCACTAACAGCGAGTCGCCGATGTTGAGCCACTGATGTGACTAATAGATGCCTGACTTGGGGATGCCCAAACTCACCGATGCCCTGACTAACTAATTCCATAAATCACAGATGTCCTGATTCAATGATGCCTTAACTCGTAAAAGACATGACTCATCGATTCCCTAACTCATCGTCGCCCTCACTCACTAACGCCCTAACTCAACATTGACCATACTCACTAACACCCTGAATCACTGATAGTGATTCCTTGATCCATAAACAATGATGCCATGACACAATGACACCAACGCCCGAACTAACTGACTCTAACACCTTGAGTCATCGATGGAAAAAATGAGAATTTGGAAGACTCTTAAAATGAGCTAATATTTCTTCCTAGGACACCCGAAAACTCTATTTTGAAAATGTAATCGACGACATAGTTTCGAGCTATTATAGTAAAATACTAATTATGGGGTTTCATAGTATCCTATAAGACATTAATATGATTTTACCCTTACTATTTATTCTATAGATATAATTTCCAGTTACCATTGGAGTTAGCACAAAAATCAATAAAGGATTTCAATGAAATAAATTTGTTCATGGAAGAAGAATGGGAAGAGAGAAATTATAGCTGTAAAAAACTGAATTATATTATATGATGATATTTGTAAAATGCTATAATATACATGAAATGGGAAAAGGTGAATCCTGGATTGCTGATGAAATCTAAAATATCCGATCTTAGAGAACACATGTTTCAATATAAATGTAGACTCGCTATATTTTCAGGTATGATTCATTCCATATATTAATTTCTATTATTATTCACTCATATTTCTTATTTTGGTGCTGTTTAGATTATGAATGTGGGATTAGAAAACACTTTCAATATTAGTTGGTATATATTATCTAAGTAACATTGATATCTACCATAATAATTAATAGAACATCAAAAAATCCAAAATCTTATCTATAAATAACAACCAAAGATATAATATATATCCATAACAAATTATTTCATTCTTTGATTTTTAAAAAATTATACATTATGGATTTGTTTATTTGAAATAAATTTGGTCCTTGAATTATTTATGTGTGGGAGGGGTGGGAAACTTGTTTAGTTTAGAATTATTATATTTTTACATTTTAATTTTTATGTTCTTTTTCCAATAATAATATGTTTATTTTTTGACCTATGAGTTATATTTGAATAGCTTTAAATCCATTCTGTGGTTGAGAAACTAGTTTATCATATTTACTGACACTATAAAAATTAATAAATTATATTTTTTCGATATTCTAAATATTATAAAATCAATAAAATCCCAATGATTTTTAAAATTCATACCATAAAATAATATTCAACCAATGATTGTCACATTCTTTTGAGGATTTACTACCAAATTTATCATTTTATTCCCCTTTTTCTATTCTTGAACAAAACATTTAATACATAAATAACTAGAAGATTTTTATTTATCTATGACAAACAATAGAAAATATGATTATTTTTTATACATGATTGTGTTATTCATCAAATTGTAATAAACCTTTTTTAAAATAAACACTATTTTTCATCCATCGTTTAATTTTTATCCTCTTAACCCTTAACAATCCTAAATTAGTTTATTATTCTTTAAAATAATAGTCCTAATATCCCTATCAACCATGATATAGAATCATTTTCATGATCTATGTTCAATTCAAGTGCTGGTACAAGATATAAAATTACCCAGATAACCATTTTTTTATATTAATTTTTAAATTTAGTATGTTTTTACTACCATGTTGATATTTTTAATACATGATAAAAAATCAGTATGAAGATAAGTATAAAATTATTCTTTTCATCATTCAAGGATACCATTTATATCCACCACTATTTTCTGTCACGAAATATTTATCTATTATTAAAAAATATATTTGATGATAAATCAAGATATAAAATAATGAAACAATCGTATTTTGAAAAAGGAGAGAAACTGATGATTATATTTTCACAAAAATTTATAGAGGAAATAATTCTTAATTATATAGAGATGTTACAAATCCTAAAATAGTAATTATTAATTTAAACATATCCATTTTGAGTATAACAATTATAAAAAAATGAAGAATCTAATTAGATGTAACAGGGAGAAAAATGTTTACAAATATAGAACTGAATAATATTGTAAAGAGTCCATAAAAAATTCAAGATGTTGAGATGAGTAGTGAAATAGGGTGTAATTGTGGAATATATGCATTGAATTTACTAAAAATCATGAATTTTATCATACTATATCAAATCAAATCCAATCATCATTAATTTTGTTACATTCAAATCCATTCCACAATTAATCATTTCAAAAAATTGATCCCGATCATATTTTGTAAGAACCAAATTCTTGTTTCTGAGGTATGAGTTTCTTATATTCTCTTTTCCTTATGTGTTTTTGAGAAAATATGGAAAATGGGGAAAATTACAATTTTTGGAATGTACACGCCATGTACTTTTTTCACACGCTATGTACTTTTCACCATGTGGGATGAGTACACAGGGCGTGTACCCGTGTCATTGATGAAGGGTGTAGGAACCAACTACACGCTCTGTAGCGGTCCCTTACACGTCGTGTAGTCAGTCGGTAGGCGAATAGTAATGCGGTGGTCAGCTGTGTGACAGAACACGCCGTGTACTCAAGGAGACACACCGTGTAGTCATGTCTGCAGGTGAACAGTGCCACACTGGCGGGAAGCCTCCATAGGAAGAGTATAAAAATGAGGAGTACACGTCGTGTACTTGGAATTACACATTTTGTACTTTTTTTCTTAATATGGGAATTAGCCTCCCCTATTCATAGGGAAGGCTTAGAATGGGAATATGGAGATCGAGAGAGAAGGACGAAGGTTTAAAGATCCTCCGAGTGTTCTTCTGGAATCTGATTCTGCCTCAGACGATCTTGTTGGAACTGCGCGGGTAACCCCTTCGCTCTTCTTAAACTGTTCTTTCCAATTCTTCCCCTAACGGGAGTTATTTACTTTTGAGAGAGAATTATATTACCTCATATCTACGGAGTTTTAGGACGATTCGTGGAATGTCATTCAAGTATAACGTTCTTTGGCATATAAGGTAGGTGGTTTGGTGTTTATTTCCAACTGTCGTGCGTTTTTTTGTGCGTTTTTAATGCCACAAACCCATGTTGGGGTGTCGTGTGGATGAGGTTGTGGCTATTTTAATACCTAAAATTGTATAGGTGATTAAATAAAGTAGTAAAACTTCTTTTTGGGATCGTGCATGGATCCAGGACCACCCAAGGGGTGCGTTCCTCTATTTAGCTATTTTCCAGGATACTCGAGGGTATGCCTTTAAAGTAATGATTGTAGAATTCCCTTAAGAGGAATTGCTTGTGAATGTTTATTTACGTGTTGGTCAAGGCCCTGTTACATTCACCTTAGGGAAGTGTTTTACTTAGCCCATGGACATTGTTTTGCTTAGCCCGAGGGTAGTTGTTATCCTAGCCTGAGGGCAATTCCTTTCATGCCAGTGGGCAACTGATTCTGTGCCTATGGGCGACACTTACTACGCCCAAGGGAAATATCTGTATGCTTGAGGGTAAATTCTTATGTTGGATACTCTTTACCTAAGGGTATGGGTTTACATGTCTGAGGACATTATCAATTTACTTAGAATATTTTTTGTGGGGACATTTTAAATTAAATGATTAAATGGACCCTCAAATGGAAATATAATTGGTTAAGTTAGTAACTTTTTAGTACTTCTTACTTTATTGCATTTTACTGCTGCACAGTATTGTCGCATGTCTTACACACAGTTGAGCACGAGGCTTTGGTGGGTGCATACTGGGAATTTATTTATCACACCCTATTTGGGTCATGCTTTTCGACCCAAACAGATTCTATTTTTACAGGTGTAGATAAGGGAAAGGGTCCTTATACAGGTACATGATTGCTGTTGAGGTGTAGTAGAGCATGGGACTGAGCATTGGCTCGCGATGCTGCGGGATCATCTATTTTTCTTTTCTGTACTTGTAATCTATATTGTATTGTACTTCTATGTAACATTTTTTGGCTGTTTTCATATAATAGTGACATGCTACATCATTATATATATATGCCTGCTAATTTACCTTTTGTTATCGGGTATCCATTTCAGTTAAATATATTGTTGCTGCTTTTGATGTTATTGTATGTTTATTTATATTCTACTGCACTACACTTTGATAAATAAGGGCATAGTTTCCCCACTATTAAGACCCGGGCCTCGCTGCTAGTCGGTAGCCTCTGTCATTTGGGTAAATGCACTTGAGCTCACAATGTGAACCGGGTTCGGGGCTCCCATTGAGTGGCACCCGGAACCGGGACGTTAAAAGTGGTATCAAAGGAGTTATTTTCTTTGATTTACTATTTGGAGCCTTATTCAGGGATAGCACGGGAATGGCAGTTGGTAATAAGATGTGCTCAGGCGTAGCTAACCCATGTAAAGGGAAAATCCAATTTACCTTGTATTGCAATTTTTCTGGATTTTCAATTTTACATTTGAATTGGTTTTCACCGTTGGGTGACACACTTGTGATTGTGTTATTTATATTTTATTTGTGGGTTCTATTTAGTTGCAACCCGATGAGATGAGGGTATGCCATCTCATTCATCATTTAGGATCATGCTTGAAATCACATGCCATGCATATTTTCCATGCCATGTAGGTGCATTAGAAATTGCATGTTGTTGTGATAGTTATTGTGATAGCTCTGTGATCAATACCTTCTGTTTGATAGGGTATTTTTGTGTGAGCGTGTTTATAAAATAATGGACACGAAACTCTGGTTTTTGGGGAGTATGGGCCCCCATTTACCGTAATTTGGTGGATTATTGACAATTTATTTTGTTATAACATAGATAAGTTGTGAAACTTTGATTCATGGGGTGTATGGGCCGTCACGGATCGAATTTGATACTTAGGTGTTGTTTTTTAGTATTTTCTAAGTTCTAGAGAAGTTTTTGAGGCATACTGTTCGGAACCACAGTATACACGCCGTGTCGTACTGTAGACACTCCGTGTATGTTATTCTGTTCGGGAAGAAAAATAAAAAAAATTGAGTACACACCATGTACCCAGAGTACACGCCATGTAGTCTCTACCCGTGTCACAAACCGTGTGGGCGGAGACACGGGAAGGGAAGCGCTTGGGGAAAAAACGTTGTGTAGTGTTGACCTGGTGTCCACCTTGTAACTCCAACACTGGCAGAGGAAACCTTAAGACATACACGCTGTGTCCACTAAGGAACATGCCGTGTAGTGTGACCTAGGAACCCGGTGGTGTAACTAACAACACAGGTCAGGGTAAACCATTTGAGTACACACCGTGTGTATATTGAACATGATGTGTATGTTGATCAGTGTAAATCGGTCATGTAACTAACAACACGGGTCGGCGGAGCTCATCTAGAACACGCCGTGTACCTGTGGGACACGTCGTGTAGCCTTGTCTAAGGAAAGACCATGTGGAGTTAGCCATGTGGCTGGGAAACTAGGTAGTGTACATGCCGTGTGCGAATGTAACACGTCTTGTAGTGTTAGGGTGATTAGTCGGCTGTGTCACAAATGACAAAGGAAGTTGGAAATAACACCATACAATCCATGTAGATAATATACAGGCCGCTTAGTTTTGTTCAAACGAGAGTCGTGTGGCTTATCTTTGCAGAAGAACCCGGGCAGAGGAAGGGGAGTCAATTACACGTTGTGTAGTCAGTATACATGATGTGTAGTCTTGTTTTGAAAATTTTGAATGCATTCTTCCTCGTGTTTCATTTTTGGTATTCTTGGTTTTCGGTCTTAATAATCTTGAATCTAAGTCATGTTTTTGACCTTGCAGTGTCATGCTGCCTAGATGACCGCGAGTTGTTTGCCAGGAGAGCAGCGATGACTATACTCTAGAAATGGTGGGCCATGGGCTACCAATGGATCCTCCAGCAGAGCCAGATGTGGTGCCAGCAGCTATACTGGACACAGGCACGGAGGCACAGTTCCTTGAAGGCTTTATGTGGTTCATGCAGACCTTTAAGGGAGCACTGCATGCTACCACATCTATGGATGAGCTGACACATATCTTTCAGCAGCAGTATCCACCTACTTTTTTAGGGGGTGGCGGACCACAAGCTATAGAGTCTTGGCTAGGATCGATGCAGACTATTTTCGATCATCTGGAGACGCATCCAGTGCGGAGGGTCAAGATCATGACTTACATGTTGTGTGATTCCACCAAGAGGTGGTGGGATGTTACCACCTAGTCAGAGCATCACAGAGACATGGTGTGCGAAGATTTTCAAGCATTCTTCTATGACTTCTTCTTTCCAGAGATGCTGAGGGCAGAAAGAGCTTGAGAGTTCATGAATCTATAGCAGTGTGCTATGTCGGTGATGGAATATTCTACTCGTTTCAACGAGCTTCAGCGTTTTGCACCCAGGATGGTCGGTGATGATACTCTGAGAGCCATACGCTTTGAGGATTGTCTTCATTATGACATCTGAGCACTGGTGAATGTTTTCAGGTTACCTTTTGTACATGTTATTGTGAACCAGGATTTGATTACATAGAGGAACCTGTGGGAATCTAGTGGTGTGTTCCTGGGAGGTTCAGCACCAGTTATTGGTACTATTTCTACAGGTAAGAGGATGAGACAGATGGACTTCTCTCAGGGTAGCAGTACCAACCAGGAAGTTTCTTCAGGTGGGCCAGTCATGTGCTACCAGTGTGGCAGAGAGGGCACAAGAGGCCACAGTGTCCACGAGACCCAGTGGAGTGCCGATCTTAAGGCATGATGGGTCATTTTCAGCACCTTTTCTGGGTTTTTCAACTAGTGTCTAGTGAGAGGGGTTCTGTGCAGACTCCACATGCAGGAACAGGACTAGTAGCTTCATACCAGTTAGGGAACTTGAATACGCCAGGGCGTGCAGGTAGAGATGGTGGTCGTGGCCATGATATCCAGACACAAGGATCTTAGAGCCAGTAGGGCGGGACAACTCAGGGTAGCCAGGCTGTGTCATAGATCTGTGGCACTGGGTAGGCATATGCAGTACAACAGACCCAATAAGAGCATGATCCCGGACATTCTACAGTTAGAGGTACTATTCTAGTAGCTTCTGTTTTATCTTCAATACTTTTTGATACGGGTGATTCCCATAGTTTCATATATGTACCCGTGGTGGAGATCCTTGGGCTCTGTGTTTCTACATCTTATGATATCATGACGCTAGATACTTCGTTGGGGTCTAGAACGGCTGGTGTGCGTCAGTGAAAGGAGTGCCCACTTGAGTCTATTGGGTGTCAAATTCTCTGGGACCTCTATGTGTTTGAGATGACAGCTTATGACATCATTATTAGGATGTAATGGTTGGTTCCCTTTCAAGACTTTGTAGACTGATATCGTCACAGGGTGAGATTCACATCACCAGAGGGAGGAGAGTTTCTATACAAGGGGAAGTTGTGAGTCGAGATGAACCAGAGCATCATGGGCGATGAGGAGTTAAAACCCAGATTGCGAGCTTATATCTGGATGACTAGTGGACTTGTCTGACAGATTTCCTTCCAGTGGTTGATCGTTTCAGCGATGTCTTCCCGGATTACTTTTCAGGTCTACCTCTAGAGCATGAGGTGTATCTCTCTATTGAGCATGTGCCAAGAGAAGCTCCGGTGTCCATTCCGCATTATAGGATGGCTACACTAGAGTTGCAGGAGCTCATGAGGCTGTTAGAGGAGTTACATGCGAAGGGTTTCATCCGACCCAGTACTTCTCTGTGGGGTTCGCCGGTCCTTTTTATGAAGAAGTTAGACGGTACCCTCAGACTTGGTGTGGATTATCGGAAGTTGAATCAGTTGATGATTAAGAACTGATATCCCTTACCAAGGATTGATGATATTTTTGTTCACCTTCGTGGAGCACGAGTGTTCTAGAATATTGACTTGAGTTCGGGATATCATCAGTCGCACGTTAGAAAATTTGATATACCTCTCATGACTTTCAAGAGCAGGTATGGTCTATACAAGTATAAAGTTATGTTGTTCGGACTCACGAACGCGCCATCAGTTTTCAGTGCTCTGATGAATTTTGTGTATCATCCTTATCTAGAATCTTCTGTGGTAGTATTCGTGGATGATATTTTGGGGTACTCTCACACTCAACACAACCATGCCACCCATCTTCAGATCGTATTGAGTACACAGAGAGAGCATCAGCTATATGCTAAACTCTCTAAGTGCCACTTTTGGATGGACCAGATACACTTCCTAGGTCATATCATCTCGTAGTCAGTAGATGTGGTAGACCCAGAAATGGTGAGAGCATTAGTTTCCTATGAGTAGCCTAAGAACGTGTTTGAGATAGGGATTTTATTGGGGCAGGCTAGTTAATACATGCGGTGTATAATGAAATTCTACAGTTTAGCAGTTCCATTGACGGGCTTGACTAAGAAGGGTGTGAAGTTCATATGGTCGGAAGCTTGTGAGAAAGCCTTTCCGAACCTGAAGGTGACGTTGACATCAGCACCGATCCTGATACTCCTAGAGCAAGGGAAGAGCTATACAGTTTATTGTGATGCATCAGGTATTCGGATGTGAGCAGTATTGATATAGGGAAATCGAGTTGTTGCGTAAAGGTCTCGGCAGTTGAGGCCACATGAGAGGAATTACCCGACCCATGATCTCAAGTTGGCCGCAGTTGTGCATGCGTTGTGATGTTGGAGACATTATCTACTGTGAGAAAATTTTGTGGTTTTCACCGATCAAAAAGTCTCAAGTATATCTTTACTCAGTGTGATGTGAATCTGAGGAAGTGAAGGTGGGTCTAATACCTTCGGTCCTTCGATTTTGAGCTTGCCTATACACCTGGTAAAGGTAATGCGGTAGCTCATGTATTGAGAAAGAAAACTCATATACAGGCAGTACAGGAGGCCAGTGGTGAGTGGAATCTCATGGATTTGTTCTCTGAGATGCATTTGGATGTTCACGACAGTCAGGGGAAAACCTATCTTTCATCTTTAGTTGTGACTTCTACCCACCTGGATAGAGTGAGGATGAGATAGCTATCTTATCCAGAAGGCCTAGTTCTACGGGATTCGGTGGCAAGTGAGGACACTCCTACTGGTTCGACGATAGGCGATGATGAGGATCTACATTTCCATGGACGTTTGTGGGTTCTAGGGTATATACATGAGGAGATGATGTGGGGGTTTTGTGAATCATCTTGGACAGTTCATCCCAGGGTTACCATGATGTACCGTGACTTGAGATGTTGGTACTGGTGGCCGGGTATGAAGAGAGATGTAGCTGGTTTTGTTATGAGATGTTCCACCTGTCAGTAGGTGAAGGCGGAACATCAGAGACCAACTGGGATGTTACAGCAGTTACCCATCCTGGAGTGGAAATGGGATGATGTTGCGATAGATTTTGTGATGGGTTTACCGAGTTCAACTCGAGGTAATGATGTCGTGTGGGTTGTAGTGGACAGACTCACGAAGTTAGCTCACTTTATGCCAATCAAGGAGACCATCGAAGTAGACGATCATAGAAAGTTTTATATCTAAGAGATCGTACATCTTTATGGGGGCCCTCATTCTATCGTTTCAGATAGGGACACCCGTTTTACATCTTGTTTCTGGTAGAGTTTTCATAGGGAACTGGGTACACAGGTGCTTCTGAGCACAACTTACAACCCTCAGACAGATATCCAGTTAGAGCATACTATACAGGTTCTTGAGGACATGTTGTGTGCTTGAGTCATAGACTTTGGGGGCTCTTGGGAGAAGCATATACCCCTAGTCGAGTTTTCCTATAACAATAGTTTTCTGTCAACTATCGAGATGGAACCATACGAGGCTTTATATGGTAGGTCGTTCCAATCAATTTTGTGCTAGTTAGCGGCAGGTGAGGCAGCTTTATTGGAACCACATCTCGTGAAGGAGTCTTCTGAGTAGGTACAATTGATTTAGAAGCAGATGTCTACCGCGTAGTCTCATCAGAAATCTTATGTTGATCGCCGCAGACGACCTTTGGAGTTCGTGGTCGGGGATAAGGTTTTCTTGCGTGTTTCACCGAGGCTGGGATACAAACGAATCAAGAGATAGGGTAAACATTCACCAAGGTATGTGCATCCATTTTAGATTATGGAGATAGTCCAGATGGTTGCCTATCAGTTGCAATTACCGCAGAGGTACTAGGCCATGCACGACGTCTTCCATGTATCTCAGTTGTGCCATTATCATCCAGACCCATCTCACGTTTTTCAGCCAGAGGAAGTTGAGCTTGAGTGAGATGTGTCCTTTGAGGAGAATCTAATTTGTATCGTTGACAGAAGCATGAAGGTTCATCGAGGCCGGTCAGTTCCTCTCGTACAGGTGCTATGGCAGCATGGCCGAGTTCAGGATGAATTCTAGGAGCGGGAGACCGACGTACATTCTCAGTGGTCGGAGTTATTCATGGATATATCTTCTCCACCCTTGGAAAGGCAATTTGGGGACGAACTACTTTAATGGGGGAAGTTTGTAAGAACCCATTTCTTGTTTCTGAGGTACGAGTTTCTTCTTTTCTCTTTCCCTTATGTGTTTTTGAGATAAAATGGAAAATGGGGAAAATTCTAATTTTTGGAAAGTACCTGCTGTGTACTTTGTCCACACGCCGTGTACTTTTGGCCGTGTGGGATGAGTACACAGGGCGTGTACCCGTGTCGGTGATGAAGGGTGTAGGAACAAACTACACGCCGTGTAGTGGTCTCTTACATGCCGTGTATTCAGTTTTCAGGTGAATAATAAGGTGGTGGCCAGCTGTGTGACAGAACACTCTATGTACTCAAGGAGACACGCCGTGTAGTCATGTCGGTAGGTGAACAGTTCCATGCAGGCGGTAAGCCGCCAGGGGAACAATTTAAAAATTAGGAGTACATGACATGTACTTGGAAGTACATGTCGTGTACTATGTTTTTTTTGCATAAAATGGGCAGTAGTCTCCCCTGTTCACAGGGAAGGCTTAGAACGAGAATAGGGATCTCGGGGGAGAAGGCCGAAGGTTTGAAGAACCGCCGAGTATACTTTTGGAATCTAATTCCCCCTCGGACGATCTCGTTGGAACCGCACGGGTACGCCCTTCGCTCTTCTTAAACCGTTCTTTCCAATTCTTCCCCTAACAGGAGTTATTTGCATTTGAGTGAAATTTATTTTACCTCAGATCTATGGTGTTCTAGGATGATTCATGGAACGTTGTTCGAGTATAACATTTGTTGGATTATAAGGTATGTGTCTTGGTGTTTATTTCCAACTGTCGTGCGTTTTTGTGCATTTTTAGTGCCATAGACCCATGTTTGGGTGTCATTTGGCTGAGTCCGTGGCTATTTTAATACCTAGAATTGTATAGGTGATTAAATGAAGTTATAAAATTTCTATTTGGGATCGTTCTTGGATCCTAGACCATCCCAGGGGTGCGTTCCTCTGTTTACCTGTTTGACCAGGATACCCGAGGGTATGCCTTTAATGTAATGATTATAGAATTTACTTGAGAGGAATTTCTTGTGAATGTTTATTTACATGTTGGTCATGGCCCGATTACTTGTGCCTGAGGGTAGCGTGTTACTTAGCATGTGGGCGTTGTTTTGGTTAGCCCAAGGGCAGTTGTTATCCTAGCCTAAGGGAAATTTCTTCCATGCCTGTGGGTAGCTGATTCTATGCCTATGGGCGACACTTACTATGCCTGAGAGCAATATCCGTATTCCTAAGGGTAGATTCTTGTGTTAGATACTCAATACCTAAGGGTAGGGTTTTACATGTCTGAGGACATTAGCTGTTTACTTAGAATAATCACAGTGGTGAACTTTTAAATAAAATGATTAAATGGATCTTAAAATGGAAATATAATTTGTTAAGTTAGTTACTTTTTAGTACTGCTTACATTGTTTCATTTTACTACTACACACTATTATTGCATGTCTTACACATAGTTGATCACGGGCCTTTGGTGGGTGACTAACGGGAATTAATTTCTCACACCCTGTTTGGGTCATTCTTTTAGGCCCAAACTGATTACATTTCCGCTTCTGTAGATAGGGGAAAGGTTCCTTATACAGGTACTTGATTACTGCTGAGGTGTAGGAGAGCATGGGACCGAGCATTGGCTCGCGATGCCGCAGGATGTTCTATTTTGTTTTTCTTTACTTGTACTTTGTATTGTATTGTACTGCTATGTAACATGTTTTGGATATTTTCATAGAATAGTGACATGATACATCATCTTATATATATATGCCTGTTGATTTCCCTTTTGTTATCAGGTATCCATTTCAGTTAAATATACTATTGCTTATTCCGCTGTTATTGTATGTTTATTTATATTCCGCCGCGCTACATTTTGATAAATGAGGTCATAGTTTCCCCACTATCAGACGTGGGCCCTCTCTGTTAGTCGGTAGCCTCTGGCATTCGGGGAAATGCGCTTGAGATCACGCGGCGAACCGGGTTCGGGGCACCCGTTGAGTGACCCCCGAAACCGAGACGTTACATACTTTCATAAAAATATGAACATATGCATATATTGTTGGGTTGAGGTGAATAAATTCATAAATACAATGGTGAAAATTGTATGAACATGGAATTTAAAAAACCCATTCCCGAAAATATTACTAAATGTAAAGTGGAAACATTATAAAATGTTGAGTATAATTTCTCATGATAGAATAAATAATGTGGTGTTCAATTAATTAAACTATATATGAAAATTTTGATCAAATTCTATTAAGAAGAATGATATTATTTGAAATATTTAGTGTTTAAAATGAAAATAATTTTTTGATAGTATTTGAATCACTCATTGTTAAGTATTTAAAATCAAGTATCAAAATTCAATTCTAATGAAATCCAATGAATGATTTTTTTCTATAGGGGGTGGTGAATCCTGAATATTTGAAATTCTTATGATGTATTTCATCAAAAATAATGAAAAATAATCTATATCATAGAAAATTTATTACTTTTAGTTACTTAATTTTTTTTATTTAATGTAAATTAGCCCAAATAATTGTTTTAAATGATTAAATAGTTTTATTAGTTTTAATGATATGATATATTAATATAATTATATCTAATTATTTGAAAATATCCTACACTAAAAAACTATGATTTTTCATTAAGAAAAATAATGAATGGAATTTTCAAACTTTTCCACACAAACTAGTGAAAATATTTATAGAATTCTAATAAATGTTAAAAACAATCATCTTTCAGACTTCGACCACACCCATAAAACCATTCTCTTGTGACCATGAATATTCCTTCAACCATGAGCTTGTCTTTTATCCTTTGAATTTGAGACATCCATTTTTGATCATTCTACCATGTTACTTCAACCATTAACCTATGAACATGCTCCTATGAATTTGGGTAAACCTTAGTCATTGAGCCTACATTTGTTTCCGAAACTATGAACCATTCATCCATGATCCAACGATCATGCGTCAACAACCATTTTCATGTTAACTTAAAAATACATTCTCACATGACAGTGTGATCTCATATTCTATTAATTGACCGTGAATTAAAATTAACGATCATATATAAATTATGTGATCATGGTGAGGTCTATCTTAAACATGAAAAGTCAGGTTGCTAATGAAATTAATGTAATCAAACCTTATATTCAATGATCAAATCACAGTATGATCTTCGTGGAAAAATATGTTTATTGATTTAGTTGTTTTAGGTGGACTTATTTGATCTATAATCTATTGTTTCAGCCTTTGGGTGATGAACAATCAAAATAGTATAGTTCATGAATAAAAAAATTTATTGAAGGATACCCATGTCATAGCTACTGCTATGTTCTATGAATTGTGGACATATGATTCAAAAAATATATGAATAGAAACAATCATATTGTCAAAATCATCACTAAGATTCATAAATTATTGATGGGAGTGAAAGTTGTAATCAAAATAAAACACAGTATATTTTAAATAATAATGAAAACACCCAATATGGATAAGGGATATATTGATAATTGTGATAAATATGAATATAAGTGAGCTAGTGTACTTGGCCCTGGACCAAATTTTTTTTAGATTTATCTTAGAAAAAGATTATGGGGCCTTGATCTCACTTATACTAGTGTTCCATGATCTATGATGGTAAAATACCAAGGGATTGGTTTAATGAATAAATGACTTTAACTATAAATCAATCCACATAATAGTAGAATCATCCCCATATCCATGAAATTGATGATTCCATTATGTAAGACTAACCTCATTTCATTGATGATTTATATTTTCACCATTTTATTCATTTTCGTGCATCATTTCATCTTATTAGTGACCTTTATATCACCAAATGTTATAGTTTCAAAAATAAATAGATTTTCATAATATATTTTAATTTTTTTTCTTCTTATGTTAATATTGATAACTATGATAATAAAAGAAGTTGTCTCATCACTCTGATGGTATAAATAGCTAGGCTTAGATTTTCATGGTTAGTGAATGATTGAGGTTATTCTAGATGGTTCAGTTATATTATATTGATAATATTTAGATGATAATCATGAGCTATTTTTCATTTTTTATATATTTTTATATATGAAATATAAAAGTTTATATGATAGGAGCTTGTTGAACTGATAAATGTTTCACATAAAAATGAATCAATCCTGGCCATATATGAGGGAATTTTCAAACATGGAAATACCTATGTCACTTTCAGTATATTTTTTATTGAAATTATCAAAACATTTTTCATTTTATGTTTACAAGTTTTTTGTATTCACATGTGAATTTTTTCTATTAATGACTAATATCACCTATTTAAATGTCGTGATAAATAGAACATTTAATTTCATTGATCTTGAGTGTTAACAATCATTCATGATCCTCATAATGGAATTATCAATTTATTTCTATGAATTTTGAAACAAAATATTAATAAGAATACCCAATGACATTCATAGAGAACTTGATGCCTATAAATAATAGAGGGAATAGTGGAAATTATGTAAGAAGACAAATTTTGATTGGAATAGTGTGCCTTACTGATAATATACTATTTCTTTTGATTCATATTATTATTTGTTTTAGTTTTATATTATCTTCCTCTCCATCATTACATAATTTACTTATAGAATAAATGGTAAAAAAAATCTTTGTGATTCAGGAATGGATAGAAGTCCAATATTAATTCATGAGACATAATGTTTCTATGTAATTTTATTTATTCTTGTTGATTGATTTCAATATTAATAATAGACATAAATTTCAAATGTAGTGTTGTTTGATTTCATTTTTTCTGTAATTTATTGAAATTTATGTGGATCAATAACATCTCTCAATTTTTTTGGATCATATATAGTTGAATGGTTTTTTGTTTGTGGGGAAGTGTTATGTAGCTTATAGAATGTGTGGAACGATCATCGATTAGTCATAGGCTACCTAAGAATCAAAAGACATGGTTGGGATTTCCTATGTGAACAAAAAATTAGTAGTACATCTTATTCATACAATAGATAGTGGATTGATTAAATCAAATGTATTTGTTATGATAAACACACCAATATCATTCAACGATGGGTGAAATGGGAAGTTATTATAGTAGAACTCACTTATGATTTAATAAAGAAAAGAGCACAACATTTTCAAACTAGAATATAATTATAATTAGAAATTCAAACCTAGAATGATAACATACATTATAAATTATTTTAAATTCCCTATTTTATAAAGCATGGTTTTCAATATTAAAACATTCGGCTTCTTAAAAAACACATGAATACTATATTTATAACACTTTAACAACATCATATATCATATCCTTTAAAATACATATTATGTTCTAAAACATGTGCCACATGCTAAACCCTATTTAATTGAAACAGAACATATTTATTATAAATTATTCAAAAATAAATTCTATAGAATAATATGGTACAACAGTAATATTTACTGAAATTTGAAGGAAAACACTTTCAACATTCTAAAATAAAAAAATCATTTACAGTTAATATTGTTTTCATTAAATAACACATTTTATAGTTAAAAAAATAAATTAAAAAAATTCTATATGATAAATTTAATAACCTAAAATATATATTTTAAATACTCTCAAAAAAACTCATGAGATAACTTTTGGAGATTTTTTAAATAATCATTATTTATGTGTATATTGAAAATCCCAATTAATATCTTCTATTGTATTAAATTGTATAATTATTTGAAATTATTGAATGATTTTTTTAAAATATATATAATTATATATTATAATTTAGAATAATTAGTTTTATAATAAAATTTTATATTTATAAACAATTTCTCAATATTCTGAAAACATATATAGTGTTTTAATAAGAAATATTTCCAGCTATTTTGCATTATTAAATATTATTAAATGAATTTGATGAATTCTATAATGTTTAAACAAACCAAATTTGAATTGTAAAAATTATTCTAAATTAATGCGAATCATTGAAATTTATATATTTTTTATAATTATAAAAATTTTGACTTCAAAGAAAACATTTTTTGAAATGGGTTTTCAAGTATTAAATGAGATAACGTTGTGATTAATTTAATTATACATGGATCATTAATTTGATAAAATTATTTTTATAAATGAGATAAAAAATTTATATTATTCATGAAATACCCATAAAATCAAAAAAAAAACACATCATTTGATAGCGAATGTGAAACACAATACCATGATTAAAAAAAATATAAAACCCCAATAATTTACAATGTATTTATTTTAAAACAAATTCAATATCATCAATAGATTTAAAAGCATAAAATTTTGAGATTTTCTTTTTTTACATCAATAAATGAGTTCATATTACTGTATACACAACATTGATTTTATCTGTCATTTCACTCATGACCAAGCTTCAACAGAACCTGACATGTTATTGAAATATTTCTATTCAGTATAATAGTTGTAAACTAGCTGTTAAATCAGATCGTAGAACTAGTAGGAAAAAAATTATTAAAATTTAATATTTATCACACCTTAATTTGTTTTATAATTATTATAAACAATATTAATAATAAATTAAAATAAAAGGAATTATTTTCTAAAAAAATCAATCTTTTTTAAGTGCCAAATTCTTCATCCCTTGCAAATGTAATATTATATTAATTTTTTTCAAAATTTCAAAAAAAAATTGAAATAATTAAGTTATTTTTTTATATAAGAATTTTGTTTTTTATATTTGGGTGACATTTCGAATTATTATGAGAACTTTCATTTCATTGATGAATTGTGAATGATACAAAATTTTAATTGAAATATATCATTTAGTTCAAATTATTTATTAATATAAATTCTATATTGAACTTTTTTTAAAAGAATATACATCTATTATATATCAATAAATCTTATTTAAGACATTATACAAATTTTTATATTGAACATTAAAATAAAGACATTTAAAATGTATAATATATTTTTCTTTGAAAAAATAATTTCACAGTGACTCTAGAGATATTTTTAAATCAAAATTTTCCACTTATTTTAATAGAATATGGAAAAAAGGGATTCCATAATTTGAGGTATAATAATATATATTATCTAATATGGTTAAAATTAGTTTATCCATAATAAATAGTTAAAACAATTTGAAATTAATTACCGATATTAAAGAAAAAATGGATTTACTATCGTTTAAAATAAAATGATATGGGTTAAAAAAACCTCTCATATTTAAAAATTTTAATTTTATGACCATTTTTTACCGTATATCATATATATTCTTCATTTTACCATGTTGGATGCTTTTTTATTCTAATAACCTTGTTATGAATCAATATTTTTCAAAAATAATAACTATCCCACGCCCCTCACTTATAAAATGCCACCACCTATCCACTCTTCCTCATACTATAAAAAAAATTTATACATACAAGACCATCCAAAATCATGTCCAAAATTTACTCTAATCATCCAAAAATTATTATTTTTTGCAATATATTGAACCTAGTTAAAATCTAAAGAGGATACCCAAAAAACATGTAATGTTCATCAACAATCATTTTTATAATACTTTTTCCTCCACCACGTTAATTTTTTTAATATGTTACAATATAATATCCTCGGTATATTAGATAAAATGAAATCTTGTTATTGTATTGAAATGAACTCCATTCTCCTCCAATCCCATGAAATGGGTTACATAATCATCGTTCTTGTGTGTGGAAAACAACTGCCTCAAGAAACGTTGTAAATCATTCATCCATTACACCTTTTCAAGGTTGGGTATGATGATGTATCTAATGTATAAATTTGATTTAAATAACTTAAATATACATATGAAGTCAATATATCTTATATATTTTTTACTTTCTATTACCAAGGGGATGATATAACATCGATCATGTGCACTCTTAGATATCGTCTCATGAAATGATGTGATTCATCATTCACTAAAGCATTACATGGAATGTAGTAATGATAAATTTAATAAACATAAGTGATATATATTAAATAATTATAATGTCTATTAAATATATTTCATTATAAAAACATATAATTTTTTTCCTTTTCCCTTACATAAATATAATAAAATTATTCATGTATATGGGGACTGCTGCCTTTATGAAGCAATGGAACTCTCTTTTCGTCACAAAACCACGAGGATGAAATATATATGAATTTTATATTCAAATAATATGGTATATAATATATTATTTTCATTTTTTGAAGAAAAAATATTACTAACCTGTCACGACCCCCTCTCCACAATGTGTACCCCTCCTAAGCTGTCAATGTGAGAAGGGAGATTTTGACCCCCCGAGTCCCGCCTCCAGTAGGCCCCGGGATGGTGACTAGCACTGAGGGTATAATAAACACACATATGGGAGGAATTACCCTCTAAGAGAACACATGTGGAAGTGAAAAATAACATAGACAACAACCAAATCTAATGCGGACTAAAATATAAATGAAAACCCAAGTGCACATACATAATGGCATGCATAACTACTACCACTAGAAGGGGAACAACAACAAGTACCCAAAATAAAGTAAAAAACAGCAGCAACCACAAGCCCGAAAAGCTCCTGCAACCCCATGAAAGTTGAAACTAGATTGATCTCCAACCAGCTCCAAGTGACCAGAAAAATAGTTTATATATACATAGGATGAGTATTATAGTATACTCAGTAAGATCCTACCCAAATCGACACGTTAAAATCAAGAAATAATGCTAAAGAATAGGGAACAACAAGTGAATCTTACTCATCACCTAAACAGGTATAATAAGTTTCCAACCACTCCATAGATACTCTCACCATGTAACGCATACAAGAGAATATAATATAATATATAATATCAAGGGTACCTTACTACTGCTACCCCACTGGTTTTCCTCATTGCCCAAATATCGTACGTCCTAAGCATATCTCTCTCAAAATGGTTGCTCGCAGACACCTGGGCAAAGCACCTAAATATGAACCTCATGCAACCAAAACACCACGCCCACAAAATAATGTAACCAGGTAGTTTCAATGGGCCACTATATCTTACATAACGTATATCACACGTCGAGTATTATACATCAATCCATTACAGCCCATACATCGAGTAAGGATCCTCAAGCCATCACACATATAAACATTACACTTATAGTAGCCCATAAGATTATATATATTCAAAATATATATGTTTGTGAATAACCACAAATGGTTACATCCCTCTACACACATATATGGGGAAAACTGACCATTGTTCCTACCATCACCAGTAAATACCATGAGAAGAGAGCGGGGAAAAAGGGGGTAGTTAACCATCCATCCTCCCACTAGAATGTTGTGGAAAACACCCCCCTCAGGGTTCAGAATCCCTAGGGTGTCAGTTTCCCTAACTAACGGGGTGGATTACCGTATAGAAACACAAAAATTATAGAGTATACTATTTCTCACAACCACACTATGGGAATAACCTAGTCTGAGAATCAACTATAACTAATAGCTCTCGGACTCCCAGCTACCACTTCTACGACATGGTATCCTATAAGAAGACAACCATTTAATGAAATTAATTGAATTACCTCATTCTCTATTTTTTAAGTTCCACATTATGTTGATTAATTCTTTTAAAAATTAATTAATCATTAACAATTTCACATTATATTTAATTATCATAACACCCAAAGTCCACTATCCCTTTAAAATTGTAACCTCAACATTTCGTTCCAGCAAGCTCCAACCTCATGGGTTAACATCATTTATTCAATTATTTATTTACAGAATTACATTCTAAAATTCAAAGGCATTCTAGAAAACATTATATGATTCTAAACACATGGGGTCTCAACACAGTGAGTAGATGAACTACCTGTCGAATATTTTCCACCCATCGCAAGAGTGTAGACCCATCCTCCCTTGAGAATCTAGATAAGGAAAGAACATGACATACCCCGCGTGTCTTCGTCCCTTTCAAAAAAAAGGCTATGTGAGACCAGCTACCTTGAGTAGTGGGGAAAGTAAAGTTGATAACTAATCAAATAAACATCAATCATCCAATCATTCACATGCATCCCATTCCACCATCCCTAGTGTCCTCTACGAACTACACATTCCAAAACCAATGCATCTCTCCACTCTAGGAATCATCTACTACCACAACTAATCGGCCTCCCTGCCCCAACATATCACAATAGACTTCCAAGATCACATCACCACACAAGAAGTAAAAAAACAACCATTATATCAATTGGGATCTTGGCCCATAAACAAGCAAGAGGGTAACTCAGAACTCTACAATAAATTATCTTTTATCAAACAACCAATTCATTAATTCATCTTGGATTAACTAATTAATTTTTTGTAGGTTCCAAATTTGGGAAACCTAATTAGTAATCTATTAAAAAAATTAAACATGCTTACTACAAAAATTTAATTAACATAAAATTACAATAAGAGGAACCAGATTCATTGACATGCCTCAATCATTTTCCAAAAAAAATTATTAACTAATTTAGGCATTACATTTTTTACCAATTTCCATCGAAAACGAAAAATGTTAGAAAACAAGACAAGATATCACACTATCTAGAAAAACATGAGGCAGTAAAAAACGATCGATCTCAATTTATTTATCTATTTAAAATATTTATTATTCAAATTTCATTGTGATCAAGTGGGATAAAACATGCTAACAATGAATATACACATAAAATAAATGAGAAGTAATGAATCCCTTGCCTCATTAGTTCTTGGCATTCATTATACAATAACAAGACACACAACGGGTTACGATCTCCCCCCTATGACATCTGTATTCACTAGAGGATGCAGAGACACCACCACACCGGTCATCACCCAAGAAAATTCCATTAGGAACAAGGAGATAGCATTCCATAAAAGGGAGAGAGAAAATAGGAAGATATGGACCCAAAATAATGATGATTGAACATACCGTATATCGAAGACTGATTGATATTTCTTTGTTTCATCAAAACAGAGTGAAAAAAATCCTAGGAGGAATGTTTGATTGCACAACTCCAACGAAAAATAATGGGATTTTCCAGAATATATCACCCAAGAATATGGATGAAGATCTAGAGAGGAATATATATCATCCCTTTAGAAGATTTAATGGAGCATTGTTTTTAGATACACTGGATTTTCATTTAAAAGTGGATCACATAAAACCACGAAGTTTGACAATGTAGAAAAAAACACCCCAAGCCTTAGGAGAAATTAATATAGGAGTTATGACCTTTGAATCAGCCTTAGAGTCCATAAAACGAGGCTTTAAATGCATTTTATGTCAATAGAAATGTCAATTGGGTGAAACTGTAGGATGCTAGAAACACTATTACTAAACTCAAAATTTGGAAAAGGAAATAAAGGTTACTGATGGACGTCACCATTCTGGAAACACTATTCACAAACTCAAAATTTGGAAATGGAAATAGAGGTTACCGATGGACCTCACCATTCTGGAAACACTATTCACAAAATAAAAATTTGGAAAAGGAAATAAAGAAAACTGATGGACCTCACCATTCTGGAAAAACTATTCATGAACTCAAAATTTGGAAAAAGAAATAGAGGTTACAGTTAGACATCACCTTTCCAGAAACACTATTCACATTCTCCAAATTTGGAAAAGGAAATAAAGGTCACCGATGGAACCTCACTTTTCTAGAAACACTATTCATGAACTCGAAATTTGGGAAAGGTAATAGAGGTTACTGATGGACTTCATTGTTCTGGAAACACTGTTCACAAATTCAAAATCGGGCAAAAGAAATAAAGGTGACCAATGGAACCACACCGTTGGAACCTCACTACTGCACTATTCACATAAGGTTACCGATGACACTGTTCAATGATGGTCACCGATGAAACTAGTCATATAAGGTCACTGATGTCAGTGTTCACATATGGTCAATGTTGCACAGTTCAGATAAGGTTACCGATGGCACTGTTCACAGAAGGTCACTGGTGACACTATTCACATATGGTCACCAATTCCACTATTCACAAAAGGCACCGCTGCACTATTCACATAAGGTAACTGATGAAAATGTTCAGAGAAGGTCATCGATGAAACTGTTCACAGAAGGTCACTGATGTCTCTATTCAAATGAAGTCAATGTTGCACTGTTCTCATAAGGTTACCAATGAAACTATTCACATATGGTCAACGATGACATTGTTCACAGAAGGTTACCGATGCAATGTTTATAATGGTCAACCATTGGAACTATTCACCAATGGAACTGATCATATATAGTTTCTGATGCAATGTTCACAATGATATACCATTGTTACTGTTCACCGATGGAACTATTCACAGAAATGGAAATTTGTCAATGTATTGAGGATACGTTACCTTAACCTCCTGAAACACATCATACATATGATTTTCAAAAAGGAGTATAATAAATAAATTCAGGCCATTACATAAAATACCTTTCAAAACATTCTCTTCCTCGAGAATTAAAAACCCACCTATATGGAAAATGAAATGAGGCCCAAAAAACCACACATCGAGATACCTCCTAAAAGATAGCAAGCCAAAAGAAGAAAACAAATCTATATTATAAACGTGAAAGGTCTAAACCCACAAGGACTGCATCGATAAAATAAAAGAGTAAAACATCAAACAACTCTGGGTACTGAGGATGTATCTTTGACTCACGTTCCTAGGTACTCTCCTTCATTCCACCGTGTTTCCACAAGACACGAACCAAATGGATATAACGCCTGTAAAACACCTTCTTTTTTCAGTCTTGGATCACCACACGTCACTTCTCAATGGTAAAATCATCATCGACAATGATCACTCCCCAATCTATGATGTGAGAGTCATCAAAAAGATAACAAATGATCTGTGATACCTGGAAAAAATCATGTATCTGACTCATCTGTGGGGGAAATGCTACTCGATACGCCACAACTCCAACATGTGATAACACCTTGAAAGGACCAACAAACTGGGGAGACATATTACTCCCATGACCAAACCATTACTTCCCACAATCAAGAGTCCCCTCCAGAAACACGTAATCACCAACATCAAACTATAAGGGCATCTTTCTTTAATCAAAAAATGATTTCTGATGATCTTGTGTTGTATTCATCCTCTCTCAAATCACCAAGACCATCTCTATTGTATTCTACACAAGATTCCATTTGAGAATTACTACCTCTCCAACCCCAGTCCAACACAACAGAGAACAGAATGGTCAACCATACATGGTTTAAAATGGAGACCTACCAATGTTACAGTGAAAACTATTTTTTTAAGAAAACTCCACCAAGGGTATGTGCCTCATCGAAGAACCTCAAAAATCTAGGATACAAGATCGTAACATGTTTTCAAGATTCTAGATGGTTCACTCTGTCTGATAGTCCGTTTGAGGATTATAAGTAGTGATAAGGCATAGTTGTGAACCAAAATCATGATCGAGGCCTCACCACACCCTAGAGGTAAAACGAGGATCATGATCATAAATGATCATCCTTGGGACTACATGAAGCCTCACCACCACTTCCAGATACTACCTCAATGAAACTTCTACTGAGCTTGACACCTTGATTGCAATGAAGTGGGATGATTTTGTTAAACGATACACTGCCAACTAAATAGCATCATGTCCTCCCTAAGATTGAGGTAAACCATTGTTAAAGTCCATTGAGACGTCCTACAACTTCTACTGAGGAACATCTAATACCTAGAGTAGACCACCAGGAACATAGGTTTTGACCTTCTCCTTCTGGAAGACCTAACATCGATAAACAATCTCTACAACTGCATGCTTTAACCTAGGCCACCAAAACTAGCTCCCCAAGGTGAAGTACATCATTTTCACGCCAAGATGCACCGCTAAAGGATAACTATGGAACTCTTTGATAATGGTCCCTCACATCATCAAAAGAACAAATATCCCTCCATGATAGAACTCTCAGTGTAGTTCATCCTCATAACAACCATCAGGGGCCTCCCTACAAACAACTCGATCTCTCCAGACCTCCACATATATATCCACCAACTAGGAATCTTCCACCATCTGCACCAGAGATGACTACACCATCATCTGGAAAATACAACCACTTCCCCCGTGATGCCCCATATCAAGATGTAATGCTAAATGTTCTTCCATTACTCTCCATGATTCACAATATACACACACTGCATAACTACGTGACTTCTTACAAAGTGCATCTTCTACAACATTCTCCTTTCCAAGTGTATTCAATATTTCAAAATCGTATTCTTATAATAAATATATTAACCGATGCTATCATAAATTCATTTCACACTAGGAGAATACATACCTCATGTTCTTATGATCAGTAAAATGCACAATTACTAACCAATGAGGTAATGTCTCCACAACATCAAGGAGTACACAACAGCTACCAACTCAAGGTCATTAATGGCATAGTTATGTTCATGGGGACTTATTTTATGAGACCCATAAGATAAAACTATTCCTTTTGCATCAGAACACAAACTAACCCCATGTGTGAAGCATCGCTAAAAACGTCAAAATGAACTCCCTATACTGAAAAACAATGAATTATAGAACATAGTAACTTCTCTTTTAGATACTCAAAAGATGTCTGACACTGATCAGTCTATATGAATTCTTGATCATTACATTTCAAAGTTGTTATTGTAGTTGCAACTCGATATAAATCGACTGCAAACGTCATATAGTATCCTACGATACAAAGGAAACTTCACACCTCGAACACAGTCTTGGGCACTTCCCAAGACACACCCTCTTATATCTTCATCGGATCCACAGTTACTTCCCATTGGGAGACCACATGCCCTAAGAAACAGAATTCTCGAGCCCAAAACTCATACTTCGATAACTTCCCAAACAACGGATGTTGACGAAAGAACTTCCAAAATGGCATGTAGATGCCCTATATTCTATTCATCAGATGTGGAGTACACAAGGATGCCATTGATTAAAACCACAAAAAACAGGTCTAAGAACACACAGAACACAGTGTTCATCAATCTCATGAACACAGATAGAGAATCTATCCCGCCGAATGACATTACAATGAACTCACAATTCCCATGACAACAACGGAAAGTAGTCTTCAGGATATCCTCATCCTTCACACGCCACTGATGATATCCTGACCACAAGTTGTTATTTGAGAACCAACTTCCACCCATTATTTGATCTAATAAATCATAAATCTATGTAAGAGTATATAGATTTTTTATTGTCACTTTGTTCAACAGAAAATAATCGACACACAATCGCAAACTGCCATCAACATTATTCACGAAAAAAACTGGTGCACCCCATGGTGACACACTCGGCTGTAAAGAACTACACTGTAACAAACCATCAAGATGTATATGTAGCTCTCATAACTAATAAGGGGCCATACTATATGGATACATAGAGATATGAGATGTTCCTAGTTGTAGCTCGATCCCAAACATGGTCTCTCGTCGAAGGGGGTAATGTTATAACCTCTTTTGAAAAGACATTAGTGTATTCTTCTACGACCCTAATTAACTCCAGCTGCTAATTATATGAAGAAATCAACATTATCCCATCCATCATAAATGATAAGGATGGAATGCACCAACAAACTATCTGAGGATCTTGCTCACCAACAAACACCATCACCTCTTCATCCACATCAAAGAAAGCAACCTTATTATTGATGAAATCCACGATAGCCAGCACCGAATACAACTAATCCATTCCAAGGATGACATCATATGGTTGTATTCATAAACATAAGAAATATACCCAAGAGTGGTTCTATCCCAACACTAGCTCACAGCCTCTACATACTTTAAACAAGTAGTATTGACCTTCCACTGGCATGGTAAATGCCGAGGGCACTGGAAGCCTCTCAACCTCAAGTACCAAAGCATGAGAGTGGGTAGGTGATATGAAGGAGTGTGTCTCTCTTGAATTAGAAAAGGCATACACCAAGGTAGAAAATAATCAAAGTGTATCTCAAACGACGTCTGGGTTTCTTAGTGCTGGTAATGCTAAAACATGAAGTTTACCACCATTTCTTCCTCAACCTCTCTGACCATGATGATAACCACCGCCACAGCCATGCTCTATAGTCTAAGGATGGTGACTGTCACATGGCTTTCCTTTTCCTGCCCCATCTACCCTCTGCTGATCTATTGATTGTGTAACCTACTGATGATGCCTCTACTAGAACTGCCTCAACAGAGGTACCTAGAGAAGAACATGTGGTGTGCAAAGACTGCTATGAAAATTTTAGCACTCTCACTACTAATGACCAAGAACAAAAAAAACAATCACCTGATCCATTGGAATACACCTGAGATCCGCTGCCTCCAGAGAAATGAGATGCTGAAGTCTAGGACCTAGCCCCGGTTGAAAGGAAAATTTTCTGCCTGAAAAACCGGGAACCCTGAACCACAACTCTACTTTGTGAGGAATTATGGTGACTCTCCTCTCAGGATTATCCAGTTCTGGCCAATGTCCTCTCGATGACCTCTTCCCTTTAAATCTCCTCAAGATATGTCTTCAACATAAATGGGGTGATCTGGCACTAGATCTCAGGACGCACATCCTCCTCAAAATGCCTTTCCATGACCTCTTCATCTGACAACAGGTTCGAAACATATCATAAAAGGTTCCTGAAAAGGATTCCAAACTATCTCACACTGGAACTCCAATGTCAATTGGTAAGAAGATCCTGGTGACTGGACGTCTTCACGGTCGAAGAAATAAACTCAACTCTAATCTTGTCTCGAAACTCCTCCCATTAAATCACATACTCCTCAATGTCCCTGAGGAATAAGAACCACCACTACCTCATTTCTCCATGAAACATAATCACAACCAAGGAAACCTCATGCTCCTTCCAAGCACGGATCTAATAGAATCCTATCTCAGCCTCCTCCAACCAGTCTTATGTGACTGCATGTGAAATATAGCCCTCATACTTCTGCAGACTCTAGTGCTTAAACTCTCAGAGTGTCCTCCTCCAAGTGTCGTCATCATCAACCTCTTCTAGGCAGCGATCTACTGGCACAACCTTTTGGGCATCTTCTATGTGATCCTGATGAGGATGTCTACCCAGAGACATAAAAGAAAAATATCCAATAGTTTTATCTCTTAAACATGGAATATAGAAGATTCATCATTAATTAATTAATTTTTATCTTTCATTAATTTTATGTTAAAATATCATAAGGTCTACACCTTGAAGAATAGGCAAGAAGAAGAATGATGCATGATACATTCTTATGTCTATACCTCACAACTAGTATCTCATCATTTAGATTCCATTGTAAATATAATGGTCCGTACATCAGATCATAGGGGGCCCTTAACACATATGTCTCTGCTGGTCTCTAGTGTATACATCACTTGCTAATCCTGACTGACACTATTTCCCTACCAACCCTTGCAACCTCACCATTTCCTAACTTTAAACATTATCCTATCCCTCAAAATACCATTGATAACACTTTGTCACGACCCCCTCCCCACCAAGTGTACCCCATCTAGGCTTTCAATGTGATAAGGGAGATAATGACCCTCGAGTACCGCCTCTAGTAGGCCCCAGGTTGATGACTAGCACTTAGGGTATAGTAAACACAAATATGAGAGTCATTACCCTCTAAGAGAACACATACAGAAGAGAGAGAGATAAGATAGACACCAACCAACTCCTAATCCAACTGAAATATAAATGAAAACCCATGTGCACATATGTCATGTCAGGAAAAACTATTACAACTAGAAGGGAGAAACTACAAGTACCCTAAATAATGTAATTACATCAGCAACAACAAGCCCCAAAAGCACATGTAACTACAAGCTAGTACAAACCAACTTGATCTCCAACATTCTCCAAGTGACCTAAAAATTGTCAAAATTTATACATAGAAAGAGTACAAGAGTATACTCAAAAGGATCCTATCTAAAGCCTCTCATGAAAAAGTAAAGAAGGCATGCTAATGCACAGTGAACAACAAGTGAAACTAATTAATCACCTAAACAGGTATACTATGTTCCCAACCTCACCATAAATACTCTCACTGTGTAATTCATAAAAGAGTATATAATATAATAATGAATATCAAGGGTGCACCTCTACTGCTTCCCCACTAGTTTGCCTCTTTCCCCAATGTTTCACATCCTAAGCATCTCTCTCCAAAAAGTTTTACCCATAGAAACCTGTGAAAAGCACCACAAAATGCACCTCATACAACCAAACCACCACATCCTTACAAGAATGTAACCAGGTAGTTTTTGGAAGCCACCACATCTCACATAACATGTATCATATGTCAGGTATTATACCTCAAGCCATTATAGCCCATACACCGAGTAAGGATCCTCAAGCCATCACATCATATACACTTTACACCTATCGTGGTCCATAGGATACTGTATAAAGAATAAATGTTTGTGTGAATAAACACAAGCCGTTACATCCTTGTACACACATATATGGAGAAAACTAACCAACGTGCCTACCATCACAATTAACTACCAAGATAAGAGACTGGGTTGAATGGTGGTAGTCATCCATTCATCTTTCCATTGGAATTTTGGGGCAAAGACCCTAAGGTCTTAAAATTTCTGGGGTGTTATTTTCCCTAACTGCATGGTGGTGTCGTGTATAGAAACACAAAAAGTTCAGAATATACTATATTTCACAACCACACTATGGGAATAACCTATTCTTAGATTCAACTATAGCTAACGTCTCTCGGACAACCGAAAACCACTTCTAAGACAAGGTACCTAATAAGAACACAACCATTTAAAGAGCTTAATTACATTCCTTCATTACCTTTTGGTCAGTTCCAATTTAGGTTAATTAATTCTTTAAACATTAATTAACCATTAACAACTTCAAATTATATTTCATTAGCATAACACCCAAATTCCACTATCCCTTTAAAATTTGTACACTCATCATTTCATTCTAGTAAGCTCCAACCCCCTGGGTTAACATCATTTATTCAATTGTTTATTTACATCATTACATTAACATATTCCACGGAATTATAGAAAACATTCTATGCTGCTAAATACAGGGGGATCAACCCGGCGAGTTGATGATCTCTCTATCACGTATTTTCAACCTATAACAAGAGCGTATCCCTATCCTCTCTTGAGATGATAGACACAGAATACACATGGCATAACCCATGCGTCATCACCCCTTTCAAGAGAAGGGTTAACAATACTATCTGCCCAGAGTAGTGGGGAAAGTAAATAAGATAAACAATAAATGAATCATTAAGAATACAAATATTCAAATCTAACATATTCCACCATCTCTAGTGTCCTCTCCGACACCCACATATATAAAATGATGCATCTCTCCACTCTAGGATCCATATTCTATTACTACAAATCGGCATCCCTGCCCCCACATATCCCAGGAGCCTTCCAGGCTTACATCACCACACAAGAATTAGGAAAAAACCATCATATCAATTAGTCTCGTGGCCCTTAGACTAGAAAGAGGGTAACTCAAAACCCTACAAGGAATTATCTATTATCAAAAAACGACTTCTTTAATCCATATTTGATTAACTGACTTATTTTTTGTAGGTTACATATTCAGGAAACCTAATCCGTAAGTGGTGACAAATAATTAAACATGCTTACTACACCAATTTAATTAACATCATATAACAAAAAGAGGAACCAGATTCATTTACATGCCTCTTTATCTATATCTAAAGAATTATCAATTTATTCCGTCATTACATTCTTTACCAGTTTCTATTGATAATGAAAAGGCTAAAAAATCAATCATAGATATCACACTATCTAGAAAAACAAGATTCTATAACATACGATCAATCTCGATTTATTTATCTAGTTAAAATATTTTTGTGCCAATTTCATTGATATCCAGTGCGATAAAACATGATAAGTCTGTAGTTGTACATAATAGAAAACAGAATAAATGAATCCCCTACCTCAAATAGTTTTTAACGTTCATTATATGAGAAAGATCCAGACAATGGGTTATGATATCCTTTTCCTGTTACAACTGTATCCACATAAGGATTCAGAGACACCACCAAACCAGTCATCACCCATGAAAACTCTATTAGGAACAATGAGATATAATTTCATAAAAGGGAGAGGGGAAATGGGAAGAGATTAACCCAAAAAAATGACGATAGAACATACCTAATATCTAAAACTGATTGTTATTTATTGGTTTCATCAAAACAGAGCAGAACAAATCCTATGAGGAAATATTTGTTGCAAAAATCCTACAGAAATGAATGGGATGTTCAAGTGTCTCACATCGATGAAAACTGAGGAAGAACTAGAGGGGGAAGGTATATCATCCCTTAATAATATTTAATACAGTAGTGGTTTACGATACGATAAATTTTCCATTAAAAGAGGATTTCATTAAACCACGCAGATTGAACATGTAGAAAAGAACATCTTGAGCCTTAGGAGAAATTAATATAAATGTTATGACATGTAAATCATACTTAGTGTTCTTAAAATAAATATTGAAATTCATTTTTTGTCAATGGAACCATCAAAGTGGGGAAATTGTAGGAAGGTGGAAACACTATTCCTGAACATGAAATCTAAAAATGGAAATAGAAGTTATCGATGGACCTCGCCATTCCGAAAAGACTATTCAGGAACACAAAATTTGGAAAAGGAAATAGAAGTTACCGAGGGACCTCACCATTCTAGAAACACAGTTCACAAAATCAAAATTAGGCAAAAGAAAATAGAAGTTACTGATGGACCTCATCATTCTGGAGACTCTGTTCACAAACTCAAAATTTAGAAAATGAAATAGAAGATACCAAGGGACCTCACCATTCCATAAACACTATTCATGAACTCAAAATTTGGAAAAGGAAATATAGGTCATCGATGGAACCTCACCATTCTGGAAACACTGTTCATGAACACAAATTTCAAAAAGGAAATAATGTTTACCGATGGACGTCATTGTTCTGGAAACAATGTTCAAGAACTCAAAATTTGGAAAAAGAAATAGAGGTCACCGATGGAACCTCAACATTGAAACCACACTATTGCACTGTTCACATAAGGTTACCGATGACACTATTCCCAAAAGGTCACCAATGACACTATTCACATAAGGTCACTTATATCACTATTCACATAAGGTCACCTTTGCACCATTCACATAAGGTTACCGAAGAAACTGTTCATAGAAGGTCACCGATGACATTGTTTACATAAGGTCCTCGATGTCACTATTCACATAAGGTCACCGTTGCACGGTTCACATATGGTTTTCGATGACACTGTTTACAGAAGGACACTAATTTCACTGTTCATATAAGTTCCCCAATGTCACTGTTCACATAAGTTCACTGATGCACTATTCACATGAGGTTACTTATGAAACCAATCTTAGAAGGCCACCGATGACACTGTTCATAGAAGGTTACAGATGCACTGTTCACAATGGTATACCATTGTAGATGTTCACTGATGTAACTGTTCACAGATAGTTACAGATGCACTGTTCACAACAGTCTACCGTTGGAACTATTCACCGATGGATCTGTTCACAGAAATGGAAATTTGGAAAAGTGTTGGGTATAGCGACCCAAGACTTTTATATATAACATTAAATGATTTTAAGCCTAATTAATCATCAGAGTATAAGAAAAGGATCATAATGTTTAATGTATTGGAATACTAAGTACATATTACATAAAGCATGGGCCTATAAATTTTTTTTTTCATTCAAAAAGAGCTCCTAACTTCCATTGAGCCCTTACATCTACATAGGTTACCCTGGGGAACACATGAATAAAGGGGTGAGCTAAAAAGCCTAGTAAGTGTATGAACATAAGGATACATCTTAAGCACATGAGTAATAAGGCATGACATAATGATAAAAAAGCATGAAACATATTAAATCATATTGTATAAGAATGGGATCATATAAACATGGAATCATATAAATGTGGAAGAATCATATAAAATTTCTTTAGTACCAGTCACGACTAACCACCAATCTCATTTCCCATTTTAGTACGGGTCAAGGCTAACTTCTAATCATGTTTCACATCACATCTCATGAAACATAACTTTAACCAATGAATTAGAGCGCTATCTGGGCGCACCCATATCAAAATTTTCTTCAATATTCATTCCACATAAATACTCATTCCACATAAATATTCTTTCCACATAAATAATCATACATAATCAATCATTCATAAATATAAGTATACCCATGGAGAGAATTGGGTACCACAATCATGACATAAAGAATAACTAATGAGTGTATCATTAAAGTAACCAAGAAATAAAGGGATTAGGACATACATGGATGTTAATAAGGTAATATAGGCATATAAAATTGTAGGTGGTAACAAATATAAGTGACAAGATATAAGAAATTTATTTGAGAAACATTAGCATGAAAACATTTTTGGGCGGTTTTAAGGAAAATACTATAAGGATTCTGAAATTGTAAAGAAGACATTATTTTATATAAAACTAGAGTTAAACCAAGAAGGTTATCATAATAAAAAAATGAATTTATAAATACAATTTTTTCATAAAAAAGGATAGAGTGCAATTTAAATTTGGTAAAAGGTTGGGAAGTTTCTTTAAAACGAGGGTGCTTATTGGGAAGTATTGAGGTGGGATTCACATAAAAGCATTTATATCCCAAAAAATGAATGATAGATGGATCTCAAAACATGATTTTAGATAATATTAACATAATTTAGTAGTTTTACATAAAAATAAATGACAACTACATTTTGGTAAGATAATTATAGAGCAACCCGATGGAATAAAGGAAGTTCGGGTTGAATCCATTACGGTTTAACGACATGGAATCGAGTGTAAACATGAGGGATTAATGAGAGATATAATGGGTTTCCCATCACTTATGAAACATTAGGGTTGTATGGGGGAGGATATAATACATTCTTCCTCAATTTTTATTAAACAAAAAGGCATAGCATAGAGATCAATCTTGATTAATAGTGAAAAGAAGTGGATCCCTCACCTTTAATATGTTGGTGTTCACCACTTGTTATTGATGACCAGAATAAACAAATTAGGATTATTAATTTATAATTCTAGAACCTATTATATATGTAATTGGTTTAGTATAATCATTTAATGTTCATTTATAATAGTTTGGATTGGTTATGAGGTTAAAATTCATTGTTCGGGCTCATCTGTTTACTTGGTTTTAAATGATCGGTTAACTTCTATTCAGCTTTGGATAGACATGAAAGATTGAATTGGTTGTACCGAAATGAATTTATATGATATTATTAATCATATAAATAAATACAAGGTTTTAAAATATTTTTTATACTTATATTGAAGGCAAACAATTATATAAAACCATAGTGACAACCATTTTTGTTAATTGGTGGATTTTATCTCAAATTACATGTTTTGCTTTATACATAATACCATTTTTACAAGAATATTACAGAATAAAAATAGGATATATTACATATATATATTCGGGTTCAACAATAACATAAATGGTTTCATGATCATAATTAAATATTATAATTGAAATTGATAAACTGTTGTCCTTAAATGTGGTAAAATAGAACATCTCAAACGGTTCTTTCATTTCATTCAAATTAAAGGGGACAAAAGGATAGAAGATAATGAAGTATCCCATTATCATAAAAAAATTATATCACAAGTATTCTATAGGAGTTATCATACCCTTTGGGTGATGGGAGGTGAGGAGAGAAACAAAAATAAAAGAACTTAAAAGAAAAGATGGAATTGGAAAGAGGAATTTAGCTCTTGAGACATCCACCTTTGAGAACCTCTTAAGAAGGAATGGTTTTAGTATTTTGAAGAGGCTAGGAGATTTTGGATGTGGGGGAGGATCTTGGGGATAGATTTGGTCATAATATTGGTTTGTAAAAAGGCTTGAGAGAAGTTAAAAGAAGAGGGAGTGGGGGGGTTATAATGGAGGAGACGAGGGTTATCATAATTTTTTAATCAATCGTTTTTTATTTCCTCACAAGACAAGAAATATTAAGTATTCCATGACCACTAATAGTAATAAATTCATGTGACTTTTAACCAAATGGTCTTACATCAGCAGGTCATCATCAATGACTCAATTAATCCATTATTTAGCATTTATAGTGAATTATCAGATTCTACTATTCATAAAAATTCAAGTATTTCAGAAAAATCCCAAAAATTCACCCTGACGATTTCTCGACATGTTTAATAAAAAATGAAGTCCATTTTTCATAATTTTTTTTAAATTTGATAAACATAATATTTAATTAAAATAAAAAATTATTATTGAAAACTAGTTTTAAAACACTCATTTACTTACTCTAAAATATAGGTACATCATAATTTCACTTTAATATTATTTTATGACTATCATGGGTGACGTTAATATTCATTAGGGTAATTCACTATTCATAAGAATATGTTACTATTTATAAGGGTATGTTTCTATTCATAAGGGTATGTTACTATTCACCAAAAAATAATTTGTCCTTATCGGACTCCAAATGACATACTGAATGCAACCATGTATATCAGTTTTTCGAAATTCAAAACACAAAAGTGAAAAACATATGTTTAAAGTCCACTTAGCACTTAGTAGTTCATAATGATGTGTTGTCATGACATATTTATAAGAAGGTAAATTACCATTAAAACTTTTGGTCATTACATTCATCCCCCTTTATGAAATTTCTCCCTTGAAATTTGTTTTTACATTCTAAGACAAAAATATGTGCGAGAAATTTTCTTTCATTTCTTCCCTAGTTTTCGTGTTTCCTATTCGTACTTATGGATTTTCCATAGTACCTTGGCCAGATGAGTAGTCTTTTTGCATATAACATTGTCACTATGATCCAAGATCTTCACTAGCTACTTCTTGTATGAGAGATCATCCTCCAACTATACCACCTCTAACGATAGTACATGTGAAGGGTTTGTTATGTTCTTTCTTTAGATGGATACATGAAAAGACATCATGTAATTTCGACATGGTAGGTGGAAGTGCCAGTCGATAGGCCACATCTCCGAATCGTTCAAGGATCTCGAAAGGGCCGATGTACCTTGGACTTAACATCCATTTCATCCAAAACCTCATGAATTTCTTTTGTGGAGATATGCACGGAAATACCATCTCTCTGACTTTCACCTCTAGGTCTCGTTGACGCTTATCTGCATAACTGTTATGTCGACTTTGGGATGCCTTGTTATGCTGCTAAATGGTTTCACATTCTACACCATTTCTTCGACCATTTTAGGTCCTAGCTACTTACGTTCATTGACATCATCCAAACACGCCGGTGTTCTACACATTTTCCCATAAATAGATTCATATGGTTCCATTAAGATGCTCGAGTGGAAACTTTTTTTGTTATAGAATTCAACCTGTTGAAGATTTTGGTCCCATCATCCAATGAAATCCATAGAATATTCTCTCAACATGTATTCAAGTGTCTGAATAGTTCGCTCAGACTAGTCATTAGTTTGATGATGATAGGTCGTATTGAAGTTCATTTTAGTGCTTAGAGCTTGTTAGATACTTTTCCAAAACCTGGAGGTGAATCTCATATCACGATCATAAACAATAGATAGTTGTACTCTATACAGCCTTACCACTTCTTTGATGTAATTCCATGTAAGTTGATCCATTGAGAAGTCCTCTTGAAAGTCAATAAAGTGAGCCGTCTTCGTAAGACTATCCACACCATCCCATATAGCATTGTTTTATCTAGATGTCTTTAGATGTCCAGTGACAAATTACATGGTAATCTACTCCCACATCCATGATGGTATGGGTAGTGGTTGCATTATCCTCTTATAATTTTGTCTCTCATATTTCACTTGCTGACATATGAGGCACTTTGATGTATATTTGAAAATATCACTTTTAATATTTTCCCACCAAATGTTTTCTCAGAGATCTCGATACATCTTTGTGCTCCCTAGGTGGATAGAAAAGGTTGAGATCTGTGCATCATTCAACAACTGCTTCTTTATCTCTGTATCAAATGGTACAGATAATTGTCTCTCAAATCTTACAACTCCTTCCTGATCAATTTTGAAATCAGAGGATTTCCCATTTTTAATAGCTTGAACCCTTTTCTGAATTTCAACATCCTTTCATTGAGAATCCATTATTTTCTCCAAGAGGGATGGTTGTGAAATCATCTGTAAAAGGATTGATGATGTTCTTCCCTTAATAATTTCCATGTCTATCCTTTTCAAATATAAGATGATCTGATCCTTCAGAATTCTCATCAATGATAAAGATGTAGGATACTTTCTACTTAGAGAATCTGCCACCTTGTTTGCCTTACCGGGATAGTAGTGGATTGATCAGTCATAATCCATGATGAGCTCTATCCCTCTTCTCTGGCTCATATTAATCTATTTCTGGGTGAATATATATTTGAGACTCTTTTGGTTGGTATATATCCTAATTTTCTCCCCATAGATGTAATGCCGCAAGATTCTCAATTCAAAGATCACCGCCGACAACTCTAGATCATGCATAGGATAGTTTTGATCAGATATTATTAGCTTCCTTGAGGCATAGGCTATCGTTTTATCATATTTCATTATAATATAACCTAATAATTTCATAGAAGAATCACTATACACCACAATGACTTCTCCACTTGAAGGGAATGTGAGTACAGGCGCAGTAATAAGCCTCTTTTTCAACTCCATGAAATAGTCTTCACATTTTTATGTCCAGACAAACATTCCTTCCATCTGTGTTAGCTTGGTCATTAGGTTTAAAAATTGTGAATTGTTCTTCATAAATAGTCGATAATACCCAACTAGACCCAAAAATTTATGGATCTCTGTTACAGAAGTTGGTCTATTCAACTCTTTAATTTCCTTCATCCTGGAAGGGTCCACAGATATCCCTTTGCTAGTGATAACATGCCCAAATAATTATACTTCTTCCACATAGAAATCACATTTACTATAAATTTTATACAACTTATCTCTTCTCAAAGTCGTTAAAAAATTATTGAAATTCCTATCACGTTCCTCTTTACTCTTGGAGTATATCAGAATATCATCAATGATGATTACCACAATTTTTTGTGGTAATCTCTAAATACTATATTCATTAAATCAATGAATTTTTCTATAGTATTAGTGAGGCTAAAATTAATCACTATGAAATCATAGTGTCAATACCTCGTTCGAAAGGCAGTCTTTGGAATATCTTCCTTCCTCACCATTAGTTGGTGATATCATGACCAAAGGTCAACCGTAGAGAAATAAGTGGCCCTGTGAAGGTGATCAAACTAGTCATCAATATTTGGGAGGGGAAACTTGTTCTTTATAGTGATTTTATTGATATAATAATAATCAAGGAATATGAACATTTATCTATCCTTCTTCTTGATGAAGAGGACTGGAGAACCTCATGGTGAAGCACTCGGGTGTATAAAACCCTTCTCCATATTCTCTTGTAACTGCATCTTCTTCTCATCCAGCTATACAGTTTCCATTTTCTATGTTGTCCTTGAGATCGGAAGTGATCCATGGATAAGATTAATTGAGAACTCAACCTCTAAGACAAGAGGAAGACCAGACAACACTTTTGGGAATACATCAGTGTAATCCCTCATTATGGGATAACATGATTGTCCCTTTTATATCAATCATTCGATATAGATATGCTTGCTCATAAGGAAATAATATCCACACTAGATACAAAGATTCTAAAGGAGGATCATGTTTCTCTTTACAATTGTAATGAATCGTAGGATTATTTGGGATGAGAAAAGTGATATTTTTTCCCGACATTTGATGTTGGATTCGTACAGTGATTACCCATCCATGCCCAAGATTGCGTCAAACTCCACTAATGGAATCATGAAAACATTTTCTAGGAGGTTCAGTCCACAAAAATTAACTGGGTAAGATTTTTAAATGATGGATGCAGTGATTTATACATGTATTTTTCTCACAAAGAACATTTCCTCTAAATTTTGAGGTGGTGTTTGAATAGCTCTACTAAACTTGAAAGATATGAGAGAATGTGTAGAACCAGAATCAAATAGTATGTTCATTATTCTTGAATGAATTACTATATTACCTATCACCACATAGTTGTCTGGATCTACCTCAGTAGTAGTGATAACATAAGACCTTCCTTGTTGCCTTGGAGGTTGTTGTTGATTGCCTCTGACAACCCTCACCTTAGGGAAATTTTCGCATAATGACCATGCTTCTTGCAGTTTTAACACTTCATTGCAGGATAAGTGTAGATCTAAACCTTATTATATTCTTCAAATTTAGAAGGATTTTTCATATTCCTTCGGTGGTTCATGGACATATGACCAAACATTGCATATTTGAAGAAATTGTTGGTTTCCTTAAGACAGTTACCAAAAATCATCTTCCCACAATCATTGCAACGTGGAAAGTGACTGTTCTTTACATCATGGGATATGTCTGATGAACATACCATGTTGTTTTCCATTTTCTAATTCTTGTCACTAGGCCCACGAGACCACTGAGAGTCTCCAATCACCATTTCCACCTTGAGGGAACAACAGACAATATCCCCATAACTGTCGAAGTCTCGAATTGCCAACAAATTTGTTAGACTCGACTTTAGTCTGATAAAGAAGCGATACACTATGCTTTTGGTGTTCATTACAAATCCAGAGGTGTACCTTTCATGCCTTTTAATGTTTTCATCAAACGCCCTTGTGACTCATCTTCCTTCTGCTTGAGTTTGAGGAACTCTCTTTCTATCATGAGACAGAGGGTTCGAGGAAAATATTTGTTGAAAAATAACCTCTTGAATTACTCCCAATCCATGGAATTAACTTCCACTTGGGACTTCATATCCTTGATCAGGGTCCAGCACTAATCTGATTCTCCATCAAAATGATAAACTCCCATTGCAACCTTCTCCTCTTCTGAGGACTGGATAATGGGGAATTTCTATTCAATGGAGTTAATCCGTTGTTCCGCGAGGAGGGGATCAAATGATCCACTAAACATGGGAGGCCTTTTATGCATGGAGGATTCTGCAAAAATTTTCTATTTCAATTGAAGAGGAGAGAATTATGTGTGATTCAAGTTATTATTCATACCTCGAGCCAGCTGAGCAAGTATTATCATGATGGTTTGAGCATCCACTCCTATCATGATAGGTATATCATTTCAAAAATCTCCACATTAAATATAACATTTGTTGTTGGAATGTGTTCTTATACTTCCTTTTATAAACTAAGAAAAAAATGTATAATTAGAGGCCTTGAAAACATATTTAGTGAGCATAAAAAAGATTATTTTAACATAAAATGATAAACTTATGATGAAGAAGTAAATCCTAACATGTGATTCCATAGGTTTAGACCTAGGTTTTCCTCGATCGATTTATTAACATATATTCTTATGGGATTTTTTGTCCCTTAATAACGGTTTGTACTATGCTCATGAATATACCAATGCATATCCCCCAGGAGTGTCATAACCAAGAGTTCATCATGGCCTGTTGTCATGCACCAATTCTCATTCGAGTCTAGCTAAAAGCAGTGTTTATGGGTTTTACCCCAAGATACATCTTTTCCAGAGCCATCTCTACCTGCTCATATCTAAAGAGTGATGTATTTTCTTGATAAACAAATTACTCAATACATACCAAAATTTAAGATTGTTTTCTAATAATTTGTCTCATCCCTAAGGTTCTCACTAAGGTTCTCTATTCGAAATCTATAAAAATAAGTAGACTGTCCTTTGATACCAACTGTAGCAACCCGAGCCTTTTATATATAACATTAAATGATTTTAAGCATAATTAATCATCAGATAACATGCCAAGGATCATTAAATCTAGTGTCTTGGAATACTATGTACATATTACATAAAATATGGGGCTAAAAAACATCGTTATTTAATCTCCATAAAGCGCTACGAACATTATTTTTTCCCTAATATCTGCATAGGGTATCCTGGGGAATACATCACCAAAGGGGTGAGCTAAAAAGACCTTTAAGGGAATGGACATAAGGATACATCTTAAGAACATGTGTTAGAAGGCATGACATAATGATAACATAGCATGGAACATATGAATTCATATCTTATAATTATGGGATCATATAAACATAGAATCATATAAATGTGGTAGAATCATATAACATTTCATTAGTGAGGGTCAAGGCTAATCTCCAATCCCATTTTCCATTTTTGTACGGGTCATGGCTAATCGCCAATCCTGTTTCGCATCGCATCTCACGGGACATAACTTTACCCAATGCATTGGAGCGCTATCTGGGTGAACCCATATCAACATTTTCATGAATATTATTTACAAATAATGACTCATTCCACATAAATATTCTTTCCACATAAATAATCATACATAATCAATCGTTCATAAACATAATGATACTCATGGAGAGAATTAGGGACTAAAATCATGACATAAGGCATAACAATGATCGTACCATGAAAGTATTCATGAAATAATGGGATTAAGACATACATGGATGTTCATAAGGTAATATAGGCAAATAAAATGGTAGGTGGTAACAAATACAAGTGACAACATATACTAAATTTATTTGGGAAACATTATAATTAAAACATTTTTTTGCAGTTTTAAAGAAAATACTATAGAGCTTCTAAAATAGTAAAGAGAACATTATTTAATATAAAACCAGAATTGAACCAAAGAAGGTTTTAATAATAAAAATAATGCTTTTATAAAGACAATGTTGTCATAAAATAGAGGATATAGAGTTCTTTAAAATGGGTGAAAATTTGAGAAGTTCCTTTAAAATGAGTGTCCTTATTGGAATGTATCGAGAAGGGATTCACGTAAAAGCAAGTATATTCCTGAAAGAGAATGAGATATGGATATTGGAACATTATTTTGGAGCATATAAACATAATGTATATGTATTACACAAAATTAAAAGACAACTACAATTTGGTAAAAAAGATAGAGCAACCCGATTAAATAAAAGAAGATCGGGTATGATCCATTAAAGTTTATCTATATTGTGTCAGGAGTAACCAAGAGGGCTTGATGAGAGAGATAAGGGATTTACCATAATTTATAGAATATTATGGAAGTATGGGGGAGGATAGAAAATATACCCCTAACTTGGTATCACACAAAAATACCTAGCATAGAGAACAATCTTGCTTAAGAGTGAAAAGAAGAGGATCCCTTACCTTAAATATATTGGTGTTATCCACTAGTTATTAAAGACATGAATAAAAAAATTAGGCTTATTAATTAATAATTCCAGAACCTATTATATATTTTATTGATTTATTATAATCATTTTAAGTTCATTTATAATCATTTTGATTGGGTATGAGGATCAATTTTATTGTTCGGGCTCGTTTTTTTACTTTGTTTTAAAAGACCAGTTCACTTATATTCAAGTTCGGATAAACACTAAAGATAGAATTTGTTGTCCAGAAATTGATTTATATGATATTAGTGAACATATAGAAGATTACATGGTTTTAAAATCATTTTTTACCTTATATTTTAGAAAATAAACTATATAAATCCATAGTGGAAACATTTTTTTAATCGTTGGGTTTTATTACAAAGAACATGTTTTTATTTATAACATAATACCATTTGTACAAAAAAAATTTAAATAATAATAATAGGACACATTACATATTTATATTCTCTTTTAAACATAACCAAAATGGTTTCGTGGCCAGAATTAATGATTATAATATAAATTGATAAAACGTGGTCCTTGAATGTGCTAAATTAGCACATCTCAAACAGTGCTATCATTTCTTTCAAATAAAAGGTGACGTAAGGATTGAAGATAATGAAGTATCACATTAGCATAAAAAAAACTTGTACTGGTTTCCTACTGGAGTTATCATACCATTTCATTGAAGGTAGGTGAGGAGAAAAAAAGAACTTAAATGAAAAGAAGAAATTGGATAGAGGAATCTACCTCTTGATAATTCCTCCTTTTAGAACATTTCAAGGAGAGAATTTTTGGTATTTTGAAGAGGCTAGGATCATTTATACTTGGGGGAGGATCTTGGAGTTAGATTTTGTTAGAATATATGTGAAGAACAACGCTTGATAGAAGTAAAAAGAAAAGGGACTGATGGGGGGATATAATGGAGGAGTGGAGGGTTTTTGTAATTTCATAATCATTAGCTTATTATTTTCTCAAAAGACAAGAATTAGTAAGTATTTCATTACCAATAATAGTAACAAATGCATTTGACTTTGAACCAAATGGGCTTGTGTGATCAGATCATCATCAATGACTGAATTAATCCATTATTGAGCATTTATAGTGAATTATCAGATTCTACTATTAATAAAAAATTCATGTATTTCAGAAAAATCCCAAAAATTCACCCTAACCATTTTTCAATTTGTAGAATCCAGAAATTCCATTTTTTAAAACTAATTATCAATATATGATTAATTTAATATTTAAATAAAATAAAAAATTATTATTAAAAACCACTTTTAAAACATTCATTTCAATATTCTAAAATATAGGTACAACATAATTTCACATGAATATTATGTTATGCCTATCATAGGTAATGTTACTATTTATTAGGGTATTTCACTATTCATAAGGGTATGTTAGTATTCATAAGGGTAGGTTATTATTCACAAAAAAATTATGTTTCACTTATCAGACTCTAAATAACATACTGATTGCCACCACATATATCAGTTTTTCGAAATTTCAAACAGAGAAGTGACAAACTTATGTTTAAAGGACACTTAGTGGATAGTAGTTTGTTATATTGTGTTATCAAGACATATTTATAAGAAGGGAAATGTACATTGAAAACATAGGGTCCTGACATTGTGTATATGTCAACATGACCTCCCAAAACACCTAATACACCAAATATTTTAAAAGGAATGGATTAGAGAGGTCTAGGACATTGCATAACCTCATTTCTATAATGATCATAGAAAAATTGAATCATTACTCACTTGTATGTATGACCTACCTTTTCCATGATTATAACATATATCACATTTCATAAAAACAATTCATGATTGGTTTAAAAAGTAACTTTTTTGTAAAATTATGATCATTATCTCATTTTTATTATTCTATAGATTATATAACTATATAATATTCACAAGAACCATATCATTAATGATGATACATGCATGAGAAAAAAAGAAAGTGAACACCCAAAATAATAGAAATAAAGAATGATTATTGAAAAATTGGTGATAAGACTTTATTAAAGTATACTATATAACATTATAAACGTTAATATGGTTATTTTTTAAGTTAATACCTTGTTTAAAAACAATGTACATATGGTTAATGAATGTTCATCCAAAAGGATGTTTGTGGAAAATGTTTTCATCTCAATTTTATTTCATTGAGGCATATTTTAATTATAAACAACTAATTTCTTTTATATGGGGTATATACATCCCCTTTGACATTTAATATAATGATTCATTAATAATTAATGTTATTTTAGAATTTAATTATAACTAATTAATCCAAGGGGATATGACTTGAAACATACCATTTTGTAAATAATTTTCTAATGTAATTTATTTTTATTATGTTATATTACTATTCATTTTCCTTAATATACTGAAATTTTCTATATAATGAAATATGATTATATTATGATTAAATTCAAAAAACATTATTCGTATTTTATTTTGAAACACATAATATATTCATTGATTAATTATTATATCAATATAATGATCATTGTAAAAGTTTGTTTCAAAATATCACACTAATTGAGATTATTTGTTATTAAATTTTAATTGAAGAAAATCATTTGATAATTTTATAAATAATACCATTTAATTTTATTATCCACTTTATATCCATGATATTTCTAATTAATAAAACCATTTTTTTAAATTTTTACTTATAATAATTGATAAAAAATTAAAACAGTTAGAAATAATTTCTATGATCGGTTAGAAATCCATTTTCATCAAAAACAATGTTTTCTAAAAAAGATTAAATTCGTTCATTAACTTTTAGAAATAAAATTATAATTCATATTTAAACCAATTTATCTATTTTATAAAAAAATTCAAGAGAATATCTTTTCCATATTCTCAACATGAAATTTTTCTAATAATTTTATTATGAAAACAGAATGTTTTTTTAACTTTTATTGTATGTACAGAATTTCCCACCAACATGAATTCCATTTAATAATGGTAATCATTTAATGATTAATATGTGATTTATATAATATATTATTTACTAATATTATTTAAATTATTAGTTTTAAGAAGTTATTTTCAGTGAAAAAGATTTTAAAAATGATATATGATTTTAAAAGTACATTCAATATTAATGACATATTTTCCTCAGGGTTGTTTTTATAGATATATTTATATTAAAAAATCCAAAAAACCCCATTTATTATTACTCCAATGGTAATATATTATATTTATATTTGCTTTATTTTTCATTGGGATGATTTATGATAATTTTGACCATGGAATGTACTTATATTAACCTCATTGATTTATTTTTTAGTTATTAAATTCCCCTTGAATTGTTGAAATAAATAAATAAATTGAATATCTACAAAATATGAAAAATATTTATCAAGGATATTTTTATGTCATAAAATATATATCATTTCTACATTCAATATTCTACATTGAATAATATTTGTTTATTTAGGGAATCTTTGATAAATCTATATTCTTGACTCAATGTGTATATTTAATGAGAATGCATATGGATTCATTAATTAAATTGATTATTTGATATAATAAGAATGACATGGACCTGGAGTGATGGGTGAGAATAGAATTATGTAACCCCTTTATACATCAGTATAACTCATGATACAAATAAGTAATCATGAATTAAGAAAGTATTCACCTTTAATTATAAACTATGTTATAAATGGTCTTAATAGTAGAATTATCATGGGGCTCGAGATCATTGAATCTAAAAATTAATCATATCCTTCATTAAGAAATATGTTGTTTTTATACAAGAAATTGTAATTATAATATTAATTCTATATGAATTTCATAGTATTTTTATTGATAAAATGGATTATTTATTTATTTATTTTCATTTACATATTGATTATTCATAAAATTATCTATATAGTCCGGTTTTTAAATGGAATTTGTTTTTAGTTATTAATATTTACATCTTAATCATTCTTAATGATCAGTAACATCATATATTTTACATAACCCTTACTGATCATTTGGTTTCACTATTGTTTTGGTTTCTTTTACCCACGAATCCATTAAGTGTACTATGATTGTTTTGTATGGATATTCTACAGATAATATTGTTATTCATGGAAAAATGTTTTATTTTTTTAAAATTATAGATAATAATTGTATATATTTCTAGTTTACTAAGACTAATAATTTATTCATTTCATTGTGATTTTATTCGTTTTGTCTTACGCCAATGTATTAAATATGGTACCACATCTTAGCTATTAGGGTCAGGTTTCCTATAGTTGTTAATAGAGGATGATTAATAGAAACCATGTAAACATGATTTCGAAAAACATAGATAAAAAATACATAATTTGTTGTTAATTATAGTATAAAAACATATGTTTTTCAAAGGAAGATATTATGTGGGTTTTTATAGAAATGAAACTCTTTTTCGATAATACTTGTGGATGTGGTTAAGACATTGAGGTACCTAGGGATAATAACTATGAAAATAGAATATTTGGATTGACATGATCATCACATGGAGCATAGTAGTGGGTCTACACTACACTTGGATTGAAAATACTGGTGATAATTATTTTCATAATTTGAATTTCTACTTCAAAACATTATGAAGGATTTGAATACATAATGACAATGAAAGAACTATGTCATCCTTTAGACCAAAGAGGGTCCTATGTTGAAGTAAACATGTTTTTATTTTTTTATTTTGATTAATAAAATTAATTTTATTTTTATTTTACCATTGATATTTGGTTTATATAAATCATGATGTATATAATAATAGTGATATATTTTGGAAACATTTATGTATTAATTTAAATATGAATTTTGGATTCCATCCTCAATTAATGAGCTTATTTTTAAACATATGTTAAATATATTAAACACCACATTATGTGTTTCATTTGATTGAATTCTATTGAGATTATGGAAATTTATTAGAAATTTATTACAATTATATGTTTTATTTGATTTCTTAGGAATAATTCCATTCAATTTTACAAACAAATGTTTAAATGTTTTGATATCATTTAGGATTAATAATATAATTAATTACATTGTAATAATAGTAAAATAATATTATTACAATGTGATGGGAAAATATTTAAATTATTTATTTAATGATTAATTTTACTTCAAGGATTCCCGTAATATTTTTCTATATTACTGTTATAGATATAATATTAATATAGTTTAGAAAATGGCAACACAAATGATGTGTTAAAACACATCTCATTTCGAAAGGTTGTTGGTCTTAAACCCATGAATGTAGGAAGATAAGGGTTTAGTTCCTACCCCAATCCCACATTAATTCTTAGTTAATATGTCATTATTTATTTGATAATTATTTGAGGAATTAACATTAATGGTTATCCTTGGGTGTAAAATTTGAGGTTTATAGATAAGTGTTTTATATTTTATAATTCTACTAACCATATTGGTTTTGGAAAGCATTAATAGAAGAAAAAAAGACTATTCACTCGTTTATGGACCATGTGATCCGTTCAATTTCAATCATAGATCTTTAGGAATAAAAAATTTATTTTTGGATTTTCCATTCTTAGTGTATCATATGAAATGGAACTTGATCACAACACAACTAAAGGATTAAATTATTCAAATGGAATAGAAACATATAATGTTATTATATTAACTCTTATTCAAATATTTTAAATAAACTCATCTAAATTATAGAATGGATATTGAAACAAAAATGTTATCTTGTTACATTAATGTCCTACTAATTAGATGGTCTATTAAATCGTCATAGAATTATAGTTTTAGGTCCTTAACATTAAAATGATCAATAATATTCTTTTGATATATTGCCTCAATCAATATATATAATTATTTACTCATTTGTTAAATTTCTATTTCATTACCTTCCACCAATATTCTAATACTTTTATACCAAGTTATGTGTTATTATATTTTTCTATGGTGCATCCCTTTTTCCCTTATCAATAATATATGTTAGGAACTCCTTTTATGTTGATTGTTATTTCAACAATGTTATATCTATATGTCAAACACATGATTACCAACATCAAGTTTAAATTATTAATAAAAATTTATTTATGTTGGAGATAATGTAAAAACCCAAAATTCAAAAATAAGAACATTTTTTTCATAGCATATACAGTATGAAATACCATGATTATATGATAATATAATACATTGATAAATTAAGATATATTTTTTATGTAAAATAAATCCCTTTAATTTCTTGAATTACCTAAAAACTCGGTTTATATTGGGTTTAGTGATAAATATATTTTATCTTGAATTATACACCACACTTATTTTAGATTGTGATTCACAAAACATTGAGATTAAATTAAATGTGACCATTTAATGAAATATTATTATTTAATATAGTAGTTATAATCATGCCATTAAATTTTAGTTTTTAAATATCACTGACATAATTTGATAAAATATATATATTACACATGTTCGTTGGTTATCTATTGATAAAAAAATAAAATTATTAATATTTTGAGATAAAAAATGATTTATGAAATATTGTATTTTTTTCTAAATGGTGGAAAAGTGGAACTTTTCACCCCCATTTAGAAATAAATATATTTCAAATATATAAAATTATTTTGAAAAAATAAACAAAATTATTGAAATATTTTTAACAATATTATCTTGTTCTTAATTGTTTTGATTATTTTGGACCGTTTCATTTATTAATAAACAGTGAAAAATAAAAAAATTTATATGATAAATGGCTTTTATTTTAAATTTGTTATAAAAATTAATTATACAATGAATTTTTTTAATGTAAAAATAGTTCAATTATATATTAATTAAATAAATTTTTTATCAAACCTTTGTAAACATTTCAACATTTTCTCTTTGAAAGCCCACTTTTTTTCTTTCATTTAAGAAATTAGTTTTAAATTAAATTTTGTTACATCAATTAATGGAAAATAAAAATTTTGTTACATATTTATATTCAAATGATTTTTATTATATAATAAGTTCATAATATTTTTTTGTCCATAATAAATATTGATACCAATAAATAATTAATTACCATGGTTAATATAAAAATAGATTTACCAAGAGTGTAATATATAATGATAAAGAATAATAATTGTCTACCAAGAAGTCCACCACTGATTTTATATCCATATATCATCCTTAAAAATTATAATTTATTGAATATAACATATATTATTAGTTTTTTAGGATAAAAATATGGGAATGATTAAATCTTTTCCAATACATTCATGTGTCCAACTTACCTCAAATAAAAAGATTACCATATCTCTTCTATTCTTAACACATTAGAAATCATTTTTATATTCAATAAATAACCAAATCACAATAAATATTCCATTTTCTCATCCTAAAAACCATATTTTTTGTATAAATACATCTTCAATAAGCTTTTTCTGTAAACATATAGAGGATACTTGAAGAATATGTAAAATTCTTCAACAAGCATTTTTATTCAATTTTTTCCAGCTCTATCAATTATATTTAAAACATTATGATATATTATCTTTAGTATCATTCATATAATAATTTATTTTTATGTTATTTTATTGACCTATAAACAACTCTAAAACCATCATATGGATTACAAAATCATTGTCCCTGTTTTTGGAGGACTACTGTCGTGCAAACTGATGTCATTCATTCTCCCATTACCAGCTGTATCGAATGGGTATCTTCATGGATATAAAGTATATATGTGTTATTTAAAAAATAATTATACCTATTTATTATATATATGACATATATATATTTCATTCCATATATGAGATAATAATGATGCTTTTGTGTATGACAGACTACCCTCTCGTCAAGTGATGTGATTCATTTTCACTAATGATTTACAGAGAATTTAATAAGGTTATAGTTAATCAATATATTTGATAAAAATAAAATTTTTATGATATTCCTGTAATATTATTAATTACAGAAATAAAATATTATTTATTACCTTTTCCAACAGCTAAAGATGATATCATCATTCTTTTATATTTGGAATAATGTCGTCATAAAGTGATGTAACTCTTTTTTCATCATCACACCTCATGGATGACATATAAAAGTATAATTGAACAAATTATATGATATATATGGTGTTATTTTCATTATTTAATTATAAAATATTACTTACCTAATTTACATAATGACCATTGAAACTGGTAGGGTTACTCATGCATACGTATGACATACTGTCTCCATGATCATAATATGAATCACTTTTCATAACTATATTTCTAATATAAATTAGAAGTAAAATAGGAATAAAAATATGATATTAATTTAATTATTATATATATGGTTATAATATGAAAATATAAAATACACAACAATTTGATCTTTTGTGATGAAAGACATAAAATAAAACATAGAAATTAACACCCGAAATAATAAAAAAAATGAATTATTATTAACTAACATGTGATAAGATGTCATAAAAGTATAATATATGATATTATAATCTTTAATATTGATATAGATATTTACTTAATAAAACTTTTAAACCCACTAAACAAAATTTTAAAAAGAATCAATAAAAAAAATTACTAAGTAAGATATTTTATCTCTATTTCATTTCATCTAGGAATATTATAATGTTATTCACATAATTATTTTATATAGTGTATATACTTTACATTTAAGATTTTATATCATTATTAATTTCTGGTTCATGGTATTCTAAATTTTAATTTTATTTATTTTATCCCATGTCATATGATATGAAAACTACCAAGATGTAAATATTTTTATAACACAATTTCATTTAATTTAGGTAAATTACTTCTTATTTAGTATTGATATTCAAATATTTTGTGTGTGATGAATCTTTATTATAATTTGTTTTATTTAACTTTTTAGGTGGATTATTATTAAATATAAATGATCTAATGATTAATTAATTCTTACAGAAATTATATAATTATTGTGAGGGTCTTTTTTCCAATCTCATTTAATCGAGATTGTTTATTCTTAAATTTCATTTGAATGTTCTTCTTTGAAAATTATTTAATTAAAATTATTTCATTTTTTATCCAATTTTTACTCATTATATTTTCTATTAATACTATAAATTATAGACTCATAGTAATATAATATAATATACAATTTTTTAAGAAATTATGGCATCATTTCTCTTTTCGTCCAGATATCAAATTTCTTCGAGAAATATGTTTCCTTAAAAAAATTTGGAAAAATGTATTTAACATTTTAAAATGATTTAATGAATGAATTTTTAATCATTTTTTATGAAATGTTTTAAATGGACTCTTATTTCATTTTTATACACCAAGTCACTTTTCAATCATTTTTACAAGGGAAAAATGTTCTTTTTAACATATACTACATATAGGTAGTTAGCCACCAAATTGAATTACATTTCATTTAATCATACTATTCAGTTTTATAAGTTTATTATTTAATGAATGAAAATATCCTAATATATTTTAAATTATTAGTTCTTAAAATTTATTTTCAATGAATAATATTTCCTAACTGTTTATAATTTAAAAAAATATTTTTTATAATGAAAAATATTTTTTCCTCAAGATTATTTTTAATGATATTTTTTTCTATTAATTAATGAAAAAAATTCATTCTTAAACCAATGGATGTATAATTTATGGGTACCATATTTATTTTTGGGATTTTTTATGATCATCATGACCAAATATATTATTAAGATTCACTTTCTTGATTCATATATTTTTTCATTAAATTTCTTTTAAATTATTCAATTTCGAGTGGACATTAATTTTTTTCCTCAAAATCTATATTATATATCATGGTTATATTTATTTCATAAAACTTATATCATTTAAACATATTCTATACCATATTAAAATTCATTTTTATAACTAATACAATATTGATAAATATGTATTCATTACTCTATTTGTATTATTATTGATAATGAATATTGATTATTGAATAAAATAAATTATTCAATATATAATGAATTATTTAGACTAGAAAGGATGAGTTCAGCTCAGTATTATATATCTCATTTATTTATCTTTATCACTCATGAGACAAAAAATAAGCTACTATAAAACTAGTATCAACTATTAGTTTTAAAAAATATTGTGAAAGGCCCTTATATTTGAGGTATAATGATGCATAAATAATGGTGTCCAATAATGAAAAATTTATTTCATCATGAATTTAGTTATTATAATCCATGATATCTTCATAATGATATAATATCACGATGCATTTTGGTCTTATATTATTGATTAAATGGAATGTGTTTTATTTTATTTAATATCCCAAATTGATTATTCCTTATTGTATCATGATAGCCATGTTATATATATGAAATGTTTGTTAAATTGATTAATTTTTCATGTTGATTATTCTTATTTATTCATGATATCTTCCATTATACATTTCCATTACAGGTCATTTGTGATCACCCATATTTCATTTCAATTGAATATGAATCAATAAAGTGTTCAATGATTGTTATTATACGTTATTCTAAAAGAAATAATGTTTTTTAGAAAACATTATGTGATAATTTTTTTCAAATGTAATTTGGGAATATAGTATGTGTCTAAATTTCCAAGAGTAAGAACCTATTAGGCCCATTGAGAATCAGTTAATTATATCACATTACAATTTATTAATGAAGGAACCATCTTTAGGATAATAGGTAGAGGGTCACTAAAACCCAAGATATCGAATTTCAGTTTTTTATGTAAAATTTATATAATAAGATTACTGATAGTTACCATGGTAATTTCTAAATAATAATTTAAATATTATTATTTTATTATTATGAAAATAATTATATCAAATAAATTAAACTAAAATCCTAAAAATATTAAAAGTAATTTGATATATTAACATGTAAATAAATATATTAATTCTCATTATTTTTTTAATAAATATTAAATAATATTAATAATCAATAATTGTCAGAATGAAATGTTTCTAAAAAACATCACACTTTTTATTTTAATTTTAAATTTAATTATATAAAATTGTTTAATTCAATTAGATTAGATAGATATTAAAAATAGTTCCATAAAAATAAATTTGTATCGTATCAGATATTTTTTGTGTTTAATTAATCATAAAATAATATTATTAATAATCATGTTACCAAGTTTAAAACAAAAAATATCAAAAATGTAAGAACATTTTGATAATATCCTGATAACATGTTTAAAAAAATTCTGAATCACATTTTTGTAAAACATTTATACTCATATGCACCCAAGTCTCACTAATTTTTATATATTAGAGCTATTAGACTTGGAATAGTGTCATGATATTATTGAAAAGTGATGTGTTTTTCCAACAATACCCAATTTTCTCAAATTTTATATAGATAACACTACCACCCTTCAATGATATACATATCCTTTGAATTACTCCACGAAACTATGAACTTGGAATCTATCTAGAATAATACCCTTACAACATGATCCTCTTTTTAATCATTTTAATAGTTATCCTTTCAATTTAAATGGAACTTCTAATGGAAAAATATGGTTTTCAAGATAAGATTCATATCCTCTTAAACTTTTTTTAATATTAGTATTCCAATAAATTTATTTATATAATAATATTATGAAATCATTATCGTTATTATATTTTTATGTTTTTATATTAGGGGTAAAACCCTATTTTTTAATTTTCATCCACACATAAAAAATAACATAGTTAGTGTGTTTCTTGGACTATTGAATCCTAGAAGAGACTTCATTTTTTATTCCATTCCAAATATCATTGATGGTATTAATGGTGGTAATGTTAAAATAAATATTATATATATCTTTTAATTATAATCCCAAAATTTATATTTAATATCTATATTCACCCTCACAATAATAAGTTGAGAAAATGAGTTCTAGCCATGTATATGTGTGGGTTACCACCTCCACCTTGAAATGTTTTTCATTTTCCATGAATCTTTACATACATTATGAAAGATTATACATTTTTCCACAATATTAAGAAAATATTTTTATGAATATGTTATAATAAAATAATTTCAATATAAACACATCCATAACCATATTCACCAATCATCTCAAACCGCATTCAATTTTGGATCGGTATAACTAACTATGTCAAAAATGATTATAAATTATATGATGGATGAATATAAGAAGATTAAAAAATATTTTTTCTTAATTTAGTTATAAATTAATTATTATTATATGGTTTTGAAAATATTATCTTATGTATTTAACTTATTATTAATTTCACATTTTAATTATCTAAAATTACCGAAATATGTTTTTATCAATTAGATTTTAATATAATATAAAAACAGATATAAAAATATATATGTATATTTTATAACCATATAAGTTATTTATTATATAACCATATATGATATATAAATAATTAATTTTTAAAAAAATTGATGTGTAATTAAATCAAAATAATTATACATGTTCCATGTAGTTATTGTTATTCCCATAAGATAATCAAAATAAGATAATATAATTTATATAACACTGATAGAAACATCATGAATTAGGATTGTAAAAATTTAATATTTATGATTGTGTTTAAAAAATATGTTATTAACATATACATGTTTGTTTCGAAGATTTTTGAGTTTCATAAACTAATCATTGCAACAAGGTAAGTGTTTTTTGTTTCAAGTTCACTATTATTAAGGAATGATTTGGTGGGTTGAATCCATTTATCATTGAAGGCGTGTAAATACATTCCAAATGAATTACATAATCCAGAATAATAATTCCTATTAGGTAAAAATATTTATTTATTAATATCTTCAATATTTTATTTTATTTTATTCACTTCTCATGTTGTAAGGGTGACCTTATCATAAAAATGAATACCTTAAAATATGTTTCTAGAAAACACTATTATTCATATTAAAAATTGTAAATACAGTCTAATTGATATTTTTTATCTTAATTGTATTTTATTTTATTATATATAATTATTTATTAATGTTATTCCCCCCATGGGATTTTAATTAAAAAGTTATAATGGTGGTAAGGGGTTTTTATGGTTCCGTTCTCTTTATCCAGACATAATCACACCTCATTGACTATATTATTTCAATAATTTTCTATTATAACCACTGCTATTTTTATGATGTATTTACACACATTATTTATGTAAATTAATTTTATATATCAATATAAAATTATTTATATAATATCATAATAAAAAAAGATTCTAATTGAAATAAATAACTCTCATTATTATCAACAACTATTTTCTTCAATGTATTTATATTTCCATACTGTAAATTTTATCCTTCTTTTTTGAATGCTAACATGAATTATTACATATTATTTTCATAATTATTTAAATCTATTCAAAATTAATTTTTAACACTCTATTGATAATATGGGGTTTCCATAAGTTTATTTAAAAATTATAACAAATTTTTTCCATTCATTTAAAATATAAATTATTATAGTACACTCAATATTATTATATGATATCAATTATAAAAATATAATTCATAATTTATTAACGAATAATTTTAATCCTAAATGTTTTTGAATTATTTTCACTACCATTATTTGAAACCTTTAGTTATTTGAAGAATATTTGTTTTTAAAAAATTTATAATAAATATTTCAATTGCCTTTTCATTCCATTGGTCCTTGAATTAGGATATCTATAATGGAATTGGTAACTCAAAATTTTTTCATTGAGTTATAATATTTATTATTTGAAATTTATTTTCCAACATAATCCCTTTTAAATTATTTTCCATTATTTACATCTTGGGAAAACATTTTTTGAAATAATTCCATTTCCATGAACGTTTTCTTAGTTCTGATTATGTAAACTAACTAATAATTTTGAAAACTAATTCATAACCATGTTTTATACAAAATAATATTTTTTTAAGGATATATTTAATTATTTTTTAATCAATAAATGATTTATCCCTAGTGGCTTATATTTAATGATTGAACCTATATTATTATTATTATTTATAATATTTTTCTATCATGTGTTTAGTAGGAAATTATCTAGTTCATGGGAGAATTATTTTCCAATTCTGTGTTTTAAAAAATTTATTTACAAACACAGATTACATCTAAATATCTCATTAATTATATTTTTGGATGTTGAATGAAACACATTTTATTTCCATTGGTTTTTTATGGGGTGATTTTAAAATTTCATGAAGCCCACTTTCATTATGTTGGTCATTTCATATTCTTGTGAATATTTTTATATGTGGCACACATATGCTTGGAATATAATATGGGTGGGTCCTATATATCCCTTTAATTAAATGGGTAAATTTTTATTACCTATGAGATATAAATGATATCGGAATATGCAATAACGTATCTTGGTTCATGAATAATTTCTATGATATAGTTATGCTCTACATAAAATTTTATGTATGAACAAACTATTAAGAGGCTAGGTTCAAATTTAGTGAGTTACAGGGTGGAAATATAGTTTCTTAATATTACATGTGAACATGTTGAAAAGTATCTAGGTTTAAAAAGGGTTTCTATAAAGGTTTTACTTTAAACACACGATTTTACCTGTGAATAATTTTTTATTTATCCAGTTTTATAATGAAGTGAAATCCAATATTTTTAGTTATCCCTAGTTTTTAATGTTTTTATCATTTTCTACAATGGTTTCTTTATTCCTCTTTATTTATAAATTATTTATCTCTTTTATATAATTCTCACATGTTTTATGATCAATGATATTTTTTTAAATCCATGTCATTTATTTTTTGGTTCATTAACTAACATGTTATTATGTTATGTTACACAATAATGTTTGATGATTATTATAAATAATTTTCTAATTTTTATTATGTTATTTAAGTTTTTCTCATATTATTCTTCATGTTTTTGATAAAATATTGTATGATATTTCATTTCCCTTAATGTGAGTTTGAGATCACCTCCTTCATATTTTTCCAACAACAAGGTTATAAAGATAACTCTGTCATAGGAAATGCTTTGAAATATTTTAGAGGAGCATTAATATTTTTAAAAAATTTATTTTATGTAAAACATGTAATTTTTATAGATAATATACAAAGAACTATATTTTTAGGACCTTGTGAAGTGGGAATAATTTTTGATATAATTATTAAACCATCTTATTGATGTATAGTTTATATATACTTATTAGGGTTCTATTTAGTTGGCACAATATCATAGTTTTGCAAGATTAAATTAGCTATTTCTGGTGATTAAATTAGTTAACATTGGTATTAGCCTATATAAACATATTAAAAACACTATAGTTATGTCTATGTATAATATAATGTTTTTAAATAATAAAAATGTATTGATTAAGTTGTTTCCAAATAAATAATTCCTCTCATAATTTCTACAAAGATGATGCGCTTGTGGAACATATGGACATTTGGGTACTTAAACTGAAATTTATTGATTGATAATTTATTCAATCATCAATCAGATTAAAAAATGAGTGGCCCTAAGACTTCAAAAAATTCTTCACACTCTTGGGGACAAGATTTGGTAATTTCTATGCTCAATACATGTAATTTAAATAGATAAATTATGATATGGAATTAGGATACATATGAGTAAACCCAAACTAAATAAAAATATTTTTAATAAAGATTGATTTATTTTTCTAAAAGTTAGTGTGGTGATTTATAATAGTAAATTCCATGGAGTTCGAATTTTTCATAATCTCTTTATCTATTTCATATTGATATATCTCGATTAATATTTTGGTTTTAATAATGGATGGATAATGATGAAGCTAAATCAATAATTGAACAAGTGGGAAATATTGTAATGAAGATCCATGTATTATAAAATATGGAATAGAAAACGTTTTGATCATGATCACCCAACTATGAAAATTTATGATTAACAACCCTAATATTTCCAAACATCTGAACATTCCAATGAATAAAATCACAATGTATCTCAAGAGATTAGGTGGAGAAGATAATGAAAGAAAAAAATCAAATTATAACATGTCTAACTTTTGTGAAGAATAAACAAAGGGAATGTCTCAAAGGAACAATAAGTTATTTCAAATACAGAAGGATTTTATTTTAAGATCATTATCGTTTGAATGAGATAAATATATAATCCATAAAATAGAGGTTAATAATGTATACTGTTATAAAAGGTATGATTCTATATGATTTGATAAATATACCCAATATTAATTCCTAATGAGGATAAAAAACAATGCCAACCTCTTAAAATTATGAAGTAAATAAAATCAAAATCTACCCCAACTATAGAAAAAATTTCACGAAAATGATGGTTAAAATATAATCTCTTAATCATATCTAGATTTTTGGATATCCAAATGAAAAATATTTCTAGACCCTTGTATACCTAAGATGTTTTATTATAAAATAAGTTCAACACCATAATTATTTTACATTATATTATTTTATTAATGTATCATAATTTAAATTTTATAGAATATTATTCACTAAAGACTTATTATACACCCTTTATAAAAATTTAATGTTATCTTGGAAATGTATTGGTTATCGCAACATAGAATTGATAGTAATAAATAAAATAGAGAAATAACATTTTTTATTTTAGACCAACCTTAATCAATTATCAGTATATGGATCAATATTAATCCTCTTTAGAAAGTAATTCGATTATAGTAGTTTTGATTTTTAATTATGAGGAATTTTTTACCAAATTAATTTTTAATAAACTCAATATTTGGATATTCCTCACAGGGAGTAATATATAAGTTTCATTTTCTCACTCAAATTAGAACGGTTGATACAACATTAGAAATTAACTCTTATGTCATGTCAATATTTATGATACCCAAAATATGTTTATTAGAATGTTTTTATTAAAATTGTGAGGAATCCATATATTTAATGGGGTTAGAATGTAATACTCTATGATTTTGGATCCATTAAATTATATACTATGTCTTATAAGATGATTCAAAAGCTTTATACAATAAGAAGAACAATAAAATATAAATGATTAATTATTAATAAACATATTAAAAATAGTAATAGGTAAACCATTAATAGTATTATATTTAGATAGTGAGTAATTAGTATGAGTTAATAATAAAAATGTTGTTTCTAACAAAAAAATTCATTAAATTTTACATTTCCATTCGAAATGTTAATTAAAAAAATATATAATTTAAATTTGTTAAATTAAATTCATTTTTTGAATTCCCCTCATGGTAATTAGCAGATGACTAATTATATATTTGTTTATAAAAAATCAATTTTCGTTTGAATAGTAAAAATTTCGAATAATGTCATCACATTTATCCAATTATTTAACTATATGGACACATTGGAAGGGTTTTAACAATTTTAAAATAATATCACATAAAATAATATATAATAATTCATTGTACAATACAGTTTTTATAAATCCATATTCAATTGTATGAATATATTTGTAGCATTTTAATAAAATATGTTTTCCTTGGTTTTGGTTAATTAATTTTTAAATGGTGATGTGATGTTTTTATTTTTATTATTTTTAAATAAATACAAATTTATTGATAATGAAATTATTAATTCCATTTAAATCAATGGAATTTATAATTCTATAATAATTATAAACATTTTTTCTCAAAAATAATCTTTTAAAAAACATGGTTCTCATGTTACATATGCTAATGTTATTATTCAATTCTATACACATATAAAGATAATTGTTATAAATAATTCTTGTATTTGAGATAATTATTTTTATATTATTTAATATAGATAATTTTATTTTTCTGTATATAATGAAAATTGTTTGGATTAATGATGAACACCACAATAATGTAAAAGGATTATTTAAAAATCATTGGTTTTTTAATATCATGGAATTTATATCAAATTATTATCTTTAAATATATAAAATAGTGAATTTAATTTTAATTATAAAAAAATAAAAAATATTAATAGCTTATTAATTTTTTATCAATTAATAACAAGATTAGCAATCAATAATTGTCCAAATGTCATTTTTCTAATAAAACCATATTTCATCATATTATTTTTTTAATTTGAAATAAATTTTACTCTATTTGGAAATTAAATTAGATTTAATATACGTATATCTTTTTCATCACACAAATTTTTGGTTATATGTTGTTATGAAATATGGTTACTAAAACATTAAATCACATATTTAAAAACCATGGAACATTAGTTAAATGTATAAAAGTAAAATATAATTGATTTTTGTTTATACTCATATTACATGTGTAAAAATGATATGAAGATACATATTTTTGAATATTTCAATCCAAACAAACCCACAATTAATAATTATGAATCATTTTAGCAATTTACCTTGAAATGAGATCATATCATTATTGAAAAATGATAATCATTTCCAAATGTTTCCGTTTTTACCCATATAAAAGGATACCTCTACCACCACTAAAAGATAAAAATGTCCCTAAAATTATTCTTTGACAATATTTCATGTTATAATCCCTTCAAACCTATCTTATTAAAATAATTCACTATACATTCATATTTATCTTAACCCCTCAACTTTCATCGGAACATCCAATGAAAAAAATCAAATCCTTAAAATATGTGTTATCTTTTCCTAAGATTTTATTAATTTCAATATTTCAAATATCTTATCACCCTTAAAATATATTTAATTAAATATCAAAATGATATCTATATGTCTTCATATTATTGTTTCATAAGTTATTTACTCATTTTCATCCACTTAAAAAACTAAAGAACAAGGGTAGTGAGTTTTGTGGACTACCGCCTCAATGAAGAGACGCTATTTTTTATAATTACAAAATTTAATTACATAATATTAATAAATAATATACATATATATATATATATTATCTTAATATTTTAATTTAATTCCACCATCACCCACTCTTACGCATTTTGAAAGGATAATTCTAATCCTATGTATGTGTGGATTATTATCTCTAAAATGCAACATTTTTAATTTTTTTCTATATTTTTATACATAATATACATATTATTATGTTTTGTTTAAAATAAAGAAATATTAAATAAAATACATTATTATTCTATTATAATGATATTATGCTAAAAATAAAAACCAACTTGACTATACGCGACTATCATGTAATATTGTGTTAGTGTTTGGGTATGTTAAACCACCAATGTAACGAATACATGATATTTAAATTATTGATTAATATGATAATAATAAAAAAATTATTATAATAATCTATTTTTTTTCTTAGTTCAATAAATATTATATTATATTTTTTCTATAATTAATGTAACTTTTATCTTCACTAAAAAACCAATATAAGCCATTATCAATTAAATTTTTTCATAACATAAAAAAAACATTGGGATTGAAATAAGTAAATTTTAATTCAAAAAATATATATAATACAAAATAATATATGCTATTTCAAAAAATAACATGCAATAAAATTATGGCTAATGGTTTTAAAATTCGTAAACTCCTGAAAAATAATTCATGTTACTCACACTCGACAGTCAAAATAACCCACAAATAATTAAGACTCCCATAATATATAATTATGAATAATTATTGTAAAAGGTTTATATTTATTATAATATTTACAAAAGATTGTATTAGTATTGTTATTTATATTTTATTGGAGTTTAACATTCCATTAACAATGAAAAAAATCATGGTAAGAGTTTGTTGTCTGAGGTTCGCTTTTGTTAAGGAATCATTACATGTTTTTCACCTATTTATCAATATAGTGGTATTAAAACTATAAATATTAGTTAATTTTTCCAAAACCACACTTCTTTATTAGATAAAAATATTTATTTCACAACCCATCCTACATGTTTTTTCAATCCATTCCCTTATAATGTTGTAGGGGTTTTATTAAATTATATCTTAATCATTTTATATATTTATATACTAAGCACCATGTTTCATTATAAGTCGATAAAAACTCCCACATCTCTATTTATTAACATGATATTATAATATTCCATGATATTAAATGATATTTTATTCTTCTCATGTGTTTTTTATTCAGAAGTTATAGATAAATTAAGGGGCGATCAATACATGAATCTCTACATCATGTAATATTCACTATTATTTGAATATAATGTTTAATTATTGAAATATGTTATGGTATAATTATCATATGATATATTTCCACCTTTTTATAGGGGAATTACAACTATTTTTTAATGTAAATTATCAAATGATTTTTTTTTGAAATAAAATTTCAACATTGGTAATAATACATTAAAATATTATCAATGGGTTTTTTCTTTCGTGTCCATGTTTTACATATCTATAATGTTCTCTTCTATTTTTTGAATGATAATATGGATTATTTAATATAATTTTAATTATTATTTATCTCTTTTCAAAAGATAAAATATAATATTCCTTTAATGATTTGGGTATTCAATAAGGTTATTTCTAGATCCTCATAATATTTTCCTATAATTCTAAAATAAAAATTCTAATCATCCACTCAAAATTTTTATTTGATAACCCTTATATCATATTCATGTTAAAATTTAAAAACATTATTTTTACATATAAAAGTATTAAATTATTTTCACATGCCATTTTTTAAACATATTTGTTTTATACATATTTATTTGACTTGTTATAATATGGTTTACGAAATTCTTCTATTTTCCTTGATTCATAAATTATGAAATATATATGGTTCATGATAAGTATAAATTATTTAATTTAGTTATTAAATTTATCATTTAAACATCATTTTTTTCATTTCTATCCTGCTTATAGGATGTTCAGTTTTTTACATCTACTGAAAAGTGTTTTTGAAGAAAATATAATTATAAGAATGTTTCCTTTTATTTTTCTTGTGAAAACAATGGAAACAGTAGAAAATAGTATAATAAACATGAATTTAAAAAATATAATAAAAACTGGGTCAAAAAATATCATTTCATTATGATATATTTTCTTTATATTCATACGATATATCTCTTCTAGAGTTCTATTTCATGTCTCAAATTTATTATTATTTTCTTTTATTTATCTTAGTGATGAAATTTTCATTATCAAATAATTTATTCAATGATATTAGTTGAAACCTTTTTTATTTCCATGGGTTAATTATGAAAATTATCGAAATTTTAATTTTAAATTTTTTATAATTTAAATATTATTTTAATGGGATCATTAAGTTATGATTTTAAAAATTTCATGAAATCAATTTTCTTTCTAGAGAATATTTTATAATTTAATTATTTTTTATAAATTTTCACAAAAAATGTATGTACTATGAGACGTGTTGATCCTATATATCCATATTACCCATTAAGTAACGTATTATATAACATGACATAGATCCTTTATGTAAAATGGTTGGAAAGTCACTATGTTCACCAATGTTTATGGTTAGGGTGTTACACGTTACTCCACATTTGAAATGTGAACCATTTAGAAATTATTTGGATCATATATTATATGTTTGATGTTATTACGATCTACTCACAGTTTTACATGTGAACATGTTTTAATATCAACAGGATCACAAATGTTGAATGTAAATGCCTTAATCTCTACTGGAATTTTTATGTGTGAATAAGTTTGTGAGTAATAGATTTCAAAAAGATAAGAAATAATTTGTTTAGGACATTGAATCATTTCATGTATTTTATCTTTTTTTTCCAATATTAATTTATTAGTACATATTTTTAAACTACTCTAAAACATTATATCCTTTCCCTTTTTATGATTAATGAAATATTTTTTAATCCATGTCTTTTATTTTATAGTTACTAAATGATATTTCTATGTTCTTATGTTTCTACACCATGTTTTATAATAACTATATGTGGTATATTGAGATTTAATTTTTATATATATTTCAATTTGTTATTCTCCCTCATGATTATGATATAATCCTTCATACTATTTATTTTTCTTTTCTATGTGTTTGTTCCCACAACTTTTGTTTTTTACGATAAACAAATTATAAATATTATTGTATCATTTTTTCTGTCTTAAAAGGGACTATTTGAGAAATAAAAAAGATAAAATTATATCTACATTATTAAATAAGTTATTTATGAATCTATCATAGATGAAACTAAACCTTTAATTCCATAGGTTTGGTGAATATTTTTCAATGTAATTATTAATCCATTTATCGATGAGTTATTTATGATTTGTTATAGTAGGTCACTGCATTCACTCCTCTTGCGTATATAATAGAGTAACCACTACTACTACATTAACATAGGAAATTAATATCTTTTTTCACACACTATATCATAATTTTATCAATATACAATGAATATATATGTCAATAGAAAATATATACCCAATGGTTATATTAGACCAAATTTTATATTAACAAAAACCATTTAATTTAAATTTTTTATTATTGTATATTCCCATATCAACCTTTTTAAATCATTTAACACATTCCCACTTTTTTTATAAGGGTTTGAGTATATTGATAATATTTATCATTAATTATATTTTTATCATTGATGGTATGATATATATGGGAGATTTTTTAAAATATTATTTAAATCAAGAACTATATTTAGTTACATATTATTATATTATATCTGAAATTTCAAATTATTTTTCATATACTAATCATTTAGTGTGTTATAATTTTTAAAATGAATGTAATTATTAGTGTTTCATTTTATCTCAGTGATGTATGTTTGAAATTGTATAGAACTATTGAAATTTATATAAAGGGGAATTAATAGTAAAAAATATAGGACATCACATTCTCAATAAATTTCATAACCCATAGAGAATCCTTGGAGTGCTTATATAAAAAATGTTAAACCAATTGTGATGGGAATTATATTTCTTAAGATATTATATGACAACCATATATTTTATTATGTTACTTATAATCATAACGTTTTTTTGGATATATTTTTTGGGAAACACCTCTATATATAATTCATAGTGATTCGTTTACCTGGTTAATATATTTGGATATGAGAGGTCATTTCATTTCACTGATGATATTATTCGACAACCGTAAGGGAATATTTTATAATTAAAATTTTATTGAATTTAGTTCAGATATTATTTTTATAAATGGTTATTGTTAAATTATATAGAATTGGGATTTATGTTCTTTTATTACGTACATTTTAAAAATGATTTTTTTCACCGTGACCCATTATTCTTCAGCAGTGGAAACAGAATTTGATAGAAACCATATAATTTAGAACATAATGGTGAGTTTCTAGTGCCCATTTAACCATATTTTTATACAATAACTATGCTATAAATTCAAAATACTATAATATTTTAGGGATTCCATGAACTCCAATAAAAACATTTAAAAACATGTAATAACCAAAAACCATGAAATTAATATAAATCTCTATATGACAATTTCATAAAAATACTACTTTCCACTAATATAAATCACATTAAAAATAGTAATTAATATTAATTCCCATAGTATAAAAATTACTTGTTATAAATTTCAATAATAATCACTATCCAAGTTTCTAATGTTCTACCATTTTATATATATTTGATAGTAATAATAGTAATTGATCATAATTAATTATAAGATAATATACCCCCCCTTATCCACCATATCCAAATATAATTTAATTAATAGAATACAACATTAATCATGTAAAGTATGTTAATATTGTTTCTATATATTATAATATCGTTCAAACTTATATTGGTCATATTGTGGTAAATCAAGGATATTTGTCTCAATTAAAACCACATAATAAAATTTTTACAATATATTCTTATTATAATAATATATATGAACTAATAAACTAATTCTAGAATGAAACCCTCACTAATTTGGACTGATCATGAAAACATATTATAATTTTATCATTTAATATAATGTATTTATAATAATATAGATTATTAAAATATATTTAAAACGTATTAACGCATGGATTACAACAATTTGATACTATATAATTTTTTTCATTTAAATGGAAATTTTTGCATCCTCTACCTCAATTACATATTTTTATAGCAATTTATCTTCAATTTCCTTCCCCTCACAGTGATATCACTAAATAGGGAAAGGTGGATTTGGTCATTCCTTCTATAAGAACCAAATAATATTTTCCCCTTATAATAGTCATTTTTGACACATTCCACATAATCTTTCATCTTCTATAACTATTCATGATACCATATCATTCATTACGAATATATTCCATGTATACACTGGTATTCAGACAACCCTGAATCCATAACCCATACCCAGGGTTAATTTTATTATAATTTAATAAGACACTATACATCTTAACTTAACGGAATGATAACCTTATTAGTTATGAGAATCAATAAACATACAAAAATCTCATATTACATTGTAATTGTAAAATACTTGACGTATATAATATATTTAAACATACTTCATATTATTCATAAAAACAATATTCATGTTTTGGGGAATTAAAAATAAATAAATGGTTATCATAGATTCCAATTAAGAGTTATATACATTATAATCAATCATTAATAAAAATTTAATATTCAATAAGGAAAGTTTAATAAATAAAAAGAATTTTCATTTTATAATTTACTTGATTATGAAATGAATACCTATATAATATAAATATAGCAATTTTGAGGACAATAATAACTGAATTCCCAATAAATGATATGATTAATAATGGATGTTAGGATAATAAAATCATGATATATTTATCATTAAGAATTTATTCTTAGAATGGTTCATTTATGGTTTTTTGTAAACCAAAACCCCTATTCAATATGTTTGGTAAAAAAAATTATCTTAACATATATATTAATGCATTGAGGGGATATATATAAAATTGGGACCCACCCATCACTAAATTTTTAATGTATTCCATTAATATTTATTGATAAATTTTATTTATAAAAAACTTGCATTATCAACAAATATATTCATTTTGTAATGAATAAATTATATTAATATTACCCAAATTAATGAAATATCCCTTATAATAATATAATACATGATAAAATGAAATATAGTTTAGATAATAATCATATCAATGATATAAATAATATGGATATTCCAAAAAATGGAATGAAAAATTATAATAACAAATTTAAAAATTATAGACAATGATAATGATCCCAAAATTAATAATAGAGAAAATATGACCATCAATTCATAATTAATATAGAATCTGTAGTAAAATCTTGTTTATTGAAGAAATAATAAAATTGGTACAATAAAATTATAATAATATTTCATTAATGAACTTTATTTTTAAATCCATACAAAAGATTATATAAGGATATAAATTTTGTAGATGTTTACCATATAATGAAATTCAATTAATTATATATACGTTACAAATACACATTCCTCCTTGATATTTTTAAATAAAATCTCAAAATAACAGTTTAGAATGAAAAATAAATATTGTTTATAAAAATTGGAAAAACGTATTGATAATATAAAATCACTAACATAAATATTTCAAGTAAATAAAAATGAGTTCTATGAATAAATTTAAAAATTGTGTAAATGGAAGAAACTTATACCAGACCAATTGAGAAATAAAATCGACATTAATTTTAATAATTATAATTCATCATTAATGTTTCAAATGGAGTAAAAGTTGGAATAAAATATTGAAAATCGTAAATATCTAGAGGGTAAGAATATATATTGACATTATAAAGGATAGATTATAATATTTCTTCAATTATAATAAAGGAAATCCAAAAATGATGAGATTGAAAAATACATCCTTACATCTTTGATATATTTTAAATTTTAACCCCATGAAAAAAGAAAAAATTATTAAAAACATTAATCCTCATCAATAAATAAATATTTGTGATAAATTCATAAAATTTGGTATATATATATATCCAACATTGATGTAAATTGGTGCATAATACCAAATATAACTCAATGGAGTGAAAATTTAGTTGAATTCCCTTAATTCATGTTTAAATTGCATTAAATGTTTTTATGATCTAGTATAATAAATTCATAATTATTATAACTACATAACAGAACCATATATGTGACAATAATATCAAATTTTATTAATTAGTAACATTTCAAAACCTATTTGTTAATAATTTTTTATTAAAATTGCCATTTAAGATTGTTAACAACTTTGTTATTCGTGGTAATTTTGGTTATGTATTTTTATTCATAATATAATGATTAATGTTCCATCATATAAATAACTTTAAAAATGAAATTTTATCATATATATTCATTTTATATATTTAGATTCATCTATAAAACAGTTACATAGAAAACTAAATTGAAACATTAATGGAGACAGTGAGTCATACGTATTCATGAACATTTTTTTCATAATTTAATAGATGGAATGTTAGAATTTTAAATAATAATAAAAGGTTATCTAATAATTATTATATCATATAAATAATACATAATAATTAATATTATCTTCATTACCATCCTTCTATATTGGAAATGAAAAAATAATCACCTCACTTCATTGAGGTTGTAGTCTTTACTCATGCATGAGCAATGTTACTATTGTCGAACATATTGGAATCTAAGAAGATAGATATTATGTTATAATTATTGAAGAATAATTATTTTAGAATTGTCATATCTTTTAATTATATCAATATTTATAACCATCCAAGAATGTTTTGATGAAAAATTATTTATATAGCTACATTTGGACAATAAGTCATGCAAACATGTAAGTGATGTTTTCTCATTTCACAAAATAAAAAATAGAGAGAAAATGGTTGTATAATAATTATAATGAAATATAAACATATTTATGGAAATAGATATATTATATTACTATGGGAGTATATATATTTAGAGGATGAATAAAAATAAATAATGGTTAATGTTCCATATTATAAGTTATATCTCTTCATTGAGATTCATCATTTGGATTTCACCATATCTTGGGAAAGGATTATATTTCGGTGAGAAAGTAGTATCTTATACATGTGAAAGGAATATATTAATCTATTATAAAATGTAATTTTATAATATACATGTCTCATGATTTGTTTATAATAGAGGATATGTGGTTCCCTTTAGTTAGTGTGGGGAAGGACACACATGAAATTACATAAAACAATAAATAATTTATTAAATAATCATATCAGGAGGTACCAAGTAACCTAAGATTTAAATATAATAATATATTGTGTCTAAATAAACACAACCAATCACATTTGTTATTTTTTACACTTTAGGCCTTCGGTTCGAGTTTAAATCATTTGTCCCATTTTACCCTTAACCATGATAATTTATATGTTTAAAAAATTGAATAAATATAAGAAAAATAATTGTCCTTATAAAATAATTTGGGTATTATGATTTAAAATTTTGAATACATTGTATTTTATTTAATTTCAATATTTTTCCATAATTACATGTAATATAAGAATATAAAATATATGAGAAATAACTTCTGAGAAAATACTCGATTCTTGTGTAAAATTATTTTCCCTTGAAATAATATAATAAATTTTTTCACATTAATTTTTTCATTGAATAAGAAAAAAATTATATTTTTGGGTGAATATGTAACAAAATGTAATTTTCTAACCATTCCATTAAATGAAAAGAGTTATAAATAGTTCTTATTTGAATAAAATATATCTTATATTTCAATTAAGTCATTGTTGGGTTACCAAATTAAAAATATATATTTCAAACACATTATTTAGCACCATAAAAATAACTTTATTAGGATAACCCATAATCTAATAGGAAATTCTAATCTTCAAGAGTGATTGAAATGTTTTTCCCTATAGTTTTAACCCAATTTTCCCTACTTTTCCAAGCTAACAAATATTTACTATTGTTATTATTCAAAATGAACAAAAAATTATATTCACTCTATAACATTATATTTATTATTATCTTTTAAAATATGTAATATATTTCATCAAATTCATATTATGTAATTGGAATAATTGAAATTATAATTGAAACATATAAACTGTGAAAACAATAGTCCTCTAGAAAAAATCATTTCTTTTGAATAAAAATAATTTATAACAAAATCACATGTTATTATCTTTTAAAATGGACATAATTATATAATTAATTAAAGTAATGATCTAATTATAATTTCAAATCATTTAAAAAAATAAATCAGTTTTACCATCTTCAAATGAAATGGCAGCATTATATAAAAAATAGTATTTTCAACTATTTATTGAAATATTAATCTTTTCAGAAATAGCCCGAAAATATATAATATTATAATATTTATATGATGATTTTATAACAACTATTATTTTTTTCATGTAAAATTTTGAAAGGGGGAATAAATTATTTATAAAATTTTCTAACAAAATGAAGAAATACCCATTTTTCATGAAAATATTTTTCTATATAATAAAAAAAAATTACATAAAAAAGAAATAATATATCATTATATTAAATTTTTCTAACCCAATTATACAAAATTTTATAAATAAATCTATTAATATTCATTCCAAAAAAATAGAAGATATTTCATAATAGTCACAGTTACATGATAAAAATTTGATAGTATATCATAGTTTTCATTAATGGGTTGTTTCATATATCTCATGTTCTCAGATGAATTATATTATTTTAAGTGAAATATATCAGATAATATTGTTTTATTAAACTATATACCTCTTATAATAATTTCACCCATTAAATTCAATCACATTTAAAAAATGATTATACTTCATATCACATCCCCATTTTTTCACGCATCTTATCAATTCTATGATTTCATACAAACATTGACAAAGTGAGTGGTCATATTTTTTTATAAATTTATCTCTACGATATGGAATCTTCACTAGATTCTTATTATAAGATATATCATTATAAATTCGTACAACCTATGAGTTTGGTACATGTACTGGATTTCATAAATACATCCTCGGGAGAGATAAATGGAACACATTCATAGCTTGGGAGTGATTAAGTGGTAGTTCTATTTGATTAGATACTAATTCGATAAAAATTAATAATTTTAAAGGGTAAAATATATCTTTGATGTATCTTTCAATTCAATGCAAATTTCATAACCATTTTCCATATATCATAATTCCTTGTTGGAAATCTTGAATTCAAGATCTCACAAATGAATGCAAGTATATGTTTTTTTAATTATGAGAATACCTTATGTGTTAATGAATGAAAAGGACCTTAATTTTCATTTCATCATATATATTATTTATCAATAGTTTTATTTATCATATTTTGTCCTAATAAATTCGAGTTATACACCTCCTTTCATTGTGTAATTCATAATGAGACATCTAAATACTAGTGAATGATATTGTTATATGATAATTACAACAATAGAAGGTGTTGATCTAATCTCCTGTGAACGTCATAAATAAATATCTAATTTTTTCTTCTATAATTTGAATGATCCTCTCAAAATGAAAATATTTTTATGATATTATGTAGTACTAAATCTCAACACTATATAAAACAAAAGTTAAGGGGGTGTCTAAATATTTGATGTAATCCTAATTGATATTGGAACCCCATGTAATCTCAAAACTTATCTAATGTATGATTGTGTTAGCTAATTAAGAAAAAAATATTATCTAATAGCTAAAACATTTATGATATAATATGTAAATTAACTATAACCCAAATATCATAAATCCATTATAATATTTTATGGAGTCCAAATATGAAATCCATGGAAATGTTTTCCAATTTACATTATCGTATTTGTATTCATTATAATATCTTATTATAATTAAATATCTTAGTGTTAGTATACTAATATACCTAGATTTGAGATATAGAACCTATAATAACCCTTTAGAGGTTATCCAATAGGAAATACTATTTCAAATCTTGAAACACCTTTGTACTTTTAGGATGAATTCATATTGATGAATCATAATGTTTATAAAATAGATTTTTCATCAAATTATTTATTGATATGAAAAGTAATTAGTTTCTTACTCTTATAATTATATTAATATCATGAATAAACATACGACAATTTTTCAAATTTATTTATAGTTAAAAATCATCCTTTTCTGCCTACCTAATAATATAATGGATGTACAGTTGAATATCCATATAATAATGATAGGATATGCCACTAATTCTTTGTTTATCAAGATTTATCTTCATAAAATTCTTAAATATTATATCTATTTTGATCCCCATTATAGATAAACAAGAATAGTCATTCATACTCATAGTGTCATCCTCCTTTTTCTCCTTCCATAGGTGGTATGGTTTTTTGTACATTTAGTATTTTTTTCAACTTCAACCATATTCTCTAGTTTATATTCATATAATTATAGGAAAATACATAGACAAAAATTTTAGGATTAGTATATATATATATATCATGAGTTTTTCTATATAGTCTTACATGAATATCTTTAATGATAAAATTACCACCACCTATCACGCACTACATATGGTCTCTATCCAAATCAGAACCCATCCCAGTCCATGACAAGTCCTGAAGAGAATTGTCTATCCACACTAGATGGAACATTTTCTTGCGTATCATAAATACATGTTTGGAAATGATTACCTGAATTTTTAAACATAAAACAACTATTGACAATAAATAAACAAAATATTAATTTTTCAAAACAAACAACCCTTAAACAAGATTAATAATTGAAAATTGTGGTTTGTACAAAATCCCAGGGACTACCACAAAAGAATAATTCCAATAAAAAATTCCCAATAACCACCTCATGGCAAGGGGGAATCACCCTCATCACATATCTAAGATACTGTATAAAGAAGGATTCCTAGTAACACGAACCATATGTTCTAAAAGCATTAACCAATCCTACGAAAAACATTACCAAGTATACATACACCCAAAGGTGTGTCTAGAGTGTTATTATAAGCCTAATAAGATTCCACCCAAAGATATTTCATGTGATAAAAATTTTATGATGAAATTTTTGTATGATTTTATAAACAAGAATGCTAGTATAAATTTCTAAGAGATGTAACATTAAAATCAAAAAAAAATTAAGAGGGATACTTAAAAGAATGTACACATTTAACAAAAAGACATGATACTGAATTTTCATGCCAATAACACCAAATTATGATGGTAAGTACAATTTATTCAATGAGAATTGGTCATATGAACACCTCTTAGGAACTAGCTAGCTGTGGGCCCTAGGTACATCTTATCTTGGTGTAAAATTAACCATAACAAATATATGTCTCGTACACATTTCTGTATAAGGGGAAACCATAATAGCCTAGTGTTCCCCAATCATCATCATAGTTTTGTTATTATTTCCATCTTTTATCTTTCTATGTGAAACAAGTACAATACCACTCTGGATCACAAGAATTATATTCCTAGTATGCCCACATAGATACCCAGGATTTCTACATTGTGCTCAGTCAAGAAATATATGTTATCAAATAGAATTTTCACATGAAACTTCCATTTACAAATCATACACTCACCAAGCATCCCTCACACATGTAATTTAATTCCTATTGCAACTTCAAATTAATTTTAACATCAAACTCATATCCAAACATCCCACAGACATATATTCTGCATTTCATACAATTTAATGAATTTTATCAGTAATTTATAAATCATTGTTAAAATGTTGGACATCAAAAATCATCACTTTAACATTGAAAAACACAATTTTTGTTCACAAAACCACCAAAATAGTACCTATACATAATTTTCAATTTTTTTAACTCAATAAACCATTTAAATTTTCATAAAATTATTTCAATATGTATAATAACGTTTACACATAAAATCTATTCAAAATATCTTTTTAAGGTAAAAAATAACACAAAAATCCTTCAAAACAGAATTGGATGCCCTAGAAACAATTAATAAACCACTTTCATATGTTATAAAATGAACTCAAATGACACCACAAAAGATACACATGATAAACAAACATTTTCAAGAAAAATAAACTTTAAAATTAAACGTTTATCCAATTCCATCAAAAATAGTTGCCACAACACATGGAACATGTGAGGATCATTTTGAAAATTTAAATCAAGAATGTCTAGATCATTATGGAATGATAACTCATGGAATCATCAACTTTAAATTCCAAAAAACCTCAAATAATTGTGCGAATCTTCAACCGCACCTCTGCCACACCACAATGGATTTAACATGGTCATGATCCAATACGATTACACCAATAAACAAATGGTTAAAACCTATAGAATAAACTATAGGTTATGAAAAATTAATACTTCCTAAAATAGTGGGAGAAACCTTATGGGGAAAGATTAAACTATGGAAAAACATATTTACATTCATGATTTTAATGTTTCCCCAAAAAACCCCCCTTAAAAAATGAGTTTCATGGGAGTTTGAGGATGCTTTGAGACATTCCATATCTTTTAGGGTTGAATGAGGGAAGAAGGGGTGGATTATTTTTATTTCAAGAATAGAAAAATTGAACATATATAAAAAATCTAATATGCTGGATACTGTGCATAGTTTGGCAGAATAGATTAGTAAATCGTGTAGTTAAACAATGTGTCATATTCTATCCCCCCAAAAACATTCCATTTTTTCTCTAAATTCATTGTGAAACAAGGGGGAATTCCAGGGGAGCTCAGGTATGAATCAATGGTACCGTATAGAGGGAATGATAGGACAATGAAAGGGGGAAATGATGCCCAAAAAATTCAAATACGTCACACATGGTTCCTATGAAAATGAACAAGAACTAGAATAATGTGAAAACTAAAAAATAAGGTGTAAAAAATCTCTCTACCATAATGATTTCCTTCTATAGAAATCCATAGAAATGTCAGATTTAAAAACAAAACCCAATACTATACCCAAATTTTGAGGGGTGTTCACAATGAAATGGAAACAAAGACACTACTAGTAATTAAATAGGGATATGATTCAATTAGAGAGGACAAGATGGACTCCCTTGGTAAGGGTCACCCATCCCCAATGCCCAAAACTTATACAGTTGATCAAGAAAAGTATAAGGTACACTCACCAACCAAAAATTACACCACTTTTGTGAAATAAGAAAAAATAATTGAACCACATCCAAAGACAGTACAACATAGACACTACCGGATGAAACTAAAGTAATTTACCTAAAACAACAGTCAAATTAGAACGAGTTTACAATATTATAACATCAATGAACCCGTTGGGCATGCTCTAATCCCAAAATTTACCTAAGTATGTTTTTGGTGGTTAGATAGCCCCGAACTAGACTGCTTATCTCCAAGCCAACACTAATGAAGAAACTGAGTTACTGATATGGGGAGACCGGAACGGACTCCCCATCATAAGAGAAAACAAAATTTTTTGGGATAGAACCGGGACACCAATAGAGGAAGATCTAACAGACTCTCCACCATAAGAGATAGACCAACATTAGACTAATACCAAAATAACCTACATGAGACCCATGGTGGGTCTCTCTGCCACAAGTACCATCTATCTTAACCATATAAGATGAGATTACATGAAAAATACACTATAACACCCAATCCCCGCATTAAGTGGGGGGCAGTCAAAGAATCCCAAACTAGAAGGGAAATTATATGGCTCACCACTCCCATGAAAACTACCATCCTTAAATTATTCCAACTAAAACTATTTTAGAATAGATCATACAAGGTTATTCATTCATGAATAATCATACAAAGAGTTGAACCCACAAGTGTTTAAGAACTAGGGGTTGGGAAAACCAAACCAATATACCACCTTATAACTAAAGAGTGAAATTTCCATAGACACATATTATAATCATGAGGGTTAGGGTCCACATGTCCCTTTCCACAACACCTGACCACACGGAATGAATCCACCACAAAGAATCCTTAAACTGTCTCCACATCCCACACTATAGATAGATGTTAAACCAATATCCCATACACCAATGGGGTTTTCGGACTACGTTCCAACTTCTCCCAATGATTTATAGCTGGAGATCATATGATTGAAGATTATCTTACCTTCCAGTTTGGCATTGAAAACCCCCTAATAAATACTTCTTCTTCTTATACCACAAAAAACCGCATCACCTCTCAGAAAAAACCACAATGACGTAATAATATTTAAATCCTAATTTACTATAACATTATAGATTCAACACAATTATGTCCATAAAGACGCTTATGCATTTCCCCTCTCACCCTGAATAATAAATACATAAGAAAGATTAATAGTAAGACACCTTCATTTAGGATAGATAATTTTAGGAATTCAGGGATAAAAACAATTTCATTTAATCATTAGACATTGTAATGTTCCACCACGACCATAATTTCCATTAAAATGAAATAGAACATTGTAATTCATCACTAAAAATGAACCTATAAACTAATATTGACGTTACAATGAGTTTATCCTTAAATAGAGTTTCAAGTAGCATGATATTACTGCAAGGAAAAAAAATAAAACCCTTGAACGACCAGATTTCTCCACACTAGGGGCCTAACATGAATTATTACTTGGAGAAGACTGAAAAAAGACCTAAATTTCTTTTAGGACATAATCATACACCAACAACCCCATACCTCTATTACCTTACTCACTAGAATTCCCCTTAATCATTTCTAAATAAAAATTATAGTCCTGATAGTGTCCAAATTCACCTTTTATGATTCATGAAACTAAAAAACTATGACTACTTTTAACTTCTTCTGCATCTACTCTTCCACAGTAATGGGATATATGTAATCCAAAAAGAAAGAGTGATAAACTCAAGCCTGAAACCTATGAAAATAATTCATAATTTTACTGACATGTAGACCTTTCAAATGAAAACCATCCATGGCCACAATTAAATTGTGAATTACCTCTTTATTGGGAGCACCTTAGCCAATAAGAAAACTCAAGGGCCTAACCAATATGGTCCTTTGTTTAAAACAAACAAAAATATAGATCCAAACACATGAGGGTAACCACATCCAATACTTTCCCAAACACTCCTCAAATGAAACCACTGACCAACACTTCAACTCAACTTACCGATGAAACACAATCCCAAAACATCGTTCAATAAAGAGTGTTTTTGGAATAATAAGCATCTAGCAACAATAATCCAAGAATAACATTGAACACACAAACCACACAATGGTTTTGAAAAAATTCAAATTTCACATAAAACCCATTTCCTTAAATTAAACTGATTGGTAGTTAGTTCATACAGTAATGGTATCACATGGCCCTTACACAAGCATGTTTCCATGCCACAATGGGAAACCTCCTCATATCCACCCCATCACCCATCCATTCATGCCATTTACTATCCATATATCAATTTAAACCCTTGCATGTGGTCACCCTTGACGATATCAAAGACCAAATCCAAACCATTCCTATTTAGAAAGTCAAAAAATAATAATCACACTTTTTATTCCCCAAAATTGCTAACAAAAAAAAACCAATTCAAATTACAAAAACATTTTTAGAAAACCACCAATAATTAAATAAAAACTGAATTTAATTTTCTACACATTATTTTTAAATCACTTATGGTTTTATGAAGAAAATATTTTTTTCAAGACCCTTTTAATTAAAACCCATCTATTCGTATTCAAAAACACGGTTTGTATAATTCATAAAAAAAATCAAATTCTCATTATTTAATATAAAAAAAACATTTCCATCCTCATCATATAACTTCTAAAATATTCCATCCAATTCAAAAAACCTATCAATATATTAGAAAATCATATTTGAAACATATTTTCCAAACCCGCTTTAATATAACTCTTTAATTAAAATGAGGTTTAAACCCACCATTTTTTATTTCAAAACAATTATGAAAATACATTTTCACCCATTCATAAATTAAATTATTTTCATTTTACTAGAAAACATTTCACAAAATTTCACATTTCATAAAAAAATGTTATTGTTACATTAATAAAAAGTCTTCATAATTTCAAAACCAAAGACACAAGAAAATGTGAGAGGAAACTAGGGTCCATGGGTGTCTTGGACATATTGTTGGTAGCAATACACTAATTATTACACCATCATAAAGAGTATTCTAAGACAATATGCCCAGCTCCCTAGGCCTTTCTAAGCTTTGTGAGCTCACTAATACCATTGTCCAAACTCTCTTTTTATTCCCCAAGTCATCGATGAACAATAAAAAAAATTAAATTAGATAAAACCCAACATTCCCTTGAAACATGGATCTTGTTACAATGTTTGATGACCAAGAAAACTACTCAATATTGGAATTTTAAGTCCCAAAAACAAACCTCTTGTCTATCCTAAATCTTCTCTAAATTAATTGATGCATAAAGAGTAAACTGTCTTTAATAGAATTTTCTCACAAACCAGATCTGGTCTCCATTCATACCAGCACATAACCTGGTCCAAGACTAGGCCCTAAAAGAATTACCTATCCCCAAGGGTTTCCACTACTGTTCGTGTATCACAAATTATGTTGGGAATGGTTTAACTAAATTTATAAAAATAAAATAACCATAAAAATAAAATAAACTGCATCTGAATTTGTCATACCAAACAACTCATAAAAAAATCAGAATTGTAAAATCAGAATTGTAAAAAATACAAAACACTATGAAAAAAGAAATAATTTCATAACCATAACATCCAAAGAAAAATCTCATTGAATGGGGAATCTCCCTGAAACCATCTCCAGGACACAAGATCATAAGGACTACATGTAACTTGAACCACTAGTTTTAAAAGGATTAACGAATCATGATACATGAATCACCATGTCAACATACACACAAATGTGTATGTAAGTTGTGAGACTAATCCTATTAGGATACCACCCAAAGAGATTCAATGTGATAAATATTTTATGATGAAAATATTTTATGTTTTTATAAATAATAATGCTAGTAACAATATCCAAGATATGAAAATTTAAAATGAAAATAGTTTTCAAGAGAGATTATTTAATGAATGTACAGACATAATTAAAACACACATTCAACATATTTTTCCAGAAAATCAACCCATATTCAGATGATAATTTCAATATATTCAATGATAACTAGTCAAGGGAACACCCCATAGGCCCTAGCTAGATGTGAGCACTAGGTACATCGTATCTCTGTGTAAAAGTAACCATAACAAATATCTGCATCATTTATGAGCCATGATGAGGGGAAATCCCAATGTCCTAATTGTCCCCAGTCATCAAAATGCTTTATTTTTTTCCATCATCATAGAGACGATACCACTCTAGATCACTAGCATACTTGTCCACGTCTACCCACCTAGATACATGGTTTTTCCTCTTTTTGATCAATCAAGTTCCCTATGATATAAAACAATATTTTGACATGGAAATGAAATTTTTAAATCATACACACACCATAAATCCAACAAACATGACATAGAAACCAATTTTCAACTTTAAATTTTTTATAACATCATACTCACACCAAAACAACCCAAAAAAAAAATCCTCGCACCATTCACACAATTTCATAAATAATTTCAATAATTTATAAAACATTTGAAAAATGTTTGACTTCACCAGTCATGACGTTATATTTAATAAATCTATTTTAATAACACACTAACACCAAACAATTTCCTAGAAACCATTTTCACATTTTTTTTAATCTCAATAAACCATTTAAAATTTTCATTAAACACTTTCAAGAAGTATAACAAGGTTTTTCAAATAAAACCCATTAAAACCCCTATTTCAAGTAAAATAGAACACAAAAAACCTACCAAAATAGAATCATAAGCCCTAAAACCATTAATAATCTACTATCATATGTTATAAAATGACCCAGAATGATACCAATAATGTTACACATGAAAAAAAATACTTGCAAGGGAAAATGAATTCTTAAAATTAATTGTTTAACCAATTCCGTCAAAAATGGTTTTCAAAACACACACAACATAAGAAGAAAATTATAAATAATTAAATAAATCAATTATAAATAATCATAAAATTCTTACACATTCAATCACATAACTTAGATGCAAAAAACCTTAAATCATTTTGTGAAATATGAACCGCACCACTACCACAACACAAGGGAATGAAAATGAATATTTTCTGAGAAGATTTCACTAAAAACCCAGGGTCAAAGCTTATGAATGAAACCCTAGGTTTTAAAACCATAAAAATTCATGAAAGAGTGGGACAAACCATAAGGGTAAGGAATAAACTAGGGAGAAGATCACTTACATTCATGGTCTTGATGTTTCCCCACAAAATCCCACTTCATTAATGAGTTCCAGTTGAGATTGAAGAAGATTGTTTTACTTCATGGATTCTAGTGTCGAATTGTGGAAAAAGGGGATGAATAGAATTATTTAAGGAAGGTAAAAGTTGGAGTTATATAAAAAACTTAATGTGTTGGAGGCTTTGTATGGTTTGGTAGTATGATTTTGAAAACATTGGGCCCAAACTTCACGGCTTGTTCTATCCACCCAAAAACATCCCAATTCTCCCATAATTTGAGTGGAACAAAGGGTTAATATAATAAGACCATTGGGGGATTCACATGGAACCTAGGGAATGAAATATATGCCAATTAGGGGAGGAAAATCATCTCTAACCATTCAAACCCGTCACACCTGGCTCGATAGGACATGAACAAGAACCAGAATGAAGTGAAAACAAAAAAAATCTATTGTGAAACTACCATAAATCAATCATGTATCATTAAAATTTACTAATGAGTTTATTATTTTGGAGAGGAATAATCTATCACCATAAAATTATTTAGGACTAATTATCTCAATCACTTTTTTGATGCATCACTATGTATCATAAACACTTCTCTAAATCAGAATTATATAGGTATAAGTATACTAACTAAACTTCTATTCGTTTTATTGAAATTTTCCTCACATTAATATTTTTATAATATAACAACCCATTTATATATAAATATTTTTAGTGGATAATATATTTTGATAAATATATCTCAAATTATTGTTAGTATTTCTCCAACCCTAGAAGACTATGCATCTCAATTATAGTGATTGGTCTAGGAAATTTTCTAATAACATCACTCTTTGAAGGGTCCACTAATATAACCTCCCGTGATATTACATGACCCCTGAAAGAGACGTTTTTAGTAAAATTTAAACATACTAAATCTGTAATATATATTCTCCTTATATGAGGTCAACTACAGAATCCTCAAATATTCTTTATGTTCACCCTTTCTCATTGAATGCATGAAAATATCATCAATAATGACTACAGTAAACTAATCAAGATAACTTCTAAACTATATATTCATTAAATTCATGATGATATTAAGATAACTATTAATTAAAAATTAAATTATTGTACATAAAAAATGAACATACAAAATACAGAAGGGTTTCTTGGTTATGTACTCTTGTATGTCCCTTGGATAGAAATATAAAAATCAACGAACATTCATTAAAAAATTTTGAACACCTTGGAGTTCATCAAAAAGATCATCGATATGGGTCTGAGGTTAAATTTTCTAACTTATTATTTTTATGTTCTATATTATCAATTATAAGACACATTAATACATATTTTTTTAATAAATAATAAATACTGCACCACATGGTAAAGCCCTAGGCTAAATATACCACGTATCTAAATTCTCATACATTTTCTCCTCACATTTCTAAAAACAAATTGGGTATATTTTATAGGTTGTATTTTAATTATTTTTAGCACCACATATAAGTGATATTAAAAAAAACATTAATATTGGAGGAAGACTAGGAAACTCTTATATAAAGATATCATGAAACACACATAATATAGAAATATTATTAATGTATAGTTTAACCCCAACTATATTTGATATATTTTCCTCATGAAAAGTTCAAAACCCCATATGATGGAATTATATTCAATGGGGACTTTGGGATCATCCTCATAATGATAGACTATCATAGTTTTATTAAAAATATCTAATATAACATCACAAAAAAAGAATTATATTTTTGAAGGACATGATCCATTGATCATTTACTATAATATTATTTTTTCTATTAATATATAAAATATTCTATCACATTAATTGATCCATAATAGGTTTATGATTATACGGGACAACATATTGAAAAATAATAAAAGATAATTATCATAACCTCAGTCACCTACCCTAATATATAAATGATATTATCAGTTCAAACACAAGTTGTACCGACATTAGCAATTGGAAAATACCAAAAATAGATATTTGTGTTTTTTCTCATTATTATATTATATTCCATCACAAAATAATGGAACACATAGAGTTATATCATTATAATAATTAATATTGTTCCATAAATTCAAATTTCATATAATGGAAAAATATCTCATATAATATAAATAAGTAGCAACATTATAAACATAGAAATGATTATTTAAAATAAATATTTCAAGGATTCTACAAACAATACGTTCAATACAAACTAATAAAACACAATATATGTTAACCTAGTGATAATTACTAATTTATTACATTGGATTAATATAAAAATTATCTCCTTGGGAATTACTAATAAATTTATTAACCATAGAGAGAGAGATACATACATGAATCCAATAAGACATTGGAAATATAAAATATATAGAATAATAAAAATTCTCATATCGTTTATATTATTTTTAATATTCTAATTTATGTCGTATAAAAAGGAAAAAATAAATGGTGATATTTGATGCATTGTAAGGTCTATGTATATTAGAAGCTATCATGTGTAAATAAGACAAAATAAATTGGTGGATGTATTTAACTGAAAAAATTATCAATTTAATCATTAATATGAGAATACAATGCATCAATGGATTATATTAATGAAATAATATAATGGATAATAATAATAAAATTATCATCGAATGAAATTATTAATGTTTGACATCATGATCTCAAAAATTTTGATAAATGTACTATCAAGGCCATCTGGTAAGACAGTTCAATGGATAAAACAATTTCGTATGTTTTGCCAAAACGTTTTCACTAAAATACATGTGGATACATCAAGGGGAAATTTCTAATCATGCCCACCGAAAAATCATTTCAAATTTTTCTCTTATATTAAATGGTAAATTTAGTTTTTGAAAAATATTACCTAACAAGTAAAATTTATTATAATATATATTTTGTATCAAATACTAAATATTAATATTTCCTTAGTCATGTAAATTAATTTACTATTAAAACAACGTATATAGAACTGACATTATGATTAGGAATTAGTAAAATTAATGATACAATGAATATGGATATTTAATAGGAATGTAATGTTAATAAAAATGATATCTATAAATTGGACTTTTCAAGGGAATGTTAATCACCATGAAATTAAAAAATGAAAAAAATATAATCTTTAATTCATCATTAATATTTTTTTCATAGTGAAATTTTATTTTTTGAAGAAATAAGAATAATGGAAGAATAAAATTATTTACTCGTTAATTAAATAGTACCCTTTGTATAAACATTTAAATCTATGAGAATAAGTTAAAGATTCAAAAATAATTATGTTTTTGGGGGAAATCTATTAACACCGTATACATTATTAAGAAACTTTTATTTTAACGTTTTTCTAAAGAATGTTGAAGATGATCATTTCATAAAACATGAGAAATATTCTATTCAACCATTGTAAAAGGTTATAAATGACCTAAATTTCCTTTTATAAATCATTTAAGTCAATAAAAATGCAATTTATAAAATAATTTTGAAAAAATATGGATATTTATAGAAATATACCTAATAAAAAAGAAAATATGTCCATCTTTTAAATTAAGCATTTATGTTTTTCATTAAAGTTACAAATATATTAAAATATAGAATAAAATATTGAAAGTTGTTCTATATACAGGGGATAATAACATATATAGAGTTTATTATGGATATATTATTATTTTCCTTCAATGAAAATATAGGCAGTCCCAAAAAAATTAGATTGTAAAATACATCGTTACCACTTTGGTAACATTTAAATTCTAACCCATTAAAATAGTAAAAATATATTTAAACCATTTTTTAGTGAATATATAGATATTCATATTCAATTAATCATAGGAGAAATATATATATATACCTAGTAAATGTAAATAGCTGTATAAAAAAAATATTTTTCAATTGAGTTGAATTTAAGACGAAATCACTTAACAAAAGATCAATGACCCTCAACAGTTATTTCAACCACATGTAGAATAAATTTTTTTTCATTACAATTAAAAAATATACATATAAATATCCATAATACCATATGTGATACATTTATAACATTTCAACTATCATTAAATAATAATTCCCTATTAATATCATCTTTTATGAGTGTTAAGTGTTTCACTCTTCTAAAGAATCATCGTGATGTAGTTCAGCACAATTTAAATTAATTTTGGTTCAATCATATACATATAGTTAATAATAATAAAATATCACACATATATATATATTCTCATTATAATCATCCATAAAATTTAGATAGTGGAAAATGAATTACATTGTTCATAGAGATGGTATGTCATACACACTCATGAACGTTGTTGTCACTTTTCATATATTGGAATGAAAGAAAGGTAAATAATAATTTAAATTTTGATAATAATAATATATCATATATATTAATTAAATATATATTTATTAATATCCAAATATATTTAAAATGGGAAATAAATCACATTTCTTTATAGAGGTGGATGTTAACATGTATGCAGGAGCGAAGTTTTCATTTTCCATTAAATTGGATGATAAGAATTTAGATATGATATAATAATAAAATAAAATAAATTAAGTAATAAATTTAAAATATATTAATTAGTTATAAATTTATATCGACTCAAATAATGTGGTTATTCGAAATAAATTACAACCTCGTGTAGTGATAATAAGTTGTGTGTAAACAAGATAGACTTTTTTCTTTTTATATGATGTAAAAGTTATAGAAAATAGTTTTTTTGTAAAAACAATAACATCATTTTATATTTATGATACTGAATTAATTATTTAATGTTGGTTTTAATGAATTAATTTCATGATTATAAATAAATTAAATAGATTTTACTCTTTTAATAGTAATACTCCTTCATTTAGAAACCGCTTTTGGAATACACCTTAATCCATTATAGAATAATATTGTTGTAATAAAATAAACTAAAATAAATTAGTAACGAGCCGATGAAGGTATTATGGTATTTCATAACCAATATAGAAGGATCATTACTTGTAGAGATGTTAGAACAATTGGCATCGATTTATAGTGAATCAAAATGACAAACAAGTAATTTCTTTAATGATTAAATATTATATATACATTATATGAATTTTGACTGAAAACAATGACCCAAAAAATATAGATAATATGTTATAACTATCTTATAAACTCAAATAATTACATTTAGGGATGTTTTGGGTAAATTATAACCCTTATCTATATGTTAATTCCCATTAAAACGATTTAATTGTAACTGTAATAATTTATTTCTTAATACAGTAAATATAATAATATGACCCAAAACCAAAGTGGTATTCTAATAATATTGTATTTTATTATTCTTAATTTTTAATACACTTAATGACATATTATTTTTATATGTGGTATGTTTTTCATTTAACGTAAGAGAAAAAAATTCCTGACCACTATTTTGAGAAAAATTCCAAATTTAAGAGTAAATTCATTTTACCTAAAAATAAAGTAACAATATGGTTTCAAATTTTTTCTGTTTAATAATAAATAAATAAATAAATTTTTATATTCATTATTATCAAGACAAAATCCAATTAAATATCTAAACCATTCCATTATATAGAAAAACTCTTAAATAATATAAATTTGGATAAAATATAACTTCTCGTTCAAAAAAATAAATCATCAAAAATAAATCTAAAAATATTGTTTTAAAATAAATAATATTATGCATCATATATAATAATATTATCTACTGAGTCTAACAAAAACTGATAAAGGTAATATCAAATTACCTTATTATATAAATCTATAAATATAAGATTATTTTTACATAAAAATGGATCTACTATAAATTCTTAATTAGTGTACCTTATATGGAATGTTTCCATGGGTATATCTTCTATATTTACCTCAGGATGATAATATCTATATTGGAGATCAATCATATTAAATTATTGAGATCATCGTAATTGATAAAAAAAATACCAGAGATATAGGGTAGGTGATACATCTTCTTAATATTTTTAAATGTTCTCAATACTAAATGAAACGAATCATTAACCTATCATTATTTTTAACTAAAACATCTTGTGCGCCACAAGGTGATGCACTGGGTTGAGTAAATCATTTATCTATAATATATTTATTTTTCATATTCAAATTATATAACTCAATCATACTTAATCTATATTGATTCTTTGGAATAGGTGTAGCATCATGTATGAGTTAAATTTAAAAATCAAAATCATTATTATAGGGATGAAGATATTTTTTTGGTGCAATATCAAAAAAATATCATAAAATAGACTTATCTTAAATGATTAGTTTTTCTACAGCCATCTAGGAAAATATACCCCATGAATAGATAAAAACCTAATGGTATATTTGATTTATTTTGCAATTTTTGGCTCATCCTCACAGAGATATACTATAATAGGATGATTTAGAACCTCAAATGTAACATCCCAAATCCAATAATACATTTTTGATATAAATTATCAATTTTTTGGGAAAAAATAATATATTTTTAATTATAAGATTGATGATTCTATCGCATTATGTGATCCAAGATGAGAATCACATTATAGAACAAAAGGATTCACTATAATGTAAAGCATATTTTTTAGAAACTATGTAATCTACCTAAATATATGAATGATGTGTTTAGTTATTATACAATATATTGTGGATTATGTAGTAGGGAATCCCTATATTGACTATGAGTTTTCATTAACATTCAATTTTTTGGAACCTTCACTGTTTAATTAACCACAAAAATATCACTCAAAATCATCCTGAATATTGGTCCATGAAATAAAATTCATTTAATGGTAAATGTTCTAAAATACATTAATGGGTTATGATAATTATCATGTTATCTATGATAATTTTATTAAAATTCCTATGTTTCTACTAAACATCCTCTAATACCAACTGAGACAACCCAACAATAGTATCCAATAGTTGATGTCTACATTATTACGTTAAAAAATGATTCAAGGGGTGTCATCCTAAAAGATATATCATATTAGAATTCTTTAAGAACCAAATACAAACAGAATTCCCATAATACATGGGAAAAATAAAATACATAGTATGAAACATATTATCACATATTTTATATTATTAATATAATCATTCATAACAAATTGGGAAAGGTACAAAAAAAAATTGGTTATATTAAATTATCTTTAAGGGTTACATACTATGGATGCTATCTTTAGTAACACAGGCATAATCTATATGGAAAGTTAAATTACAAAAAAGAACATGACTTTTAAAGAATAAATTTTTCATGAAATACCCCCATGTATAATATCTATGTAAAAATATATTGGATAACAATATTTGAATTATCATTGAACAATTTTTTTAATGTTACACTTTATAATCTTTTATATCATGATATATTTACCAGCAAGTACTTCTGCCAAGATGGATTTATCAATGGGTAGGTGTACAAAAATGTGTCGTTAAATAAGTTTATAAATTGTTTTTGTCTCATGAGTCCTATAGACACTTTGAGGTCCTATATATAAGAAATACCCACCCATAAATGTTTGTACAATTCATTCATAATACATTTAATGATCAATTTACTTCATAAAGAGTAAGTATTATAAAAATATATCTATATTGTGTAAAAAATAGTTAATATTATGATTTACAATCTCAATCAAATAATTGTTTTAAACTACCTATGTAAAAATGGTTTCTGGTTTCATCCACAGTATTATGCATTATTAAATTAACATGGATATTTTCAAGGAATGTAATTTCAAATGAAAAATAATAATAAGAAACTGATTTTTTAAGATAAATTTAATGAATTTGAAATTAATAATAAATAAATAATGACCTTCAATTCATCACAAAAATTTGGTTTTATATATAATTTTTATCCTTTTAAGAACCAATGATACAGAATGTGTAAAATTAAAATAAGGATTCGGTAAATATTTTCCGTTGAAAACACATTTAAATATTATGAAATAATCTAATGAGTGTTAAATTCTTATGGTAGAGGTAAAATCTATTAATGTCGTATATGATTTAAATAATTGATCATTTATTCTTTTTATAAAGAAATTTTAAAATGATCATTTCAAATGTCATTAAAATTTTTATTTTCATTCATTTTAAAATGTAAATTTTAACATATAATATAATTGATAGATCATTTTCTTAAATAGAAATTAATTTTATAAAAAAAATTTGCTATATAGAAGAAAAATATACATGATCAAAATAAAAATAAAATCTACTTTTATTTTAGAAATTTATTTCATTTATTAAATTTTTTTATGGATAAATAGTTTGATGAAAACATGATAAAAAATTATATATTTATATTATAATAATAAATATAGATTTTATTGATGATAGATTATAATATTAAATTAATGAAAATAATTTCAATCACAAAAATTGATTTTATAAATTCAATCTTCACCTCTTTAGTGACATTAATTTAAACAATGATTTTATACATTGTTAATTAAGAATAATTATATATTAATGTTAAATTCAAAAAATATATACTATAAACAACCAATAAATGTAAATTAGTTCATAATACCAAATATGTATTGAGGAAGTGAAAATTTAGATGAAATCGCTTACCTCATGTTCTACATTTCTCATAATTTCATTAAAATAATGTATAATAAATTAATTTTTTTATAAATTCAAACAAAAAACACACACTTAAATATTATTTCTTAATTGATCTCTTTATAACATTAAATATCCTATTTTAAATAATTACATATTATAATGAAATTTTAATAGTATTAATTTTTTTCGTTTATCATGGGAATTACATATCGGTTGTTCAAGTCCTTTTACATTGATTATGTCGTCATCATATCTGTAATCTTAATAATGATATAAATAAAATGTATATTCAATATATATTTATTTATTTTCCAACAATATATATATATATGTAAATAAATTACTCTATTCATTTAAATTTTATGTTGCATGTAAGCATGAATGTCATTTTCACTTTTCGAATAATGGAAAAAAGGATATATAAATAAAAATTCACCATACTGGATTCATCATAATACCATATATGTCAAATATATTAATTAATTATATAATTATTACCACCCATTAATAGAGGAAAATAAATTGAATCCCATATTATCTGGGATGTGGTAGTCAACACTTAGGCACGGTAAACATTATCATTTTTAAATGGATTTTAATATTAGTAGGTAGATTCAATATTATAAATCAAGAAGAATAATTTTTTCATAAATATAAAATATTATCGTTATTTAGATCTGTATGAATATCTACGTTAAGTGGTGATGAATAAAAAATTACACAAATACATAGAGATTGTAATATGTACGTACGAAAAAGTGATATTTGTTAATTTAATAAGATAAAATATAGAAAATAATTTTTTTTCCTATAATAGTAATAAAATATTATAATATTTCTGATTATATATTTGTTGTTTTATGATGGGTGAAATATATTTATAATATGTATCATAAGAAATAAATTCAAAACTTCTCATTTAAGAGTTATACCTATTCATTGAGAAACATCATTTGGCTTGCAGATTTATTCTTCAAATAATTCACTATTGGTAAGAAAAAAAGCACCAATACATGGAGAATTCATATTATATGGTATTATTTTAGGTATTTTATGAGACAAAATTCTCATGAATTTTGGATAAGGGAGGGGATTTTCTATTCTTTTATTGTAGAGGGAATGTATAAAAATAGAATTACATTAAATATTAAATAATAAATATTTCACAATCATGTCATTCTGATCCATGTAACCCCAAATCAGATAATAAGATGTGATATGATCTAAATAAAAATAAAAATTACATTGTGAAATTTTTTGGATACATTTTGAGTCTTTTATTCTAGTTAAATCAAATTAATCCAAATTTATCATTAACCATTATTTGTAAAGTTTTTTCATGAAAACATATTTACATGGTCAAAAATAAAATAGGAACTATATCCAAATTTGAGAATTTCAATTAAAATTTGGATATACATTTTATCATATGTAAATATATATAGTTGTTAAAAAATAATTTTAACATAAGAACATAAAATGCATCAAAAACATATTTTAGGAAAATACACTATATAAGAGTGAAAATGATTTTTCCATGAAATGATATAATAATTTGGTTGTAATGAACATTTTTATATAATATAATAATAATTAATAAAAAATTCTGGATTAGTCAAATATATTATTACATATTCTAATCATCTAATTAAATTAAATGACTAAAAATTAGTTTTTTACATTGGAAAAAATATAACTTTTCTCTCAGGAAAAAATCATATAATCCAAAATTAAAAATAATAATACAATGTTTGTTATTTTACTACAAATGAATAGATTTTTTCTATAAAACTCATACAATAGGGTAAATTTATTTGGTATAGAGAATTTAATGTTGTACCTTATGGTGTTGACACAATTTTACAACCTTATACAAAATGTAACAAGTAATTACTATGGTAACTATTCATTTGGAATACAATTTGGTTTAACATTTTGAATTATATTAATTTTTGATATTTCAAATATGTAATACACATATAAATAATCCAATTAATATAGGTGGTAGAAGTTAATTTAATATCAAACCCTTAAAACATGATGAAAATCAGTTTTCCATAAAAATGATTTTCTACGTATAGAATATTTTTGTTAAAAAAATATAAAATAGATTAAAATGGATATATTTTTATTAATAATAATATAAATATTCATGTGATACATTTAAATTATTTCATAAAAATAAATAGTTTTCAAATTCATCAAATAGGAAGAATTTTTTTAATAAAAAATAATATATTCTACAATTCACTAAAAATTAAATATTTCCATAAGAATCTAAAAATATTAACATAATATAATTTTGATATGATGATTTAAATAATTATATCCTTTTCATAAAATAAAATTTCTAATAATTCAATAATTAATTATTGTTTTTTCTCCCAAAATAAAATAAAAATCATTCTTGATGTGAATGGTTTTCCAAAGAATAATATGATTCCACTAAATATTATGTACTTATATATAAAAATGATTTAATTATCTAGAACCATTATAAAATATTTCTAAATTTATATATTAATATAAATATAAAAAAATTTAATTTCTATGTGTAAATAGTCTCATTTAGATAATAATATTTTCAAACTAAATCATAGTTTATTTAGACTCATTGTTTCATGTTTTACAAAAACTGAAGAAATAAAATTTTCTTAATCTAAAATATATCATAAAATAATGGGGTGTTCCATGTATAGTGTTAAAATAATTATCTACACTACCATTAATTATTTTCTTAACATTCCATATACTTTATTATTGATATTACTATAACAACATGTTGTCTTTTACCCATCTCCCCGTTACACATTTTCCTTTTCTAAAAAATAGAATAGATCATGTTAATTGTTTTTTAATAAATATTGACTATTATTATATTATTTTATTTCATTTTTTTCATGAATATGATAGGTATAATTTTGTTCTCCAAGTATTTTAATACTCTATAGAGGTCTTATATACATATTCATTACTTTTAGCCTTCTGAGACACCTCCATTTATTTCTATGATTATCCAAGGTGTTCATATAAAATATTAGTAATTATAAAACGTTAAATAAACATTATAATTATTATGAATAATTAAATGAGATTTAATTTTCATAATGAATCTCATGTTGACCATAGTGTTCATAGAAACTAACTTCGCCCATGACATTTCTCTTCATTGTTATGGGTTTTGTGGGATGATATTATTTTGTACATTAAATCCAAAAATACATTGACATATTGAAACTATATTGTAATATAATTAATGAAAAAATATCTCACATATGTACATTAATCCGATTAATTTTTTATTTAAGTGTAATTCACTATTTTCTATCAAGGATATTATTTTCCAATTCATGTTATCCATCATTCGATATATTTTTTACAAAATAACTTTTAGCTTCATATTTCTTTATCTTGAAAATAGGTCGGAATGATTATTTTAATGCTAAATTATAAGTATAAAAATACTAAAATGTGCAACATTTTATAATTTTATTGTCTCTTCTAAAATATTTTTCTTCTTAAAACTATATTCTAGTCTGATAAATATTTTCATATCAAAGTTCTGTGATTTTTTTAAAAATTATATAAATTCATTTTCTACATTATTATTAATATATTTGGACATTTATATTAAATATTAAAACTTTATTTCTTTCATTTTATTTCCCAATCATTGTTCCAAAAATAACCCAAAATTCTGTGTTTTGGCCTATTAATGTCGGTTATTTTGTAGAAGTCTGTCTAGGTGATGTTGTAAATATATTTTTAATATTGGTTTTTATAATCAATGTTATATTTTTTACTAAAATATTTATTTGTGTTAAATAATATATGTTATGATTTTTTGTAACATTTTATGTCCTTTTTTATAATAAAGGATAAATAATATTCCTTTCACATTAGTAATTCAAATGAGCAATATGAAATGCAATTTTCACATTAGTTTTTCAAAAAACTAACATGAAATATGTATGTTTTATAACAATATGATAATAAATTAGGAATACTAAAACAATATATTAAAGAATAAATGAATAAAATATGCCTTTAAGTAAACTATTTTTTTTCAAATGATAAATTTATATTTTAAACTATATAATAAATTAGTTTAAATTATTATATAAAAAATTAAAAAGAAATTTATTTATGAAATTATCATCATAATCAAGGATAAATTAATTTTTTATGAATAAAAGTAATCAAATGAGAATAAAAGATATAGTTTTATATATTTTACTTATATTGAATACCATTTACAAAAAAAAAATATTTATTTTACCACAAACACAACTCTCTTTACCATAATGTGATTTTTAATCATTATGTGAACAATAATGGGGGTGAAACATGAATGTAAAATAATATAATCATGATATATAAAATGATAGTTAATAAAATTTATTAAATTTATAGGAATTAATACTATAGTGTTTAGGGATATTTATTTCGTGGAACAAAGTGAAATCATGTAGGTGTTATCCAAAAAATATAAAATTTTCCAATTTCATATAATAAATTTATATGTGTGAATATATATTAATGTGGGATTGTGGAGAAAAAATTTCATGGTTTAAGATGGGTATACAATATTAACAATATGTTTTTAAATTATCAACATCATGAATAGATATATTATTTTTTAACACCAATTTTTGCAATAACCAATGTTAATCCCCTCAAGGGATATTATTTTTACATCAATTGTTCTAATGGCTGATGTGAAAACCCATCAAATTAAAATTTTAATGTAGGTTACTAAAATAACAGACATAAAAAAAATTACAATTATTTATCATATATTGTATGTAAAAATCAAAATGATAAATATATATTATATACTTGTCATTATCATTAACGCAAATCTCAATGAATATTATTCATAAATTTTTATAAGTAGATATTGGATTTTAGAGTGGTTGAATATTTAAATTAATTCTAATATATATATTTTAGTTGTGTAATATATTAATATAAAATAATCAAATGTATAAAAAATTTACATTAATAACAAAATAACTTATTTTAAATACAATATATTATAAAAAATTATTTAAAATTGTGATGAAAACTTAAAGATGTATGAAAAACTTTTAGATAATATATCTTCTTAGCTTCTATGAGGATGAAGTGATTTATTCCACTCTTTTGATTTGGTCTTCATGTATTTTCTTCACATAATCTATAAAATTAATGATATAGTTTTTTTATATAAAATAATTTAAATAAAATTAATATTCATTAAAATATGAAGTCTACAATACATTTTTTATTATGAAATGTCCGATGTTCTTTTTGTAGATCATGATTTTTATATACCAAAAAGTATAACTATGTATCCAAAATAAAATATAATTGATAGTTAGATATTGTAGAAATAATCATCCTGATGAAAATTAAATATTATATAATATGAATCAACCATGATAATATATGAAAAAATTAACTAATTATAGTGAATTATGGCTTTATCACTATAAATTAAAATTATATTGTTGTAACAACCAAGGTAGTGTGATAATAAATATTTTTGATAAATTATAATGTTTTATTTTAAATTAATTACATCCACTATACATAATTTCAATAAACAAATTTATCTTCATTTTTTAAATGGGAATGATAAAATTAACTTCTGATGAATTTTTTAGAATCATTTTAAAAATATGAAATTTTTAGTAAATATTGAAAAATATTGATTTTTATAAGATTTTCATTTTAAATGTATTTAGAATTACCTTTATAAATTTAATTTAATATCTAGGTAAAATAAGTAATATATAGTTATATTTATTAAAAAATAACTATATTTTAATCATTATTATAAATTCTTTTGGTAGAAAAACATTTTTGGGATAATTTTTTTTCCAAAATAATATTGATTTTTAATGAGTTTTGTGGGAATAATTTCGAATTAAATTATTCCACTTCTTTGATATAAATTTTAAATTTTATTTAATTTTTGTTATCAGTCCTTCTAAATATAGTAAATATGTGAAATTTATTTTTTCGGTTGAAATAGTTACCTTAAAATTTTGTTTTACCATTGTAAATGTTAAATAGGGTAATTAAAGGGTAAAAATAAAATGATAAGAACTGTAAAATTACTATAACAGTTGACTAAATATTATTAGATTATTATATCTAGTATATAATCATAAAATTGTGTAATTGTTGAATTTTGGGGCCAAATGGATAATATTATGTCCATTATAGTATTTTATTGTATAAAATGATAAAAATGTCACACACTTGTTTTTAATATGTGTAATATTTTTAAAATGGTGTAGGTTAATGGAAATGTAGGATAATAAATAGTATTTTGAAATATAAAAGAATTATATTAATCATTTTTTTATTTATATAATGACATAATTACCTTAAATTATTGAACATAGTTAATGATGTAATTATTCTATTAATGAATAACTCAAATAAATGATATTAAAAATAATAAATATATTAATAACAAATATAATTACAGGTAAATAATATTATTGAAATGTTTTATATATTTCTATTAAAATTTAGGGTTATAATAAAATATTGTTTCTAATTTTATAAGGTTGGTTAATACTATAAATGTCAATGTAATAAACAGTTCTAAACAATTTCATTATAGACATTTTATAGATAATAATATTTTATTAATTGATATAAAGTTTAAAAAAATACAATATTTGAATAATTTGATATAATAGTGTTAAAAATAGTCTATCATGTGCCATTTAGGGATTTATTTGTTTATACTGCCAATATTAACCCTCAATTTTTAAAAATCAATTTCGTTACAGTAAGATTTAAATGAATTAAATAAAGGACAATACCCAATGATAAATGTATAAATATTGTCAAAACTTGTGAAATATTTATTAATTGGTTTTATTTCAATCCATAGTCTTATTATATTTTAAATTACTCAATTTTTGGAAATTTGGACTTAAAAAATAATATATATATTTATTTTTTTGAGGGATTCCAAGAGTGACCCACCCCTCTATTGTAAAAAAAACTTCTTCATCTCAATACTTCACATATAAAAAATAATTTGGTTCATAAAAACATTAAAAACTTATTTTTAGAGACAATCTAAATAATTTATAGGTCTTTTAGGAATAATACCAATCATTGAGGTTCTATGATATTAAGAAAATAATGTTCACCACGGAAATAAATTAATTATTATATGTATCTTTTATTTTAGTTTATTATTCCATATCCCTAAAAAATTATTCAATGATAAAAAATATAATCCCCTATCCTTAAAATGAATATATTTTATTATATTATTTTAATAACCTATATCTATTTACACAACCATTAAAAGGGAAAACAAATCATCATTTATTTGTACAACGAACTACCACCTCACGAACTGATGTAATTATTCTTCAATAACAATCTATCAAGACTGATTAAAATTATTTATTTAATGTTTTTATAATATATTCATGGAATATATATCATTTTTATTATATAATATTTCACTTACATTTATACTTTTCCATGCACTAGAAAATGATAACACCATTCATGCGTATGTGTGAACTACCACCTCTACAATGCGATGTAATTATTTTTTCAACATGATATCACATTGATAGTATATAAATATATATATAATGATATAATATATATATATATATATATATATATATTAAATTTTGATCATTTTATATAGATAAAATAATTTTTACCTTCTTTCTATATTTATTGTTGTTAAATAAAACATTACACATTCATACATAAGGCCTAGTGTCTCAATGATGGTAACATAGTTTATTTTTCGAAACCAAACATAAAGGATGCATTTTATTATATAATTGATCTATAAATACTATTCATATGTAATGATTATTATTCATGAGTTTTTGGAATAATAAACTCTTTAAACATAGACTACAAACCTAATTCATTAGTTACTTATGAACCAAATATCATCAAAATTAATGAGTTTAAAAAAATTAATTGAGTAGTTTTATTTAACCTGGTTTTAAATAAAATAATGTTATAAAGAACTTGAAAATGGTTTATAAAAGAGTATAATGTTACCGAATATTATCATTCAAGAATATAAATAGTGTATGTGATGATTTGGACTCATTGTAAGGGACTTTCTTTTAAAAATTCCTTATTTAATGTTCCCCTTTAAATTATTTTTTCATATTTAAAATTGAATGTATTTTTTAAATTATTTAGCATGATTGTATTATAATGTTGTTAAATGGATTTAATATCATGAATATCTCCCCATCAATATATTAAAATGAGGGGTGAGAGCTGGTAACTACCTATGTACTACCTCTAGTAGGACATTGGCTTGAGACATGTAGTGATGGTTTAATGAAGATGAATATGGTATGCATTACCATCTAAGAGAAACCTATGGAAGGGTGATATATGAAATATAAAAGAACCAACACCTACTATGACAGGTATATAAAAAATTAATCCCATATTTAACCATCAATTTTTATACTATACTTAAACAATATAAAGGAAAATACAATTTTCAAATTGGTAAAGATGAAAGAGACCACAAAGCCCAAAAAACCCATGCTAAACCGCAAGCAATTAATATCTATCTCAATATCTAACCCATTACAACTATCCTAAAAAATAGGTTATATATACATTGGTTGAGAATTATTTTATACTCTCTAGGATCCTCCTTGAAACATCTCAAACAAAACATAAGGAATGCTTGATAAAGCACGATGAAAAATAGTGAATCTTACTCATCACATAAATATGTATACAACATTCCAAAAATCAGCATAGATAACTATAAAAATTTATTTGTAACAAAATATATCATCTAAAATAAGAAAAAAATATCAAGGATACCTCACTCTAACTTCCCCACTCATTTCTCTCCATATGCCAACATCATACATCACTATCTGTCTCTCCCATAAAGTAAGCCTTCTCAAAGATACATGGGAAAGGTGACACAAAATAAAAATCACGCATTATAGTACTATCCCATTCCTTATCACATATCCAAATATAAAAACCATGTAGGTTATGGAAGTCACCATAACCAGTATGATTTATATCAAACATCGGGTATTATAACACAATCCATGACATGTCGTTCAACAAGTCAGTGCCACAACCCATCATAAAATATACATTTCATATCGATAATAATCCTTTAGATACTATATCTAGTAATACATCTATGTTAAATAAAAAAATCCATCACATACCACTACATAGAAATATATAGAACTAACCTTCATTCATACAAGCACAACTAACTAACGAGTTATGAAAGAAGGGAAAAAGAGGGTTGTCATCCCACCATCAAACCTCCAAGATAATGGGGAAAACACCCACTTAGAGTCTATTGGGTGTCAGTTTACCTAACTGACATAGGTAGAGTATCATATAGAATTATAGAATATATGGAATATAATATAGAACAAAACCGCCTTATGGGAAAGACATAGTCTTGGACACAACTGCATTTAATGATTCATGGACTCTTGACAACCACTACTATTACTAGATATCCATTATTTAGAAAAACATTTCAAAATTCTACATTAGATTAATTTTTTGTTTTATTAATTTTTATATTTTCATTAATTCATTATAAATTTGTTATTAATTAATATTATTACACATTACATTAAATTTCAATACATTAATATACATCATGAAAAATTCCAATCCCTCTATGGGTAATAAAATCCAATTCCATGATTAATCAATATTACCTTTTTTTCATTTTCATTACATAACCAACCATACCAATTGATTAATAATTAATCGTTTATTTATTTATTTTCACTATTACATATCCTGGTATTCTAGAAAATCAATCCTAATCATCCAACAAAAAGAAATATGAAACTAAGCACCCCCAACTACTATAACTAGTAGGGAAATGAATGTTGACAAAAAAAAATAGATTAGAAAGAGAGAATACTTGGTATCAGCATCTCATATATAGTTTATACTAGATTACACCATTCTATAACCTATGGGGACGTCCATGACACACATATTCATATACTAATGCTTATCCCTATCATAAAACCCACATATAAACACATTATTTAGACCACCCTTCCCACATATCACAATAGCCATCCTAGACACAGCCATACCAAACTCACATCACATGAAAGACTCTTTACCCCATATCACACATCATCCCTCCATGATCATCCTTAATGTATACACATAAAATAGAATTAGGAAAAAAATATTAAATCAACAAAAACAATCAGTCCTCTAAATAACTCATTTAATATTCTCATTCAAATTATCTTTCAAGGCTCTTAAACAAGTTTCACAGTATTCTTAAAAAATTGGAAAACTCATTCCTTAAAAAATTATATTTATGAAAAACTAGATCATATTCCATACTAAATTAAATAATTTATTATTAACATGTTCCAAATATGTGAAATATATATAATAAATTTAAAATATGATATTAATGAAAAAACATGCTCTTAGAAATTATTATAGTTTAAAAAAACTAAGGGAAGTACCATTCTTAGTTAACATACCTTTTAAATTATTATTATCATGTTTATACATTATTCATTTTAATTAGGAATTTCCTTAATAAAATTAGAGTACAGATCTATTAATTGTGTGTATTGCATCAATTTTATTATCATCAAATTACATCAACCACTAGATTATAAGCATGTCTATTTAATTATTTATTATAAATATTGATAATTAATAAATTAAAACATTATTTAATTTGACAAAATCAAAATATATTCTATGAATAAGAGAAATATATAAAATTTTTTATCATATATATCATCATTATAATGAAAAAAGACCCAACCTATATCACTTTATTAAACAGTATCATCATAAACAAGTGATGATTATCTAATTTTTTAAACTGGTTTATTTTTTTAGGTTAAGTCCTCATACATAAAAAGGGATAAACCACAATAATTTATGAATGAATATAAATAAAATAAAAGTTGAAATGAATCAACTACTTCAAAATATATCATTACTATTCACCCAATGACAAACCCCATTGTTGATCTACAATCAACCAACTCGTAATAACTACATCAATCTAATTATTTCGTAACACAAATTCACCAAACAAACAAATAGAACCCCCATTATAAACCTAGGAGATAAAACATCTTCTCATAGAAATAATAAACTAGAGTAAATGAGATCAAAATCAGAGAAAACAATAGAAAACATTAGAATACAACACCTTATAAAATCATAGATCCCCCATAATGAAATACAGTATCCCAAGGATTGATTACCATCGATGTAATATTAAAAACTAATGGAGGGAGACACTATCCACTCAAAATGAGAAAATACATTGATTTTGAATAAAAACCTTGAGGTAAAAACATTTATAAACTAGAATCAAAAGTAATTTACACCTTCTATAAACCATTTACATATTATTTAAATGTAGTGGATCAATTTTCAAGGAAAAATAAATCTTCTTTTTTTATTATTTTACCCAAAAAAAATTACACATCATGAATAGATATTGTAAATATTGACGATATCATTTACATCATGTGTAATGATTATACAACATTAAATCTCTCTGTTGAAGAACATTTAATAGAACCACCTCCAGGATACTTCCAAGCCTCCTATGAGTACTATAATCCTCAGAAACATGAAAAGGTTTGGTCTATATAGATATAGTAACCTATATTAGATATCTATCAAAAAAATATCATTCCCTAGAATCCAAAACAATGAAATATAAAAAACAAAAAAGGGTTCATCCAAACGTCAACCTCACCATATACATATCAAATATGTCTCCATCTCAGGAGCTAAAAAACCTCACTTAGAGTTAACATGCCTAAAACCTTGAAACAATGATATCCATATTGAAAACACACTACTAGGGTAGATACCTATTAAAAGAGATAAATACACAACAAGTAACGTGAAAAAATATTCTTACAAACCAAAAGGATCAATATCCACAATATAATACCATTGCTATAGAAGTGATAAACAACAAAAATCTCAGTTTACTCTGGGAACATATGCAACGTCAATTCTGAGATACTCTCCCCCATTACACTATGTCACCACATGACATGGACTAATGGAATATAATGCCAATTAAATCTCATCTCTTGGAAGTTATAGTTCTCTAAAGGCCTCTCCATTATGGTCATATAATCATGAATATAAATCTCTCCCAAATAGATGTCCTGTGAGTATTCATGAATATAATAACAGATCTGTGACATGTGAAAAACATGGTGTATTTGTCCCTATAAGAACATTAATCTTTAATTCAGTTATAGATTTTGATTTCATTGGTATTTTGAGGATAAAGTAACAAAATGTGGTTTTTTAATGCACACAGTGTGTACTTTTTTGTACAATTTGTGTACCCGGTTGCCACGTACAACCGTGTACTTTCCATGTAAAGGCCAAGTATATGGACATGTCATGACCTGTAAAACCACTTAATTCGGAGGGCTGTAAAGGCTAATACACAACATCTACATTTAATTAACACTCTATGTATTTTTCTTTTATTTGATATAATGTATCAGGTTTGTGTCTCTTGTCCAGAACTGAATTTTTCTTCTCGTGTTTTATAAACGAGCTCTTGGGAACGAAGAATAAAGATTGAACTCCCATTTCCCTATCCTAGATCCTATTGATACACTTTCGCATGGGTTGAAATTCCACTAATGATTTATCAATTCCCTTATATAATTTTATCTTGATTCTTTATCCCTCTTGATTTATTCATGGGTGGTCATTTCTCACGGTTTTGTAGATCTACGCTAATCTAGGCCGATTTGAGGGAAAAAGTTAAATGATATCAAGGGTGAGACATCTAGGTTGGTGGTTTGTGCCTTTCGTTTTTTGTATTTTGATTATATATGGTAAAAGTGCCACATACCCATTTTTTGTGTGGCATGATTTGGAATTTAACCCATTTTATTACCCATTTTTGTTTGATTCATCGATAAAGGGATGTTGCTTATGCTTAAAGTTAGATGCATTGTTTTGGGGATCCCCATGGGTGAGTTATTTTACATTGATTGTTAGTGGCGGTTTGGTCTAGGGTGCCTATGAGGCATGCTTTATTTTCTATTTTTTGACGTGATTAATATTGAGTTTGATGATTATATGAGATACTTGTAATATGGTTTTTTAATTTTTAGCAAGGGGAATTAGACTATGAGTTATTCCTATGTTATGGTTATTTATATGTGTTTTAATGTTATTTTAACCCATGGGTATTGACTGTGAGATCTACTAGGTGGTCATCAACCCATTGGTTTTGACCATGAGAGTTTCTCATGGGGGTCGTTTATAATTTATTGATGCTCTATTGACCAACTGGTACTGGCCATGTTAGTTTCCCAGGGAGTCATTTATAAATGATTAGATTTATATCAAACCAAAGGGGTTAGATCGTGAAAGGTTCATAGAGGGTTGTTACTGAACGCATTGTTTTTATGTCAGACCATTTGGATTGGACTATGAAAATGTTTCCAAAGGATCGTTATTGAATAAATAAATTATTGTGAAGCAGCTGCCAAGCCAAGGCAGAAGATTGGACTTTTTTTCTTTTCTTGTTTTGTGTAGATATTATTCTAAGAGATATTTTCTATTACATACATAGGGGATTCATACCTTAGGCTAGATCCTATAGTTTATATGTTTCAAATAATTGAGAATAAATGAAAATTAATGTAATTGAAAGCTGTAGGATTGAATAATTTTGAGTACTTACTAATTTATAGCTTCATTCCTACATATTTTCTACTATATATATTCATTGACTGTTAGGCATATATTATTTGGTGGATTCCAATTAAGACTCATTTTACACCTTATTTGGGTCATAATTTTTGACCAAAACATTTTATATGGTTTTATGTATATATAATGTAAAATTACCTTCTTTATCATGTAGATGATTTTTGTTGGAGTTAGAGAGCATGGGACCATGATTAGGCTTGCGATGCTTCTAGAGTTTATTCATTCCTTTTGTACTTTGGTTTCTATATTTCTTTCCGTCATTGTGACTTATTTTCCAATTTTCTTAGATACATATTCCATGAATCATATATTAATATATATATATATATATATTGTGTATTTTTTTGGATTTAGTTTCAGTATTCTGTTGTTTACTTATGTGGTATTACTAATTTTTCTATTGTTTACTATTTTTATTTCGTTGTGTATACTCTTACAATTAGGGAATTTTTCCCCAATATCACACCTTGTCCATTGTTGATAGTTGAAATTCATCTAGAGTATGGGGAAATTCACTTTTGTTCATGTGACCAGCCGGGTTTGGGGAACCTTTGGGTGCCAACCGGATATGGGGTGTTGTAGTCTCATCTATGGTGGAAGTGATATATAATAATCCATAGCACTAACATATGCCAAAAACTCCAAAGTATCAACAAATTAGGGAGAACACTAACTGCCATGACCATATCTCTACATCCCATGATGTGGATCACCTTCAAGAAAATGTGATCACTAAGATTGAACATCATATGTCTCATCCAATGATCGAAAATTTTGTTTTATTTATCATGTAATACCATAATATTCTCTTTAATGACATGAACCATCTATTTTTTATTCATTAATATTTCCAACATGAGAATTAGGACCTCTCTGAACCTCATCTAGAAAACATAGAACATAATGGTCATCCATATAATTTATCAAATTATGTCAAAAAATGGTAGAATAGAAACAGTTATTATCAAAAAAGTCAACCAAGGGTTGGATTATCTTCCATGAACCTCCAAAATCTATGACACAAGAGTAGTACATGTCCTCAAGAGTCTGGATGTTATTCTCTTTCTTACCATCCATATGTGGTAGAAATAATTGATAAGGTATAATTGATAAAAAAATTTCTAAGTACCTCTTCACATCCTAGTGGTAAAAAAAATCTTGATCACATATGATCATACTCAGGACCAAGTGGATTCACATCCTCTCGATACTACCTCAATAAAAATTCATGATGCTTGACTCCTATATCTTTATACCGTTGGATGATTTCATCAAACCATACTATATCACCAATATAGCATCATATCATTCTTGAGATTTACATAAAAAAGGATGTACATAAAGACATCCTCCCCTTCTAATATGGAACGTCTAACAGTTAGAGAAAACCATTGAGAAAATGGCTCTCGAACTTAAATGTATGGCATTCCAAACAGTAAAAAAACTCCACAATTGTACACTTTATCCCAGTCCACAAAAACTGAACATTCAATGCATGGTACATATTGTTCATGCCAGTATATACCTCTTAATGAAAAATTTGGGACTCATGAATAACAATATCAATAATCACATAAAGAATGAATATAATTCTATAGAAAAACACCTGGTGGTGTCCATACTCAGACCAAACATCAAGGGAATCTCCAAAAACAACTTGGTCTCTCAATACCACTAAATAATAATCCAATATAATGGACTCCTACACAAGATTTATCATATATGACTCTACCAACATCTACAAAAGACAAAATATTCCTCTAACCTCGACCATATTAATACACATTGATGAGAGTTCCTACATCACACTCCATGAATCCTTAGATACATGTATGGAATCAAAACACAAATCATTTCCCTCAACATCAGCTACAACATTTTTCAGTCCTTCCTTATAGAAAATATAGATTTCATAATTCATAAAAAAAATTAAATACACTAAGGATAACATATGATTATGTCTCTCTAGGATAATACAAACGTAATTATCATATGGTTAGTAAAAACCACAAAACACTCACTAATAATGTTATTTTTCTATAAATTTAAACAGATTACACAATCGCTAACTAAAGATCATGGGTTTCAGTGTTACACACATTGGAACATAAGTTCTAAAACCGATATAAAATAGTTCATCCCTATTTCATTAGAACATGTCCCAACCCACGACGCTAAGAATAAAAAAAATAAACTAAACACCGTCTACTAAAAATAAAATGGCTAGAGATCCAACCAATTTCTCTTATAGGTTTACAAAATCTACATGATAGTTCCCATTACACATGAATGGAAAATCCAACATGTTTAAGGTTTTCAGAGGTTTTACAAACTGAGAGACATCATTTGTTAACATCATGTAATATAATGAAAGACTATGAAAACTGTGTACCTAGGTAACTATCATGGGATCTTCCCAAGACATAAACACCTCTATCATCAATGTATCCATTTTTTCTACCTTTGATGATATAAAATTTCACAAGAAAAATAAATCAATGGTCTAGAACTCAATCTACATTAAAATTCTGAACAAATATCCATGATGAAGAAATCCCAAAATAGAAAATAGTTCCCTTGTATGATCCTCCTTATACCAAGAGTAGATAAGGATATTTTAGAAGAATGATATCAATAAATTATCCATGAACTCACTAAACAATATGTTCATCAACAACATGACCACATATAGAGAACATTCCACACTAAATGGAATAACAATAAACCATTAATTTCTATAAAGAAAATGGAATGTAGTCTTTTCAATATCCTCATCCATCACTCACATGTGATGATATCCATAAAATAAATATAAAATTGAGACCCAAAATTCCATATTCTGATGATCAATTATATCGTAAATCTATATAAGATGATAGAGGTTCTTCACTGTCACTTGATTCAAATGATAAAATTCAATAAAAAGTTGTAAGATGCCATCGACATTCCTCATGAAAAAATTGGTGCACCCCATGGTGACACACATTTCTAAAAAAATTAACTGTAATAGATAATCATTATTTAATCAAAACTCTATCAACTAAAAATTCTATTCCTACATGAAGCCATCAATATAGGGTACACACAATGTTGTAGCTCAATCCCAAAATTGAGCTCCCTCTGGGGGTAACACTATAATGTCCTATGTAAATTTAGTTGGGAACTCTTCCACACCCCTTGGAAACACAAACATTTGAGACTTTTACAATATGAAAATCATCTCATCAATCCAATATGAAAAAGTCAAAACATTTCTATGACCCATTCGAGGGTCTCAGTCACTCTCCATCAACATTGGATCTCCTTCAACATCATTGAACATCATCTTCCAAATACAGTAATCCATGATATAATACACTAAATATACCAATCCACATCACAAGAGATGTCATATGTTAGTATCTATTAACAAGATAATTATCCCAAGGATCAGTGCTTCCCCATTTCTAAATCTCAATCTCAACATACAGAAATCAATTTTGGTCTACCTGAAAATAAAAAAGTCAATGACAAGGGAAATTTAAGCCTCTCTACCTCAAGTCCCAAATCGTGGAAAATGTAGGTGATAAAAAAATTTCATCACTCACGGGTCAAAAAATGAATGTAACCATGTAAATACACAATAAGGTTGACTCGAATAATATCTTGCTCACACAGTGTTGAAAACACTAAATCCTGAATCTGACCACAACCTACTTCATGACCTCTATTAAACTACCGACGACTAATTGTACTATTGTGATCTGATCTATATGAATGAGGATAACATGTAGTTTTTACTCTACCAAACTTTTCTACTCTATACCAATCCCAAATTGGAGAACCCAAGTGATGATTCCTCATCTGAAACTGCCTCTATGGATGAACCTAAATAAAAACCCCATGAAAATGACGACTGAACTAAATGGTAAGCACTATCTTCACAAATGATCTCTTCATAGATAAGAAAGACATGTTTCTAATCCCTTATTATATTCTTTAACAGAACCAACTCTTAGATATGAGATGATGTGGGTTGGGACCAACCCACAACTGAATGAAATCTATTATCTCTTAAAAAATGGGATCCCCAGAACATGGGTATCTTCATGAAGAATCATGACTCCCAACTAATAAATTTTTGATTTTTATTAGTGCAAAATCTATAACTTATTCACTCCTCAAGACCTCATGATACACCTTATCCTAAATAGTGTGACCTGTCCCTGGATATTTGGATGAAAATACCCCTCAAAATTCTTTTAACTAGAATCCTCCTCTGACGAAAAGTCAGAATAATATCATAGAAGTATCTTGAAATGGATCTCGAACTCTCTCACATTAGATCTCTCTTATAGATTGGTAAACAAATCCTGGTGATTATCAACCAAAATGTTCATGAAAAAATATCTTCCCTAAAATAGTCTTTAAACTTTTACCACATGTCCATCGACTACATATATTGTCTAAGTAATTAGAACCACAATTGACTCAATGTTACACGTTGCATCATCACTGAAAACAATTCCATGTAATCAAAATGATAAAATATAGAACTAAAATAAATAAAATATCCTCCAACATAACTCTTATAAGTTAATATGAAATGGATCCCTCCAACATCAGTAGAATCAGGCACTGAATCTCTTGGAGTGTCCACCTCTATGTGCCGTCATTATCTACATGCTCTATTCAGTGATCTGAATGTGTATATTTCTAATCATATTCCGCATGAGCATGATGAGGTTATTGACCTAGATCCCTAATTTCAAGATGAAAAAATAGTTATAGCTCTTAAACCTAAAATATAAAATATTTACCAATATTTATTTTTTTATTTTTTTATCTTGTATAATGACTTAACATATCCCAATCTCTACCCATTCAAAAGTAGGTGAAAATTAGAGTAATTCATGATCCTTTCCTAGGAATCTACCCTCTAACCAATATCAATACTTTTAGAAGGCGTAGTAAACTTAATTTTTCTTGAATCAGATCACATAGGAGCTATATACATGTGTCATTTCTGGTTTCCTTTGTTTTCATCACTTACCAAAATTTTTTGACATCATTCCCCTATAAGCCCAAGAAATCTCACTTGTTAATCACTCCAAATGTCATCTTACACCGAAAATTGATCCCTTAATACCCCTCCTTCATGACCCCCACCCCAAAAAAGATATATAATTGAGGGGAAATAAGTGTTGATTACTTGATTCCTACCTTTAGTAGTCTTGAGGTTGTTGACTAGAACCAAGGGTATAATGAACATTCATTTGGAAGGCATTACCATCAATGAAAATTCTACAATAAGGTCATATATGATGGATATAAAAACCAACACCTAATTATAAAAACATTTAGAAACTTATATATATATATATTTTAAAAACCACGTTAAAACATGGAATTTCTTACTATAATAAAATAATGTAAAGTAATCTACGAGTACCTAAAAAGTAAAGATGAAATTTCCCATTAATCTAAATGGGCTCCTTATAATCATCACGCTATTATTATCCACCCCAATATTAAATTTTCCCCTTCTAACAAAAAATATATATAAAGTATTAGAGTGATAATGAATATATACTCAGTATGATCCTCCCCATATCCTCTCATGAAAAATATAAAGAAACCGTGCTAATGAATAAAGAAAATATTGAAACTAACTCGTCATCTAAACTGGTATACTATGCTCTCAAACTCACTATGGCTGACTCTGTCCATATATCACATACAATAGGGAATATAATTCAACAATAAAACATTAAGGGTACTCCGACATCACTTCCCCATTGGTTTTCCACCCTTCCCTAACATCACACATCCAGAGTCATATCTCAAAAAAACTGAGAATACACGAGGACTCTTTGGAAAGGAGTTACAACATACACCTCATGAATCACATAAAAACAACATCCCATATCACATGTTCACATATAGCAAGAAATTAGTTTTAAAAATCTACCACATCATGTATGAAGTATATCAACCATCAGGTATTATACATCAATCTATTACATCCCATACAACACATAATTACCTTATTCAATCACAACCTATACATTTTGTACCTATAATAATCCATTGGGTTCTATATTTGGTAATGCATATTGGTTAAATAACAAAAATCCATTATATCCCTCTATATATATATATGGGAAACTAATAACCACATACACTATAACTGGTGAACACCATGAGTGGAGGCCAGGTCTAGAGTGGGTAGTCATGCATCAATCCTCTTATTCATATGTTGGGGGAAAACACACTCTCAAAGTCTAAAGTCTGTTAGTTTTCCTAACTGACATGGTTGGGGAATCATATTAAATATCTTAATATACATGATAAAAAATTTCTTGAAACAAAACAAGGGTCATAACCCAGTCTAAGAAACAACTGCATATAGCATTGATCAGACTCCCAATTACCACCATAATGAACTGATTTTAAATAAAAACATAATAATTTCAAGGAGCTACATTATATTCATTATTTACTATTTACTAATTACATGAATAAATTAATTCATTATCAATTAATAAAAAAAATGATTAGTCAGTATAAAATTAAATTTCAATAGCTTACATTATTTAGACCACCCTTCCCACATATCAAAATAGCCATCCTAGACACAGCCATACCAAACTCACATCACATGAAAGACTCTTTACCCCATATCACACATCATCCCCCCATGATCATCCTTAATGTGTACACATAAAATAGAATTAGGAAAAAAATATTAAATCAACAAAAACAATCAGCCCTCTAAATAACTCATTTAATATTCTCATTCAAATTATCTTTCAAGGCTCTTAAACAAGTTTCACAGTATTCTTAAAAAATTGGAAAACTCATTCCTTAAAAAATTATATTTATGAAAGACTAGATCATATTCAATACTAAATTAAATAATTCATTATTAACATGTTCCAAATATGTGAAATATATATAATAAATTTAAAATATGATATTAATGAAAAAACATGCTCTTAGAAATTATTATAGTTTAAAAAACTAAGGGAAGTACCATTCTAAGTTAACATGCCTTTTAAATTATTATTATCATGTTTATACATTATTCATTTTAATTACAAATTTCATTAATAAAATTAGAGTATAGATATATTAATTGTGTGTATTGCATCAATTTTATTATCATCAAATTACATCAAACACTAGATTATAAGCCTGTCTATTTAATTATTTATTATAAAAATTGATAATTAATAAATTCAAACATTATTTAATTTGACAAAATCAAAATATATTCTATGAATAAGAGAAATATATAAAATTTTATATCATATATATCTTCATTATAATGAAAAAAGACCCAACCTATATCACTTTATTAAACAGTATCATCATAAACAAGTGATGATTATCTAATTTATTAAACTGGTTTATTTTTTTAGGTTAAGTCCCCATACATAAAAAGGGATAAACCACAATAATTTATGAATGAAAACAAATAAAATAAAAGATGAAATGAATCAACTACTTCAAAATCATTCATTACTATTCACCCAATGTCAAACCCCATTGTTGATCTACAATCAACCAACTCGTAATAACTACATCAATCTAATTATTTCGTAACACAAATTCATCAAAAAAAAAAAAAATAGAACCCCCATTATAAACCTTGGAGATAAAACATCTTCTCATAGAAATAATAAACTAGAGTAAATGAGATCAAAATCAGAGAAAACAATAGAAAACATTAGAATACAACACCTTGTAAAATCATAGATCCCCCATAATGAAATACAGAATCCCAAGGGTTGATTACCATTAATGTAATATTAAAAACTAATGGAGGGAGACATTATCCACTCAAAATGAGAGAATAAATTGATTTTGAATAAAAACCATAAGGTAAAAACATTTATAAAATAGAATCAAAAGAAATTTACACCTTCTATAAACCATTTACATATTATTTAAATGTAGTGGATCAATTTTCAAGGAAAAATAAATCCCCCTTTTATTATTTTACCCAAAAAAATTTCACATCATGAATAGATATTGTAAATATTGACGATATCATTTACATCATGTGTAATGATTATACAACATGAAATATCTCTGTTGAAGAACATTTAATAGAACCACCTCCAGGATATTTCCAAGCATCCTATGAGTACTATAATCCTCAGAAACATGAAAAGGTTTGGTCTATTTTGATATAGTAACCTATATTAGATATCTATCAAAAAAATATCATTCCCTAGAATCCAAAACCATGAAATATAAACAACAAAAAAGGGTTCATCTAAACATCAACCTCACCATATACATATCAAATATGTCTCCATCTCAGGAGCTAAAAAACCTCACTTAGAGTAAACATGCCTAAAACCTTGAAACAATGATATCCATATTGAAAACACACTACTAGGGTAGATACCAATTAAAAGAGATAAATACACAACAAGTAACGTGAAAAAACATTCTTACAAACCAAAAGGATCAATATCCACAATATAATACCATTGCTATAGAAGTGATAAACAACAAAAATCTCAGTTTACTCTGGGATCATATGCGACGTGAATTATGAGATACTCTCCCCCATTACACTATGTCACCACTTGACATGGACTAATGGAATAGAATGCCAATTAAATCTCATCTCTTGGAAGTTATAGTTCTCTAAAGGCCTCTCCCTGATGGTCATATAATCATGAATATAAATCTCTCCCAAATAGATGTCCTGTGAGTATTCATGAATATAATAACAGATCTGTGACATGTGAAAAACATGGTGTATTTGTCCCTATAAGAACATGAATCTTCAATTCAGTTATAGATTTTGATTTCATTGGTATTTTGAGGATAAATTAACAAAATGTGGGTTTTTAATGCACACAGTGTGTACTTTTGTGTACAATTCGTGTACCCGATTGCCGCGTACAACCGTGTACTTTCCATGTAAAGGCCAAGTATATGGACATGTCATGACCTAGAAAACCACTTAATTCGGAGGGCGGTAAAGGCTAATACACAACATCTACATTTAATTAACACTCTATGTATTTTTCTTTTTTTTTGATATAATGTATCAAGTTTGTGTCTCTTGTCCAGAACTAAATTTTTCTTCTCGTGTTTTATAAACGAGCTCTTGGGAACGAAGAATAATGATTGAACTCCCATTTCCCTATCCTAGATCCTGTTGATACACTTTTGCATGGGTTGAAATTCCACTAATGATTTATCAATTCCCTTATATCATTTTTTCTTGAATCATTATCCCTCTTGATTTATTCATGGGTGGTCATTTCTCACGGTTTTGTTGATCTACGCTAATCTAGGCCGATTTGATGGAAAAAGTTAAATGATATCAAGGGTGAGACATCTAGGTTGGTGGTTTGTGCCTTTTGTTTTTTGTATTTTCATTATATATGGTAAAAGTGCCACATACCCATTTTTTGTGTGGCATGATTTAGAATTTAACCCTTTTAATAACCCATTTTTGTTTGATTCATCGATAAAGGGATGTTGATTATGCTTAAAGTTAGATGCATTGTTTTGGGGATCCCCATGGGTGAGTTTTTTTACATTGATTTTTAGTGGCGGTTTGGTCTAGGGTGCCTATGAGGCATGCTTTGTTTTCCATTTTTTGACATGATTAATATTGAGTTTGATGATTATATGAGATACTTGTAATATGGTTTTTTAATTTTTAGCATGGGGAATTAGACTATGAGTTCTTCCTATGTTATGGTTATTTATATGTGTTTTAATGTTATTTTAACCCATGGGTATTGACTGTGAGATCTACTAGGTGGTCATCAACCCATTGGTTTTGACCATGAGATTTTCTCATGGGGGTCGTTTATAATTTATTGATGCTCTATTGACCAACTGGTACTGGCCATGTTAGTTTCCCAGGGAGTCATTTATAAATGATTAGATCTATATCAAACCAAAGGGGTTAGACTGTGAATGGTTCCTAGAGGGTTGTTATTGAACGCATTGTTTTTATGTCAGACCATGTGTATTGGACTATGAGAATGTTTCCAAAGGATCGTTATTGAATAAATAAATGATTGTGAAGCAGCTGCCAAGCCAAGGCAGAAGATTGGATTTTTTTCTTTTCTTGTTTTGTGTAGATATTATTCTAAGAGATATGTTCTATTACATACATAGGGGATTCAGACCTTAGGCTAGATCCTATAGTTTATATGTTTCAACTAATTGAGAATAAATGAAAATTAATGTAATTGAAAGCTGTAGGATTGAATAATTTTGAGTACTAACTAATTTATAGCTTCATTCCTATATATTTTCTACTATATATATTCATTGACTGTTAGGCATATATTATTTGGTGGATTCCTACTGAGACTCATTTTACACCTTATTTGGGTCATAATTTTTGACCAAAACATTTTATATGGTTTTATGTATATATAAGGTAAAATTACCTTCTTCATCATGTACATGATTGTTGTTGGAGTTAGAGAGCATGGGACCATGTTTAGGCTTGCGATGCTTCTAGAGTTTATTCATTCCTTTTGTACTTTGGTTTCTATATTTCTTTCCGTCATTGCGACTTATTTTACAATTTTCTTAGATACATATTCCATGAATCATATATTAATATATATATATATATATCTATTGTGTATTTTTTTGGATTTAGTATCAGTCTTCTGTTGTTTACTTATGAGGTATTACTAATTTTTCTATTGTTTAATATTTTTATTTCGTTGTGTATACTCTTACAATTAGGGCATTTTTTCCCCAATATCACACCTTGTCCATTCTTGATAGTTGAAATTCATCTAGAGTTTGGGGAAATTCACTTTTGTTCATGTGACCAGCCGGGTTTGGGGAACCTTTGGGTGCCAACCGGATCTGGGGTGTTATAGTCTCATCTATGGTGGAAGTGATATATAATAATCCATAGCTCTATCATATGCCAAAATCTCCAAAGTATCAACAAATTAGGGAGAACACTAACTGCCATGACCATATCTCTACATCCCATGATGTGGATCACCTTCAAGAAAATGTGATCACTAAGATTGAACATCATATGTCTCATCCAATGATCGAAAATTTTGTTTTATTTATCATGTAATACCTTAATCTTCTCTTTAATGAAATGAACCATCTATTTTTTATTCATTAATATTTCCAACATGAGAATTATGACCTCTCTGAACCTCATCTAGAAAACATAGAACATAATGGTCATCCATATAAATTATCAAATTATGTCAAAAAATTTTAGAATAGAAACAGTTATTATCAAAAAAGTCAACCAAGGGTTGGATTATTTTCCATGAACCTCCAAAATCTATGACACAAGAGTATTACATGTCCTCAAGAGTCTGGATGTTATTCTCTTTCTTACCATCCATATGTGGTAGAAATAATATTAAGTTATAATTGATAAAAAAATTCGATGTACCTCTTCACATCCTAGTGGTAAAAAAAATCTTGATCACATATGATCATACTCAGGACCATGTGGATTCACATCCTCTCGATACTACCTCAATAAAAATTCATGATGCTTGACTCCCATATCTTTATACCGTTGGATGATTTCATCAAACCATACTATATCACCAATATAGCATCATATCATTCTTGAGATTTTCGTAAAAAAGAATGTACATAAAGACATCCCCCCCCTTCTAATGGGGAACGTCTAACAGTTAGAGAAAACCATTGAGAAAATGGTTCTCGAACTTAAATGTATCGCATTCCATACAGTAAAAAAACTCCACAATTGTACACTTTGTCCCAGTCCACCAAAACTGAACATTCAATGCATGGTACATATTGGTCATGCCGGTATGTACCTCTTAATGAAAAATTTGGGACTCATGAATAACAATATCAAGAATCACATAAAGAATGAATATAATTCTATAGAAAAACACCCGGTGTTGTCCATACTCAGACCAAACATCAAGGGAATCTCCAAAAACTACTTGGTCTCTCAATAACACTAAATAATAATCCAATATAATGGACTCCCACACAAGATTTATCATATATGACTCTACCTACATCTACAAAAGACAAAATATTCCTCCAACCTCGACCATATTAATACACATTGATGAGAGTTCCTACATCACACTCCTTGAATCCTTAGATACATGTATGGAATCAAAACACGAATCATTTCCCTCAACATCAGCTACAACATTTTTCAGTCCTTCCTTATAGAAAATATAGAATTCATAATTCATAAAAAAATTAAATACACTAAGGATAACATATGATCGTGTCTCTCTAGTATAATACAAACGTAATTATCATATGGTTAGTAAAAACCCCAAAACACTCACTAATAATGTTATTTTTATATAAATTTAAACATATTACACAATCACTAACTAAAGATCATGGGTTTCAGTGTTACACACATTGGAACATAAGTTCTAACACCGATATAAAATATTTCATCCCTATTGCATTAGAACATGTCCCAATCCAGGACGCTAAGAATAAAAAAATAAACTAAACACCGTCTACTAAAAATCAAATGGCTAGAGATACAACCAATTTCACTTATAGGTTTACAAAATCTACATGATAGTTCCCATTACACATGAATGACAAATCCAACATTTTTAAGGTTTTCAGAGGTTTTACAAACTTAGAGACATCATTTGTGAACTTCATGTAATATCATGAAAGACTAGGAAAACTGTGTACCTCGGTAACTATCATGGGATCTTCCCAAGACATAAACACCTCTATCATCAATGTATCCATTTTTTATACCTTTGATGATATAAAATTTCACAAGAAAAAGAAATCAATGGTCTAGAACTCAATCTACATTAAAATTCTGAACAAATATCCATGATGAAGAAATCCCAAAATAGAAAATAGTTCCCTTGTATGATCCTCCTTATACCAAGAGTATATAAGGATATTTTAGAAGAATGATATCAATAAATTATTCATGAACTCACTAAAAAATATGTTCATCAATAATATGACCTCATATAGAGAACATTCCACACTAAATGGAATAACAATAAAACATTAATTTCTATAAAGAAAATGGAATGTAGTCTTTTCAATATCCTCATCCATCACTCACATGTGATGATATCCATAAAATAAATATAAAATTGAGACCCAAAATTCCATATTCTGATGATCAAATAAATCGTAAATCTATATAAGATGATAGAGGTTCTTCACTGTCACTTGATTCAAATGATAAAATTCAATAAAAAGTTGTAAGATGCCATCGACATTCCTCATGAAAAAATTGGTGCACCCCATGGTGACACACATTGCTAAAAAATTCACTATAATAGATCATCATTATTTAATCAAAACTCTATCAACTAAAAATTCTATTCCTATGTGAAGCCATCAATATAGGGTACACACAATGTTGTAGCTCAATCCCAAAATTGAGCTCCCTCCGGGGGGTAACACTATAATGTCCTATGTAAATTTAGTTGGGAACTCTTCCACACCCCTTGGAAACACAAACATTTGAGACTTTTACAATATGAACATCATCTCATCAATCCAATATGAAAAAGTCAAAACATTTCTATAACCCATTCGAGGGTCTCAGTCACTCTCCATCAACATTGGATCTCCTTCACCATCATTGAACATCATCTTCCAAATATAGTAATCCATGATATAATACACTAAATATACCAATCCACATCACAAGAGATGTCATATGTTAGTATCTATTAACAAGATAATTATCCCAAGGATCAGTGCTTCCCCATTTCTAAATCTCAATCTCAACATACAGAAATCAATTTTGGTCTACCTGAAAATAAAAAAGTCAATGACAAGGGAAATTTAAGCCTCTCTACCTCAAGTCCGAAATCGTGGAAAATGTAGGTGATAAAAAAAAATTCATCACTCACGGGTCAAAAAATGAAGGTAACCATGTAAATACACAATAAGGTTGACTCAAATAATATCTTGCTCACACAATGTTGGAAACACTAAATCATGAATCTGACCACAACCTACTTCATGACCTCTATTACACTACCGATGACTACTTGTACTATTGTGATCTGATCTATATGAATGAGGATAACATGTAGTTTTTACTCTACCAAACGTTTCTACTCTATAGCAATCCCAAATTGGAGAACCCAATTGATTATTCCTCATCTAAAACATCCTCTATGGATGAACCTAAATAAAAACCCCATGAAAATGATGACTGAACTGAATGGTAAGCACTATCTTCACAAATGGTCTCTTCATAGATAAGAAATACATGTTTCTAATCCCTTATTATATTCTTTAACAGAACCAACTCTTAGATATGAGACGATGTGGGTTGGGACCAACCCCCAACAGAATGAAATCTATTATCTCTTAAAAAATGGGATCCCTAGAACATGGGTATCTTCATGAAGAATCATGACTCCCAACTAATAAATTTTTTATTTTTATTAGTGCAAAATCTATAACTTATTCTCTCATCAAGACCTCATGATACACCTTATCCTAAATAGTGTGACCTGTCACTGGATATTTGGATGAAAATACCCCTCAAAATTCTTTTAACTAGAATACTCCTCTGACGAAAAGTCAGAAGAATATCATAGAAGTATCTTGAAATGGATCTCAAACTCTCTCACATTATATCTCTCTTATAGATTGGTAAACAAATCCTGGTGATTATCAACCAAAATGTTCAAGAAAAAATATCTTCCCTAAAATAGTCTTTAAACTTTTACCACATGTCCATCGACTACATATATTGTCTAAGTAATTAGAACCACAATTGACTCAATGTTACACGTTGCATCATCACTGAAAACAATTCCATGTAATCAAAATGATAAAAGATAGAACTAAAATAAATAAAATATCCTCCAACATAACTCTTATAAATTAATATGAAATGGATCCCTCCAACATCAATAGAATTAGGCACTGAATCTCTTGGAGTGTCCACCTCTATGTGTCGTCATTATCTACTTGCTCTCTTCAGTGATCTGAATGTGTATATTTCTAATCATATTCCCTATGAGCATGATGAGGTTATTGACCTAGATCCCTAATTTCAAGATGAACAAATAGTTATAGCTCTTAAACCTAAAATATAAAATATTTACCAATATTTATTTTTTTTATTTTTTATCTTGTATAATGACTTAACATATCCCAATCTCTACCCATTCAAAAGTAGGTGAAAATAATAGTAATTCATGATCCTTTCCTAGGAATCTACCCTCTATCCAATATCACTACTTTTAGAAGGCTTAGTAAACTTAATTTTTCTTGAATCAGATCACATTGGAGCTATATACATGTGTCATTTCTGGTTTCCTTTGTTTTCATCACTTACCAAAATTTTTTGACATCATTCCCCTATAAGCCCAAGAAATATCACTTGTTAATCACTCCAAATGTCATCTTACACCGAAAATTGCTCCCTTAATACCCCTCCTTCATGACCCCCACCCCAAAAAATATATAGAATTGAGGGGAAATAAGTGTTGATTACTTGATTCCTACCTCTAGTAGGCTTGAGGTTGTTGACTAGAACCAAGGGTATAATGAACATTCATTTGGAAGGCATTACCATCAATGAGAATTCTACAATAAGGACATATATGAAGGATATAAAAACCAACACCTAATTATAAAAACATTTAGAAACTTATATATATATATATATATATATTTGAAAAACCACGTTAAAACATGGCATTTCTTACTATAATAAAATAATGGAAAGTAATCTACGAGTACCAAAAAAGTAAAGATGACATTTCCCATGAATCTAAATGAGCTCCTTATAATCATCATGCTATTAATATCCACCCAAATATTAAATTTTCCCCTTCTAACAAAAAATATATATAAAGTATTAGAGTGATAATGAATATATACTCAGTATGATCCTCCCCATATCCTCTCATGAAAAATATAAAGAAACCATGCTAATGAATAGAGAAAATATTGAAACTAACTCGTCATCTAAACTGGTATACTATGCTCTCAAACTCACTATGGCTGACTCTATCCATATATCACATACAATAGGGAATATAATTTAACAATAAAACATTAAGGGTACCCCGACATCACTTCCCCATTGGTTTTCCACCCTTCTCTAACATCACACATCCAGAGTCATATCTCAAAAAAGTAAGAATACACAAGGACTCTTTCGAAAGGATTTACAACATACACCTCATGAATCACATAAAAACAACATCCCATATCACATGTTCACATATAGCAAGAAATTAGTTTTAAAAATCTACCACATCATGTAAAAAGTATATCAACCATCAGGTATTATACATCAATCTATTACTTCCCATACAACACATAATTACTGTATTCAATCACAACCTATACATTTTGTACCTATAATAATCCATTGGGTTCTACATTTGGTAATGCATATTAGTTAAATAACAAAAATCCATTATATCCCTCTATATATATATATGGGAAACTAATAACCACATATACTATAACTGGTGAACACCATGAGTGGAGGCCAGGTCTAGAGGGGGTAGTCATGCATCAATCCTCCTATTCATATGTTGGGGGAAAACACACTCTCAAAGTCTAAAGTCTTTTAGTTTTCCTAACTGACATGGTTGGGGAATCATATTAAATAACTTAATATACATGATAAAAAATTTCTTGAAACAAAACAAGGGTCATAACCTAGTCTAAGAAACAACTACATATAGCATTGATCAGACTCCCAATTACCACCATAATGACCTGATTTTAAATAAAAACATAATAATTTCAAAGAGCAACATTATATTCATTATTTACTATTTACTATTTACATGAATAAATTAATTCATTATCAATTAATAAAAAAAATGATTAGTCAGTATAAAATTAAATTTCAATAGCTTACATTAATCATCAATGTATAGTCAATTAAATTCATGCATATTCCAAAACTATTCCACGGTATATCAAGATTATATATTTTTTATCATGTTCATTCCATCCCAAAAGAACCCTATGGGTCTATAATTATTTATGTATTTATTAATTTACATCATTACATATCATGGTACTCTATGAACACCATCATTAGATTCCACCAAGATGAAACATGAAACCAAGAACCTCCAGCTACCTCATGTTGTAGAAAAAATAATCCAAATAAAACGATTAAGTAGCTCCATAAAGAATAATACTAGATTTCAACATCTCATCAAGGGATATGACTAGGTGTTAATCGTTACATCACCCCTAGTTCCCCCTCTCACACCCATATGCATATACCAATGCATCTCTCCATCACTGGCATCATTTTTACCACATCATAAAAGCCTCCTAATACGCATATCACAACTTCCATCCCATGCTTTTCCATAATAAGATAACATTATATCCAAGCCTCTCTTCCCCATATCCCTCATAATACATCCATGATCATCCACATTAGGATCACATAATATTAAATAATGAAAAAATCATGAAATAAATGGGAAAAAGGATCCTCTAAATAAAGTATCCATTTTTATCATGTAAACTAGCTATCAAAGAATAAAAACAAGGAACTAGGCCTTATCAAGAAAACATGATAATCGGGACCTATCGAATTATTTTTATCACACAAATGGTTTTCATTCCATCAAGAATTATCCAATTTTATATTAACATGATCTAACAATGGCCAACCTAAGGCATCGATCTATAATAAAGTATCAAAGGAAAAACACGATCTTAACAATTATTTTGGTTTCATGAAACCTATTGAAGTACCAATATCAATTAAATTTAAATTTAAATTATTGTTATAATGTTCAAAATGAATTAAAATTATTTATCATATAGATTAAATTAATAGAAGATTAATTTATTTAAACATCTTCATAGAATAAATTTCATTATGGTCAAATTACATCAACCATCAGATTACAAAAATTCCTCATTAATTATTTTTTAAGAGAATTATGTATCAATTAATTATGGATTTATGTTCATTAACAATTTCAATATGAAATTACAAGAATAAAAACATGATAAAAAATTATAAAACATTGATATCATGCCATATATAAAAAATATTATAAACACTATCACGGTATAAGGAAATAATATTCTCAACCTGCAGTCTCTGTCGAATTTCATTAATAAAATTCATCATTTATTTTTTTAATTTAGTATCTATCCAAATAGATGATCCATGAATAATTTATAATTTTTTGTTAATAAAATACGATATGAAACATGACCCGTACATAAATAGTGATTAATTTTCATCGAATGAGAATAGAACACATAGTGGATCTCTAATCACCCATCCAATAAGAATTTCATCCATCTTAGGACTCTACAACACTACTAAAAAGACAATAACCAAGAGAAACAAAATTAGAAATATGGGAGACAAAAATCCATATCAGGCATATATTAAATTGGTGTAGATGAGATAAAACTAAGAGAAACCACTAGAAAACAATGGATGAACGCACCTTGGAACAACAATGATCACCACAAATTGATGTTGAAATCCCAATGATTGATTCACATCGATGTAATCTTAGAACAATGAAGGATATGGCTTATTTATACTTATAATGATATCTGAAATACGGTTTAGAGAAAGCACAGGAATATAAAACATTTATAAATGTGATTAACATGAAATTTACATAGAGTGTAAACTATTTACACAATATTCAAATTTCAGGGTTTGGTTTTCGCTTGAGAATACATCTCATTTTTAATATTTCACCCTAAAAATTTACACCTCATGATCCTTTCCTACTAAAGTCAAAAAACTCATTTACATAGAATATAACTATTACAGAGTGTGCAATATCCCAATTCAAGAAAATGTATTATCTAACAACTCTATGCTACATTTGAGCCTCCTTTGAGCCCCACAAGCCTTGCAATCCTAGAAAGGACCAGTTCATACAGATCCATTCCCTTACAATTATTTCCCTAAATTTTCCATTATATGTTTTCATATTTCATTTAATATGAGAAATTGCATTATTATGTGTGCATTATTTATATTTATAAAATGGGTTTTAAGTAAAATATAAATTTTTATATATTAATGTATTTTGTATATGATTTAAAAGTGTTTTCATTGGTTTTATTCATGATATGGTGCTTAAAAATTATTATGAAGGGTGGACCCCATTAATACACATGGGTGAACCTGTTATAACTTATATAATGTGTGTTCCCATATAGTAATCAAATGTAACGGGAAATGATTTTTATCTCTTCAGAATTATATTGCAATTTGGTTGTATGGTTCTTCTAATTTGTAAGGATCCATATAAGGGTTATATAAGGGATCTATGATAATAATTTTACAAGGAACCTATGTTAATATTATACAATTACTAATGATTTCTCACAAAAATCATTTTATTTAAAAAGTTATGATAATGATTTTATTAAAGAAAAATAATTCATGTTTTAGATTAAAATAGATGTTTTTATGAAATTATTTTTAATGGGGTTTCATGTTTTTTACTAGACTAATGGTATTCCTATATTATTTAACATGCTTATATTTTTTCTCATTTAACATTTAATTTTTTTTAAAGGATTTAATGATATGAAGGGACAATGACGAAGGAAAGATCATATTTTTGAAAATTCGTTATGAAATGAAATCATGTTTTATTTAAAAAGTAATATTTTGTAATAAAATAATATTTATTAAAAGAGTTTATATTGTAATATAAGAGTATATTTTTTTTATTTTATGACATAATTATTTAAAAACATAAAATAAAAATATCATCTTGAGTGTACTAATGTTAAATCTAGTTTATAGACACTGTGTTTTGTAATTATTAAAGTCGATTAATTAACGATAACATATAACGAACAAAATAATAAGGGGAATGTTGTGTTTGATTAAAATTGTTCTACACAGATTAAATAGGGAGAATATTATAAGAGAAAACCAAGAGGGTGATATCATTACAAATAAGAAACCCAAAATCGTCAGTATCAAAAATGGAAATATTTATTTAAGATTTATTTTTGGACGCAAGCTATAAATAGTGACAGAATTCATGATAGTTATTACCCATTAAATTGTATAGAAACATGATTATAGTATTAAATTTTATAAGAAAAAAATCCTCCAACATTAATTGGATCTTATGAGCTATTGGTAGCTATTACAAACATCGAATTCCTTTGAAAGATATTTATATCCATGAGGAAGTCAAAATTACAAAATTTAACCCTTTTTGTTTGTAATTTTTATAGTGTTGCAAAAAGATTGTGGTGTATTTAAAGGAATAACAGAGATAAAGACATTATAAATTCCATGGGATGGAAAAAATTTAATGATATTTTACGTGTGAAATATTTCACATAGGTTTTATGAATTCATTTGGAAAAAAATCTCAACACTAAGGATAGGGAGTATAGATTTTTTATATATGTAGATATCTAATTATAAAAGAATGGATAGGTTGATACCAAATTTTTTCCATGATACTGAGAGTAAAAGTAATTTATTTTACTAAGGATTTAAACTATGTTAACAATGATCTTTGGCCTCAAAATAATTTAAAACATATTAAAACATTATATATTATGCTAAAACAGTTGAGATTGATTTGTTTGACAATTATTTTCTTATGATGTTGAATGTAGAACTATTCAGGATGAAAGGTGATGGGAATATAGAAAATATAGAAATCTAGAGGTAAGAAAATGATGTTCCACTATCAGGGTGTGAGTGGTAATAAGAACCCTTAGAGAATGTTTTTTAAAAATATGGAGTGTTGCTGATGTGGAATGTTTGGTCATATGGTCTATGATTAAAAGGAACATAATACTAAATAATTCAATAACGGTGTAATAGATATCAATCCATCAGTGAGTTATTTTAGTTTCGATAAGATGGGTAATTAATATAATGTGTTTCTGAAGTTAGTATCTTAGTCTAGAAATCATTAATACCAAAATAAAAAAAGTTTGGGTGATATTTTTCTTCTACTCTAGTTAATGTTGTTTCATTAAATGAATTAGTGATAGGTATGTTACATGTTTATTTGAATTATTCCAACACCCTATATGATAATGGATCATTGAATTATTCCATTTCTAAAAATAATAATAGATTACTTAGAATATCACATCAAGAATTTATGATACAACATTTAGTGAAAAAAAAAACCATTTTGAAATGCTAAAAAACTATGATATATTGGACACTTCTAATTGTCATCAGTAGAATAGTATTTACTCTATATCTTATTAAATATACCCATTAGAGTTTGATATTATTTTTGGGTATGTATTGGAATTATTTATATCATGATAAAATAAATTTTCGAACCATGTAAATTATATTTAATGATTTCATAACCTTCATGACCTACCCAGAAGCTATTAAATTGATTAGACATGGTAGTGAATGTTATATAGCTCATATTTTTGACAATAAAGAATTTATTCAAATCAATTATATTTTAGTAGTTAATAAATATATTGATGGTTTTCTTTGACTTACCATAGTCTTAATCGTGATAAATAGATTGAGTTTATTGATGACATTGTTTGTGATGATAATCTTATTTTTAAACCCATTTATCAAATGGTTCAAGAATAACTATTGGTATTAGAGACATAGTAATAATAATATCTAAAGAAAGGTTTCATTTATCATATTAAATCACATATGTGTAGTCATGTTTTTTTGTTTGAAAAAATATTGTCCCGTAATTATTTTCATTTATTATTGAGCATTTAATAACATGAATTTTAAGATAAAAAATTATTTTACTCATATCAATGGTCATTTTGATTAACTCCTAGAAGAAAAGTATTTTCTGATGGTTTAACATAGATAAAGGTAACACTAGTAGAAGTTGATGGATGAAGATATATCGAAGTCTGATTTTTAGACTACATATGTTCACTAAGAGTTTCTAGTTATAAAATTTGGTTTTTCAATGCACCAACTGTATTTTTAAATCTACAAAATTGTGTTTATTATGAGTTTTTTGAAATTTTTGTTGATATTAATTGATGATATACTATTATATTCTGAATTTCAGTAGGTAAATGAAACACACTTAAGGGTTTTTTTGAAAACATTAAATGAAAATTAAATATATTGAAAATATAATAATTTTCAATTTTGGTTTAAAAAAAATTCATTCCTTGGAAAATTATATTCTAAATGTGGAATAACTATAGAACGAGCTTAAATTGTTATTGAATAATTACCATGAAAAATAAATTTTTTTAGATTCATAATTTAATTGGATTATTTTATTACTAATAGTGTCTTGTTAAAAACATTTCTCTGATATCTATCCAACTACCTATGTTAATGAATATATTAATTAAAGTAATATAGAATGATGAGTGTTATGATTGTTTTCAGTAACTCAAACAATTTTTGAATGATCTGGTTTTGGACCTTCTATAAATGATGATTTTTTCATCAATATCAATGATTCTTTGAAGAAACATTGTTTTTTCTGAATTTAGGATAATTAGGCAATTCCATATGATTAAGCTCAACAAAAATCTCATATGAAAAAAACCTACACATGATTTGAAAATAGATTCAATGGCTTTTCTTCTGAAAATACGGATACATTATTAATGTGGAGAAATGTTTGAAATATAGTTGGTGTATATATTCACTCAAAACAGTGTAGAAAATGGTGTGTAGATAATTATAACAAATTATTCATGATTAAAATTTCATAATCCATTAAAATCCATGAAAATAAAAAAATGTTTCGTATTCTTAGTGTGGAAATAATAATTATACATTGTCCCTGATACATTTGGATAATGACCCCCTTAATAATGATTTTTTAATTTTTGGACTATATGTTATTGATGTAATAATATCCTCTATTTTTTCTAGTTTTAGTGCAATCACCTACGTAAGAAAGAATAATGAAGTCTTATAATATTGGTCGTGATGTACAAGAAATGGTATAATTGATTATTAAAAAAATGCTTCTTGAATATAATTTTTAAAGGGAGAGTGTTTTGATATTTAGAACGAGGTTATATATTCCTAATTATTCTTCTCTTAAGATGTAATTTTTATATTAATCTTAGAGATATTTATTTTCATTTTATCCTTTTAATACTAATATATACACATACTTGTTAGAGTATTACTTGTGGGATGTATTAAAAAGAGATATCACAGACTTTACCATGAAATTTTTAGATTTTCAATATGTTAAAGTAGAACAAAAATTAAAAAAGTGAACAGTTCATCCTTGTTATACTCCGAGTTAAAATCTGGTAATATATCCATGTATATCATAGTGGTACTACCGAAAGATTATTTTAGTAAAAATAGAATTACAGTTATTTATTATCAACTCCATAAATCATAAAATTTATTTCCCATAGGAGATAAACTTTCTCAAGATCATATTTCTAGACTATAACTTTAGGATATACTCTAATTACGTAGATTTACTATCTCCGTTGTATATGATTATGATATCCTTTTCAATTTAAAATTTTTAATTTCCTTTAGAACATCATGGGCACCGAATTAAATTTCAACATAGTCATTCACCCTCAATATAATTGATAAAAGAAAAGAAATATTAAGCCTTTGGAAGACATCAATTGTTCTTTTCAATGGATTTAAATAAAATTTGTGATCAACATCTTTAATTAGTTCATTTTTCTTATAATAAATTTTGTTTTCCAATATATAGATGATACCTTTTGAGGAATTATAAATAAATCATTGTTGATATCCAAAATTTTGTTTTAAATTTGGTGAATGTTTGTTTAAGGAACTAAAATTGTTGGTGTAAATGAAATAGAAGGTGAAAATTATTTATAAACATTTGAGGAAAGATCATAGTACAATAAAAACTTATGCCAATAACTTGATGGAAGATATTTATTTTGAGGTGGTTGATCTTGTTTTTTATAATGTATAACTGTAAAAATGATTTATTATTATTTTTAAAGGTAATTTTATTTCCATGGTTAATTATACCATATAAAATTTAAGATATTTTCGGAACAATTTCTTACCGAGTGGCCTTAACTAGAATTGTATCCCTAGTATGAAATTTTATTCTTCTTGTTATATTAAAAATTTATTTTTCGTGTTTATATCATGTTTTGAGCCTTGATGTTGTTCAATTTAAATAGAATCCTTCTTAGGATGATCAACCAATTCAAATTTATTCCCATAAAGAGCATGTAATGTGAAACAAGATAATTCACCAGGTGAAGGTTTTGTAATGAAAAAAATATGGTTGATGAAGAAAAATGGGAATACAAAATACATATGCGATAAAGGTATCCCCACATTTTAAATATGTTCTTATAAGATTGATGATGATATTTATAGAAGTGGGGAACAATGTTACAACCCAAATAATGTTAGAATAAATATTTTACAATAATTGTGTTGTTTATCTTTATATTATTGAAATTCAAATTATTTAATTTGAATCTGAAAAAATTACCATCACTTTTATATTTAGAATATTAATATTATTTTAGGAAAAAATATTAACATTTTAATGAAAATATTTTTTTAGGGAATTTTGAAAATATAGTTTTTTATAAAACATTAATATTTATAATATTTATATGGTAAATTATAAAATTAATTTTTTATAATATAAAAAATTAGTATATTTTTATATATATAATATTATTAATGAAATTTAAAACATCAGAATACCTTATATTGGTATAAATGATTTTTTAGGGTAAATAATGTTTTTTGAATAAAACATATTTAATTTCATTTTGAGGGAATAATTTTATATTTATTTTTTCTACATTGATGTTTTTAATTTTGATGAAAGATATTTTTTATTTGGAATCCATGGGTAAACATTTAGTAATAATTTTAGATTTATTTTTTTCAAGATTAATAGTATCCTTTGTAATGTATTTACCATATTTAGGGTAAATTGGGTCATTAAAGGTTATAATAAAATGTTAAGAACTATAAAATTTCAACAAAAATTTACTATATTTTATTTTGTGATGATATATAATCTATTATCATCCATGTGTTTTATTTTTGACCTTTTGGGATGCTTGGATGAGTTTATAATCGTAGAGGGCGGTGGAGCGAGTGTGACAGGTGTGGTGTAGGAAAAGGTGTACACTAGTGATGAGGCTTCTAGTGGAGGTGGATGTGTGGTTGAAGAGCATAATTGTGTAGTGGAGTAGGAGAGGGGAGTCAGAGAGGGAAGTTGGATAGGGATTCAGGAAGGGAGGGTGTTGGGGAGGGAGGTAGAGGTAGAGAGTAGGGTTGCGGAGTTGGTGAGAAAGCTTCCATCCAGAACCCAATTTGGATGTGATGAATATTGAGAATGGGAGGGGAATTTTGGAGGAGATTTTCATTGGAGTGGTTTGGAAGGAGGATATGGTGACACATGTATATAAAACAACATATATATATATATATATATTCAAATAGATTAATTGGTTTTCAATATATTATGTTACACAGAACACTAATTTTAAACAAACCATGATATATTGTGTAAATATTATTATATGTCCATTATATGCATGTGTATAAATGGGAAATTATCGAGGAGATTATTTTTTCTTAAAATATTTGAAATGATAATAATCAATATAAATGTACTAATTAATTAATAGAAAATAATCATTTTTTACGTTATTTTGTGTATTAAAAATAGATATCCATTAAAATGAATTTATTGATTTTTGTATAAATGTTTTATATTTAAAAAATTTTACTTTTAAAATTTTGATTTTATAAAAATAATTATTTATATAATAATTTAAAAATTATCATGTGATTAATTTTTGATAATTTTTAGAAAGGAATTATTTTTTATATAATACTAAAAAATATAGATTTTTATTTAAAAATATAGTTTTTTTGGTTTGGTCAAAGATACATTTTATAAAAATTGTTTTAGATTAAAATTACATTTATGTTATTTAAAATAATCCAATTATTTTTATTGGAATCGATTTTATGATTTAATTCTGTATCTCAAAAACATTTTTATAATTAAAATGGAATTTTCATGGAAAAGAGTTTTATGCACGCAATTTGTTTTTATCTTGATAAATTAAATTGATCACTATTTATGATTAAATTGGTGAAGTAAATATTATATATTCAATAAAAATACAGAAAAAATTAATTGAATATTTTTATTATGCATGAGATATGAATAAAACTAGTTTTATCTTTAAGACAATATTTTCTTAAAAGATGTATCTATCATTTTTTTCATAGTAATTTTTAAATTAATTTCATCCACTTATGGGTACTGAATTTTATAAAATTTATTCAATATTTGGAATTAGGTGTTTAAAATTAAGTAATTATTCCCCATTTAAAATTTTCAAGTAGAAATATTACCATAGTTAAATTTACCACCTCAATAAAGTCTTAATCTAGTTAATCAAGGTTAAAACTAAGGGATAGTTCCTTAATATTTGATTCTAATTCTTATTTGGTGAATTTAATTTGACCCATTTCACATTCAACATGAAATTTCATTTTTTTAATGGATATATTTCATTGAAAATTACCTATATAATATTTTATTCGATGAAAGTTATAAAATTACAATTTTTTAGTTTTAAATATCTCGTTTTTGTCCACATAGAAAAAGAAGAATGTTATTAATGAATATAAGTCTTTATTTTGAGAATAATGAAATTATTTTTCTAATAGGAATTTATTTATAATTTTTAGAAATATTATACTCTATAAATTGTAATGAAATACCGATGTGATGTTTCTCTAATTAATAAAAATGAATAAATTATATTAAAAATATTAAAATAAATATTATTTGGGTGACTTAATTGGTAAAATTAATTTATTATATGAACATTACATGTTAAAATTAGTTTAATGTATTATATCTTAATACAATATTTGAATTTATTTATATTAATTATGATTAAATGAACATTGTTTATATATTCCATAATAATTTCTTTTCAAAATGATATTTTATTATGTCAATAAAAGAACATAAAAATATAAAACTAGAAAAATATGAAATAATTTTTTAAAAAGATTCATATATTTTTATTTCTTATTAAATTTCGACAAAAATATTGAGAATTACATTAATTTGTTTTCTTCTTTAAGTTAATTCCAAGGGAACCCCTCTCCACTATTATCAAATGGTACCCCACCTTTCTCTTCCTCTCACTAATTTGATCATTTTATATCAACCAAGATTAAAAAATTTATATTCTCCACAACCCTAGACATGTCATACTAGTTATGGTGTTCCCAAAATACTAACCCTAGAGCCCTTATGATGAGATAAAAAGGTTTTATTTAAGATAAGTGGTTATAAACTTAACTGGTCAATTTATTTTTAATTAATATTTAACTACTTGTAAATATATTATATTATTCATAAAATAGTAAATTAATTACCCTAAATAAAATTAAATGTTATTTTGATTACGAAACCTCCTCTATTTACTCTTTTTTCATCAATTTAGAAGTGAAAGTATCACTCTTGTGTACATACATATTGATTTTTCCACATTTTGGTAGAATTAATTTTCAATCACCATAATTTAAAGATTATTATTATGATTATTTCAATGTATAATTTATTATATTTATTATATAATTATTCCATTTGAATCAAACCATAATATATATCTTCTTACCTTCCAACCAGAAGGAAATAAATAACGTTGCACGTGCGTGCATATAGAAAAACTCTTCTATGAAGCGATGTGATTTTTATCTTTTTTTTACTAGGATAGTAATATGGATCAGATTATTTAATATATATAATATATATGACATAATTTCTATTTTATATTAGTGATTAATTATTTACCATTCTTTTATGAAATCTATCATAAAAACAAAAAAATGTCTCTGTGAGAATACGTCCTACCATCTCCGTGAATGATGTAATTCATTTTTATCTATATAACATATGAATTAATCTAAAAAATTTATATAATTAATATATATTTTAATTATACAATTATAAAAAATATTCTGTAGTATGGAATCATGAAAAAAATACTATGACCAAACTACCGAACAAAGACCTATAAGAAAATAAATGTAGATATCACCCTGAATGGTTATTTTAAAAATAAAGTGTTAATAAAAGGGTTATAAAAGGTTATAAATAAATAATATATGGCATGATATATGAAAATATCATTTTAAAATTATTTATAATAAATATATATATCTATTATAAACTATGATCCAATGGGTATAAAAGATGTCAGACCTAGGGTGATGAAATATAACATCACCAGCATTTCTAGGGGACATGTGCCATATTAACCACTTGTTTCATTTGTATGGTTTATATACTGAATAGTAATATATTTTGTTATTCATATCATTAATTTTATGGTTATTCACAAGTACAAATATGGTTGATTCTTTCATGGGCATTATGATTCCAATTTCACTAAAGTGGTTATGTTTTTGTGATTCAATCTCATTGTTTAGAGGGACTCTTTATCATTATTTATAAAATAATGAAATCTAATCCTAAAAATATAATTAAACTAATTAAATTTATTGTCCTATTTTTATATCATATGAATACAGGTTTTAGTTTCATTTTCTTCATCTAGAGTACTCAAAATACTAAAATATTTTTTTAATCATCTTTTTTTTTCTCTTCATCCAAAAATACAATTTTTATCCAATATCCATGTTTTCTAAAAAATAGTTTTAATAATTTATTTAAAATTATAATATTTATTTTTAATTTAATTTCTACCAATTTTTTTCTTATTAAAAAATTGTTTTCAAATTAATCTCCATGTATTTTTTTGAATGATTTAAATTGTTTTACTTTTTTAAGAAAATGTTGAAACAAATTTTTATTTAACATGTATATATGGAATTTAATTCTCTAAAATCATGAAAAGTACATGTGATAAATATTTATTAATAATTTTAAATGATAAATAAAAAGAAATTGTTAGCTTTTCTAGAGTTATTTCCAAATTGAATAGATATTTTCATCTATAATGTTTAACAAATAATTTGCTGGGATTTATATTCATCAAAGATAGTAACCATTGATTTTACATTTTATTTACTAGGGATATGATCCAAGGATATCATACATTTTCATTCACTATATGTTTAATTTTTTTGATGAAAATATTTTTATGAAAGACATTAATTTTCCACTGGATATGCTATGATAAATTATTGAAATGTTTATTAAACCCAGTTCAATCCCACTATTTTTACTATGATAAATGTTTTTGAATCCCATTTCCTATAATGGGTTATTATATGAATAATGTTATATAACTATTTGGTACATATATGTATTGTTTTTATTATATTATAGTGATAATGTTATAACCAAGGATGGTACTTATGTTATAAGTAAGAATGGTGGTCACATTATTCACGTGAAATGGTGGGACCTGTATCTTCATAAAATGAATAGGATAATGATTGATTTATCATCAGAAAAAAAGGCCATAATGAGTATTGATTCAATTTAATTCAATGAAGTTTTTAACTATGATAGTGAAGGGATTGAACAATGACTACTATGAATGTATATGAAGTAAACTCAATCCAATTTGATAGTCTAAGGAGTGAACCTATAGTAATGTTATGAATTGGGTATTGAACCAATTCCATTACTATAGTATTGGAAATTACTATTGACTACATGGAAAATTAATTTCTATGAAAATGATTATTCTAAATTTTTATTTCAAAATCAATTATTTTTTCTCCATTAATTATGTTTTGTGGTTCTTGTATGATTCATGTCTTATTAACTAGAAATATTTATTCCATGACTCAATATAGTAATTTTTGATATGAAGTGTATGATTTTTCAAATGTTATGATATTTTTATCGTACCCTTGTGATCATTCTAAAGACCCAAAATTTCCATATGATTTATTTACAATTTTTTTTATTATTATAAGTCTGGAAAATTTAATGGCCCATTATTCCAAGGCTCGGTGCGCCCAAAATGGATTTTTTTACATTGTGTATGGTACGCTCAATAATTGCATGTGTGGAGTTTTTTATATTTTGAACTAGTGCTCTGATTAAAAAACCGAGGGCACCGTTGAATTTCCAGCATTGGGTTTCTCTTAAGAGAAGATTAACATCGACCATAGTAGGTTGGGTGAAAATGTTAGTTTTTGAAACATTTAAAAAAAAAATAGAATAACTTAAAAATTGTTATTTTATATTTCTAAATTCTGTTGAGTGGTGGTGGTGGGGACGATGGGTTATCAAGACATATAATGGATTTAATCTTCTGTTGTTTAACAACACTATTGGGAATTAAATAGGTTCATTAATTAACGAACCTCGTTAATTGTTTCATTGTGTTACTCACCCTCCCCCTATATTCAATTAAGGCCCATGTTTGGGATATGGAGATGACTGTGAGGAACCTCTAGAATATTATTGTGGCATCTTCTATCGATGGAGGATAGATGGATGGGTGGAAACAATCTGGGATCGACAATCACCGACGACTTCCTCGAACGAGGACTCTTCTCCTGCTAGAAATGTGGCACATCAAACGATTTTCATGGTAGGGGGTTTCTGTCTCGATTAATTCAATGGGGTTTATCATGATTAATTATATGTTTTTGGAGACAAATTAATTTCACACATACAATGATGCTAACGTAGAGGGAGAAGTTCTAATGAACAATTCTTGGACTCTCCACCGCTTGATTTATGGTTTCATTATTTGGGGTAATATTTCCCAACTCGACGAAACCTTGAAATCAAGTGACACACAGCTGTGACGAAATTTTGGGGTGGCGTAGGCTTAGAAGGGAGTGAAAACAGAGCATTGGAGTGTCTCCAAAGTTGGCACGGTGACACCGATGGTCGATGGTGGGGACCGACAGCTGTTGTATATGGTGGAAGGGTGACACTACACCACATTGTTCTAGAGCGAAGGGGGTTGGCTAGAACTCGAACGGTCATGTTGGAAAAGAGTGTCACGCTATCGTATGCTGCAAGAGATTTTACTTTCTTTAAAGCCGTGATGAAGGGGGCCTTGGCCCCATGGGTCTCGCTGCCAGTCAAGGCAGAACCAAGTGGCACTGCCAATTACTCACCTTGAATGGCTTTGCTGAATGAGAAAGTGGAGCGACCCCCACGCAGTCGCCTGGCTGGGGGACCGCGTCATCCATTGGGTTGGGCAACCTTGTGGGCCAGCATAGTTCAGGTGAGCATGAACGGTCTACATCCTGGTGAGCCGACCTTCCGTGGCTTAGCCTAGCTAGTTTGGGCCAGTTCAGACTATGGACCAGGGGCCGAGTCTGACATGGCCCAACATGATTGGGTCGGGCTAGTCCACAACACAATTGGTTCGGCCCGGACTGAGTCGTACAGTACCCGAACCCATTTTGGCCCAAATACACTTAAAAATCCATATCTCACAAACAAAATGTCAATTTAACAAATTGTCTACCGAAATGGAATCCTTGGAACGATTTAGGTTTTTTAGATACTACACCTGAGTTTTGGAGAAAGTTGTAGTATGACTGGGTTGGATCATACATGAATCCAACCGGGCCCTTGGCACTAAAATGCTTATAACTCTCAGACCGAGTGTCTAATTGACGCGTCATCTATTTCGTTGGAACCCTTATGACTTGATGGATCATTGGGTTACTTTTTCATGGGACTTCATGGAATTTGAAGTACATCTGATGTCATGAGGAGTGGATCTACTTAGAATCAAGCGTACTATTTATGAGAATATAATTGTTGGCTGAGACGTGAATATAATATAGCAATCATGTGGGGATCATCACCTAGAGATCCTATATGGATCATCACCTATCAATCATGTGGGGATCATCACCTAGAAATCTTGTGTGGATCTGCACCTAGAGATCATGTGCATAATAGCACCTAGGGATCCTGTGTGGATCATCAACTAGTGATCCTGTGTGGATCATCACAGAGTGATCCTATGTGGATCTATAATAGATCCTCTGACAGAATAAGATTATCTAGCTCTACAACTAACCATCAATTCTTTTTTAATTATGTTATACCTAGTTTGAGTTGATTCTTTTCTTTGTTCATTGTGATTGAGATCATATTTTTGGTTTTCCTTTGTGAAATTATGAGAGACCTTTAGGGGTCTCAAGGTCCCCACTGTGTGTTGTTATACTCACCCCTGTATCGGCTTTGCCAGCACATTTTTGTGTCTAGTGCAGACGATGAGCATCTTGGATGAGACCATAGGTGCTAGGACCAGGCGGTACGTGGAGGTGACAAGTATACGTGGAAATATATGGAGATGAACCATAGGTACCCTTCAGGTATGATCTTTGGTGTATGATCTCAGGAGATGTTTACTCTTTTCTTTTGTAGTTGAATCTTTCAGTTGGGCTTGTATTCTGACCCCACTTACTTTCAGTACAGATTTTTACTTCTTTATATTTACATCGAGGTTACATATTTTTGGGTTCTTGGACTCTGTGTTCATACATTTTAAAGTCAATGCCTTCTCATTTTAGGGATACACCATTTTGGTGCTAGTATCCATCCCCTTGCCAATAGGAGTCGGGCATGGGGTAGTCACGACACGAGCTAAGGGGGGAACATCATGACTAAGTAGTATCATAGGATTTAGTTCTAAGGAAAAAATAAGACTCTGATCATTCCAATGGTGAGATAGTGTTAGTGTTTTGGGTGTGGTTTTCAGTTTGGGGATTCCAGTGTTGTTGCGACAAATGACGATTCCTTAAACTGGGACACTGAATTCTTATTTCTGACATGGTGCATGAACACCATGATTCTGTGTGTTTCGGAAATGATTATCTTTTGATCCATTTTCGTTCAAATCACTAGTTATATCTTTTTCACCATGGAACACCTATATCTTTTTAAGATACCACTGCATAGATAGCCAGCCAGGATTCCAGAGAGAGTACACAATGATGGCCCACTGAACAACGAGGATTCAGTGAAGGTCACTCTTACAATGTTGGCACCTTCGGGTGGTGTACCAGTAGACAAACCACTCATAGGACAGTTGTTTCCACTAGCCCCACAAACAAACTATGCACGTTGATTGAGTGCTTTACACGAGTTTCATAGATATAGGACTCCAAGGTTTCTAAGTGAGATGGGTCCCAAGGTAGCTGCAGACAGTATGGAGGTTGTGGCATGAGTGTTTCACATAGTTGAGACACCAGTGGATCAGAATTAGATCCTAGCCACTAGCTTGATTTCGAGCACAACAGAGAGATGGTGGATTCTGACAAACTAGACACATGAGGAAGTGACACTCTCCTGGTTGGACTTCGTGACCCTATTCAGGGCAGAGTTTTTACTAGTGGATTTATGCTCAGTTTGTATCCAAGAGTTGCTACACTTACAGCCGGGTAGCTTATCAGTGGCCCTGTAATTAGTGAGATTCCCTGACCTCAAATGCTACACCAAAAACATGGTACAATACCATTTCTTTTAGGCCCATAACATTGATCAGGGTCTCTCAAGGGATATTAGAGCATCGATGATATCGTGCAATATCCTGATGTAGGCTGGAGTGCTCGAGCAAGCATTATTGGAAGAGAGGTTTTTAGCTGAGCAAGAAATTATTGTGAGATCCATCACCAGACAATAGGTAGTTGAGTCATCTATAGCTGGAAGTAGGAAGAAGATTCAGAGGTGCAAGCGGGTCATGCCTTCTAGTGTACAACCCTATGATGTAGGGTCGGATGTGCGGAGCTTGTGAGGCATAGGAGGTATTATGAGGAATAAAGATTGTTACACTTGCAGCGGATAATGACACATGGCTCGCAACTATCCGACTCCACACATAGAAAAAAAGTAGATGAATGAAGAACGTCCAAGGTAGTAGTTGAGGATCAAGCGAGGGGGTCCACAGGGTGGCGGATGTGGTAGAGGAGCATGACATGCATTAGGTGGTGGACTACGGTTTGCGGTTCTACCACCACCACCCCCGGGTGTCCACCCTGACCAAAGGGATCATGTTGATTGGGGTGAGATCGGCTTTATGAGCTTGAGGATTATAACCATGGTCCTCCAGAGAAGATTCTAGGTATGCTCTGTGTCTACACGACCCTAGTTATAGTGCTTATGGACACAGGTCCCAGTCAATCCTTTATTGCCACAAAACTGTTCAGATCTTGGATATTCTGATGGAGTTGTTGGCCCAATACATACAATTAGAGACTCTTATGGGAGAATATTCAATGATTACACATTGGTGTACACAGTGTGAGCTCACTCTAGGAGGTGATAGCTTTGATAAGGATCTTCTAGTAGCAACATTGAGTCAGTACGACATCATATTAGATATGGACTGGCAATCCCATGTCCATGTTTAGAACGACTGTTTAAGGAGAAATGTGTAGTGTGTCCGCAAATATGGGATCATTTTTTCCATCAACAGTAAGAAGGTAACCTTTTCTGCACAATATGGACTATCTCAGAGGAGGTTGAAATAAATCACCCATTATTTTGTGAGCCTTACCCTCAGAGCAGTTGATGTGAGGAGTCTGATTTATCCTATAGTGGTGGACCATTATGTTGATGTCTTTCTTGATGATGTTTTGGGAATAAATACTCTCAGATAGGTAGAATTATATATGGACATATACCCCGGGACATCACAGATATCCACTTTAGCATATCATATGGCTCCCAAAGTGCTTCGTGAGTTGTGGGTATAGTTGGAGGACTTGCAGGGGGAGGGGTTCATAAGGACAAGTGTTTCTCCATGTTCATCCCGGATTATGTTCTCCAAGAAGGCATATGGGTGTCTGAGTATTTGAGTTGAATATCAGAGCATGAACCATGTTACCATGAAGAACAAGTATCCACTATCAAGGATTGATGATCTTATCAACCAACTGATGGGATGGTTTTCGAAGATAGACCTTCAATCTTGCTGTCATCAAATTAAGGTATGAGACAATGACTTACCAAAGACAGCCTTCATATGTCAGTATAACCTTTATTAGTTCTTTTTAATGCCCTTAAGTTTTACCAATGATCTTGCAGTGTTTATGGGGCTCATGAACAGTATCTTCCAGCCTTAACTCAATTGCATTGTTGTAGTGTTCATTGAATACATCATGATATACTCGGTGTCAGAGGAGGATCATTCCACGCACCTAAATATAGTTCTATTAACACTCTCAAATCCCCAAATTTATGGAAAGCTATCAAATTTTCTTTTCTAGATACAAGAAGTCCACTTCCTGGGGAAATTTTTCTCAGAGGCTGCAGTTATAGTGGACCCAGTGAAGATAGATACAGTGCTTTCTTGGGAGCCACCCATGAGTGTGACTGAGGTGTGGAGTTCTCTGAGATTGGATTTGTATTACCAATGATTCGTACTTTAAATTTCAAGAGTTACAACACCCTTGTTATCTTTCACAAAAATGGGAATCCTTTGTGTGGAAGGAGAGATTCTAGATGTTTTTTCAAAAGATGAGATAAATACTAATGTGTGCCCCCATGTTGAGGCTTCTAGAAGTGGGAGTTGGGTATCTAGTGTATTGTGACGCATCAAGGACCAAATTAAGATGTGTCCTAATGCAAGAACGACCGGTGGTTGTCTACGGCTCATGGTAGTTAAGATAACATGAGAAGAACTATGCAATCCATTTCCTGGAGTTATAAGTAGTGGTATTTGTACTGAAGATGTGGCAGCACTACTTGATGGGAAAATGTTTTATCATTTACTCAGATCACAAGTGTCCTAGGTATATCTTCTCAATGAAATACCTGAACATGAGACATCAGCGGTGGATAAGGTTCCTCCAGGACTATGACATTGAGATAGTCTACACTCTTGATAAGGGGAAGGTAGCAGCAGACACACTCAGTAGGAGGTATGGTGTTGAGTGAGGTGACAAAGCATCTAGCCACGTTGCAAATATATGTTTTTGATAGAGATGGAGCATCTTACCTTCAGTCTATGAAAATCACTCCCCCACTTCATTAGCAAGTTTGGGAGGCTTATCTTGGGGACATTGACTACAAGGCCTAACATGCTCAAATATCCTGAGGATTGTCATCTGAATGATTTTTTTGAAGCTGGGGACATGGTCATTCTCTTCAGAGGAAGAACTATAATACCAGTGACACTACGAGAGGAGGTGTTTAGGGAGTTCAACACATTCCCTTAGGTGGTACATCTTGCAGTGTCAAAGATGTACCAAGACCTCCGGTATCTGTATTGGTGGCTATGGATGAAGAATCCAGTGGTAGAGTTCGTATCACAATGCCTCACTTGTTAGCAAGTGATGGCTGATCATCATGTTTTAGCAGGCTTACCCCGGCCAATTTAGGTACCATTGTGGAAGTGGTTTGGTATCTCCATGAGAATCGTGACATGGATACCACGTATGTCTAGGGTCCTTGATTTTTTCTGAGCGATCACTGACTAACTCACCATGTCATCCCACATACTACCTATCAAAGAGCTCAGATCGGTAGAGGGATTTAGAATGATCTATGTGAAAGAGATTGTGTGGCTTCAAGGGGTGCCGTCAACGAATGTATCAGATCGCGATTCATGTTTTATATCCCACTTTTGGAAGGAGTTTCATAAGGCGTTCGGGAATCAGCTATGCTTTATTACCACCATTCACCATCTGATAAATGGTTAGATAGAGCAGTCCATACAGACACTCGAGGATATGATTTGTTCTTGTGTCCTCAATTTTGTCCACAGATGGGAGGACCACCAACCACTGGTGGAGTTCACTTACAAAAATAGTGATCACTCCACCATTGATATGGATTTGTTTGAGGCCATGTATGGACGGCCTTGTAGAAAACCTATATGCTGGATATACCCAGGGGAGTTATCACTTATGGGTTCAGAGTTGGTACCAGCTACCACATAGAAGGTGAAGATTATCCAAGAGTGGATAAAAACTTCATAGATCATGAAAACATCATTTGTATATAAGAGAAAGAGACCATTATAGTTTGATGAGGGATACCATGTCTTAATATGAGTCTCACCCTGATGAGGATTATAAAGGATTGTCCAGGGTGGAAAGTTATCTCTGAGGTTAATCTGACCATTCCGAATCCTTAGCAGAGAAGGTGGGGTGTCATTCTCTCTAGATCATTCCCCACAGGTGCATCTGGTTCATAATGTTTTCCATGTGTTGTAGATGAGGTGGTACATGCATGATCCATCACACATTATCGACTGGGGATAGTGGGACATCGATGATGGGGCTACATTTGTATAGTTCCTAGTAGAGATAAGGCATCGACTGGAGCGGGTGATTCATGGGCGGTCAATCCCTATGGTTTGAGTTCTTTAGTATCATGAGAACCTCCAGGGGAACACATGATAGAGAAAGGATCAAATTCGTTTTTAGTATCTTTATTTGTTTCTCTAATTTTTTAGGTTTCAAAGATCAAAATCACTATGTTGGGGATAATGTAAAGAACCCAAAATTCCATATAATTATTTTTTAAATTATTTGAGATTATTACTTGTCTATGAAAATTGATGGCACTTGATTTTGAGACCCCATCTTACCATAATTTATTTTTGAAATTCTTTTAAGGAACATTTAGAAAACGCGTGAGCGACATCTTCTATCATTTGAACTGGTGCGGGGATTAAAAATATGAGGGCACCATTAAACATTTAGTGTTGAGATTCTCTTAAGAAAGGCTTAAATTTGACCGCAGTAGGTCGGGTGAAAAATCTAGTTTTTGGAATTTTAATGAAATAATAAAATAACAGAAAAATTTTCATTTTATTTTCTTACCTCATGTTGAGAAGAGGTGGTGGGATAATGGGTTATCAAACAATTTAAGGTATTGATACTTCAGTTCTGTAACCACACTGTTAGAAATTTAGGGGCTCATTAATTGATGAACCTAATTAATTATTTCTTTGTGTTTTTCACCATCCCCCTCTATTTAATTGAGCATCAGGATGGGGTTATGGAGATGACTGTGAGGAACCTATGGCAATGTACTACAGAATCTTCCACCGACGAAAGATGGAAGCTTGGGTAGAAACGATCTAGGATCATCAAATTCCAATGAAATCATCCAACAAGCACTCTTCTCCCGTCAAAACCATGACACCTCCAACGATTCTCATGGTTAGGGGTTTCTATCATGGATAATGTTATGGGTTCTGTCCCGATTAATTCTATGTGTTTCAAGGTAAATAAATCTCACCCTTGTTATGATGCAAATGTGTGGGGGTGGGGGGGGGGGGCAAACGAACAAGGATCAGACCCTCCACCACTTGATTTATCGTTTAATTCTTCTGGGGGTAGTTTTATTAACATGATAGAACTTGTAAACTGGGAGGCACACTACGACAAAAGAATTCTTAGAGGACCATAGGTGCATATAGAAGTAATAAAGGAGATCTGAAGTGTCGCCAGAGCCCGACGAATGAAGCGCCGGTGCATCACCGGTGTGGCGGTGCTGGTGACTGATGCCGACGGATGAGGGAGGTAGCTAGGAACCATCATCTGTAGTAGAAGGGTGGCACCGTATGGCATTGTGGTGGACCTAAATGGGTGGTTTTCTCTTGTTTGTTCACGTTGGTGGAGAGCGGCGCACCGTTGCACACCACATGATGTGGCAGCAACTTCGAAGCCCTGGAGATGGGGACCTGCACCCCACTGGTCTTTCTTCCAATTGAGGCGGTTCCATGTTTTGCCGTCATATACTCAGCAGAAATGAATTTTCCATCCAGTAAGGGAGAGAGACCCCCATGTAGTCTCCCAACTGGTGGATGGGGCCGACCATCGGGTCAGGCTGCCCGGTGGATTGTGCCCACCCATCTCGAGCCTGGCCGTTTCACTGCCCAGCAAGCCTAGCCAGCCACGACCCATCCCATATTGTTCATGTTAGTCCGGTCCACCTCCTAACTAGTTTGGCCCAAGCGAGGTTGGGTCAGCTTGAAAAGATCTGACCGGAACTAGACCCATTTCATCCCTAATATGCGGAAAATGCCATATCTCGCTAACTATATGTCTGTTTGACAAAATGTTTACAACACTTGAATCCTTGGAACGAGATGGCCTTTTGAGATACAACACTTGAGTTTTGTTGAATTATGGACTAAGACATGGTTGGATCATACCCAAATCCAACCGGGCCCTCAGACCTAACATTCCTATAACTCTCAGACTGTGTGTCTGATTGACACACCGTATATTGTGTTGGAACCCTTATGACAAGACAAATCAGTTTGTTACATATTTATTGAACATCATGTTGGTTGAAGTTAGACCGATGGAATAAGTATTGGATCCTCCTAGAATAAAGCATACAATATACGGTAATCCAGTGGTTGGATGAGCCATGAAGATGGAATACTGATCATGTGTGGATCAACCCCTAGTGATCCTATGTGGATCAGAACGTAGAAATTCTGTGTGGATCGGCACCTAGAAATCATGTTTAGATCAGAACCAAGAAAATCTTTTTGGATCAGCACCTAGAGATCCTTTTTGAATTACCACCTAGAGATCCTATGTGGATCAGCACCTAGCAATGTACTATAGGTCAGCACCAAGAAATCCTATGTGGATCAGCAGGAGAAGCATTGATAGAATAAGATTGTAACATCCAAGTTCCGGAATCGACCTAGAGGCACCCTGTACCCGGTTGGTCACATGACCTCAAGCACATTTCCCCAAATTCCAGAGGCTGCCGACTAGCAGCGAGGGCCTTGGGTGAGACAGTGGGGAAACTATGCCCTCATTGGCAGAGTACATAGCGAAAAAAAATGCAATAGCGGAAGGAGTAAATATCCAACAACGATGCAGAAGTAAACATTGGAAGACTAAAACAATAAACCACTGGAGCACATATGTATATATGAAATGATTAATGCTACAAATCTAGGAAAACAACCAAACTTGTCACAATGCTGGAAATAAAAACAGTACCAAAACAAGTACAAAAGAGAAGATAAATAGCTCCTCAGCATCGCAAACCAATGCTTTTTCCTATGCTCTATTGCTCTAAGCAGTCATGTACCAGAAGTAGAAGGGTGCTTGCCTTTGTCTATACCTTCAACAACATAGTCTGTTTGGGCCCAAAATCATGACCCAAATAGTGCGTGAGACTAAATCCCAGTAGGCAACCACCTGAGGATCAGTGCCTAACAGTCAGTGAGTATATGGTTGGTAATAATATAGTAAGTAGTAAACAATAAAAGTAAATAGCAGGTAGTGAATAGTATGCAGTAACAGGATGATATAAAACAGTAATCAATCCATAGATCAATGATTATAAAGAAGCAAAATCTATCCATAACATGAACCCCTCTAGGATGTACTCGCAGTCAGCCCCTCTGGTCCTAACCAAAAAGTACCAACAACCCTTTGGGCAGTGCACATTTCTTAACCCTTCTAGTTTGGTCATACAAAATTACAAGACTCTCTAGGTAATATCACTCGGTCAATTCCCCGCATAGTCTATGGTAGTTATGGACTCTCTAAGGAAGATCACACGTTTTAACTCTCTTATAAACCCAAAGTCTAGAAACTCTCTGAGGAATCCTAATCGGTCAATTATTTTTATAGACTCAGGTCTATCACATACTTTCTAAGGAATCCCACTCAGTGAATTTATTCTCTAGCCTGGAAAGGTTTTAAAGAAATTCAAACAAAGTAAAGACTCTTCAAGGAAGCTCACTCGGTCTACCCTCTTATTGTACATAATATCCAAGACTCTCTAGGAATCTCACTTGGTCTATCCCCTATAGTCTATAATGTCCAAGACTCTCTGGGAATCTCTCTCGGTCTATCCCTTATAGTCTATAGTATTCATGTCTCTCTGGGAAGCTCACTCGGTCTGACCCTTATAGTCTATAGCACCAGGTTCTCACAGTCCTATGCCAGTTAGTGCATAATAATGATATAAGGCCAACGTACACATATAGAGATACGTGGCTAACCATTATATAGCATAAAAAGATTGTCAAGAATATCATTCCATCCTATGGTCACAAGAAACAGAAAAAAGGTATAACGACCACAGTCTAACAAAACCCAAAGGTCATAACTAGAACAAGGAACGGGAAATGAATCCAAGCATCCCAATTGTCCTCAACATGGCCAAATTACCTCTACACGAGCATAAAAGAAATGTAGGAAAACAACATTGGAAAAACGGTAAACACACAATACCCCGTTCATGGGTATTAGTGGAAATTTGCACATAAAACTCAAAGATTTTGAATGGTAAGACACAAAACATCAACCTTGGTTCTAGGAGATCAATATACTGGAACCAAGAGCCATGATTCTCTTTATAATGGCATCGATCACTGTGAAAATGCACAAAACATTCAACCTATGATATCTCGAGATTGAGGGAAAAACATGCAATGAAACTCAAGAAGAAGGAAGTGCTCACCACTGTGGTTCCAATGCAATCGATGGCAGTCATTTCCGAAAACAGACGGAGGCTTGGGGGCTCGGAGGATATTTGTGGTCGTACGGATGCTCTCAGTTGAAGAAATTGAAGAATAAGACCTTTCTGTCTGTCAAACGTTCCCCCGGTCCATTTAATGGAAAAAATAATAAAATACACGGCGTGTACTTTTGAAGTACATGACATGTAATTGGATTTTCCGTACTCCACATTAAGTGGCCTCCTAATCTCCCATATACACCGTGTGTGTTCTCGGACATGGCCAGCACATGGCCTAGCGCGACATCAAAGTACACGGCATGTACTTATAAAGTACATGGCATGTGTTTTGAAAATTTCTATATTTTTTTCTTTTTCTAAAAAATGACCAAAAAAGGAAAAAAATACATGAAACGAAGATTTGGGTTCTTAAAAACATCCACCCTTAATGAAATTTGTCCCAGAATTTCACTAGCAAGGAAAAGAAGATGATACCTCGAACAGCTCCGGCCACTGGGATCGTACATCAGCCTTGCTCTCCCAGGTCTCGTCATATGCTCACCCATGCTGCCATAGCACCCGTACCAGAGGAACAGACCATCCACGGAGAACCTTTGCACTGTGATCAACAATTTGGATAGGATTCTCATCAATCAACGCATCCTCTTTGAGCTCAACCTCCTCGGGTTGAAAGACGTGGGACAGGTCTGAAAAGTAATGTCGGAGCTGAGAGACGTGGAAGACGTCAAGCATAGCCTGATACCTCTGAGGTAACTACAACCGATAGGCAACTGGCCCAACTATCTCCAACACCTCAAATGGCCCGGCGTATCACGGTGAAAGTATAACCTGTCATCGAATCCTCTTGTGTCCCAACCTCGGTGCGACACGCAGAAAAACCTGATCCCCGACCTCGAACTCTAGAGGTTGTCTCCGCTGATCAGTATAATATTTCTGTTGAGATTGCGCTATACCCATCCTCTTCTGAATCAACACTATCTATTCTATGGTATCCTGAAGAAGACGAGGTCCTTGAAAAGATGCATCTCCTACCTCCAGCAAGCATAATAGTGATCGGCATGGCCTACCATACAAAGCCCCATAAGGTTCCATCTGAATAGTCACCTAAAAACTATTTTTATTGGAAAACTCGATAAGAGAAATATGTTTCTCCCAATAAACTCCAATGTCTATAATTCATTATCGGAGCATCTCCTCAAACACTTGAATCGTATGCTCGAACTGACCATCTTTTTAGCGATGATATGATGTACTCAAAAGTACCTGTGTGCCCAAATCCTTCTTATGCCCGTCCCAGAACCGAGAAGTAAAACGTGTTTACCTGTATGAAATAATGGAGCATGGAACTCCATGTAGACATACAATCTCACGGAAGTACTATCGTCCCATCTCATCAACACTGATGGTCTCCTTGATCGGAATGAAATGGGAAACCTTCATAAGTCTATCGATGAATACCCAAACAACATCATTCCCTCGAGGTGACCATGGCATCTCGGTCACGAAGTCCATCGTGACATCATTACATTTCCACTGGGGAATTGGTAACTGCTATAGAAGACATTACAGTCATTAATGCTCCACTTTCAAATGCTGACATGTTGAACATGTCATGACGAATCCAGCAACATCTCTCTTCATACCTAGCCTCCAATATTGTTGATGAAGATCCCGATACATCTTGGTGACACCATAATAAACATCCCAAATAGAGGAATGGAAATCCCGCATCATCTTTTCGCGTATGTCTGCTAACACCCATATGCGTCCCTAGAAACACAAGATCTCATCCATGCCCATGGTCCATCCAGGATGAGGGTCCTCTCCTGACACACTCTTATACAGGACTAGTTCTTTGGAGTCTGATAGCTGCCTCATCCGTACCCGATCAAGAAGTATAGAGGTGATAGCTATAGAAGATATAAAAGTGTGTCCCTGTCCATTGTGAACCTCTAAATGCATCTCATAGAATAGAGTCATAAGATTCCACTCACTGATGGCCTTCTGAACAGCATGTATCTATGTTATCCCACTAAGCGCATCAGCAACTGCATTGCCCTTCCCCGGCATATATACAAGCTCAAAGTCGAAGTACTTTATATACTTGACTCAACTGCACTGTATTAGATTTAGGTATCGCTGAATGAAGATGTATTTGAGACACTTGTGGTAGGTGAACACCACAAAGTGCTCTCCCAGAAGATAGTGTCTCCAACATCGTAAGGCATGAACAACAGCTGCTAACTCCAGATCATGTGTCGGTTAGTTTCTCTCTGGTGGACTGCACTGCCGAGACCCGTACACAACAACTCCATATCCCTACATAAGGACAGATCCCTGGCCGATACCTGAAGCATCATAGAAGACTGTATAGATCTTTCCCAGCTCTGGAATGACTAGTATCAGTGCTGATTTCAACCTACCTTTCAGCTCTTGAAAGGCTGACTCACAAGAATCTAACCATAAGAACTTTTCCCCTTTCCTGGTCAAACCTATCAGCAGTGCTTCAAGGGGTGAAAAGTATTGAAAAAAGCGCTTGTAGTATCCATCCATCACTATAAAAATTCGCACCTCAAGGACGTTCTTCAGTTGCTCCTAGGAAACTACAGATCTCACTTTCTCTGGGTCCACTAACACTCCTGCCTCTGAGATGATGTGACCTAAGAACTCAATATTATCCATCCAAAAGTGACATTTTGAGAGTTTAGCATAATGTTGATTCTATCTCATTATACTAAGAACGATCTCAAGATGGGTAGCATGGTCGTTTCATGTGTGAGAGTACACCATGATATCATCCACGAAAACCATGAAATAGGAATCCATGTATGGATGGGAAACTCGGTTCATTAGCACCATAAAAAATACTGGCACATTCGTGAGACATAATGGAATAACCGTATACTCGTATAGACCATACCTACTCTTGAACGTTGTAAGAGGTATATCTAATGGTCTAATGTGCAACTGATGATAGTCGGATCTCAAGTCAATCATTAAGAACACTCGGGCTCCTCAAAGCTGATCAAATATGTCATCGATCCTTAGTAAGGGATATTAGTTCTTGACCATCAACTGGTACAACTTCCGATAATCCACCCAAAGCTCAAGGGTACTGTCTGAATTCTTCAAAAAAGGATAGGCGATCCCCAAGGGCTAGTTTTGGGTCGGATGAAACCCTTTTCCAGCAACTCCTCCAACTACATTTTGAGCTCTTGCAATTCAGTTGTATCCATCCTATAAGGAGGAATAGACACTGGTGCCGCTCCTGGCACGAGATCAATAGAAAATTATACCTCATACTCTGGAGGCAAACCTGAGAATTCCGCTAGAAAGACATCCCTGAAACAATCCACCACTGGAGGAATGTCTAACTATGAATCCCCCTGGTCATCCAGATAAAGACTGGAAATCTAGGTTTTAACTCCTCCTAGCCCATGATGCTCAGGTCCAGCTCTGCCCGCCTGGACATCCAACTCGCCTATATGAAAAAATGATCTTCCCTTTGGTGATACGAAACTCACCCTGCGGCGATATCAATCAACGACTGCCTGGAAGGGAACTAACCAGTCCATAATGAGAATGACTTCATAGCCTTTCATCTCGATGACATAGAGGCCCCATGGGAAGTGACACCCTGCAACCTCAAGAGGGAATTCTCTGCACTGACGTACATTAGACGTCCTCGTTCCCAATAGTGTATCAAGAGTCAACATGTCGGTAGACGAAAAGATACAGAGCCCAAGGCTATCCACATTAGTAATAGAGATAATGATATGTGAAGCACCAGTATCAAAAAGAGATGAAGATAAAACTGAGGATTCTAAGATTGTACCTAAAACTGTAGAATGGTCATGATCCTGATCTTGATGGGTCTACTCCATGGAATAATTCTGGCCTGTACCGTGGCCCTGCGCCCCTAGCTGACAATTCTGAGCTGATCCACTATGTTGTCACTGGTAACCTAGTGACTGACAACCACAACCGCAACCTCCACCTCGGTCCGAAAGGCCGAAAGAACTCCAGTTCCCAGACTGGTGAGAAACTGGCAATACATCTCATATACGAGGTGTCATAGAAAAACCCCTACCACCAGACGTAGGTGGGAGTATCTGACAAAAACACTAAATGTGGCCTATCTTGCAGCAAGATCGGCACTCAATCAGGTATCTCTGGAACTGAGGCCTAATATTCCCACTCCTACCAAACTGGTAGCATACATCCTGACTACACGAAGATACATTCCGCCTACTCTGATATCCTCGAGCAGAATCCATGTGGCACTTCCTACAATCAGTAGGAGGAACACTGACTCTGGATGTCGAAACGCCCTGACTCACTATCTTCGAATCCCTCAGAATACACTCAGTGATCAGTGTCTGGTTGACAATAGAAAATATCAAAGTCAACCTGAAGATATTCACCTGGGAATGGATATCCTACCTGAGACCATCCTAAAATTTCCTAGTATAGAACAACTCATCGCCTGCTGGAATCGTCCTGAAGTGCTGCAGCTCAGTAAAACGAGACGAGTACTCCATAACAGAAAGAGTACCCTTCTCGAGGCTCATAATCTCCCGGGATCGATCGGCCCTCAAGGTCTATGGATAGAATTAATCATAAAAGACGCGCCAAAACTCATCCCAAGTCATACTCTACTGGCACCCTGACTTTATGATCACCACCCACCATGTCTTGTAGGTGTCTTCGAGCATATAAGTTTCCATCATTACCCTTTTCTCTAGAGGTATCTCCAGATACTCGAAGATCGTTAGCAAGGACTCTAGCCACGACTATGTAGCCAAGGGTCCCACATCCTTTGAGGAAGTAGGAGGATGCTTTTGTTTGAAAACCCGTGTCAACTCAGCCATTGATAGGGCAAGAGGCGGCACTCCCTGAAAGGTCCACATCATCCTCAGGAAGTCCTCCCTAAGTTGTGCATCAGCACCTGCAATGGCTATAACCGCTGGTGCCAAGGCTGGAATAGAATGACGATCTGTAAGAGGTCCCTGATCGGCCATATCCATTGTATGCTCACCATCTGGCAACTGACGTACGACCAGAGGATGTCTCAGTGGTATAGCTCCGAAAGAAAAAAAGCACACCTTAGATAAGGAATATCAAAGACGGAGAACACAAGAGTACAAAATGGAAACAAGAGAAATAAACACTCAAGTTTACTAAACTTGACTACCCACCCTGTACATGAACTACACGACGTGTTCCTTAAGGACATTAACATGGGTGTGTACTTCATCCACCTTTGGTCATGTAACACCCCGGACTACACGGCGTATTGTCCCCACACACGTCATGTACTTCACCTCCATTCCCCTGCCTGAGTATCTCTACATGGCTAACTCACATGGTCCACTTAACCCCAGACTACACGACATGTTCAATAAAGACACGACATGTACTAGACAAGGTTTTGGCGACCCCTGGTGTTAGTTACACTGCCAGCTACACGGCTGACCCTTACACGGTGTGTTCCGAACAAACACGGCATGAATAAGAGAGATAACATCGTCCCATGTTGATCATGACACGGCTGGGTACCTAGAGAAATACTACATGATGTGTACGTACCCAACACATCGTGTACTACATGAGCTTCCCTGGCCCGTGTTGTCAGTGACACAGCAGGGTACACTGCATGTAACGATCGTAAAATACATGTTTCTGAAAACATTTTCACCACCCCGTGTATCTTCTCACACAGTCAGTGACATGCTTTAAAACTACATGGCATGTGGTTAAGTACATGCTGTGTATTCTGGGTTTTTTCTTGGGTAGTAGCACAGAAACTGCACCGAATCCCAAAAAACACTGAAAAACAAACATGAAGGTGCCAAATTCTGATCCATGGGGGCCCATACTCCCCGCTAACAAAAGCTTCGCATCTCCAACACATTATATACAAGGTAAAAAAGTAAATGATACACCATGTTCTAATTCACGAGTTCCCATAACACCTCAAGAACCAAAATTTGGCATTCATTTAAGTAAGGCACAATACAGAAAATTCATCTATCAAACTGCAGGGATTCTATCGAACATCTATCACAAGAACATCCATAATTTACACAACTTCTATCACAACAACATGAAATCTCTATTTCACCATAGATGGAATGTCATGAATGCATGGCATGTGATTTCTAACAAGTGCATATATGATGCATGAGATGGCATACCATCATCTCATCGGGTTGCAACAGAAATAGAACCGCAATAACAACATGGTAACACACAATCATGTGAATCACTATAGGTGAAATCACATCAACCGTAAAATCTCAAACTAGAAAACGGCAATAACGAGGTAGATTGGATTTTCCCTATACACGTGTTAGATACTCCCAGGAACACCTTATTAAAGAGTACTAAGTCCATCTTATCCCTGGATAATGGCTTCGAATAGTAAATCAACAGAAAATAATTCCTCTTATACCACTTTGTAACATCTCGGTTCTGGAAGCCACCCAGAGGCACCCCGTACCTGGTTAGTAACATGGCCTCAAGCGCATTTCCCCAAATTACAGAGGCTTCTGACTAACAGTGAGGGCATTGAGTGTGACAGTGGGAAAACTATGCCCCCATTGGTATAGTACACAACGAATGAAAATAAAATCATTCAATAGCAGAAGCAGTAAATATCCAACAACGATGCACAAGTAAACAACGGAAGACTAAAACAATAAACCACTGGAGCACATATGTATATATGACATGATGCATGATACATATCTAGGAAAATAGCCAAACATGTCACAATGATGGAAATAAAAACAGTACCTTATCAAGTACAAAAGAAAAGGTAAACAGCTCCTCAGCATCGCAAGACTATGTTTGGTCTGATAATCTCCTACTCTATGCAATCAAGTACCAGAAGTCGAAGGGAACTTTCCCTTGTCTATACCTACTACACCATAGTCTGTTTTGGCCAAAAAGCATGACCCAAACAGGGTGTGAGAATAAATCCCATTAGGCAGCCACCTGAAGATCTGTGCGTAATAGTAAGTGAGTATATGGCAGGTTATAATACAGTAAGAAGTAAATAGTAACAGTAAACAACAAAAAGTGAACAGTAAGAAGTAACAGGATGATATACAATAGTAACCAATCAACATTACAATGAGTAGCAAAGAAGAAAACAGATAACCACAACAGGAACCCCTCTAAGAAGTACTCGTGGCCAACCCCTTTGGTCCTATTCACGAAGTGCCAACAACCCTCTAGGTAGTGCACTCAACCTAACCCCTCTGGTTTTGTCATACAAAATTATAAGACTCTCTGGGGAAGCTCGCTCGGTCAATTCCCCTCATAGTATAGGATATTCAAGGACACTCTGAAGAAGATCATGCCGTCTAGCCATCTTATAGATCCACGGTCTAGAAACTCTTAGAGGAAGATCACTCTTTCAATTCCTCCTATAGTCTCAGGTCTATCATATACTCTCTAAGGAAGCTCACTCGGTCAATTCCTTCTCTAGCCTGTAATGGTTTTAATGTAATTCAAACAAAGTAAAGAGTCTATAAGGATGCTCACTCACTCTATTCCCTATGGTCTATAATGTCCATGACTCTCTGGGAATCTCACTCGGTCTATCCCTTACAGTCTATAGAATCCAAGACTCACTGGGAAGCTCACTCAGTCTGTACCTTACAGTCTATAGCACCAGGTTCTCACAGTCCCATGCCATTCAGTTCATAATAATTCTATACGGCCAAAGTACACCTATATAGCTACTTGGCGAACCATTTTATAGCATAACAAGCATGTCAAGAATATCGTTCCATCCTACGGTCACAAGGAATGGAAAATAGGTATAATGGCTAGAGTCTAACTAATCCCAAAGGTCATAACAAGAACAAGGCATGGGAAAGGCATACAAGAATAACATTTTTCCTCAACATGACCAAATTACCTCTACACAAGAATATAATTGAGGTATGAAAACAACAAGGGAAAATGGTAAACACGTTATACCCTGTTCACGGGTATTGGTGGAAATTTGCACATAAAATGAAAATGCATCGAAAGGTAAGGCCCAAACCACATACCTTGGTGCTATGAGATTAATATACTTGAACCACAAGGCTTTATTCTCCTTAGAACGGTGTAGATATCTGTGAAAACGCAAAAACCATGTAAGACCCCGGGACACCCTGAGAGGGGAAGGGTGAATCAGGGTGTCAAATTTTTCGTTTAAAAACAAGGATTGTGCTCCCATGTTGGTAGGAAATAGTTAAACCTATATGATGGATATGATCAGTAATGAAACATTCACATGAAAAAAGTTGGCACATAAATTTTTACTTGGATCACCACTAAGGGATACGTCCAAGGAGCATACACTGAAAAGTTGTCAGTCGTACCTAATTCCACTAATCTTCACTAGCTGTTGATTACAAAGGTTCGGGAACAATCACTCTGTCCCAGGCTCAATGCCTATACAAAATTTCAGGGACAGCTCACTGCGTCCCTTGGGTCACTCTAGTTGACTCCCCCTGTCTCACTACCTTTGGTAATGTCTCATTCAGTTTATAGATATGAAGGTCTCTTCAATAGATAGACATGAAGTTCTTTGTCTCATGTTTAGCGTGAGACTTTTCGTTCATCAGAGTTCAGGGTTGATGCTTCTTTTAGTTCAATCCTTATTCTTTAGTGCAATGACTGAATGTACTAGATTCTCTTATCATTGATTGCCTGAATCACAACCAATTATGTGATTTCTCAATAAATGAAGCTCAGGTTACATGGCATCAGCAGAATCATTTCACCAAGTATGTAGAGATCATGCATGTATCATTTAGATTTTCTCGTCAATATCACATTGCACCGAAGGAATCATTCAATCTTATGGATTTTTTGTAGCTCCAAAAATATCGGCGGGCTTCAGAAATACCAAGCACGCTTCCCCAAGCCCGGTGCGCAAGTCTCTTGATGGCGCGCAAGTCCAAACCAGTGCGCAAGTTCACCTCAACCACTTGCATGACACTCACTCCCTCAACTTCAGACCTACACGACACACCTCCTTTTACACCCAAATTGGTTTTGGCGCACAACAAAAAACCGGCGGGCAACTTTCAACTATCGCACAACTTATACATGCGCGACCACACACCACTTGCGCGACCACCACACCTGCACGATGAGAGATTTTATTTTCTCCATGTTTTGAGATAGTGCAGAATGTTGAGGGGTAGACTTGTATTTATAGGTATTTTAACAACCTAAGTGATGGAACACAAGTCTATCTTCGGCCTGCAAGTTGCGGTGCGTAGGTCTAACTGCCCAAGCCTCTGTCGCGCTACTCACTTGCGCGACCACATCAATACTTGTGAGACCCTCCTTCCCATTCCATATTTTTATGTTATGATCATGTAGGACAATAGGGGCGCAAGTTTCCAAACCTCCTAGGCACCATTGCGCAAGTTCCTTCTCGGCGCATAGGTCACATGAGCGACCCAACCAATACTTGAGCGGCCCTCTTTCCTTTTCCATTTTTCCATGTTCGGATCCTGAAAAACATATGGCATGCATGTTTCATCTCTTTCTAGTAATCGTCGCCACCTTGTATCTGTTATTTTTTTACCGCCTCCAGATCATCCATTCCTTTTTCAATGTTCTTGAATCAAAAATTGATCGTTAACCACAGCTCTTGAACTCGACATTCCACCATGAAATCCCCTTTGTCAACAAATTTGTATGTCATGGTTTTCTTTGTCACCAATAACGATCACCTCAAAAACACTTCTTTTTGGTGATTTGTATCATTTAGAAACTCTTATTCTTCAATAAAAACTCCACTATCATGATATATATCCTTTGATAGATCAGCTTTAACATCATCATATTTTGATACAATTTGAAGTGCACAGCCGTCTCAGAATTGAAATCTCTTTCACATTTTCTTCTTCTTCAACCGTCATTCTCTACTTCATGCAAAACATATGATTCAATTCTTCAAGAAGTCTATTTCATGGTTCTCATGCGATCATAAGGAATTGATGGGTCTTCATCAAAACCACATTATTCATTATTCATCCTCAAATGGATTATACCTCACATTCTTCACTGTTGTAAACAATGTGTCACCTTTGACACATGTTCTTATGCTTATAGATTAGGTACCGTCGATTGTGTGGTATAATGAAGAGATTAGGTTTGACTTGGATTGATACTTATGGGTATGCATGTGAGCTATTGGGAATTTTTGATGGAAATTTGGACATATTAATGACTATTTTTTGTAAACCTATGAGATTTAGATCTAATTTTTCTCTATTTTGGGTCTCTTTTGACTAGTCATATATATATATATATATGTATTCATACTTTAGGTTTTTTTACTGTATTTCCATCCATGTGAAGACACGTAGTGTATTCAATGTGAATTATATTTGTACATTACCATGGATGTATGTGTTCACTCCCTTGATATGGGTGGAAAAGACTCAATATGTAGTTCATCTTCTCACAGTTTCGATCCCTCTGTTATTGGATACGATTTCATTTTATCTTTCATTAGGTAGAGTTGCATCCTATTTACTACCAAGTATATTTATATTACTCTTTTATCTCTCACTAATCCCTCTTAATTATTTAAGTTGTCATACTATATATTAATATACTTACCCCTTCACGGGATCTTCCCAAACATGTTGTGTCTAATGGAAATAATAGAAAGGTCAAAAATAACTTCAAAAGAGCATAATGATACCTTGTAAAAGGACCGAGTATGTTGCTCATTATGTGAATATTAGTAGATATCTGCTCTCAATAGTTTATTTTAGTGTTTTTTTAGGTTTGGACATATTTCAATTTGGGAATTTATTTTTCCCCTTTACAATATTGTTTACACTACCAAACGCTGTTATTATCTGGTTGTTTTTCATTCATGGTTGTTCAATTTACTTTTTTCTTCTTTTTTATTCATTTCCCCTATAATTTTTATCATGATATTTATTTTTGTGTGTATAGTTACATAAGAAAAGAACCTCCCATTTTAGTTATTCATTCAACATTCGTCACCACCCCTTGTCCTATGGATGTGGTCTTGTTGTTGTTGTGTAAAGAGCCATGACTTGACTCAGGTTAGGACATGGTATATGGATAGTGGACTCTAGAATAATTGAACAATACAGCTTGGACTAAAATGATATATCATGATCTGATATAATGATATTGGTGGTTGGGGTTAAGGTAGTTTTTTCCATACACCATATCACAATGCATTACCTACCATAATATTAATAAGGATCACCATATCTATTTCAGTTTGTTAAAACCATTTCCCTTCATAATGTGGAAGTGGGATGATATATCTATATAATTTTTAATTAGTTTTACATGGAATCCCAAAATTTATTATTCAATTTGGTTTTACATTGATGATATTATGAAAATAAATCATTTCCTACCTATTATGGTGTTGATGAATGATGAAAACAATATGTGAATTAATATTTGAGGGATATTGAATCTCTATGTAGTTACTAATACTATTGCATCAAAAATAAACACTTATTTCACATCCATTAATGATAATGGTTTATAGTATGTGACTAGAATGAATTTGAAAATAGGCAAGGTCTCTCACCCTCTAAATTATGGGAAGTCTAAGGGAGCCATCTAGTTTCTTCAAGATAGGTTTCAAGAATGAGGTCATTATTTTTATGGTTAATGAGAAAATAATCCCCTTTTTTATGAATTTTATATTAATAATATTTACTGATATTTGATTAACGTGGTAACATTCATAGTATTTTATTCTTATCCATTTTTATCATTACTTTTTTGGGCATATATTAGTGAAAAATACTTGATGGAATCAATTAATATTAAAAATACTGAGGAAATAGTTGTTTGGATGAAAAAAAGGTTAGTGATGTCTCATAGATATCATAAATTCTATTTGAATAATCCTTTTCCTCCATTGGATATTTTTTTTGTAGATAGGGTTTTCTCTGTGTTTTACATCACTTGATACATCAACATTGGGTTAGAAAAATATGTTTGCATCAAGTTTAATTAGATACTTCATTAATATTGAATGTCGTATAAATGTATCTTATTGGTTTGACTTTTCAACCCTCTTTACCTTAATTAACCATGTTTCTTAGTTTATTAACTAAAAATGTATCAACTATAACCTTGATTAAAAATTTCATGGGAAAATTTTTCTCACAAGGTTGATAGCTATGTAGTTGAGTAACCAGTTTTGATTATGGATCTCTATGTTACGGTGATGTGTAGTTAATATAATTCTTTTTTCCATAAATTTTATAATCATGGATGGGATTAATATGAGACATGGTAGGTGGAACTTATGATGAGGTTATAGTGTCATTACCGTTGTTTTAGTCCATTATCCAAATAACTTTTGTGGGTATAAATTTTTATGGAAGAAGAATTGGGATGCCCTCCTAGTACCATATATGTTTGTTTATATTAGTTTTTCTCTTTTGAGATTTAAAATAATTTCAGTGTCTAGTGGTTAGAAATATTTTTAATTTGAGAAAATATGAAATCTTAATCATTTATATACATAGTTAATGGTTTTTGGGTAGTATCCCTTATAAAAAGATATAATAGATCAAGTGGTGATTTCAATGATTTGATCATTGTTTGCCTAATGTTAAATTCACCAAAAAAACTCATAAATTTTTAATATTTATAGTTGTGTTTGTCCCATTAATTGATCTGGGTTTTTGAAACAATTTTTCTATTCCAAGGAAGCTATGGAATATAGTTTTTAAGGGGCAGAAACAAATACATTATTAGTGCATTTTTTTCATTAATTGTGTGTACTAACAATGTGACCCAATTCAAACACAATAAAATGGATGATTAATCTAAATCACTTTGTTGATATTATACAAAATCTTATCTTAATGCATCATAATCATGAAATCCCTCCCAATAATACTCTAATAGACTATTTCCTTGATTAATTGATGTTTTAAAAAATTATAGGCATGTATTTTTAAAATATGTTTGAAAATATAGCACATTGGGAATATTGGGTGCACTAGGTTAATGACATATGTAAACCATAGTAAGTGAGGAAAAACTATGGGTGATTGTGATATATATAAACTATGGTATGGATATATATATATGTGATTAAAGTTATTCCTAGCATAGTTTTCCTTTCTGTGTCCATGAACATATTCTAATAGGCTGGATTCTAAGCTAGGATTTGTTTATTACATGATGGTATCATTATTGTTTGATTGCAAATATGTTAATCTTTTTAAATATGGACTTTCTAACTAATTCCCTCTATATTAATATAGATGTATATATTCATATTCTGATTTTTTGAATATTGATATCATTTAAATCATAAAAATGTATTTTTGTGAATTGATTCAAAATGAAATTTTGTTATGAACTTTTTTTCATTAAAATATTGAACTAATGGTTGTATGGTAACAACCATTATGAATATTCATGGTGGTATCGTACAAAATATTACAAACACTATACATATTCCATTTGAAATATGATGATTTTGTTTGATCAGTCAACTTTAGAGGGTAGAGTGTCTAATAGATCGTATTCATCTCTTAGATGATGTCATCTATGTAGTGATTTGGGATGGTTGTGACAAATGGACACATAATGAAATGGATTTTTTTATAATGTTTTATTTCATGGTTTTCCATTTTTTATTTTCATTGTATGCCTCATTGATTTGCACATATTTCACATCTTGATGTGTTTCAATCACTTTTTATTATCTATTGATACCTTTTTTGGTTGTTCTATTGATCCCCACTGTGTGGAAGGCCATATATGCTTATATTTAACATCAAACTAGTTTGGTTCAGTAAAGAGACATTCTTGAATTTTGATGTCATTAATTTTAAAATTAATAATTGTTATAATATCAGAATGAATTCTATGTAATTTAAGTTAATTTGTTATAATTTTTATTTAGGAAATATCTGATGAATAATAAATCTAATAGTTAGGGAAATTTAGTTTCGGGTCATAAGAAATAATCAGCTTATGAAATTAATTTAATGAAGTGAAAGGATGATTTAAAATAAAATATTTTTGAATGAAAATTCTTAAATATAGGCTGGAATGGACTTCTCAAAATTTAATCATTCCAAATTGTATTGAAAAATCATGTTTAATAAGATATATTTATTGTGAAAATTATGACAAAATTAATAAAAATAGAGGAGAAAAACTAAGAACAATTGAAAACTAAGACTGAATATGGGAGTATAGAAGAGTATAAATTTGATACAGCCGAAATATTTAATGGTTTAATCTTAGGAAATTAGATCATTGATTTTCTTCATAATTTGATAAATACTAACATATCTTATTTCAAAATTTATTAGAAGAGGATAATGAATATGGAAATGTGGTAATATGATAGTATAATTGTCTTTAATGATCTAAGATAAAGATCATAAACAGATGTTGATAAAGAAACAAAAATTCTCTTGTGATCTTTCTCACCCAGTATAGAATCACTTATAACTATAAGTGGTATTGTGTGTATTAGAAAACCCATAAAGGGTGGATTCTATTCCCTTAGTTTTTACGATGTATATAATTCCGATAAAATAAATTTTTATAATTATAAAAATATATATTTATTCTTTATAATTGGGGAAATTAGGTAACATGTAATAAAATATATGTTAATGATTAAAAACAATGCATTTTTTCATAGTGAGTTGTTAAAAAAACACATAATATATATATAAGATAACATTAATGATTACATCCAATATAACTACAACCATTAAAATGATATAATTAATTGGAATGAATAATACTATTCAAAATATCATCCTACACAGACTAATGTATCCTTTATAGATCTCTATTAATATTAAAAAACTAAAAATGAGATGAAAAATCCAGAAAAGACAATTCAGGTTGTGAGATCTAAAAATAATACTAAGGATGTGGCAAGTGTGGGTGGAATAAATTTATCAAGGATATATATATATATATGAAACAAATATATCCATTGAAAACATGGTTGTTTCATTGGTAGCCATTGAATATCTGGTCATTGAATATTTGGTCATTGTTCATATTTCATTGGTCATATATCCAATAGGATTACTGAAGTCTTATATCTTTGTGTAGTACATTTATAATAACATAACCTATAATGAATTAAAAATATGATATTAAAATATAATAAATTAATAAATATTTATTTGTTTTTTATAGAAGTAAATATGTTTATTAAAATATTATAAAATTGTTATATAAATTTAAAATAAATATTTAAATATATGTTGTGTAGAAAACCAAAATTTTAATATATAAATAATTAATTCTTATGGTATCTTTTAAAAAGTATTTTGTATAAATGGAATAAAATTTGAAGAAACATTTTTAATATATGTTATATTTTATCCTTATAAAAAAATTTAACACTTTTCGTATATTAATATACATTAAATAATATATTAACACCATTAACATTATAAATTTATATGATATAATATGAAAAATAATTAATGAATAAAAACATATATTTTCATAAAGAGTCAATTTTCACCATATATTGTATTTCATTTAAAAATAAATATATAAATATTATGGAATTATATTTTCTAAAAATAATGACATTTTTATATTAATAATTTTAATATTAGATTATAATTTTAAAAAATTTCTTGAAACATTGATTTTTTATGTAAATAGTTAAATATACTGATATTTTGAATTTTATGAAATTAGTAGTGTATATGAATGAATATTAAATTTATGAAATCCTTTTATTGATAATATTTTGTTAATATTCTACTTTATTTTGATTAAAATATTAAATCCAATAATAGATATTATAAAAGTCAAGTTATATTTTCAAAAAATATTTTTTTTATACATTATAGATTTATTATATTAAATACATTATTTCCCAAATTTTGTACGTGAATTGAAATAAATGGATCTCAAATTTGTAAGTATTGGGGGAAGTTATCTTATAAGTACCTATTTATTTTTATGTGCAATGAATAATTAACCTTCGAGTAAAAACTAGTTACCACAGCAAAAGCATAAATGAAAAAAACTAATAATTCAAGGATAAGGGGATTGAAACAGGATAATAAATGTTTCAAATGGCATTTTTGAGGAGTTATTGATTTTATATCACCATCTACTCAATTATTGAAAAAAATTTAGCCATATTACATGTTTATAAAATTATCCACATACATTAAGATAAAATACTAGAAAACTCATTACAACCACTTGTAAAATGGTACCCTCACTAATCCGTCTATAAAACACTAAAAAAATTACTAATAAAAATATTTCTCAATTAATTTTATTATAATAATTTTTCTTTGTCATAACGGTTAGGTCATAAGATATTATTCTATTCTTTTCTATTGAAGGTAATATTCAAAAAATAACTCAAAAGCTCTCAACATAAGTTTAATATTTTTCTATCATATTTTCCTTTAATATTTATATTTAAAATGTTTATTCCCAATAATATATGATGAAAGGAATTTATTGTATAAATATTATTTTTCTATTGTGGTAATAAACTCTAACCACCTCTTCCTTCTCTTTACAAAAATCACAAATGTCTATCATGGATATGTGTTCACAACCACCTCAATGGCATAACATTATTCATTCTACAATTAAACCTTTCAATGATCATTATAGAAAAGGTATTATTAAATTTTTATTTTAATTATAGAATAATATATATTATTTAGAAAAAATTACTAATTCTATGATTAATATTATAAATAACAAACTATTGTAAAACTAACCTCCTAAAACAAATATACAATAGGAAAAGAGGTCTATTTATAAGTGAAAAATTATTTTTCATTTTTCTTATTTCGATAACTCATTCAAATTTTGATCCATTACCTAAATAACATCTAAATAATCTCATTGTACTCTTTTTAAAATTATATTATAAAAAAATGTAACTCTTCCACTACCATACTGAATTTTTTTTTATCATACTCTTGTTGGGTTGGATTCAGGAAAATCATGAAAAATGATAAAAAATTATATCATCAATGGAATTGGAGACATCATATTAAATATTATTATTTAATTAATGATTTTTTCTAATTTTTTTTGTTGATTTATTAATTTTCCTCATTAAATAAGATATCACCAACCATTTGATAAAAATCAGTGGAATATGTATGAAATTCATTATATCTAAGACAAACCTAACATAAAATATCATATAATGAATTTATAAATTTATAAAATATCATAAAAAATAAATGATAGAAAATTTTATGAATTCTTAATGATGAAATTTTTATGAAAAATGATGAAAAATACGGATATTCAGAAACTAGATCAAAGAAATCAAGACAACATACACCCTATATTAAATGTAAGTAAGTAGTAACTGTTACCCATAAATATAATAATTGTAAATTAATTATATAAAATTGTAGGAATATTAATATGGTTATTTAATATTTTTATAGAGATACTTATTACTGTTTTAATAGATTTTAGAGTTTGATCATCTCTACAATAAATCATGGTAAGGGATTCTTGTCTCAATTTTCACCCATTGATACATTTTTATTATTATACTAAATATTTTATATATGATGGAATATCTACTTTTCTTTGATATTTTTGTGTCATTATCCTTTTTAATTTCATTATATTCAATTTTCTATTCAATTTTCCTTCTCACATGGAGTTTATACTCAAAATTACCAAAATTATATTGGTTTTACTTGACATAACTTCAATATTAATTCATAATAATTCATTTTTATCATTGATTTTACTAGATGATTTTATTCGATAATATGATGATATGGTAATGAACCTCTCTAGGGGAAGTGACTTTACTGATTAAAATCATTTCCATGAAGAATATATTAATAATATTGTATAAAATGTTTTTAATATTTCTCATCCCCTTTAATGATGTTTTCACCTCATTGCCCATAGATTTCCATCCCACAAATTTTTTCAATTATATTTTTAAACATATCTATTTATTATCACATGTACAATTCATATTTCTCATCACATATTTTTTAAAAAATGTTTTGTTCACTAATTTTATAATTTTAGTTTTTGAGAATTTTATTTCAATATTTTCAAATGATTTACTATCCTTACAAAATCAATGTTTTATCTACGGCTCCACAGTCATTATTTATTGCCTTTATATCCTTTAAAAAATATTTTATTAAATATTATATATATAAGAATAATATTTTAATGTGCTTCATTTAACCTTTTTAAAACCATTATTTTATTTTAAAAGTCAGTTATTGGAATAAAATTTTTAAAAAGAAAATCATTTAGAAAAGATTTTACATCACTATATTGAAAATTAGTTTTCAATTTTATAATAAATTCATATTTTATTCCAACAATAAAATTATTCATTACCAATATTCTACAATTTAACCATCATTTTTCTTTTTATGCCTAAATGTTTTGTTATTTTATATTATTTTGATAGGTCACATTTAAAATGTTCTTATGAAATACTTTATTGGGATGACTTAATTTTAGTCGTAAATAATTTTTATAGATGTGATAAATTTTTTGAATCAATCATGATGTGTTATTAAACTCATTATTATATTCTACTAGATCTTTAAGATGTGATGAATGAAACCAAATTTTCCTACCAATTAGTTTTTCTAATATTTCAAATAATTTACATCTTACGAAACACATATATGTGTATGAAAAAGGGTGAGACCTATATCAACCTCTAAAACACTATTAATGTTCTAATACCTCATTAGATAAATATGTAAAGAGTTAACATGATGAATATAAACTATTTTAAAAATATTCTATGTGAACGCAATGCTTCTTAGAAATGTTAGGACTATTCCTAGATACAGTGTAGATTATCTACAATATTAAGAATTTGTAATAATTTCAGGATGTTTTCTGTGATCATAATGTTATGAATACCAAAGACTAAGAATATACTTTAATTATATGTTATATTATTATATAATTATCTATTTAAACTGACTATTATATAATTATTAACACTAATTTTTGATGTTATATAATGTAATTTTGAGATTACATTCCCTTCCATATGGACTTATACATAAGTATTATTTTCCTATATTATTTAATAAGATATTTCTTCTCTATTCATGTGTTCATATATGATTATGTTCTATCCCATGATGACATGATTATAAGATATCACTTATTGAGTATTTGAGTTTATCCCCATCTTATGTTTCTCATCCCCATAAATCGAGTTGGCTTCTCGCACTAGAGGAGAGCTTCTCTATTTTTCATTGTATGGAGATTATTATTGCAATCGTTTCAAATCAATAATTTCTCATGTTGATGTGTTTGGAAATAAGGATCTCTTTGATCTCTATTGTCCACAGAATAGTTCAAGCAGGTTGGGATAGAATGGATGATGATCTCTCTCGATTTTCAATGCTGGATGATGGAGATGGTGTGTGGCCACCGACGTGAAATGTGCTTGTTATTTAGGGATGCAAGATAGATTTTGGACATCAGGTTGCGTCGAACTCATATTTTAGAAGGGTCCCAGTGCCGGATGTGGTTCTTGGCACCTCCCTCATGCTCGTCATCACTCATACCACTGACAGCTAAATTTTCGACAGGTCTGGCAACTGTATCTCCTTGATGTACATTGCAGGAACATGAGATCATGGCATCCTCTAGCGACGGAAGGTGACGACATGGGGTGCAGGGAATACAAGCGATGCACACATCAGATCCCAGATGCGGGATGGCGACTGGGTGGGATTTATGCGAATAGGATGGGATTAGTGGGTTTCTTGCCAGATTGTGGTCTCTTCGACCATTTCGTTTCCCAGCCAGGGCATTGTTTTGATGGTCCTGGTTTCAAACTGGGATTTTGGTGGATTAGCGACGGTTTTGTGTGGCATCATGGCAAATGAAAGCAGTCATAGTGACCTTAGGTGGCGTACCAAGGACGGTGAGGCACGATATGGTTCTAAGGAATGTTGGGGACAAAAGACCGGTATGATGATGGGTTGAAGGGAGCATGATGCGAGATTCCGTAGAAATATGGTTATCGTGGCTGGTGGCACATGAGATGCTGGCGAGGATTTTTCTCGTTATGGAAGATGGTGTGGGATCTCTGTGGATAGTCTGGATGATGGGATCCTGGATAGGGAAAACATAGGCGATGAAGGTGATGGATGCAGATGGGCAGTGTGGGGCAAGGAGGATCCTGGCAGGATATGAGTTAGAGATTTGTGGGACATCAGTGAACACCCTCCTTAGTAGGGTTGCAGCGCTGTACAGGGTTCCTAATACTACAGTGATGAGGTATTTTTCAGTGTCGTGTGCTTGGGTAGGTTGAACGGATGATGTTCCTTTATATGGATAGAGGTCGGCATATGTGATTTAGGTGGCAGGTGACCTAGAGGGGTGAGTCTGACCTCGAGGTGCAGTTATGAATGGGGAAGGTGGGTAATAGCCTGTCGAAAATTATGATGGCTTCCAAAAGTGAGTGAAGTCTTCCTTGACTTGGGAGGGTTGGTTCGTGATTTGTGGGGTATCTTGAGTGTCAGAGTCCTTGGAATGCAAAGAAAGTTTTGGGAGACTTTGAGATAGGGATAGTGGTGACAATTATGCAACCCTAGGGTGTAGAAAAGTTTGATGGGGATGCGTAATGACTTTGGGGATGACCGTTGGTCTCTACTTACTTGTATAGTAGGCACGTGACCCTCGGTTGTGCGGATTTGATGGTAACCACATTGACATGAATTGGCCATGCCTTTTAGTGTGTGTTAGGAATTTTTCCATCACCACTGGTGATGGATTTTATGTGATGGTGGATACGTGGGAATGGCGTCTACTGGCTGGCTTCGATTACTTTGTTTGCAAGGAGGGCGGCCTTTGGATGTAAGATCGACAATGGCATTAGGACGTGAAAAAGAAGGCTAGCAATAGTCAACATTGTCGATCAGTTGCAGGATGGTCACAAATATTTTATAATGTTTTGGGTCTCTCATCCATTTTGTTGATGTTGTATACGTGGGTCTTCGGGCCATGATGTGTGTTTTATGTTTGTCATTACTTTTTAATTAAAATTTCTGGGGTCATGTATTTGGGTTACCAAATCCATGATAAGATTTGTTTTTTATGATTCTCATCCCCATGTTATAAAGATGATTATATAGTATAATATGTCTAGTATAGGGAGTAGAGGATAATGGTTATTTCTAAATGTCAAGAGGTTTTGTAAAATAATATTTTTATGTGTTTAGCTTTCAAGACACTAAACTTTTATTTCATTAGGAAGTGTTACTATTTTTGAGATGTATTTACAAAATAGTGAAATCATTGTTCTAATTTTTATATTTATTTTATTTCACCATAGTAGAGGATGATACATACCTGATCATTTGTAGTTGGTGATTGATTCTACTAGATACTATATGAATCTATATCATCATGATCCTAGAAAGAAGATGGTAATCACAAGGGGATAGATCCTTGTAAATATTATGTGAGTCTTACAAATTTTTTATTTTCACTTTTATTTTCGTAAGGCCGGTTTTTTATATTTTTGAGGTAAAATCCTAACACATCACTGAGGATTATTTCTTGAGAATAAATTATAAAATAATGAACTATGTATTAAACCACTTTGTTGTTCACCCATTCCAAAGTCACATAAACTATTATCACATCCTCATACGTTCTCATACAAGGATTTTAATATTATTAGTGATGGAAAACAATACTTATATTAATAGCACGTGATTAACTACTTTTAATTGTCAAAACTATTATACCTCATATAATATGATGTAATTATTCCATCTATCACTTATAATTGAGGTTGTTGACATAAAAATAGTGGAATTTATTCTGTTTTAAATTGATTCTGTCATGTCAATTTTTCTTAAGATAAATCTATATGTGTAGTGGAAAAAACAGGATTAAAATCCGATTTCTCTATCTAAAAAATATTAAACAATGTTACTGGGGTATTCACCTAACAAAATCGTAGTAAAACTATAAATATTTTAGGTCTAAATTGTTGAAGTTAAATATTAAAAATTATAAATATATATAAGTATATTTAAATATCTAAATATAGTATAAGATTAAAAAAATATAAGTCTAATTCACATTTTTAATGATATAGTTATCATTATTAGAAGTTAGAGAATAAATTTGGATAAATTAAAATTTTAAAAAGATTATGAGAATTTTTTTATAGTTATTGTATTGACATTTTTTATTGATAAGATTGACACACTGTTTAGCTTAAAAATTTTCAATATATTTCAATTTCATTTGAGATGAGTAAGGAAATAATTTTAAAAAATATTTTCAAAATGGAAATTAATTTTGAATTATTGGAAAAAATAAAAAACAAGGAGGAAAAGGTAAAAGGTTTTTTGATTATTTTATTGAATAGAATAGAGGCATATTACTATAAGATAATCATGTCCCTCATCAAAAAAATACTATATGAAAGAAAATTTATAATGGTGAAATACCACTTATGGATTTCAATTATGTGGGAATTGAATACTTTTTTAATAAAATATTCAAAGAATAAAATTGGTGATTTTGAATCTAGTGATCATAATGAGAATCCTAGAATATATTATTTGGTTAAAAAATTTAAAAAAAATCAAAATAAACTATGATAAAAAATTTGATTCCATAAATAATGAGGAAAACTTTGATTAGTACAGAGGAAGGATTTTACATCTCTTCACAAATCCAACTAGAATTAAAAGATATGAAAAAATTTAATATCTTCACAGATCATGTTAAAAACAAGATGGATCATCATTCAGTGAACAAGAAGATAATGAGATAACATATAGAAATATCATGTTCAAATATGAAAATAATTAATTTTGTGATAATATAATTTAATTAAAAAAGGTAATATATCTATTAAGGAAATAATATTGTCTGAAAAATTAAGCACTAGAAATTGTATATTGAATTAGAAGTGACTTATATTAATGAAGTCAAAAAATTCAAGATGAATGATTCCAAGGTAGAAAATATTATAATATATATTGGAGAAACTGTTTCATTGAGATATGCCTATTTTAGAATGACCCAATCAAGAATCTAGAATATTAGAATAGAATGAAAATATAACATAAGACATAAAAATTGTTATGGAATTTAAATTTTAATAGTCATGGTCATTGGAAAATATTAACTCAAAAGTATAGGTGGAATATGCATCCGATAAATATCAAAAAAATAGGTTATGTCAAGTATTAATGTTTCAAAAGGCAATTCTATTTAGGTTTACGAATATAAAAATTAATATAAATATTCTATATTAATTAAATATGGGAATATATAAAAAATAATCACTATCCTTAGATAACCTAATACTCAATCATTGATAGAAAAACACCCTAGTTCTGAATTAAATTATTATCAACATGGAGAAATAGATTCAATATTTAGTATTGGTATTGTTTCGTTTTTTATCACAATTAATTCTCTTACTAATTAATCTTTTTATAACTATATAGAAGTCATGAATAAATTTGAATAAACTATTTTAATGATACAATATAATCCCTATGAAATTAGATAATGAAAAAAATTTAACATATCTATCTACATAGAACATGCATGATTATTTAGAAGTAATATATGGATGGTGTATCTAATATGGTAACAATGATGATTATTTAATGGTAAATATTAATATATATAAACATTTTAATGAAATAATTATACTACATTCTGAGTTTCAATAAGGAATAAAATTAATTATGTGTATATGTTTCATTAAAACATGGTGTGAAATATAATCCATGGATTCTAAATTTTTTTTTCCTCATACATGTTTGGTGAAACAAAAAAAACAATAATTCTTAAGATTCGAATGTTTGAGTAATTATATTTTGAAATGATATCCCTAAAATATCAAGGGTATTTTATGTGATAATATTAATGATGAAAAAATAAAGTATAAAAGGGTACTCCATGTGTATGGGCTTATACAAAATAATTTATTTTCTATCCAATTATGTGGTGATGGAGAAGGTGTTTTTTGAGAAAAAATATATCATCATGATGAGTTAAAAGGATGAATAAATCACCAATTAACATTCAATTAATAATTGTTCATTGGTTCCAAATTGGATATCTACCTAATTCTTGTTATTTTAGTGCTAAATATGAGAACAAATAGTGGCATAAAAGGCTTGAACATCATCGTCAAAGAAAAATGAGTAAAATATAAAATAATGATTTTTTAGAGATCTACCAAAAATCAATATATATATATACATATTTATGTTTTTTATTTTGGGATTATGGTTTGTAGAACTCAAAATTTAGTGATCACTCAGTCTATTAGGAAACATGTAAAAATTCACTCTGATTTTTGTGAAACTATGAAACATCATCCATCTATGTGTGGTTTGTATTTCATTAAATTATTTAAATATTATTCATGGATGACCATTTTGATTTTTATAAATCATATTTAATAAGTTTTTGAGTTGTTTGAAATCAACATAAGGCATATTATGAATTATCAAAGATACTATATCAAAAATGAATGATCAAATAATGGTAAGTTGTATTCCTATAGTACTTTTGAAATAAGACTTGCACAAAATTTAATTATAAATCTTTATAGTGCTCTGTACACTTTCCAATAAAGTGGTTATTTATAAGGAATGTATAATAATGAAATATATTTTTATAATAACTAAATATATATAGAAACTTTCTTCATTTTTTAAGTGGGATAAAAAATATAATACTGGGAACATAAATATTTGTGTCTTTTTAGATCCAAGACTCAAATTACACCCTATGACATGTGGTAAAAACAATATACTGGGGAAATATTTTAAATAATTTGGTATTCAACAAAAGATGGATAAAATTACTATCTGGGAATGTTTTAAGAAAATGATAAATAAGGGATATCCTTGGGAAATTTATCTAATATATTTTGAAACCAATGTGGGAGGAAAATAATATATAATATAGACGATTATTGTAAATTAAATTTAATTAAAAATCAATCTAAATAATATATAATAGTTTAAATAGATTTATTGAATACTAAACCTTTAATAATGATGATATTTAATTAATAGAATGATGGTGAAAAAATAGATATTCGTGATTATATTGATGTTAATTCTGACAAGACAATTGATGGAGATAAAGGTATAAAAAATTATCATATAAAAGATTCATTAATGATGAGACTTGTTGATTTACAAAATATTACATGAAATCTTAATTCTCTAGTGTAAAAAAAATAAAATGGATAATGATTTGATAACAGAAATTTTCTCATTTCACATGCTGTGAAAAAAAATTTCAAGGAATTTTTCATGATGCAATGGATTAATGAAATGAATCATTATCGAGTACATTTTGATAATAATTACACAAAAAAATTTATTAAGTGTAGAATGAAAAAATATGAGATGTAACAAAAAGGTATAAAATAGAAATTAATTAAATGTGTGAGGTCTCAATAAATAATTAAATTTAACTATAAATACATTATTCAATGATATATTTAATTTTTCTTTAAGAAACATTTACACTAGATGAAAGAATAGAGATTGAAATTATGTTTCTTGTATTAAAATCACATACACACTAAAATTTATTCCAGATCTATGTAAATATTAACTTTTTTAATGGAATCATGATTGATTTTTTTTATTAAAAATCATAATGGATTCATTATTTTATATCATAGAATAATAGTATATATGGTAAATAAGACTTTTTAATCTCTAAAACATTCCTCTAATTCATGGAGTTGTATTCTATATGGCTATCGAAAACAAAATTATTTTACTAAATAGAAGGTTGATAGATACATTTATATGAAACATTATTAAACAATAACTCTAATTTACAACGTTTATATTGATGATATAATATTTTCTAGGTTCTAGACTTTATCTTATATTATTTTTCAATATATATGAAGATATATTCTGAAATTTTTTTACTAGGTGAAATTATATACTTTTTTTGTTTATAATAATCAATGAAGGAAGAAAAAAACTTCTAATCCCATGAATAATATGCATTGTAATTTTTTAATAAATTTTACATTATATATTAGAATAAAGTCTTAAGTCTCATATCCATTTTTAAAAAATTGAGAAAATATGAAATATGATCTTATTTTATTGACAATTATTTAATGAAAATCAATGGAACAATGAATTTTTATATTCTATATAGAATATGTTTTTAATTTAATAACCTAGGATTTAGGAATAATGATTGAAAAAAAGTATATAATTATTGAAAATTTCCCGCATTTTTTCTTCATTTAAATTGAATGTGGTGTTTGATGAGATAGAAATAAGTTTATTCATGTCATTTTGGGCACACATAAGGTATAATATTTTTTCAAAATAATTCATGTACATTTATTTTATGGAGGAAAGTGTAGTTGTATGATTTAATTTTATATGTTGAGAATACAGTAAGGATACATCTAAATTAATATGAATACTTCTAAATTCATATGAATACTTCTAATCCATGAGAAAATAGTTTTATAGTCGTATGATAACTTTCAATGTTAAAAAATTTGGTTTTTAATTCATAAAATCTTTTATTGTCATAATAAACAAATTTTAATGTTATTTAAAAAAAATATTTGTCATACAAAATTTTTTAGAAGTTATACAAAAATATCAAATTCAAAAAAAAAATTAATTATATGTCATGTGAAAATATCAAATTCATCCAAAACTATTTTTAATTCAATTTCATTTTCATATAATTATGATCAATTACATGTTTTTAAGATCCTCCACATGTACGTGAATTTTTCTAATACCTTTACATTAATTATATCTGACAATTACATGATATCTGTTTTACATTTATGTGAACTCAATTTGGTTTAAAATTGATATTATTGATTTTAGAATACCATTATGTCTGAGAATTGGATACCTTTACAGGGATACTGAAATTTATTTACATTGATCTAGAATGTGATTTTGTATGATACCTTTAGTTAGAGTGTATCATTTTATTTTACCCTATACATATATTATATTAAAAAAATATCACATTTCAAAGTTAAAGTCATAACATATCACAATTCAAATCATATGATTAATTATTTATATTATGTAGTGGAAGTTGTTTTGGGGTATAAAAATACTTCTAAAACATTTGTATCCAAAAAAATATTATATTGAAGACAAGACATATTATAGTTGTGGTCATTTATACATACATTTATAATGATAAAAATTGACTATCACTCATTCAACGCACCTTGGGGGTTGTGCATATGGATCAATTGAGAAGTTTTCACATTAAATGGGGGTCATATTAATATTTTTATAAGTCATGGCATTGATTCGTCCTCATTAGTAAAATCTATATGAAGTGGAATACTATAGTTCACCACACTATGAAAATGGTAGTGGTCCACTCCTTTAGAAATTAGGGTTATACATGTCTCATACATATATATAAAAAAGGTAATTTATTTTTTTTATGAATCCTTAATGATTTTTATATATATAATTAATTATTGATGGTTTATTAAGCAGTTTTTTCTATTATTTCTACATTAATCTCTTGAATAGGTACATCCATGAAACCTGTACTAGACCTCGACAATTTTTATCATACAGAAAATTTAAAATAAAATGTTTCATTGAGTCAAACAAAGCAATTGAGAATATTTATTCTAGTTTACATAAAATTAAAACAACATCTTCTTGCAGTCTGCAAAATGCATCATAGTCACCTCTAATGGCATAAATGTTTTGTAAAAAAATATGATATGTCAGTTAGCACATCCCAAATCATAGAATTAAAAAACCCATTTAATAAAATAGTCATAATTCATTCCATTATAGAATTAAATCCATGGATTTTTAATCCTGTAATATGATCTTTTCAGACAAATATGCCTAAATTGGAAGCACCATATGGAATTATACAATCCTAAATCCAAAGAAAAAAAATAATAGATTTTTTATGGAGAGTGTATAAGCTTTTTTGGATTCATTAACTTCATTGATCTAACATTCTATAATAGTTAATGTTCTGATTACCTACAAATTTGGGCAAGATCTAATCCAGCCTTTACATTTTATTTGGTCCTACCTAGTGAATCAAAAAATGAATGAAATAAATTATTAAAATATTTCTTCTAAATATACATGAAATTAGACATTTGTTAGAACAATAATTAAATCTATATGGTAGATCCCAAAAAACCATAAGTTTTATCTAATTGTGTTCCTGCTCAAAGCCATCAATTGTTTGTTGCTTTTTTATTGGCCCGAAAGTGATGGGATGTAATGAAAAGAAAATTGATTTTAACTATATACTTGATATCATTATATTGTGTTTCATCCCTTTCAATTGTGACTTTTCTAAAATGATATTTGTTTCTCCAGAAAGGATGACAAGTAGGATGAAATATATGATGAAAGATGAAAAAACAAGGTTTTCTTTCCATTGATGAGATTAAAGGCTTTGTCATCTCTCATAAAGTATATAAATTTATTTGTACCATTTCTACTCTATCCAAATAACATGCTATATAATGTGAAGTCACTAATTTTCTACATCAATATAGCTTTTAGAAATAAATTTTGTTTCCCAGCAACATCAAATGTTCAAAAAACTATTGCACCATAATAAATTTAACACCTCAATAAATTGATTCAAATAAAAATCAATAGTATTTTTTGATGTCATGTAATTAATATGATCAAAAGGATATATGATTTCTTCATCAACATCATAGAAGGTAAATTGTACAGAGTTATAAAGATATGCAAACATAAATATTGATTACTGTAAGATCCAAATAGACCGAAACTATTAGTAGAAATACCCAATCACACATTTCTGTATTATAAAGAAAAAGACAGATGTACTTGGTCAATAATTTTCTATTATTCACCATTAGAGGGTTGATATTTTGTATTACCAGTTTGAATATTGGTTTCATTACATGAAATCAATGCTGCTATATTATTAGACGTAAATAAATGTTGTATCTTGGGTGTATGAAGGAATTATTTCAACTATTTTATACAAATTAATTCAGACGTCCCTTGTTGAGGCTCTTTATTAATTGATTATAAAAATGTGGTACATTTATGGAATGAATCATTTTGAAGATTATATAATATGCAACCATGTGAACTTGTATAAATCTTCTGATAACCAAGACCGAGATTACAAACCAACTAGTTTCTCTCATAGAACATTGTATGCAATACATTCTCTTTCTGTAATAGTTTTTTTTATCAAAGATAATATCTGATCAAAATAGATATTTGACATTAAATTATCTAACTCAATAGCCATAAAATTATAAACCCTTCAAATTTTATAATATTTCAACTAGAATATATAGAATCCTTAGTGGACCTAAACAACTCATAATATTGAGATGGTTCTAACTCTAGAGTTAAATTAAAACATCCTATGTTTCATCTTGTTCAAAAAATGGACCTTCCACATCATGTACTAAATTATGAAATTGTGCTGGATCCCGAATTAAATTATTATTATCTCATCTAGAATTGTGTTGAACATATTGATACAAAAAAACTCATTTAAAACCAAAAAACAATAAATGACCCCCAACATTGTCAAATTTTTCAAACATCCTCAAAGCATAATTTTTACAAGGACGCGTAATTTTCATTCATTAAACCAATTCTGGTTTTTATTATGTAAATGATATAAAAGAATTATCACCCTCAATATATATAGGATTTAAACTAAAACTTTTTTCATTCTTTCAATGATTTATCCAAGTGAGGTCATCTAATAATGATTATTATCAACTTCATTATTCCATATTTCAATAAAAATTTATAAACTAATTAGTTTTTTTATAATTTTATATAATAAAAATACAATCTAAGTAATAGAAGACAATTAAATACATTTTTCTATAAAATTATATTAAGTTTATTATTTTATACGTATTTGATGTATTTTATAAAATATTATACAAATCTACAATAACATATAATAAATAAAAATAATTACCACTCATTATTACTAATTATAGAAAATTTGTACAAAAAAATTTAATTATAGAAGACACAATTTCTAGATGGTTGGCGTCAGATCTTTTTCCTAATGACTCATCTCCACTGTCACCGATTGAAATCACTATGAAAAATCTACACACACATACGGATATTCATTTCATTATTCACGAATAATGAGAGCAGCGTGGTGATGCCTAACTGGTCTCCATCTTGATGCCTATAAAAATGGGTACTCGTACATCTGACTCAATTTTTCATAGATATTTCAGTCAATGAAAGTGGAGATGATTTATCAGGAAAAGAGCCTCTTTTTCCTAATATATCATCTCCTTGAAACATTCTCCAGCTAAAATCAGTATGAAACATCTACAACAATGTTCACGTATCCAATTTCATATTCACCAGAATAGAGAGTAGGAAGGCCTCTACACATTGATCTCTATTATCTTGTATATGAAAATAGATATCCATATGTGGGGATATATATTTTTTTAGTGATTTCAGTGGGATAAAATTTTAAGTACATTAGGAATCTGAAAAAAAGTTGATTCCAGTCTATTGGAAATTATGACAATTTAATGTATTATAATTTTTTATAATTTTGTGCTAATTAGTGATAATTATTTCTATTTTTTAATAATTTTTGTTTATAATTAGTAAATATTTTAATTATTTACAAATCATTAGAATTAAGTAGTAATTATGATAATTTATTGCTAATTATTATAATTTATTAGTAACTATTACTAATTATTAGAATTTATAACCTATTATTAATCATTATTAAAATTTAATACTAATTATTCTAATTTATTACTAATTTTTAAAATTTCTTACTGATTATTACTAATTATTAAAATTTATTAACAATTAGTACTAAATTTTGTATTTTATTACTAATAGTTGCAATTTGTTACTAATAATTTCAATTTATTACTAATTATTGTAATTTATGACAAATTGTTAGAATTTATTACTAATTATTGTAATTTATTAATAATTAAAAATTTAATTTCAATTATTTCTAGTTATTTAAAATTATTATACTTTATTACTATTTATTAGAATTTATTACTAGTTATTATATTTTGTTGTTAATAAATACAATTTGTTAGAAATTATTACAATTTATTAATAATTATTTCAATTTATTACAATTTATTGAAATATATTACTAATTATTATGAATTATTACTATTTATTATAATTTAATAATAATTTTACAATTTAAAAATAATTATTAATATTTATTTCTAATAATTTCAATTTATTACTTATTATAAGATTTTTTTGCAAATTATATTTAATTATTGGAATTTATTTTTAAACGTTGCAATTTATTACCAATTGTGGCAATTTCTTACTAATTGATAAATTTTTTACTAATTATTAGAATTTATTACGATTTATTACAATTTATTACTAATTATTACAATTTACTACAAATTGTTAGAATTTATTACCTATTATTTGAATTAATTACTATCTACTATAATTTATTTCTAATTATTACATTTTATTACTAGTTATTATAATTTATTACTAATTATTAATAATTATTACTAATAAATAAAATTTATTACTAATTATTATAATTTTTTACAAACTATCAGATTTTAATACTAATTATTAAAAATTGTTCCTAATTATTACTAATTGTTACAATTTATTAATAATGTTAACCATTTATTAATAATTATTGCAATTTATTAGTAATTATTGGAATTTGTTACCAATTATGACAATTTATCACTAATTATTACAAGTTATTACTAATTATTACAATTTTGTACTTATTACTACAATTTATTTCTAATTATTACAATATATTTCTAATTATTACTAATTATTAATAATTTTTCTATTTATTACTAATTATTACAATTTATTACAATTTATTAGTAATTATTATAATTTCTTACGAATTATCACTAATTATTAGAATGTATTATCAATTATTAATAAATATTATAATTTATTACTAATTATTACAATTTATAACAAATTATTGCAATTTATTACTAATTATTATAATTTATTACTATTTATAACTATTTATTTCTCATTATTACAATTTATTAATAATTATTACATTTTATTACTAATTATTTGAATTTGTTACTAATTAATGAAATTTATTACTAATTGTTAAAATTTATTGTTAATTATTAAAATTAATTACTATTTTTTAAAATTTGTTACAAATTCTTACAAATTATTAAAATATATAACGAATTTTTATAATTTATTATGAATTATTGAAATTTATTATTAATTATAATTATTTCAAATTATTACAAATTACTGAAAATTAATTAGTAATTATTATAGTTTATTACTAGTTATGGCATTTTATTAGTATTTTTTACAATAATAATAATTATTATAGTTTAATACTAATTATTACATTTTATTTCTAATTGTTACAATTTAATACTAATAATATCATTTTAATACCAAATATTTTTAATTAATATAATAACTATTAATTACTATTATTTCATATTAATCACAAATAAATATTTCTATAAATAAACAGATACAGTGATAACTGAAACTATCTAATTGTAATTAAATTTTACTGCAACTAATTAAAAATAATTATAACTAAACTAAAATAAAATGATTTAAGTAAAAAATAAAACAAATAGATAAATACCATAAAGATGATGTTTCAGAAGTATATAAGATATGAATAATGCCCCAATTTAAATATTAAACACTGAAATGTTTTGAGAGAAATGGTTCCACAAGGGGGAGAGAGAGGAGTAGAGAATTCGGTGGAATTTGGAAAAATGGGAGGGTTATATATATGATAGACTTGTTGTGATGAGATTATTTGTGATGGTAGTAATGTCAGAAATATACACCGGTTAAAAAAATTATTACGGGGCCCATCACAAAAGACCACCCGCCGACATACTACATGTAATGAGATATAAATTTCGTCGCAAATACTAAAAAGATCGCCAGGTATTTGTGACAGGCTGTAGTGTCTCTTTATAAATACCCTTTCCCGCATTTTGGTTCACCTACTCGCCGAACCTTTTAAGACGGGAACCATCACCTCGTCACAAAATACCTTATTATTTGTGACAGGCAGGTTCATTCATCACAAAAAACATTTCTCACAAACTATTGGCTACAAGACACTGACTTGTCACAAATGCCCACTTTTTTCGTTTTGATAAATGATAACCATGGGATTTTCATATGTCATATCCCTTAGGGATAGTTCAATGTTTGGCACTACAAAAAGTAGTTATTAAAAATTTGGGTTGCATCATGAATGTTGGGATTCATGAGGTCAGTTAAAGAATGATGAAATGTGATAATTATTTACTTTATGAATTGTTCATTACTATTTATTCAAATTCATACCCCATTATTGAATAGATATTGTTCTAGATATTGTTGGTGGTGTCCTCAAAGTTGCACTCACACTCAAATTAGAATGTCTGAACGGTTCCTAAATGGACTTCATGTTTGTAGGATTTGATATGGGAAAGATCCCTATTTTAGATGGCTGATTTGGGATGGAGAATAGATGAGGGAAGCACACATGGTATCAGGACACACTTGGAGTTTTTAGTGGGTTTATTTTGGATTTTTTCATTGGAAACATGACTTGTACTATCGTAAGACATATATACTGTTTATTTTGGATATTGTTTTCCTATTTTGGTTCGTCGTTTATTATTTTTATGTTATGGTTATAGATTTTTTCTAATTTTTTTATTTGTTATTTATTAAAGTTGTTATGCTATTATGATAAACAGGGAATAGTCTCCCCAAGTTGAAATATATTAGACTATCTCTTCTAGTTGGAAGCCTCTTTTATATGTGGACGCACAAATGAGGTCATTTGACCGAATGTCTTGGGAAACAGCTGTGTGGAACTCAGGTTAGCACATTATAAAATGAAATTGATGTTTACCTTTCACACAAATTATATATTTTCTTACTAAACCAAATAAAAATAAAATATATTTAGACATATCTATATTCATCTTAAGTACAAGATTCCTAAAAACTTTTCATGTAAAGGCATAGAATCATATTAAAACTACACTCCCCACATGATTATTCTTGGTTCATTAGATAGCCAACCCCCAATTCTCTTGACCAGAAAAAAGCCTCTTGGCTAGTTACCAATCTAAAAAAAGGCCCACTACCCAAGGACAGTTTACGAAATATATATTTATATTTTATAAAAATTTAGAAAAATATTAGTGCTAAAAATTATTAATATCTTAATTCAAGATTATAAATTAATACATGTGAAATTCTATGTAGAAGACTAAAAATTAATTATCATACCTATCATGTAAATCCATAGATCCATGTATGATGTTTTTGAGAACTCGTTTACCACTTTAAACTACCAAAATCTACAATTGTTAATATAAGAAATAACTATCTTTAAATATGACAGGCAAAAAATATTTAAATGAATTATTTATATATAAAATATGAGAAACAAATTTATGAAAAATCATTAATAAATTTATAAACACTTTATAATTTTCAACACATTATGAAAATTCTATATTTATATATGTGTGAGAAGTTTATTTTCATTCAAACATGAAATTATTTATATCATTTTCTTATAATTAATTTAGATAAATGTATCATATCAAATTAAATAAAACTATTTTATATTCATATCCTATTATGTAAAAAATTATACTTTAAATATTATATATTAATTATTATTTGTACCATGAATACATAAAATATGAAAACCACATTTGATGTGGCTTAAATAAATTTTCTAAAAGGGTGTTAATTTAAATTTTCAAACTTAAATAACAATGGATAATTCATATTTTTTAAATAAAATCCATTATATAAACACAAATTTTTTTTTTAAAAACACTTTATAAATTACACTTATAAAAAATGTAATATCCACATTATATTTTGTCACATATAATTTCAAAAGGATCCTAATACTAAAAATAAATAAAATAGAATGGTTTTTAAAACAATATTCATAAACATTTAATAATTAATTATAACCATTTTTTAATTACTATTCATAAAAATATTAAATTTAATGAATATCCCAAATTGTATTTTCCATTCATTTTCAAATAAATTATAAACTATATAATTTAATTCCAAATTGATATTTAGAAAAATTATAATTTACATGCATAAAATATTCAATGATATTTGGATCAGAATAAATGGAGATAGATATATTGTGATGCATAAAGACACCTTGGGTGCTAGGAATACTAATATATCATTAATAATCCTCAATTGAGAGTCTCCCAATGGTACCATTTTTATTTCATCTTCAAAATATAGCTTCAAAATATTTGGTTCATTGGTTCATTACAGTCAAATATTATGATGGAGATTTTCATAATAAAATCCCACTAGTACATAATAAATCATTCATTATGATACAAATGGTGTCATGCAGATGTTTTACGAATCTTATATTTAGTGGCATGAAGGATTCTTATCAATGCCATCATATATAATGATTTTTCATATTGAAGGGAAAATAATGTATAATACCAATTTATTTTTATGATATCATTTGTTACAATGTCCAATATAAAAATACACGGTCCATATATAGGTTTTGATATTTCAAATCATAATATATTCACCAGTACAACATTTATATCATTTTTAATGAA